>CM028337.1:22915778-24115778 GCA_016647705.1 Eucommia ulmoides
GCCTAGACTCTCATTTGTGTTGGTTGCCTATTTAAGAGAGTTGTATTCCATGGGAAAAACACATTTACTTGAATAATATATCAGATTGAGAGAGTTTTCTCTTGAGTTCTTCATAGAACTTTTTCTTTGAACTTATCAAGAATTTCTTGTGGCGTTCAAACTCTATAACTTCAGTTCGTGATTCCATTATAATCTTTGGGTCGAGGTTTGTTATTTTATACCTTTGGTTCGCGTTTCATTCATAAACGTTGGGTCAAGGTTTCTATCAAACATTCTGTATTTTTGTGTTCTACCTTTCTTTCTTTTCATTATAAATCCAGATTTTAGATCGATCCTAGCAAAGACACCATAAATTGGTTTCGGGTCTCACTAATTCTTGGTGAGGTTCGCATCACTATGTATTTTCGGAAGGTCATGGGTCCAATCTGGCTAAGCCGACCACTATCTCCGTATTTAATACTCGTGTGGATTGTGGGAAATCCACCCACATCAAGGGTTTGATCTTATTTTTTCTTTTTCCTTTTTTTATTTTCCCTCCAATTGTTGTGGGTTTGGTTCTAAGGCGTTTCGGGGGTTCAGGTCATTTGGTGCCAATTTGTTGTTGTGACTTCAGATGATTTAATTATTATAGATCCGTGAGTAAAAGTTGGGAAAATTAAGGATATATGCGTAAAAGTAGTTTTTTAAGAACACCTTGGTCGCATCTTCGATTGATTGGGGATTTTAATGGGTAGTTTTGTCTTGATGCTTTGAGTCTGGTGTTCATATGATTGGTGCAAGTGCTTTGAGCAGGTTCACGATTGTTGGAGCTACAGTTGGGTATTGCTTCATGATGGTAGAGGTTTTATTTATGCACAACTTTAAGCTTTGTGGTGTTTATTATCCACCCAAGTATCTGTATCTACATTCCCAGAAGACGACCTTAGGCAGATATGACTACGCCTTTACCTCAGGGTTCGACTTTTCTTATCTCAAATCTAAGTTGCCCTCGCTCGTCTGAAACTTACCAACTATGGTTTTTAGAGATCTCAACTGAGACAAACGATCTCCTTGAATTAGTTCAAAACCCTAGCTGTATCTTGGTTTCTTCTTGATGAAAGTGGCAAATCCACTCCGCATCAGGAGGAAACGATGCAATATATAGAACAAACATCTCAAAACTCAGATTTCAGTCCTCCCACTGCTTTTCAGTTCTTTAGAAATTCAACAATTACCTAGCTGGTGTATTGGTTAAAGCACAACACCTTTTTTTAATCTCTCTTGTTCGCCCCCCGTTCCTTTTAAAGGTTTCAGTACCATATTGCCTTATTGATGCTTGTACAAAATATAATCATTCTGAATATTTTAACTGAAATTTTTGTTAACATCTTCAATCGGAAAGTACAATCCATCAGAGAACTTAAACAGACACCAAAACGAAATGGTGTAGCGGTGAGGACACAGGGCACCTCAATTCATTAAGAGTACCTTGGCTCATTCTCCTCCTACTATCTCTTCCAATTCCCTCTCCAGTAGCCTACGTCTGACTTACCGACAAAGGGTGAAAGGCAAAGAGAGATTGCAGTTGCAGGTTCTGTAATCACAACATATTCAAAAGAATCTGAAGGTTCAACAAGGACATCATTCATCCATATCATCTTCACTTTTTAAGAACATACACTAGTTTTTCATCTTGATCTTTGCATCTAGTCATTTGATTCATCTCTTACCTGTTTGATCCAAATCAAGGAACCACGAGCATGTTCTGACAAAAAAAATACTAGGAATTCTTACATTCAAACAATTAAAGTGGCCAATAATGTACATGTAAATTTTTCTTGTCCAAAGATATGACAAAGGAGGAATAGCCATGGCAGCAACATGATCTGCCCGGCATGGCAGCAACATGGTTGCAAACGAAAAAAAGATGTCTAGGGTAAGGCACTAAATTTGGTACACCACTTACTGGGAAAGCAACCATATAAGAGGGCTTAACACAGTGAGACTGTAAAAGCAAAGTTTTCAGTATCGCTAAGTTTTCTTACAGAATATATGCGGTTAAGAAAGACTTCAACAACAGCAGCAGCACGTATATGCAGTAAACCAGCAACATGTACAAACTAAAAAACTGCAAATAGTGTACAGGTGCAATCTCGTCTCAAAGTAATATCAACAATATCCAAAGATTTCAAAAGATGTTCTTTAAGTGCCAAAAAAGAAATCAAATAGATCAAAATCTACATAAGCATGTTAGATGTGTTACACCTTTGTAAAAGAAAAGGTGCGCTTTATCTTTTGTGAGTAAGAGATGCTCAAGAACATATAACTTTATTTTGGGAACTTGATATGTGCAAGGTATGATCCAACCAAGGTTTTAAATCGTGGTACTAGGCTACGTAATGGTAACGATCGCTGTGCAACGGGAATCCATAACGGTCATGAATTTTTTAAATAACCAGAATACCCTCAAAAACTCAATAATAGTAATTGTTTTATTCATTTAACCTTTAATAAACATATTCTAATAGATATTATGACATTTAACTATATATACAACACAATAACGATATAAAAAAAGATAAAAAACCGTCATACTGAACAATATTCAAAGAATAAGATGATGGACAACATTTAATGAAAAATATATTAGACAAACATAATGAAGGAGTAAATTGTAATTGTACGTCATATTATCAATTGTCATATCACAAAAATATTACACTCATATCAATACCAAAACGAACAGCGCACATGCTTTTCATAATCGGCATTGGCATAATCATAACTCTAATTTTATTCTGCATCACCAAAACTACCAAAGTAGTTAAAAGTGCAATGATCATAAGTGGCGTTGCCAATGTCACTACCACTAGTACCACTAGATTCTCCACTTTCTTCCTAGTAGCCAAAAGAAGTAGAACCTGAGCTCTCTTGATGTGACAGAGGGACACTATATTGGTAAGAAGGTAGTAGCGGTGGATATTTGTATCCAATAGTAGGAGGTTGTGGGTATCTTAAAGGACACGTACCCATATAATGTGACGTGGAATAATGTGATGTGGTTGTGAAATGTATTTCGAGCGATAATAGGGGAAATGATATGGTGGTTGTTGAGGCCATTGATGATAACTATTCCCTTGATATCGATATCCTTCAACTCCAACTCCAAGCACATCAAAGCGGTTCGCCATGTCATCATGTTCATTGAAATTTGAGAATTGTGTGTTTGAATGTCTCCTTGATGATCCAATCACACCACTAGAGATAGAATGTCTTCGTGGCTCACTAATATCACCAACTTCCACAACGCCTACAAATTTAGCCTTTACGACCTGTCCACAATATGGCAATCTTCTAGTGTCTCCTCGACCTCCACCATCATCATCATCACTCAAAATTTCACAAGGATCATCTTCATCACACAAATTTGTTTTAATCACTTCTCTGTTTCCTTTTATCCATTTTTTTTAGCATGAAACCTTAAAGATGTTTCATCATAGGCTCCCTAAATTCAGTACTAAAATTCATACACAAAACTACTTGATCCTTTTCATGCCCCCAAGTATTGTTTCAATCTAGTTATTCCACCATTTATCTCTCTATCACAAAATTTACATCTTAATTTGTGGTTAGTATTTTCAATAGGAATCCCAAATTTCCACCCAATATCATCGCTAGAAGGAGGAACCAATAACTAGACATTGTTAAATTTTGATTTTCTGCAATTTACATACACAATTTAATTTCTATTTATTAAAAAAAATGTTTTAGGGCTGAAAATTAAACCAAAGTTGCCAAATATGGACAGATTTTTAAATATATATATATATTCACGTAGTTTAATTTCCAAAACAAAAATATTTATTAGAAGAAATCGTTTCTAGGGCTGAAATTAGACAAAATATGCGAAAAAATTTAAAATTTAAAATATACAATATACATATATATATATACACACACACACATATATATATAACATATACACAAAACAATAAAAGATCTAGGCAAAACAACTAACAAATCTGGCAAAAACGGAGAAATCTGGATGTTTTGATGAAGAAATCCTTCTAGATCTTGCCGAAAATGGAGTGGACTGCTTGGATTTAGCTTGGATATGACAAAAAATGGCTTGGAAGGCTTTGATCTGGCAAAAATAGGGTTGCTGCTTGGAGGAGAGGTGGAGGGGAGGAGGGATTTCAATTGAAAATGGGGTAAAATGGGTGTATGTCACCCACTTTACACTTATAGGGTGTAACAGCCATTACGCTAAGGCATAACCAGGTTTAACCCCATTATGGCCTGCTACTGGTCTGATACAAGCCGATTTGGTAGTGATTCAGCCCGCAAACGATTTATCGCCTCGTAACCATAACAGCAGGCTGATAAACCGTTACGTAACGGCCGAGAAAACATTGGATCCAACACACTCACTTTACTGTGGAACACTTCAAGTCAACTTAATAAGTGATGCAATAAGAATAAATACAATTTTAATGAACTTGAATTAGGTGAGCCTTTCTCGAGCCTTGTCCCATGTGGCTAGCCTCTTAAGGCGTGCACCTTATTGAATGCGCCCCATCTAAGCCTAGCAAGGCACAGGAGGTGATCCTTTGTGTGTCCGGAGCCTAGGTGGGGCCTTCCACAACTACAACTACAATAACAATAACAATCTAATAGTTCTTCGTGAATTCGAATCAATAGAAGCTGCTTATTCTACTCATAATCTGATCCACATAATTGCCATAAGCTAACATATTTTAAACAAACATCGAGCATGAATGCTATAGCACATGTTGTGCAACCAGAAAATAAGGAATACTGAACTTATTACTCAAGTAAACAAACATAAGTACAAAAAATGCAAAGAAACACAATTACCAGATTTCAAAGTCATCTGCTTTTAACATTTTCAGATTAATATACAAGAAGCGTTTCGGATGACTTTTCCTCACCATAGTCTTAAACATCCAAGTTCTCCATCTGAATGCTGCTTTTGAGAGGCACATACTCTCCAAGATAGCCACCAAGATGATCATAGAGAGCACCCTTATCAATCTCCTGATGGTGATAGCTCTTGCAGACATAGTAGAAGACACTCTGCACCAACAATCCCACCAAATTCACAATCACCAACACCCCAACCAAGAAACCACCAACCAAAATCCTCCAAAACACCCCAGAACCCCCACCGTGAACTACAACCGACCCAAATAGTCCATTTATAAACCCACAAATCCCCAAATACATGAAAACAAGAACAAAGGCCATCCTAGTCCTCCCATTCAATAACTCGTAGCTCTTTTTCATTGCAGCAAACCCGTAAACAGGTTCGAGCACAGAGACAACACTGGCCAAGTGCCATAATGCACTGATATAGACATGAACGACAAGAAAGAGAATGAAAACAACGACCATGGAGAAAACAAAAAGAACGGCGTTATGTGTATCAACTGCTATAACGACAAGCACAAGAAAACAAAGAAACACAATGTTGTATATCACCATGGAAAGAGATACCCATAGAAAGGTAATGAAAAGGCGCTTGAAAACACTAGGTATCGCCGAGAGCGTCGATGAGAAAGACACGGGTTTGGAGGTGTAGAGGGAGGCGACGGTGAAGACGACAGCAGCAGTGGAGAGGAGAGAGAATGCAAAGAGGAATATGAGGTAGCAGAACTGGAAGAGGAGGAGCTTCGTCCACTGGGAGGTGTGGGATCCATAGCGGTTCTGGATTTGGGTGAGGAGAGGATGGGTGAAGAGGGAGTGGGCAAGGATTGCAAAGGAGAGCGGGAAGACGAGGGTTAGGGTTATGAGGTAGAAAGTTTTTGGGGATTGTTTGGGGATTGAGGTCGACTCTTTGAGGATGTGTGTTGTGGATAGGAATTGGAGCTCCTCAGGTGGAAGATCCATTGAAGAAATGCACTTTCCTTGCCGGTGTCTTGAGTTATTCGATTGGGATCTGGGAGACGGAAAGAAGAAAGCGAACGACGCACGGAAATGATGATAGAAAAACGATATCGCCGCCTTCCAGGCAATTTCTTTTAGTAAAATTAATGGAAAACTCAACTTCAAGTTTGCATAACCCAAGTATCAATAATGTTAGTGGTGGATTAGGAAACTGGTTGTTGAAGTTTCACTCTATTTGAAAGTACTTTTTAAAATTTTTAAGATTATTCAACGAAATGATTAATCAAGATGCACGTAAACTTTCCCGAACATATCATACCGTAAAAAATAAAAAATAAAAAAAAATTGCATCATTAGACCCTATTATTTTTTTTATGTTGAATTAAATTAGGACATATTTATGACCTATTATTCAAAAATTAAATTTTTAACATAATCCTAAGTGTACTACGCCAATGAAAAAAAGTGTGTCCTTAAGATTATTTAAGGAAGTAATTAGTCGAGATGCGCATAAATTGGTCCGAACACACCATATTGTAAAACCGGGAAAAAAAAAAAAAACTTTGCATCATTTGATTTTTTTCTTTTCTTTTTCTCACTTGGATTGAATTAAATACAATAAATAATACGAAATATTTATCCCTTATTAAATTTAAACCCGTACAAATTAAACACATCAAAGTAGAGGATCAAAACATTAACTGGTTTTATGATATTGTTGTGTAGGCATTTTAATTGGGGGAAGTTGGTTGGTAATCTCCCAATTGAATTTATTCTCTCAATTTGTCATTCTATTGAATGTTTAGTAATTTTACTATTTGTTGGATCCTTACATTCAACCCCTTTAATTAATTTTTATTATGAATTAATGTAAATTTAATTTTATATATACATATAGATACGATATTAAGTTTCACTATTACAAAAATAATAAGATTACAATTGTTCATACCTTCAAAAGAAGAACTCTTGGATCACTACATAAATATCACCGAAAACGGTGGATTCAATAAAAAATGATAAATACGGGTTTCAAGAAGAATAGTAAAACACTAACTAGAAGAGGGTTACCAAAGATCAAGACCGATAGAAACAAAGTACTTGATACCGAGATAAACCCTTGAAATTTCAGTCCAAGAGAATCTCAATCGTCGTCCGATGGTCAAGCTGAAGCATAGTTTTCTTTCTCTTCTTCCTTGTCTCTCATTCTCTCTACTGTCATATATCTTTCTTTTTCAATAAAGAAAAAGTTGATGCCTCCTTTTTTATTACCTACTCTCGCAGGATAAAGAAGTAGAGCCCTGTGGGCCTTTTTCTTTTATTAAGCCTAAATGGGCTTGGGTTAGGTCCACCCACATGGGCTGGACCTACCAAACAAATCTCCCATTTCAGTTCATGTGGGAAAATGCAAGAGACTTGCTCTCTCTCTCTCTCCAACTCTCAAACCTTCGTTCTAGAAGATTTTTTGTTAGCGTATCTAAACCATTTTCATCTATGCATATCTTTTCAAGTTGTAACAACTTCATGTCTAACATATCACGAATCCAATGGTACCTTACATCAATATGTTTGGATCTCACATGAAAAAGTGGAGTTCTTTGAAATATGTATGGCAATGTAACTGTCACAGTAAAGACTGTACCTCTCTTGTTGTCAACCTAACTCCTGTAGAAACTTCTTCAACCACAAAACTTCTTTACAAGCTTCTATCACTGCAATGTATTATGCTTTCGTGGTTGATAAAGCAACACATTTTTGTAACTTGGATTTCACAAGACTACTCCCCCTGTAAAGGTAATCAAGTATCATGATGTAGACTTTCTTGTATTGATATTGCCTGCCACGCCTACGTCTATATACCTTTCTAACATAAATTTTTCATTGGAAAAACATAAACAGACTTTAGAAGTGCCTCTAAGATACCTGAAAATACATTTCATCGTTGCGTAATGCTATTTGTCCAGATTCAAGATAATTCGACTTACAACGCCAATTGCATGAGCGATGTCCAATCTTGTGTATACAATAACATACATTAAACTGCCAACTGCTGAAGCATAAGATACTTTCTTCATTTCATCATTGTCATTCTCACTTGAAAGAGACTCACTTGAACTTAACTTGAAGTGACTTGCAAGTGGAGAAGTAACAAGTTTCTTCTTACTCATATTAAATATTTTTAGAACTTTCTCAATATATCCTTTTTGAGACAACCAGAGCTTTCTATTTTGCCTTTCCCGAGTGATCTTTATCCCAAGTATTTGCTTTGTTGGACCCAAAAGTCTTACTGACATCTTTCTTCAAATTTTGAATATTACTTGCATTCTGACCAACAATCAACATATCATCTACATAGATTAGAAGAATGATAAAGTCACTATCTGGGAACATCTTCACAAACACATGATGGTATGAAGTAGTCCTCGTATACCCATGATCCATTATAAATGAGTCAAACTTCTTATACCACTGTCTTGGAGTCTGTTTGAGCCTATACAAACTTTTCTTCAATTGACACACAAAATTCTCTTTGCGTTTGACTTGGAATAAAATGGAATGTTTACCACCAAGAAGTTGCAATTGATAATGCTGTGTCAAGCGCTTCACCCACCATCAAATATAGAACTATCTATCCCAAAGATAATACTACTTCTCCGCCAAACTGACTAAGGGTAAAGTGATTGGCTTCATAAGGTCGGCGTTCATTTCTACTTTAGAGAAGGACGAGAGGTAGAGGATATCAGTCGAGCTCCCATTGTTAACCAAAATTCAACAAGCTTTTACGTTGGTAATGAGTTGACTCACCACTAATGCATCGTCATGATAGAAATAAATGCCCTTCACGTCTTCTTTAGAGAATGATATCAGGTCCTTGCTTGAAATTAGAATCACTGAGAACTGGTATACTTTGTCATCAACTTTCTTTTAATTTGACACGAGCATGCCTCTTTTGATAAAAAATTATTTCTCTACCTAAGGGAAATCCTCTATAAATGGTGTGGTCCTCTTCCTATTGTTGGTTTGACCTGTTCGGAGCTCATTTTTTCATGGATTTTTATACATCTCGTGATGGTTGTTCAGAGGTACAAGAGGTTGTATCTTGCGGTTTCCAAGCTACTCTGTGATCTCGTTGCAGAATCTGGTTGATTAATATTTGGTTAACCTTGTTCATCTCTTAAATTATTTTTACCAATAGGATATTTTCCTTACCTGAGACATGCTCTAGTAGCTTAGTACTTAGATTTTTAGGTCTAAAGATGGTACATTTTGAGTCATGTTGGGGCCATGCAGCTTTTGGACCATTGTTTCAATCTCCAACAACCATTTTTGGTACGGAAGATTATTACCTCACTATATACATACATACATACATGTATGTATGTATGTATATATATGTATTGTACATGCATATTTATTAGAAAGAAAATTAAAAGTGGGATATGAGTTTTGGGTTAGGGATAAATTGGTAGAGGGATTTGGAGGTGTAGATTGGGATCTGGTAATGTAGATTTAGATTAGAGGTGGGTTCATTTTTCAGTTAAAGGGTGAGCGACGGGGTTCTGGTTTTGAGATTGATGTGGGTGAAATCCACTGGTCTCCAAATGGCCCCCCTAAGCCTGCTATGTATATTGAAGGAGGACACATCACCAAATGGCCTGATCAGATCGGCTGCACATTGGCCCGACATCTCATCAGGTCGGTCATCTTGAAGGACTTGGAAAATCTCCAAGCGAAAATCCTCAGCATTTATCACGGATATAACCGATAAGGATCAGGTCGACATGACCACCTCAGTGTCCATACCAGTGCCCAGGCCAGCCCATTAATCCTGATGGCTTGGTCTATGGGCTTCTCCATCAATATTCAAGGGCCCAGGCCCGTTGCTCTAATCCCATCGCATGCCCTTTACACGTCGTGTTAAGGAGGATAACCGAGCTTAGGGCCTTAATTCTCGAGACGCAAATCACATTCTCGCCTATAAAAGGAAGGCGTGGATAAACATTTCAACAGGTTAGAAAGAGAGGTAACAACTTTAATATCTCCTAGCGACCTTAAATTTTTCCCCTCAAGCTCTTATTCTCCCGTTGAAGCGGACATGTTGGGCCAACCTCGACAACTCCCTTGTGCAGGGACTGACCCACAGGTCAGGCTGAACAACGCTAGGCTAGCTCAGTCAGTTACAGACTTGGATAAAAAGACTCAAAGGATTCAGTTTTGCCAAGGGTAACTTCCAGATCACCAGATATTCTCTACGTGGACACTAACCAGACCATACTGTTGGGTATTCCAATTTCTGACACCAACAATTTAGCGTCGTCTATGGGAACCGCACAAAAATCCTTCCTTAAGTCATGGACTCCCTTCTCATCTAAGATTTGATGATCACAAGGTCTGTTCAAGTTATTTTGCAAAGAGATGGAACGCCAAAGTAAATAGCAACCACACCCAAGAGATGTCTGGAGTACCCAGGCCAAATAATAGAGCCTCAACCCATGTTCATGTTGGCAAAAAAAACGTTCCCATGGGCCAAATAGGTCTGTTGGCTCCGCCCTCAGGGGTTATGGTCGGCCAAACCTTCGGGGCCATTGAGGAATCAAAGATTAATAATTTGGAACGCCGGCTTGGCAAGTTCCAAAATTATTGCCAAGTCATTTTTTCCTGCCTACTCCAGCCCCCGTGCAAGGGGGATCAGATCTCCAAACCGCAAGGGGAGTAGAGTGAACTCAAGAGTCCAGAGATCAAGTGATTCACTCTCACGGACACATGTCCCAGGCCCAGCCTCGTCCTTGTAACCGGGCAGTTAGGAAAAAGGATCAAGCCCCCTACTACCTCAAGGACATCATCTCAACTGTCTCATAGATGCCGATTTGAGAACAGACAAGAATCACAATCGACTAGGGCGCTCAGTCACATGGCCCAATCTGAGCATCGGTCCCACTGTGTTCGAGAAGTGGATTCTCATTCTCTATCACAAGCTCGGAGCAGTGAAGCTCAAGCAGCTACCAGCCAAGCCACGATACCTCATAGAGAAAGAGCGGCTATGGAGCGTTGTATGGCAGAGATGGAGGTCGCACTCCACTAATTATATGGTGATGGGGGGCTTATCCGGGCTCCATGCCGGGGTGAGATCCCCCTTTATCGATGAAATTATGGAAAAAACTATACCTTATAGGTTCCCCAATCCCCAAGTGACTAAGTATGATGGGACCACCAACCCTGTGGACCACTTTTCCATTTTTGTATCCTTCATGGATATGCACATGGCCTCCGTAGTGGTAAGGAGCAAGTTCTTCCCTCTTACCCTGATTGGTCCAGCTCGCACAAAGTTCAACGATCTGGCCCTAGCCTCGATATCCACCTTCATTAAGCTTGAGCAACTCTTCCTGACTTGGTTTAGCTGTTCTCGACACAGGCTGAAGACCGTGACCCACATCCTTACACTTTGGAAGGAGGTCGGGGAGAATTTGGGTGATTACATTGATAGATTTTAGAAGGAGACTCTTAGTTGTGAGGGCCTCTCGGATGTTTGTAGATACGATATTTTGACCGTCCCGCAAAAAAATATACTTTACTTTAAAATTTATTTTATTTTTATTTAAAAAAAAATAGAGAAAAAAAGAAAATGAAAAAATAAAAGAAAGATAAAATAAAAAAAACTGAAAAAAAAATGCAAAAGAAAAGGTTTCCTTGTCAAAATGAGATTAAGTTTCCTTTTCCCTTTCCTTTTAGGTTTTGTTTCATTTTCCTCGTCGAATTGGGACTAGGGTTTCTAGGATTTTTCACTTCACATCCTTCCAATAAATAAGACCCTCCTCCTCATAGTTTAAACACACAAAAATTCAGAGAGAAACCCTTCAGGGACATTCAGAAATTGAGAGAAAAATCCATTAGAGAGTGATTCCCAAACCCTATTTCGAGAAGCTGTCTGCGAGAGAAACAAAAAACCGAATATCAAGATTTTTGGCCTAGAACAGGTATGTTTTTTATTTTTAATTCTTTTTCACTTTATTTTATTCTCTTCACAATTTAAATTCCTACAAGCTTTATTTTTTTTTATATTTGTTCGATGACTCGATGAAAAACACCGGGATGAGGTTCCTCATTCTCAATCTGAATCTTTGAGGATTTAGACGAGGACACCCGCTATTTTTTATTTATTTATTTATTTTATTTTTGCATTTTTTTATTTTATTTGTAATTCATATATAAAAAAAATTGTTGTCCGATGATTCAATGAAAACGTCAGAGTGGGTTTCTCGCATTGAGCTTAACCCCGAGCATTAAGTGAATGATGTGTCATTGTTTATTTTCTGTATTTTTTATTTTATTTTAATTTTTGTTATATAAACCCTAAAAATAAAAATCCAAAAATAATAAAATATTTGTTTTAAGGAATTAATTCTTACGAACCTTAAGGTGAATCCGATGATTCGATAAATTGTGGGAGAGCTTTTCGTGACTTCGTTTCCATTTCCCGGCTCGAGTGGAATTTAGAAACGAATAGTTTTAGGAAATCTCTTCTCTCGGTAAATTTTTCGTGGGATTCCGCTTAAGTTTCGGAAAGATTAATTACAACAAAAATTATTTCCGCGAACCTCCCTTTGATTCTCATATCCATAGAATTCGAGGAAATTTTAAAACGGGCTTTCTTTAAATTAATCGGGTAAACTCAAAGTAGACTATTTTTTGCATCCACTTAGCATGTTTATTTCTTATATCATTTAGACGGCATATTTAGGATACTTTCACCACTTACACTTTTCATACATATAGTTTTTTTTTATTTACCACGAATCCATGCTACTTTTTCACATCTAATCATGACACATGCACCCCTTATATTTTTAATTAAATCATTGCTACGCATAATCACGTTAATTCATGTAGTGTTCCAAATTCGATTCTCGTATTCATATCAGTTTACATTAACATATTTAAATTAAATCATTTAGTTTCTTTAGTCACTTTTGCATACAAAATAAAATTCATTTAGATGTTAGTTTTGCATTCATATTTTCAATCTTATCCATCTATTATAGTTTGCCTATTTAAATTAAAGAAGTCTCTTGGAAACATATATAAAAACCCCCGGGGACCATCCTTGTCGAATCCTTAATATTTGATAAGAGGTTATACCGGGGAAACATTCCTAAAAAATCCAAAAACTTGTCTCACCTTATTTATGAAAATACCAAAAAGATTTTATAAGAAGAAAATAATTTTAAAATAAAATAAAACATTCAGACTAAACTAATTGGATTTAATTGAACATAAGGTACTGTTTTCGGACGGGCATCTTGGGATGCCTTACACCTTCCCCGAGCGTAACCGACTCCCGAGCCTTTAAATGAATCTTTGGTTTGACCATGTCTTTTTTTGGAGTCAATTTTTACTTAGGCCATTTAAATTATTTTTCTAAAAATTCGGTGACCTAGCACACCATTTAAACCCAATGCTAGGTGGCGACTCTTTATTTTTTTAAAAATGGCCTAAAGTATGTTTTTTGAGAAAATCGACGCTTTAAAAACCCCTATCCTTAAGCTTATTTATTATTTAATATTTTTTTCCTTTTCGGAAAAATAGGATGCACTAGTTGGCGACTCTACTGGGGAGAATTAAAGGGTTGAGCCTAATATGTTTAAATAAGTTCAACCATTCCATGTCTGAATGTTATATTTTATTTTGTTATCTTTTCCTTCTATTTTCGTAAATAAGTTGTGATGTTTGTTTCTTTTTTTCTTTTTTTTCTTCTATCGGGCTCTTATATTGTTGTAAACCCTCCAACACAAGTACGATCATCTTGTATCCATATTATCTCCTTGGGATTCTATGATACAAGACAAGGGGTTTCATACTTGATGGATTGATGATATCTTAGGAAGTCTTAAAAACCAAATGAGTTCGAAGTTTCCAATACCGATTAAGCTATGAAAGAATTTTTATAAATTATTATCTACTTTGATGGGTCATTATCGGAATTGAAAACTTTAGACTCGGATGGGTTTTAAGACTACCTAAGACTTACGTGGACTAATAAATGGGTTTGTTGTAAGAACAAGACGAGACAGGAAAAATTGGTCCCAAAAAAGCAATTCTGATTCCCCCCATCTGAAGCCTGGTCTTTACTCGCAGTCGGGCCCAGACTCATTCCAAGATGACATCAGAAGGTAATCCCGAATCTCCCCGAACGACCCAGATGGCTTGAATGTAAGAAACTATCGGCATGCTAAGAGAAAAGATTAATGAACTTAGCCAACCCCAGGAGGCGTCTGTTCTTCCGTCCAGTGGAACTCTTGTGACTGTATCACCAAATGAAAACTCTCCAAGTATTGGGATGGAGAACTTAGTGCCGAATCTGAACCACGTCGGCCTAAACTTCACGGTATCGATTTACTATGGACAGATGGGCCCTCATCCTTTCGCCTATTGAGCGTCGACATATCCCATCCAGGGGAATGTCTATCAAGACTCACCAGAAGGCTTGGCCCCTATCGCACAACAAATTCTCATTCACCCAGAGAGGGTCGTTGCTCCGACAAATGATTCGAATGCTAATTGACCAGCCCCAGCCACTGAAACCAAAAATAGAGAAGAAGAGAATGGACCCCTTTCAGCCTGGGTTCTAAAAATGGAGGAATTGGAGAGAAGAGTAGAAGAACAAAAAATGGAGAAGCCATCCAAGAAAGCAGCGTACATAGAACTGTCAGAACCACCCCGAGTGGTATATTCAAAAAATTTTGTAGTTCCAGAGTTCACAAAGTATGACGGTACTAGCCCCCCCAAAATGGTATGTCAGCATCTATAAGGAGGAATTGGAAGTTCATGCTCGGAATGAAGACCTTTGTCTGAAAATATTTCGGAGATCGTTGAAAGGATCGACTCTCTGCTGGTACATGACCTTGGACCTATCACAGATTAAAACGTGCAAGGATCTGGTAGAGGCCTTCAGTAAATAGTATGTGTACAATAAGGATGTCGCTCCGGACCACAATACCCTTTACCAGATACTGAAGAAAAATGATGAAAGCTTCCGGAGGTACACTGCCCGCTGGAGGAAAAAGGCTGCCAAAGTTGTCCCTAGGCTGAGTGAGGAGGCTTAGTTAGAGATATTCAATTCAATTCAAATGTTGTCTTTCTATCGAGATCTCTCGAGCATAGCAGTTTTTTCATTCGGCAATGCGATCAAGTAAGCCAAAGTGACGGAAGAAGGAATAAGGAGTGGAAAGACTGAAGAGGTCGCACTCGACCCGACAAAGAGGTCAGCTCCACCAAAGAAAATAGAAGATGAAGTAGTTGTCGTTGTTTTCCCCCGACAAACCCATCACCATAACTACCCCCAAGCTTCCTATCCCCAAAACTATCCGAACCAAAACAGCCAATACCGTAACCACCTCCCTCAAAATTGCCAAAACCAATATTACCCCCAGAACTAGCCATATTCCCAAAGTCGTCTCCGCTACTACCAGGATATACCTTCCCCTTATCAAAATTGCACTCTCCAATACTACTCTCAAGCCTACCAAACACCCGCTTACTATACGCCCTCATATCAGCCTAACCAAAACCCTCCACCTCAAGTTCCTAACCATACCCTGATGCCAGGAACTAAATACCACCAAGGTTATCTACCTCGTGCTACTGGGAAAACTTCCAAAACGATGACAATGAACCACTAGACCTTTCGGTCTCAATCACCGAGCTGTACCAGAGTTGTTTGAAGTAGGGGATACTGACACCCCTTTCATTATACAAACTTGAGCCTGGGAGTAAATTAGCTTCTTCGAATGCTTTCTGTGAATACCACTCGAGAACTAGAGGATATGCGACCGAGCAGTGCTTTTAACTAAAAGACAAGACCCGGGAGTTCATACGGACATGAGCCATCATGTTTCCTAAAAAGTCTGAGACTGGTGCGCCAAATTATCAGTAGAATCCGCTGCCTAAGCATGCACATTCAAATAGTGGTGAAGTCAATCTTTACCAAAACGTTGGTGGAGATAGGAGCAAGTCATGTGCCTGAGGCTCGATTTGAAAAATCTAAAGGCTGCAAAACTGGGTTTTCTTGTTTACTTTTAATTTGCTAGAAGTTTTGATAAAATTTGGACGTTTTCATATACTCACCTCTCCATCCCGTTGGTATTTTGGATGAAAATGGATTTTGCTCTGTAATAGCTTTTAAATTTCAATAAATGCAATATTGTTTTATCCAAAACTATGGTCTAATGTTTGAATATTACTCTTTCAGGTACCCAAAATTGCCTCCATATATTGTATGTGATGTGACTGAGCAAGGGTGGAAGTATATGATTTCAATACAGAGCTAGAGCACGATCTAATGGGAATAGCAACAAAGAAAGGTTTTGTTTAGCCAAACGATGGTGAGATCCAAAAGGCCCCTGACCAAATCCGACAACAATTCCAGAGTACCAGAGGATTCGAAAGTTAAGATTGGCTTCCATTTCCCTAACGATTCCTTGATATATCGTTGCAAGCTGATCAGGCCGTCTTTGGTGGTTCTTTAGTGATTTGATAAAACCGAGTGTAAACATCCTGGTTTGCTTGCTGTCGGACCCCAATGGTGAGAAGGGAACCCAATCATTCCAGGTTAATGATCCCAATATAGAGGCTCAAATGTTGCACGAAGATCTCAATTCGCAAAGAAGATCCAATTCATTTTTAAGCTCGGTTGCTCCCAAATCATTGTAAGTTTGATCATCTATTTCAAAAAAAGAAAAAAAAGGAAAGGAAAAATGGAAATGGGGGGGGGGGGGGTAATTGAGCAAGAAGCACTAGTATGGAAGAGATTAGAAGAGAAAAAAAGATGATAGTTTGGTTCGTTCAAGGTTTTCGCCTCAAGTCAATTTGGCAAGCAAACGACGTTTCTCCGAATCAGAACTTGATGGATTTGAATGGAATTTGAATTTGTGAAAAGAAACATTGGTCATGGTCTGGAAATGTATTGGAACCATATTCCTGTACAATTCGACTCATGATCTCACAGAAAATCTTATTGGGCATCAAAGGTACTTATTTCAGTAATTTTTTGCCATTTTGCCATTTTTTTGGACTAAATCAGTTTTGCAAGACTTGAGAAAATACAGAGCATGCAGGAGTATTAGAACCCCAAGCATTAAAGCACCTAGAAAATTGAAAAGACAAGAATCTAGTCGTGAAAGCCAAAGAGACTTTGATAAAGGTATGTTGGGCCCTTCCATGAGTTGAAAAGTGAAATCTCGGAAGTTGAAAAAAAAAAAAAAAGGAGTTTCATTAAACCACGCGAGGCATGTTGGGCCTTGAGTAGGAAAGCGAAGCCTCTAAATTCAAATGGAAAAATCTCCCGATACTGTTCCAATCCAAGCGCCATCACCCGAAGCGATTACAACTGAAAGGGGGGAACGGAATTGTGAGTCATCAAAGGTAACAATTTTTCAGACTAAGGTTTTGTTTTGAAAGTGTTATTTTATAAAGATCTCAAAAGGGCTGGAAGCATGAATTTCCCTATCACTAGGACTTCTTACTTTCCTCCGGACTCAAATTGGAGACTCTTATTGCTAAAAATTTAAAAGCTCTAAATGAGTATCCAGGTATGCATTTTGTCCTGAAAGGAATGTTTAGTGAACTACAATAAACCTGATCCTCGGCGTAATGCTAAGGTACGTAGGCAACCTGTAAAGGTTCGGTCATCTGAGAGTTAGCCTCCACCGAAGGTTGGGGTACATTTTATATCTTTTCTCTCTCATCTTTGCCCAGCCACAAGCTGGGGCATATTCTATACCTCTGGACTTTCTTTGTCCCCTAGCCAAGAGGGCTTGAGCTTGAGTTATTTTTTATCACTCTAAACGATTCTCTAAACGAACATTTGTTCATCATGAGTATCAACATGAGTCATTCTTTTATTACCCTAAACGATCTTCTAAACGGATACTTGTTTGTCAAGAGTATCGTCATGAGTCATTATTTTATTACTCTAAACAATTCTCTAAACGGACACTTGTTCATCATGAGTCATTCTTTGGTTTGACTGTGTCTTTTTTTGGAGTCAATTTTTACTTAAGCCATTTAAATTGTTTTTTCTAAAAATTCGGTGACCTAGCACACTTTTTAAACCCAATACTAGGTGACGACTCCTTATTTTTTTTTAAAACGGCCTGAGTATATTTTTTGAGAAAACCGGCGCTTTAAGAACCTATATCCTTAAGCTTATATATTATTTAATATTCTTTTCCTTTTTGGAAAAATAGGGCACGTCAATGCCGTAGCCTTGAACGCCTTCATCGATGGGTTAAGACACAGAAGGTTATCTTACGACCTGTGTTCATGAACAGCTCCCTGCCTACACGATGCCTTAGACCGTGGTACCAGTTTCTATGAAGCCAACCTACTTAACATGGGGAAGAGGGATCGAGAGGGAATCCATAAGAAGAAGGACTGAGTTGAGAAAGGGACGAGCTGATCTTAGGGCTCACGACGGCTTCAAGCTGATGGGTGGTTAGGACCTCTACTTGGGGATATGAGACCTCATCCACCCCCAGGGCCTCGACAGCATGCGTTCACCCCCTGATGGCTTCAATTTCCACAATTTTTGTTGAGAACTCTGAGAAAACAATCTTCTCACCTACCCCTCCCTTGAGGGGAAAACCTATGGGCTGGTTGGTTAGCAAATATTACGAGTTTCACCGCGACCATTCTACCGAGAAGTACTTCCAGCTGAAGGAAGAGATAGAGGCACTCATCAACAGAGGGTACCCTGGAAGCTATGTTAGCAAAATGAATAGGGAACCCCAGTTCGGGGGAAGTGACTTCCAAGAAGAGCATAGAGGTTAGCGAAAAAAGTAAAACAATAGCTGACCTCCACCTCGGGACAATAACCTCAGTGATGATGACGATCAGTGAGTAGACAGAGAAATCAACGTTATCCACGGTGAACTTGGTCTCGGAGAGGAAACGCTTTCTTCCTGAAAAAGATATGAGCACACGGTAAAGAGAAAGGTCGAGCAAGACCTGTATAAGGTGAGCACGATTGATGTTACCTCGCACAACATCATATCCTTTAGCAAAGTCGACCTCAAAGGGGTGCATACCCCCATGACGATATCGTGGTTATAGCAGCCCTGATCAACTAATTTAAAATGAGAAGGATCCTAGTTGACGGGGGAAGCTCCGCTGACATAATCTTTAAGTGGGCTTTCGATAAAATGAAGGTAAACCCAAATGCGGTGTAGCCCGTGAAATCACCACTTGTCGGCTTTGGAGGAGATGTCATCAGCTAAGTCGGATGCGTGTCCTAACCCATTACGATAGGATCAAAGCCTAGGTCGGCCACGGTGTGGACTAAACTTCTCATTGTGGACCAACCCTCACCCCATAATGCTATCATGAGGCAACCGACAATAGCCTCCCTAAAGTCTATTTGTTCTTCCTATTATCAAATTATGAAGTTCCCATTGATCATCGGTGAGAGAGGTCCGAGGGGACCAAGAGATGGCCCAAGCCTATGCGAGGAAAGTATTGGAGAAGAAATAACAATTACTGAAAAGGCTCAAGCCTAGGGAGCATCGACCGTCATTTTCCAAGCTTATGGCCCTTGATGATAGTTCTAGGCTCATCCCAGTAGATGACCCTCAAGAAGAAGAATCCAGTCCTCTACCTCATGAGGAGTTAGTGGAAGTTCCCATCCACCCTTCTATTAAAGAACAAACTCTTAGGATTGGAGCCAAGCTCGATCTTCAGCAACGTGCTGAGCTTACCGACCTGTTAAGTTGGAATTGCGACGTGTTTGCCTGGTTACATGATGAGCTCCAGGGGATCAATCCCAGTATGTCCATGCACCAGTTGCATGCTGACGTGCACCACCCTCCTGTTCGGCAGAAGCGAAGAAGTGTCACCCTGACCGTCATAAAATCATTAAGGAAGAAATGGATGAGCTTATTAAATCCGACATTGTGGCAGAGGTCAAGTTCCCGGACTGGTTGGCCAATGTGGTACTCGCCCCCAAGGCCGATAATAAATGATGCCTTTGCATGGATTTCAAAGATCTAAATAAGAACTGCCCGAAGGATTTCTTTCTCCTGCTAAGAATTGACATCGTAATTGATGCCACTGCTGGCTATGAGTAGCTAAGCTTCCTTGATACATATATCGGCTACAATTAGATCCTGATATACTTGCCTGATAAAACTAAGACCTCGTTCATTACAAACCACGATACTTACTGCTATAAGGTCATGCCTTTCGGGCTGTATAATGCTGGAGCGACATATTAGCAGCTGGTCAATAAGATGTTTAAAGAGTAGATCAGAGAGATGATGGAAGTGTATATTGACGACATGCTAGTCAAAAGCAGCCAAGCTCCTGATCACCTCGGACACCTCCAGGCCTGTTTCGACAAGTTTCGGGCTCAATGTATGAAGCTCAATCCGGGAAAATGTATATTCAGAGTGTCTAGGGGCAAGTTCCTCAGTTTTATTGTATCTCAGCGCGGTATTGATGCCAACCCTGGCCAGATTAGTGTCGTGCTCTGGATGGCCTCACCCCGTAAAAAAAAAAAGGTCCAAATGATCACAAGTCGGTTGGCAGCTCTCAACCAATTTATCTCCCAGTTCTCCAAGAAGTGCCTCCCATTTTTTAAAATCCTACGAGGAACAAGGCATTTGAGTGGACCGAGGAGTGCGACAAGGCATTCCAGGAGCTAAAGAAATACTTCTCATCAACTTTACTACTCAGCATACTAAGAAGAGGGAAAGAATTATTCCTCTATATTGCAGCGTCCATCATGGCAATAAGTGTCGCCTTTGTAAGGGAAGAAAATGGAATCCAGAGCCTGATTAATTACTCCACCCCATTGATGCCGAGATAAGGTACACGAGATTTGGGAAATTGGCCAACGCATTGTTGATTGCATCAAGAAAGCTAAAGCGATATTTCCAAGCCTATACCATCGTCATTTTGATCGACCAACCCCTGAGGTAGATTCTTTACTCTCCCGACATCTCTGGGTGGTTAATGAAATATAGCCTCGAATTAGGCTAATTCAATATCAAGTATTAGTCCAGAATGCGATCAAGGGACAAGTTTTAGCCGATTTCATCACTGAGCTGACTTTCCCAAAAGAAGAGCCAAGTTCCGACCTGGAAGCAACCAAAAATACCTACCCACTAAGCGAAGTAGTTAGTAAAGCCCTAGTTGGGGCATTTGACCTGGGGCCAGATTTATGGCAGCTTTTCACCGATGGTTCCTCCAACCAGAGCAGCTGTGGTGCCGGGATAGCCCTTGTAGCTCCAGACAAGGAGGAGGTAGAGTATGCACTCCGACTGGGATCCAGGCTAAAAACAACAAAGCAGAGTATGAGTCTTTTCTTGTCGAGCTAAGGTTAGCTTGGGAATTCAACGTGAAGACTCTTTAGGTCATGTGTGATTCCCAGCTCGTGGTCAACCAAGTCAATGGTGATTACTTAACTAAGGACCCGAGCATGGTTGCCTACCTAGAGAGGGTGAAGGTTTTGATGAATGACTTTGAGAGGGTGAAAGTCTGACAAATTCCTCGGGAAGAAAACAGGCATGCCGATGCATTAGCCAACTTGGCCTCCGCGGTAGAATACACCCTCAATAGGACTGTGCAAATGGAGTACTTGGCTAAGCCGAGCACAACTACTTGTAATAAAGTTGCAACTATATGTGATCTCAGCTCTGAGCCGACCTAGATGGATCTAATCAAGAACTATCTCGAAGATAGAACGTTGCCTAAGGACCGGGCTCAAAATAGAAGGATGCGCTACCAAGCTGTGAGGTATGTACTCCTTGATGGTGTATTATATCATAAATCCTTCTCATGCCCCTACTCCCGGTGTCTCCGACCTGAGGAGGCCGAATACGTTATGCGAGAAGCCCACGAAGAAGTCTATGGCAACCACTCGGGGGGCAGATCCCTAGCTTGGAAATTGCTCCGGCACGGATACTACTGGCCAAGAATACTGGAAGATGCGGGTGAGTTTGTGAAGAAATATGACAAATGTAAGAGGTTTGCCGCCCACTTTCATATACCGCCAATCGAGCTGGTGTCTATGACTAGCCCCTGGCCCTTTGCCTAGTAGGGCATCGACCTTTTTAGCCCATTCTCTTAGGGCACTAGCCAGAGGAAATTCCTAGTTGTGGCAATTGACTACTTTACAAAGTGGGTGGAAGTTGAGCCCCTAGCCAAAATCACCAAAGAGAAGATCAGAGACTTCGGCTGGAAGATTATGATCTGCTAATTTGGTATCCCGAAAGTAATCATCTTGGACAATGGGAAGCAGTTCAACAATGACCTGTTTGTCGACCTCTGCTCACGATTGGGGATCAACACACAATTCTCCTCCCTGAGCCACCCCCAAGCAAATGGTTAGGTCGAGGTCACCAACAGGACTATTTTATAAAATTTGAAGACGAGGTTAGACAAATCTAAGGGTCTATGGGTGGCAGACCTGCACCCTATTCTCTAGGCTTATCAAACAACGGCTAGGACCCTAACTGGTGAGACGCCTTTTGCAATATCCTTCAGGTTCGAGGCTATTATTCCTCTTGAGATTGGTATGCCCTCACCATGGACCACGACACTCTTCAATCGAGCTGATAATGAAGCACGTCTAGCATTAATCTTGGATCTCTTGGAAGAAAGAAGGGAAAGAGCCTAGGTATATCAAGCCGCTTACTAACAAAGAGTAACCTAGTATTACAATAGAAGGGTCCGACCTCAGTCTTTTGATGTCGGAGACCTTATTCTTAGAAAGGTCACCTTGGCCACCAAGGACCAGAGTACCGAGAAACTTACCCCCACTTGGGAAGGACCTTATTGGATCACTTGCGTAGCACGGCCCAGTACATACGACCTAGAAATTGAAGGAAGAGGTACCACTAAGACACCCCTGGAATGCCAGGCACCTGAAATGCTACCACCCAAGAGATGAAGCATCTTTATAAACTTGTAGAAATTTCAATTTCCAAAGTTTGTAGTGAAATTTTCATTCAATGAAAGAAGTGTTCGATTCAGCAACATTTCCAATCTCCAAAATTTATGAGGAAGTACATCCCGGTGCACACTGCCGAGGGTAATAACCAAACCCCCTACATAGGTCAGTAGCATTTATCTGGGGCCTGACAACCGTCGTCTACCGTCGGTATAATACCGATCGGGTCTGAGGACCTGCAGCCAAGCATCCACTCCCTCATAGCCGAGCTGAGCTCAGGCGATATAAATGGATGATTCCCCTACAAGGACAAACTTGAGATAACCCAAAAAGGTTCAAGTATGAGCCAGACTACGGAGAACTCACCTATGACTGGCCACGGGAACCCACCAAGGTTGTTGATCCCGAGGTTTTGATGTACAATTAAAGGTTAATATTTTTGGTAAAACTAATGTGTTTGTTGAGTATTTCAACAAAAGAGTTCCAATTATTTATTGAATCATGAATAAATTATCAATGGTGCAAAGATGAACATTGAATAAAGGAAGAGCATTAAAGATCTTAAAGAAATTTGGTAAAAACAACTCAATAACTTTTATACTCTTAATGAAACCCGAATTAGAATCACACACGACATTATTAAATGAATTATATTTTTGTGTGTTTAGTTTGATGAAATTTAGAATCCTGATTAGTGTTAAAATATATGCTCCAATGTGAAATCGAAAAATAAAAATTGACCTAAGTGAGAATAATGTTTAAAATTGAATTTTAGAGTCAATTGAGTTACCCGAGAAAAACAATTGGTTAACGGGATTAAACGATGGATTTTGGAGCTAAAATGAGTGAAAACGTAACCAACCAGTATCATTCGGTCAACTGATCCGAGGATGATGGGTCAACTGATTGAAACAGTAAGGTTTCATAGAAAATTAGAGAGATCCAACATCGACCGGTTAACTGACCATGAGAGGATCGGCCAACTACTTGGTCTAGGGTTAGAAAGTGAAAACTTTCTGAAATGATCCACCAACCGATTGTGGGTCAATCGGTCAACTGACTATGTTTTAGTTTGGCTTGGAAAACATCCTAAATCAATCGGTCAACTGACTGCCTTTTGGTTTTGTCTTGGGTTAAACGTTGAATTATTCAGTCAACTGGCTGTTTCGGTTGAGATCTCAAAGAAGTTGGACTTTTGGTAAAAAACTAGCCATTTTTTATGGTTCTTAGGAAGAGATTCGGGGGATTTGATATTGTGGAAGATATGGTTCATATGTTTGGAATTGTTACTGATTTGGTTTATATATTAAATGATTTTCTCAATTTGATTTATTAAATACTTCCTATCTATGTGATTAATAATTGAGAAATAATTTGTGGACTAATTGAGAGTTTTAAAAGATATTTTTAAGTAAAATATACCAGGATTAAATGGATATGATATATGGAGTCTATAAGTGCTTTTTAGAGGTCTATCATTTGAAAACTAGTCGTTGAAGGGCTTGTTCCAAATCTGTTTAAATAGATTTGCCAATTTAGAACTCATGAGATCAAGAAGTATCAAGTTCGTAAACTTTCGAAGAGTTATCATTCTGCTGAGATTATTTTGAGAGAGATTTTGTGTTAAAGTTCTTGTGCTAAAGCACTGTTGAATTGACGTCACCGATTTGTACTATCTTACAATCTTGTTTTCATTCTTTGGTGTTTTCCTGGTGAGATCTTTCCAAGTAATTGTTTTTAAATTAGATTTCATATTATTGTTGATTGCTTGGATTTAAGATCGTTGAAAAATCATTTTCAAATTTAAAAGCATAAAAAAAAAAATTAAAACGATTTTGTGATTATTTGATTACGTGCTATTATTTGTGCTAACCACACTTGATATTAATCAGATATTAATTTATCTCACCTTAATTCTATCACTTAGTAAATTTTGGGACATTAATTGAGTATAACTGTTTTGAGGCGGTAGAAGCTCCGAGTGGGAAGAAACTCATAATTTTTTGTATTTCTGAGTTTGAGCGGATTAGACACGGTTGGGCCGGTGCCTAGTGGGTAGGTAGGGTTTCAATATTTTTCAAAAAAAATGTTAAGGTTTGATCTTTGCCTAAGGTATAAAAATGTTAAGTTATTATTTTTGCTTAAAAAAAACTAGGTTTTGATTCTTCCTAAATTGAATTATTTTTGAGTGAATTGTAAATGTTCAATTTTTACTTGGGAAAATGATACTTGTGAGTGTGGTGAGGTTTGATCTTTAGTTTGTTAAAAAGATTAGGTTGTGATTCTTTCTGTAATAGAATTAAGTTAGTCTTTAATCTGGTAAAAAGATAAGGTTCTTCCTTAACCTGAGAAAAAGAAAATTGTAAAAGTTAATTCTGAACTTGGGAAAAGAATTATTGTAAGGGTTTGATTCCTACCTAGTAAAGGGATCAAAGGGATTAGTGGTTACGAATCTCTGTGGAGCTCGGGGGACTGCATTAGGCAAGACTAGCTAATTAAACCAGGATATCTCTTGGTGTGCTACATTGTTGTTATTTTTATTATATTTTGTTTGAGTGTGTACTTAGAATATAAACACTTATCTGCTGTGTAACTAAAATAATAATTAATTTATAATAAATTGATTATTTGATAAATTAAGTGTTGAAATATTTAAATTGTTTAAATTTTTATAACTACCTAATTCACCTCCCTCTTGGGTAGCTCACTGGGCCAACAGAGGTGTTGAGGTCCGTGGACCGAGAGGGCCCAACTCAGGTCGGGCACCCTCACCAGATAAATCAACCATGCAAGTACGGCTAAACCAAGCTTGTGTAGTCGGCTAGGGGGCAGAATGACTGAGGAAGGGTAAAGGGCTGAAGGACCAACCTGATCACCTGACACTTGAGTGAGACGATGTTCTCCTCGGTATGATATACGATTGAAGGTTAAATTCTTCTCAGTGCTTCACTTGATTGAGGTGTAACTTCTTAGTGTTGCAATAATGATCTGGATGGTCCTAATTTCAAATTATAATTAAAAATAGCTTGGAGTTAAAACAAAGGCTAGTGTGAAATTATGTCCGGTTCTCAAATTTTTTATATACTTAGGCGATTGAAAGAAAAAAATTCGCTGCCTGCCAAGTACTTGAAAGTGACCGAGTTGATTTAAATGTCCGGTTAAGTGGCTGACCGGCCTAATGTCAGATGATGACGTCGGTTTAGTCAAAAGGCGCCCAAATTCATTGCAAGAGAAGTGGCTTGGAATCGTCGAGCCGTTTACAAAGTTGAGCTCTGATACTTGAGATTGACGTGTTAGCTTAAATTCTCTAGTTCTTAAAGTGCATGGGCGAATTATTTCTCGAGTTTCATGATCGCCGAGCTGTGCCCAAGATGGTGCGCTTAGTTATTTAAGGCCGGTCATTTAAGTGTGAAGATGTTTGAGTTGATTTGCAGTTATAAAGTTGGATTGATTAAAGTCGGTTACATTTATCAGTTTAAGTAGTGATGAAGCAATAAAGTCAAGTTTACAAAATGAGCTGACTAGAAAATCTTACCGAGCCGACAAGAAATTACTGAAAAGATTTCATTCATGCATCAAAAGGTTATTACAAGAGGAGGTGTAGACACCGCATTTTGTCTTGCCCAGGCATGACATTTTTGTAAAATAAAAAATAAAATAAAATAAATTATGGTTTTTTGTTGTGTCAATTTTTCATGAATTTTGAGAATATCCAAACAAAAATGGAGGGTCGATTCTAAGGTTTCAGTAATTAATTCAAACTTGAATTTTGCAATTGGAAATCTTTTTGGTTTTATTGGATGTTTGAAATAATAAATTAAGTTTCTAAGATTTAAATTAATATCTCAAAAATTCGATTAAATCGAAAGGTTATTCAATTGCGGGTTTTGAATCAAAATTGTTCTTTTTGAAAAGGTTTTGGGACTAAATTGAAAATTTGAAAGATCGATATTTGGACTCAGATTTTGAAATTAATTTTAGAAATGTTCAATTAATCTCGAATGAGTTAAATGAAAGTCTTATGATTCCAATTGGTCCTCTCGAGCAAGCCAATTGAAACAATTTGTCGAATTAGAAAGTTTAGGGGGCCTAATTGAAATTTTGAGAAACTTTAAATCGTCGTTTAGCAAGGACCAATTTTGATTCCATTTTTTTCAAATATTTTGAAATAATTAATTCTTGAAAAACTCGAATCGGAACTCCAATTGATGTCTGGAAAGCCAAAAGAAAGTTTTGGGGTTAAAATAAAAATTTATAAAAGTTATTTTGGACTAAATTGATCAAATCAATTTTTTTTTCAAAAGTTTACCGTGTTTTATTTGGTCGATTATAGTTTTCAAGAATCAATTTTTTTTTAAAAAAAAACAAGTGAAAGTGAAAGAGTGTAAAAAAATTTATTTTGACCCCAAAATTTAGGTATTTTCGAAAATTCATGAAATTGACAAACAAATGATTCGATTAACTTTTAATTTTATTTTTTTATTGAATAAATACAAAAACAAAAAGAGTATATATATATATATATATATATATATAAAGGTTGTGTACAACTCTTCGATTAAATTTTAATTTTATTTTTTATTAAAGAAACACACACACACACACAAAAAAAAAAAAAAAAGAGAGTAAAGGTTGTGTGCAACCCTTCTACAAGGGTTGCACACAATCCAAGGCTACAATTGTTTTTTTTATTAAAGAAACACACACACACACACACACAAAAGTAAGGGTTGCACACAACTGAAGGCTACAATTGTAGCCCATTAATGGGCTGCAAAGCCCCTACAAAGTCAAAAAAGGGGGGGGAGGGGCGCTCCCCTAAAAAGAAAAAAAGAAAAAAATTTGGGGTAGTGGTTGCCTATAAAAAAGCAACCCAACCATTCTCCCCATTTTGGGGGGATTTTTCGGGAAAAGAAAGTAAAAAGGATGAGATAGATAGAGAGAGTGAGAGAATTTTTTTGGTGGGGTTTATGGGTTTTTAGCAAAGAAAAAAAGAGGATTCGAGTTTTGCGAAGTGAAGAAGAAGGAGAAGTAAAAAGAGAAGAAATCGTCCAAAATCAAGTAAGTTTTTCCTACTATCCAACTACACTTTTATTTTTTGTTTAAACCGTTTGAAAGGATGAACCTAGAATTAGACAAAATTTAAAGGGACGTTCTACTGGAACACTTAAAAAATCGATTTACTTTTCTGCATTTATTTTTCTATTCTGCGCTTTTATTTTGTTGTACTTATTTTCTATTCTGCGCCTTTTCGCATTTTTATTTTGGTTGTATTTGTTTTTCTATTTTGCGTCTTTCTGCGCTTTTTATTTTCATGTTTTGCGTCTTTCCACGCTTTTATTTTTTGTAATTTTATTTTATGTATTGTTATTATGTTTGTGTGAATATTTACTTTCTCGCATCAGAAAAAAAAAATGAATTGATTTTTATTGTTAAAGAAAAAAAATCAAAAAACAAAATCCAAAAAAATGAAAATCGCAAAAAAAAAAAAAAAAAAAAATTAACTTGAAATCTGAGAAAGAGAGAGTTTTCCGCACTATCGTTTCGGATTTCCCAATCAGTGTGAAATTTTCAAATAGTAGGTTTAGAAAGACACTTCTTTAAGCCGGGTTTTGAACTTGAGATAAGTTGATAAAACGTAAGGAAATAAATTTTATTTACATTATATATATATTTATATGTAAAAATTAGTTTTTGTAAAAATGAGTTTTCTAAAAAAAAAAAAAAATCATTCATTTTTTTTTAAAATAAAATAAAAAATAAAAATAAATAAATAAATAAATAAATTGCGAATAAGAAAAATATAGTCTTTTTGAGAGCGAAGTATTTTTTTTGAAAAAATCACTAAACGATGTCATTCCAAATTATTTTCACTAAAAAATAGTTTTGTTAAAGAATGAAATTTTCGCCAAAATGTGATTTATCATGTTTTCTATATCAAATCAACTCCCCTACGTTGATTTCAAAAAAAAATTATTAAAAAAACCAGTTTTTCAAAAATATATTTTGGTATTCATGTTCCTTTGTTTTATCAAAATAACCCAAATTTAAAACCCAGGACATTAAAGCCCCCCCCGAAGATCATCTTTATTAAATCATCGATATTTTATAAGCGATCATACCGGGAAACATTTTAAAAAATTTAAAAAAATATGTTTTTCCATTTTATTTCATAAAACTTAAAAAAAAAAATTGCTTATTTAAAAAAAGAGAAATTAAAAAAATAGTAAAAAATAATTAAGAAGAGATTTCGAAATCAAATAAAAAATTCAGATTTAAATTTTGATTGCACTTAGATGGATAAGGTACTGTCTTCAGACGGACGTCTTAGGGTGCCTAACACTTTTTCCGAGCGTAACCGACCCCTAAACCTTTAAAAATAAATCTCTAGTTGGACCGTGCTTTTTGGAGTCAAAATTTTACTTAAATTATTCTTCAAATCGTTTTTAAAAAATTTGGTGACCTAGCACACCATTTAAACACAATGCTAGTTGGTGACTCATTTTTCTTAAATTGGCTTAAGTTATTTTATGAGAAAACCGACGCTTTAAAAATCCTATCTCTTTAATTTTTTTCCCAAAAAAAAAAAGAACAAAAATACTTATATATTTATTTATTTTATTTTTACAAAATTCGGAGTGCGTCAGGAGGGACTAAAGCCCAGTGTTACAAAGCTCATGCCGGGTTGAAGCCAACTTGCATCACCGCGGCGCCGATCTTGGTCTCTAGGTCTTTGTAATATTGGCTCTACATCCAGGCCTCTACAGATCTTCTCTCAGCTTGTTCCATAGTCGCCGTCTTGTCTACCTCGCAGACATTCAGCTGGTTGATCGCCTTGTTGAGGTTGCCCTTGTACTTCTCAGTCAGGCCGATTAAAGTCTCATTTTCCTTACTTAGCTACTGGTTGTCCTTTCTTAGTTGGTCGACCTGTGCCTAGTGCTTCTAGGCTACCTCCTCCAGCTCGTTCACTCTCTCAAAGGTGACGTTGTGGCTCATCACCACCTCGAATTTCTCCTCCTTCAAGACATTGATCTTCTCGTTAGCGTGGTGTAGATGTAGGCCCATCTTTGTGACCTTGAAGAGGCTCTACATGGATAAAGGAAGAACGATCAGTAAGAAATGAAACATTTTACAAAGTCTAGAGATAATACCGAGAAGAAAAGCTTATTGACGTGATGTCTTTATAAACCTCGGTGTCCAGCTTGACATCGGTCTTGGAGGCAATCTTGCTCTGGTCGTTTGGAGGGGGTGATCTTGTGAATGAATCATGGGATGATGTCGGGTTGATCGAGGATGCGACTCCCGAGCTTGATGTCGGTGTCAGCAACGAAGGTCCTAGCCTGCTTGGGCTGGCCTTATTTCCTACTTTTCTTTTGGGGCTTAGCCACTATCTCAACTTTGCTCACTTCTCTTGCCCTTGTCCCTCCTCTCGACGGGGGTCGGGCTCTCCTCCTCCAATATCATGGGTGTTATTGGAGTCGAGACCTTTATCTTTAGTACCGACCTCGCCTGGGTCCCCCCCGAGGGGTTGTCCAAGCTGAGGTGTGTTCGACTTCCTGGCTTCTCCCAGCGGGCTGTGAGCCCTGCTGCCAACCGTGTTGGGATCCCTGCTGGGAACCAGCTTGTTCAGCAGCCCCTTGTTGGGCCTACTTCTCCATGGTCAACCTCTTCATAGGGGCTATGTCCATGATTGTAAACGAAGGGCGGTATTGGTTAGAACAAGAATTATGGAAGGCTTCAAGTCCAAAAAAAATTACCGAGCCGAGGTGGGAGAACTTACTGTTCTTTGACTTCTTGCTGAGGACCGACGTGGGAAGAGAGGGATCACTCTAAAAATAAATATCGCATAAGGTTAACGAGATCAGCGCCTTGACATAGTTGAAGGGCATCTTCACGACCCAGTCTCTCTCAACAACAATTTTCGGGTAGGGCTTGTTCTTCTTCTGGGCTGAAAACACAAAAAGAAAAAAGTTAGACAAAGTTACTGAGGAGAAAAAACTCAAACTCACGCCAGAACTGACACTTACCCACTATCCCCTAATGCATCTGGATTAGCTAGTCTATGTCCACCGGCGAGCTGAACTCTCATTCTTTCCCTCCAAGAAAAAAGAAGTTGGGCTTCCAATCCTTTATGGAGTCATCGTAGCTATGAAGGAATTTCTGTTGGGTTGTGATATAGCACCAACCCTTACCACCGAGCATCGACTTGTCAAGAAAAAGAGCCCGGAATAACTTCAGGGACGGAACAATACCCTTAGCCATGAAAATGACATGGGCTACCACCACCATCCTCATGCTGTTAAGGGCGAGCTGTAACGAACACAACCCGAGGCTCCAATAGACTTCCCGCACCCAAGGGTGAATGAGAAATTGTAGGCCGGCCAAAAGTTGCTCTTTGTACACCAAGATGTACCCCTTGGGAGGAGCACAAGCTCGGTCCCCTTCCCTAGGAACCTTTAGTTTTACCGAGCCGGGGAACACGCACTTGGACCGAAATTTGCTCATGTCTTTCTCCATCAGGCAGGATTAAAACCTCTAAACCAGAGCTTGAGGAGGGACCTCGTAGGTGGGCTGGTCAGGAACCATACAAGCTGGCAAAGTCTGACCTGGTGAGGATGAGGGGCATTAGCTTCTGGGATACATGGGCCCGCAACACCAAGCTTGTCAGCAGGACTCGTATCGAACTCAATACCAAGACTCCCAGAAGAGCCCACCTCATTTCTGGCTCTCCGATGCCGAGGGCTGCTGGCCATATTTGGAGACTGGAAGGGCCCTGCTCTAGCCAACCTGCGAGTTCCCTCGGACGACGAGGTCGTTCATTTGACATCTGTTGTAGATGAGCTAAGCTTGATCTGTTCAATAGGGGAATCTGATCATGTCCGCTCAGAATCAGATGGGCTATACCCCGGGGAATAAGAGGAAGATATATTAGAGAAAAGGAAGAAAATAGTATCATTCTCTGAGGTCGGTAGGAGCGCTCATGTTACTCAGGTGCAAAGAAAAACGGGCGAAGAAGTGTCTATTTATGGGCGAGTTGGGAAGTTGAACGGTCCCGTTAATCGAATGTTGGATGGTGCCTTGATTCTCACACTGTTAATCCACGTGAGGCACATCCGCCCAGATGGCAGTAAGACTTCTCGCGGAAGCCAGGTCGCAGTGACCAACCGAGCTTCTTTTTGATACCGAGCTATTTCACACTGAGCCCGAAATTTCGTTCTCTAATGAGTCTAGAGTAGAACCCTCAGTGCCTCATATTTTATTTCCACGCTAAGGCTTGGGGGACAGCTGATGTAGGTGAAAATCCACCGGGCTCTAAGTTACCCCCTAGGCTTGCCACGTAGATTGAAGGAGGACACGTCACCAAAAGGCCTGATCAGACCGGCTACACATTGGCTCCGACATCTCATTAGGTCGGTTATCTTGAAGGACTTGGGCAATTACCAAGCATAAATCCTCAACATTTATCACGGATATAACCGATGAGGATCAGGTCGGCATGACTATTTCGGCGTCCGTACCGATGCCTAGGCTAGCCCACTAATCTTAATGGCTTGGCCCATGGGCTTCTCCATCAACGTTCAAGGGCCCAAGCTCGTTCCTCTAATCCCATCACACGCTCTTCATGCGCCATTTTAGGGTGGATAACCGAGCTTAGGGCCTTAATTCTTGGGACATTAATCACATTCTCGCCTATAAAAGGAAGGCGTGGACAAACATTTCAGCAGGTTAGAAAGAGAGGTAACAACTTTAATATATCCTAGTGATCTTAAATTCTTTCCCCCGAGCTCTTATTCTCGTGCTGGAGGGGCCACGCCAAGCCAACCCTGACAAGTCCCTTGTGTAGGTACCGACCCGCAGGTCAGGCTAGACAGTGTCAAGCTAGCTCGATCAGTTGCAGACTCGGATAAAAAGACTCAAAGGATTCAATTTCTCCAAGGGCAACTTCCAGATCACTAGATATTCTCCACGTGGATGCTGATCAGACCATACTGTTGGTCATTCCAATTTCCGAGACCAACAGAGATCAAAGGAGAATTCGTTGTTTGTGGATATTGTAAGGATTCTGGTAGCGTTTCAGAGATAAGGGAAAGGTTTTGGTTATGGGCAAGGTGGGTGTTGGGAAAGGAAAGGAAATGGTTGGCGACGGTGTCTTGGGAATTATGGTTGGGAATTGGGGCTTATGGGTTCAAGGACAGGAAGAAAGAAGACAACGATAACAACAATAACTAAGTCTTTGTCCCACTTAAATACAAGAAGAAAAGTGAAAAAAAAAAATAGAAAAGAAATAGAAAAATGGTAAATGAAAAAAAAGAAAAAAAGAAAATTATTATGTACTTTTCTTATATTTTAATATTTTAACATTATGACTATTTTAATGGTAGTTTCGAAAGGGAAAAAACAATAAATCATTTAATGTGTTTGATGTTCTTTACATAAAAAATAGCACGTATTAAATAGATTCCATTCTATCCAACGAAAATCGCCCAATGTTCACTTTGATACAACGTACAAGGAGTTAATAAATGTCTAATTCCAAATTACAACAGGCTAAAGTGAAAGTAAACCAAGGTACGTGAGACTAAAATACAATTAACCCTCTAAACTTTTTGGGTGGCTTTGAATCCTTTTTTCATTCACGTACCAAAAGGCCCCTCAAACCAATGTAACAATCCCCGAAAATCATAGGTTCAATGTAATCGGGAAGGCATGTCTGAGAAAAAGTAAGAATTATTATACCATATAAAATAAATTAACAAACTTGTTTTTATTGTAAGAAAAAAACATGAAAACTACACGATATTTTTTGAAGATCAGATATTTAAAATAATCATAGGATAGCAATTGTTGGATTGAGTGTTATAAAATAATACCCATGAGACTTTTTTTTTTTTTTTTTTTTTTTTTTTTTTTTAATTACGAACAAATGTTGAATTCAACATTAATTGTAGGCATTATTTTTTAAAAATTTATTTATTAAAGTTAACAACATAAATCCATCTGACTATTTTTTAAAGTCGTTAAAGACAAATGTTAACTTTAACACCAAATGATGATAATAAAATTGTTAAAAACACTGTATTGAATTCAAAAATAAAAAATTTGTATGCCTATTTTTGAAGTAATTATACACAAGGATTCAACAACAATACCATGTTAATCTAGTTCTATATGATTTCTTAGATTCAACAAATGTTAGTATTCAACAACAAAAATCGATGTAAAAACTTTTACCATTTTTTTTTTTCTTTTTTATTAGACAAATGTAATCAATAAAAAAATGTTGAATTCAAACGATGTTATTGTCCATATTCTAATTATGAAGAAAAAAGAAAGTTATGAAAGAAATTAAATTAAAAGTATGATAATGTTTAATTTTGCTACCCATGACCACTAATCAAAATAGTCCAACTTGGCAGCTAAATTTTTCAATGTTCGTAAAATAGCTTAACCCTTATACCTAATTTCTCCACCAAATGCGTATTTAATTCAAAAATTAGTCCAAGAGACCCCTATAAATGGGGATCTCATTTTTCAGTGAAGGACACGACAAATTGACTCCAAAAACACAAGGCCTCTCATTATATTCTCTAGTTAAAGACAAGTCTTAATTTAAGAGCGAAACAAACAAACCCAATTCTCATTCTCAACCAGTTTCTCTGTAAATTCTCAGCCTAAAAACTATAAGGCATTAAACTCTCTATCTTAGTACAATTACTCCATTAAATTCCCTTAAACATATTTTTTCCTCTAAACAATGGTGACTTATTCTCACTTCGAAGGGGTTTCACCGGAAATCCAAAGCTAGGTCTCTAAACCATGTTTTGCAAGGACAATTCGCCAAAGTCAACTCAACATAATTCAATCACTTTGACAGAGATTCACTGAACTAGATTTCGAAATTATCTCTGTACAATCATTATCTACTATTCTTCTAATATTTTGAATTAAAAAATGAAGTTTAATTTCAATACATATGGAAATGAATTTAAATTTGAATTCAAGGGAAAGGATACCTGTGAAATACATACATAAGAAGGTAAGAAAAAAATTGCTACCAAAACAAAAAAAAAAAAAAAAAAAAAAAGGTAACCAAAATCGAAGATTGAAAAATTAAAAAAAAATCCAAGAGCTTAACCTCCTTAATTTACGCGTGGGCATATTAATCACGGAAAAGAGATGAAATTAAAAGTTAAATTAAACTAAAAATGCAAATAATCACTCGAAGGTTTGAACTTTGAAAAAATAAATAAATAATAAGATAAAACGTTAGTTTTGGTCCTCTAATGGATTCTTCCAATAATTTTCCTTTTCCTTTTACATTTGTTGAAACAAAATTGTGTAGGACCCTAGGTAATCCCTCCTTTTTCGTTATACAATATCCATAGGAGAAGTAGAGATACCAATGGTCCGATTTCGGCCTGGTTTTATACAAAATCAAAACCAAAATCGTTAGATATATACAAAATCAAAACCATCGATTTTTTTTAAACGATTTTAAAATCGAACTATTTAACTTTATATGAAACCAAAACCAAAACCGCGAGACCATTGAAAATTTTTCAATTTTATAAAAAGTCAAAATAAAAACCAAATTAAAATCAAAACTGCGAAATTACGATCCGTTATTTGTTATATATAAACAACACACACAAATAAGAAAATCTAATCCCAACATATATAGAGGTTAAAATATATATATATATATATATATATATATATATATATATCAATTTGGGATTAAACTGTAAGTATATAAAAAAATGAAAGTATATATATCATAAAAATATATTTAAAATATCAGTTATACAAGTCGGTTACGTTGTTACTATCCCAAAATTAAAACCAAAACCAAAACCGTAATCTCTATTTAGTCGATTTTAAAATCGAATAGTTTAGTTCGCTTTCGTTCAGGTACTAACAGTTCAGTTTTAATTGCCATCCCTAACAAGAAGGCATCTCGTATATTTGTACATTAACCAACCATCTTTTCTCACAAAAAAAGTGGCCCGCAAATATACTAGTCAAAGAACATTGATTCTTCTAAATAAAGTGCATGATAAACAATTCAACCTGAATATGCTTCTCCAGATAAATTAGCTCGGTCCAATACCATGCTACAATCTGGTTAAATAATGCCAATACTTTTCAGACTAACCAATAGACCAGTCCAACGCAACTACAACATCAATCTCAAATACTTGGCTCAATGCGTCTAAAAACTGCTCGGAAAGTCTGCCCGCCATTCCTTGCAACCTTTTGCCCTTCCTCTGTCGCACAGCTCAACAGACTCACCACTGGATCAACCTCGAGTTCTTCCTCCGCAAGGCTTTCAAACAAAGGATGATCCTCCAAACAAGACTTCATCCACTCTCCAAGCTCTTCCACATCGGTGATTGTGTATATGATCCCACCAACCCTCAAAACATAGGCATACTCATCAAGCAAGTGAGGGCTTATCACTCGACGCCTATGATTTTTTTCCTTAAAATGAGGATCTGGAAACAGGAAAAACATCTTTGAAAGTTGCCCTTTCTCAAAGTAATTAGGAATGTATTTCATGGAATTAGTTCGAACTACTGAGATATTCTGGTATTGACCGGGATTAGTGGCCCTCAAAGCCAAGATCCGTTCCTTAACGTATTCAGTCACCTTGTCTCTTAGTTCCATCCCGATCATTAGGGTTTCAGGGAAAAGGGTAGAAAGACTAGTTAGAAGACCTCCAAAACCACAGCCTATGTCGGCAAACTCGACCTTTCTGACACCACTGACTAGATCGGAAGATGACGGGATGACTTGAGGATAATGATGAGAATAATCAACCTGACTAGGAGAGATCGGAACTGGGAAGTGAGAGTCGCTTAGTGGGTTGCTGTGGGCACGTGCTCGGTAGAAACGCTTGCGTGGTAGACGAGTTGTCTTGCTGATGGTAGGGTTTGTTATTTCTTGCTTCAACATTTTCCTCCCTCTGAACTAAAATAATAGGCAGCAGCAGCAGCAGCTTAGATTGTAAAAGAATATGGATTTACTTAAATCCTGTTGCTGCATAAAAAAATATATAAAATAAATAAAAAGACGAGAACTGCATGAAGCAAAGAGTCTCTCTCTCTCTCCAAGGACTTGAAACTTTCATAATAATAACCACCAATTTACTTGGATCTTTATTTTGTTTAAACTTCCAATATATATGTTTTTCGGTTCTAAATGGTAATACAGTAAAGCCTTACTAGATGGGTCCCTAATGAATTCCCTCACAAAAAAAAAAAAAAAATGATTTCATACAAGAATGAAGAGATCTCGAAGAGAGTAAGGTGCGTAAGAGGATTTGAAGCAAGTATATGTAGAATGTGTCAAGTCTCCAACTTGTGTCAACCAAATCCACAAATATAATAAGCAAGGTGCATAAATTGAACCGAAATTACAAGCCCATTTGTTTAGTGTTTCCGCTTCCTAATTTTTGTTCCTGCTCCCAAAATTTTAGGAATAATGTACATAAACGTGTTTTGTAAATATGTTTCTGTTCCCAAATATTGTCAAAATTTTGGAAGTGCTTCCAGAATTCCTCAGAATCTGAGAAACAAAAAATATATTGTTTTCGTTTCGCTCTCACAAAATCATTCTCAAAATATTTCTTAAGGGTAAATGTTGAGAACCACCACCACGGGGCCACCACTATCCACACCAGCCACCACCACGCTGGTACAACAAACCCTCCCTAGTCTAGCCAATATTAATCCATCGTATTAAGAAGTTTTAGATGTAGAACAGTAGAATAGATGAAAGACTTTCCTGAAATGTAGCATTTCAAAACTAGATTTCCATAAGGTGCCCCAATGGAGCAAGCAACACAAGTTCATGCATATTAGAAGATAAACAAGAACTACATTTGACAACCATCTCCCCCCGACAACGTCTTTTAGATTTTTTCGCGCATATAGAACATCAATTATTACAATATTAGAACTTATGCAACGGAATTACTGAAATCCAAGTGCAGAGAAAGAAACATCTAATATATCAAATGTAAAAATGTCCAAGTCAGTTTTTTAAGGTGCCCCACACCATCGATTTGAATAGATAAATTTGAAATCAAGGGATTTAAGCATTTTTCTTGCAATAAAAAGAAGTTGATCAAAGTAAATAGTATTAAATGGGAGCATGGGACTCTTAAAAGATGGTTTGGAGAAAAAAGAACTACTATAAGATGCAAGTTAGTAGGGTGGATTTAAAATATTCTTTTAGCAAGTCAATTGAAATTCTTCCATTTAGTATGTCTTTAGTTTGTTGATATTCATCTCTTGGTTTAAATTTTAAATTCAAGTTATAAGTTTCAATTGTAAATCCATTCCTTTCAAATCTATCAATCCAGATGCAACCCAAGATAATTGCACGGCATTGAGCCTTCACGACTTGTCTACTCATGGCCATAAACCTAATGCTAGTTGAGAATGTTATTGGTGGCCGTGGTGGTGAGCGACTTGTTTCTCACACCGACAACAACAAACAATCTTAAGTTCCCCTACCAGGAAGGCCATCCCCACTACCTTATTTGCAACACCAACCCACTTTAAAAATCCATCAACTTCTTTATAAATGGAAACCATCAAGGCAATATTAAAATAAAAATAAAAATCAGGATAAACAGATTATATTCACATCTACATCCATTATTGTTGCTAACACTTTGCAGAGAGTATGTCGAGTTTCTAACTTATTATAAATAGCACTCAATTGCATAGAAGAAATGGTTATGTTTCACTACTTCTAACACCCATTTAATCTTAGTTGCCACCCACATCAGTCTTTTTTCACTATTGGCATGACTTAAGAGATAAAAGGTAGTCCAATGCATATGAAGGCTCCCGCCGTTGCGGGTTTTGGTAATGACTAAAGATAAAATCTTACAACAAAAGGTGGTTAACACTAAATTTTAAGTCACTAATAAACCACTATCAAAATCACCAATCATACTCTGCTAAACCACCATCTGTTGCCTACTCATGTTAAATGGCAACAAATTGCACTAAAAATGAGAACTTACTTGGCAGTAAGGTCTTGACATTGGCATGCCATCAAAACCATTACTTTCTAGTGTTTATTCCAAAGACCTCCCCTGTCTTTTGCCCTTCTACCAGAAACCTCCCCTATCTTTTGACAAATACTAGTCAACTCCATTAACCAATATTTTTCTGTGAAAATACCATTTTACCCCTTGGTTTTTATCAGATTTATTATATAATTAAAAAAAAAAACTCTAAGTCAAATTACAGATTTACCCCTTCGTTTTTTCATTTGCTACCACCAACCCTTCTCGTTCATTCCCAAATCCGTTTGAGAGAGAGAGAGAGGGTGAGACGATGACGGAAGAAGGTCATCGTCGGTGGTTTGGGTTCGTTGTAGTCGTCGAAGAAGAAGGAATAAGGCCGTTCGATCGTTGATTCGTCAAGAGATAGAGAGAGAAATCCAAATCATAGCTCATTTAAGCTGCATCCGCCGCCACCGTCTTCCCTCGCTCGACGAACCAAAATGTCACCATCTTGCCATGGGAGATTTGCTCTCGAAATCAACCGTCACCAACCCACCACAACCGTCCAGCCGCCTCTCTCTCTCTCTCTTCTCTCTTCCGTGAGTCCATGACCATCTATGCATCTTTCTCGCAACCACCACCATCACCCAAAGCAGCCGTGATGCGCCGTCTGTTCTCCAGATCTATTCGCCGCGCCTTTTGCCAGTGATGGTGGTGTTCGGTTGGGCGGTGATGGAAGGAGGAATGACGCCATGCCTCGCAACGCCGTTCTGATGCCTCGTCGCGCCGTTCTATCACCAATCCTCCTTCCATCATCGTTCGTCAACCAGCTGTTCAGATGCGTTCGCTGGCTATGATTTGAGTATTAAAAATTCCAAATACTTCAAATGTGTCCATATCTGAAAATTCCAATAGTGATTTGAGTATTAAAAATGTTAGGTTTGTTTTTCAGATCTGGAATTTTGTGCAAGCATTGGCAAATGTTAGGTTTGTTTTATGTTATGCGGTAGTGTTTTCTTTACCGATCTGTTGTAGTGTTCGGCGGTTGTGGTGTGCGGAGATGGTGGTGTGTGGTTGTGTGGTGATAGAGAAGTGTTGTAGGAAGATGTTAGATCTAAGATCTTGTTGAAATGCAAACGCCGTCGTCCAGTCTCACTGGGCTGTCGTCCACGGTTTTTTTCTCTCTCTCTCATCTCTCTGTTCTTCACCGTTTGCACTGCCGAAATCGAAAAACCATAGTAAATCTTTTCAATTTTACTAGGATGATTCATTTTTGATTCATTTTGAACAATGGCAAACGGTGGCGAAAGGAAATTAATTTCAAGGAAGATGAACAGAAAATAACAAGGAAGAAAAGTGTCAAAAAAAGGAGGAAGAAAAATAAGGGTATATTTGTCCAATAAATTAAAATTAAAAAAAGGCATTTATGTTATTTTATTGAAGTCAAATGAGTGTGAGGGTATTTTTGTCAAATAATAATATTGTGTCAGCATAGGGGGTAAGTGGTTTGAATTGTAAAACTATAGGGAGGTGAATTGGATTTGTCAAATGACAAGGGAGATTTATTGTATAAGGGCAAAAGACAGAAGAGGTCTTTAGTATAAACCCTTACTTTCTAACCTAGTATATTGGTGGCTACAGTGGAACCATTATTAAAACAACATCCTCAACTGACGAAAGAAATAATGGTGCCAGAATACATAGCAAAAACTTGATCAAATTCAATCAAGACATTACTAGATAACTCCAGCCAATCAAAAAACCATACATATAACCAATTACCCGAAAAGAAATTCCAGAAAAACTTCAAAACCCATCTAAAAATTGCTGAGCCATCCTACCGATTCCCAATAACCATCATTTCCCCATGCTAAGTAAGCACCTACCACATCACTCTAATGATGGCTTATTACCTACCCCACCGATATAGCACCAAAACCGATCCCTTTACAAACCAATAGTCCCTACTAATGACAACCACTACCTTACCCAACCAAGGGCTTAACCTAATTATTTTTCCCACATTTAGTGCGGGGAAGTTAGGTGTTCTCAATAATGAAGCAACACAAAATTCCTCTGGGTTGGGGGAAAATAGGGAAAGTAATCAAAGAAAGAGAAAAACGAAGTGTTTAGCTCCAAACTCACATCACACACCTACATACCTAGCAAAAAAAAAACACACTTAATTAACCATCAAAGTAAAATGCCTACAAGTCATGCAAAAAATACAGATCAAACCTAGAAATATACAAACTTAATTGATAAATAAGAACAAAAACTGCTAAAATTAAGCACACATAGTATTTTTTTAATGCCATTGAAAGAAAACAGTTGTCATATCCACATGCTAGAACAACAATGCACAAGTTTTCTTGATAAAGGAACGAAACAATATGAAAGAAAACAAATCAATGAACTTTGAGTCACCACAATATGGATTGCAATTAGTTCAATGGAGTTCCTAAAAGTTAGTGACACAATCCACCGTCACCATTTTACCATAACAAATTTAAATGGTACTAATCTCTTACCCTTTTTGTTAAGACACTCAAATTTGTTGAAGAGAGATGAAAAAGGATATTGAATGTTTATACTGAAAATTCAGGGCCAACAATTTAGAAACTGAAAATAAAAACTTAAATGGGTAAACAAAAAAATAGGGAGCGTGCGAGAGGGAGAGGAGAGGTTTTCACCAGTTATTATGTAGTGTTCATAATTCATAATTATTGACAGTATAACATTGGAGCCAATTCACATGAACGAACTTACCATGTAGAATCTATAGCGACTTTAATTCATAAGAAAAGGGATTATTGCCCGAACCTCCTAATTAGAAATTGTAATCTATTTTTAAACCTATTATCTAGCTAACATTTTCAAAACTGTGTTGTAGTCTAGGGAATCGCTGAATAATGAGACGGTGATCTCAATCAGAAATCGCTGGAAAAAGACACAGAAATTACACATTTGATATTAAATTGGCAGATAAAATCAGAGATCAATACCTATTTTGAGTTGGATGGGAATTGTGATTGAAAGGGATGAAGAGGCGGAGGTTGTGTTTGGTTTGGGTCCTTTCGGGCTTGGGAATCTGATGAAGATTGAAGCAGTGGACCTATGCGGTGGTGGTTTGGAAGGCTTGGAGGCTGGACTGGAGCAGTGGCGCGGGTGAAGATTGAAGGAGAGTAGAAGACGACTCAGGCCTTAGAAGTGTGAAGAGTAGTTATTAGGGTTAGAGTCCACGACTAAATTATAGTTTTAGAGAAAATTCGGGTAATATTTATAAATATTTTTATTTTAAAAATAATTTATTAAATTATCGTGTGACCCGTTAGGTCTTTGTTATCGTGTAATCTGAACACCCGATAAGTTATTGTTGTGTCAATTGTGTTGTTTATTGGGTTATTAGATAAACTAGCTGACCTGTTTTTTTTTTTTTCGTGTTTATCAGGTTATACCAGATAACGATATGTTACCCAATAAACTAAATGCATACTCAATAATTTTATGTCGGTCTCGTGTCGTGCTATCGTGTAAATACATGTTTTGTTTGCCCTATTAAGTGGGTCCCTATTGCTGTCGAGGCCAAGAATGGAAAAAGAAGAAACGTTGACGCAGATTCTAACTTTAGATATAAAAACGTCATTTTCACCTCAATTGAATTAGGGTTATTTGTACAATTCGAACTAACTCCGGTTTGTAATGGAAATCTTCACCCATTAATTAATGTTTTGAATCTTTTTTACTGAACAAGGGGAGGATTTTAAAAAATTATCAAACCCATAATAGTCGAGAGTGAGGCTTCTAGCTTAGTACACCCGAGAGTGCTACTCCCAACTTTTAGTACACATTAAAAAAAGAATAAAAAAAAAAAAAAGAATTTCAACCTTGGTTATAAGATTTTTTTTTTTTAATCTGTGCAGGAGGAGGTGGAACCTCCGGCTTTAAAGTGAATAAATTTAATTTCTATGTAAAAGATTAACTTATTCATAATTTCTTTTTTTAATTTATATTCCAAAATTTTAGAAAACCGAAAAATAAAATCTAGACATAAAAACACTAAAGAACTTTCAATTTTTTTTTTCTTTTACAATATAGAAAAATAAATAAATAAAAGGGTCATTAAGTGGTAAGTCCTTTATTTTACCCTTAGTTTTAAAAAAAAGTCATATGTGCAATTGTAATTTGTGTTTGTCTCGCGTATTAAAAAAGGCGGAAGGCGTATAATATACGCGCTTGCACTCGCGCGGTTACATATAATTAGTTTGTGTAATATACTTGTTAGATGTAATAAATATTACTGTAATTGTAACATGTAACTAATTTGTGTATAAAAATTTGTTAGATGTAACAAATATTACACAAATACATGTATTTTTGTAACATGTAATTAATATTAAATTAATTTGAATATTTGTTAGATGTAATAAATATTACATAAATACATATCATTTATTACATGTAATTAATATTACATAGATACATGTAATATAATTACATATAATTTGTAATTATTAAGTTTGTAACTAATTTTAGTCATATGTGATTAATACTCACCAAATTCTATCTATATTCACTGCAATGCGTGTACATGTGGGACTAATACACAAGCAAAAACCACTTTAAATGACTAAATTAAAACTTATGTTTTAAAAATTATATCAGTTATTTAATGACCAATTATCCCTAAATAAAAATAGTAACCAAATGTCAACCTTGTTGTTAAGCATGTTTCCAACACCTTAGACAATAAAATATATTTATGTTAGATTAAATTACATCTTGCACCCCAGAAATATATATATCAATTTGTATGTTTTTCCATTAAAATATCAAATTGTGGAGAGATTTTTTTCAACAAATATCGATTGTTGAGAGAGAAAATTGAAACTTTACTAAATAGATGGTGGAAAGTGTAATTTATCCAAGAGACACCTAAAACTACTAATTCTTTGTCTAATCCTTCCTCAATTCATTGTTTGTGGATAGGTAAAGAATAATTATGTATATATATATAGTAGGAGGTGGTACCTCTGGCAATTCAAGCCTTCCGGAGGTAGTATCGATTGTATTCACTTTAAAGCCAGAGGTTTTACCTCCGACTCAAATAAAAAAAATATCGTATAACCAGGGTTAAAATTCTCGATTTTTTTAAATGTTTGCTAAAAGCTGGGGTAGCACCCCCTACTTTACTAAGCCAGGATTCCCACTCTTGGCTATTATGGGTTTGGTAATTTTTTCAAATCCACCCCTTGTTGAGTAAAGAATATTCAAACCACCAATTAATTTATGAAGAACTCCATTGTAATTTGTGTAATTTTTAATTCCATTAATTTTTATATTTAATTTATATTATAACACAACTTGTATCTATATAATAAAATAGGTTGGAGATAAAAACGATTGTCGAATCAGATACAATCTCATCTATATTTTCGGACCATTGGATCAAAATTTACTATAGAATTAGGGATTTTACATTCACAATCTGCGGTTTACACCATTCACATAGGGCAAATTCTCTCTCAATTCTCCAAATAATTTACTCCACACTCTCTTCTTCTCTCCCTTCATCACCACCTCTCCGTTCCAACACCTTTATTGTTGTCATCATCAGTCTATCGCCGTGCAGCACCATCGTTGAAGGTGGCGTCATCGTCGTGCATCACCATCACCATAATTCTGTTCCATCACCGTCATGGTGGCTTTATCGTTGCTCATCACCGTCAACCGACATCGCCATGAACCTGCATCCTACCCTAATCTTCATTTTCAGTTGATGCATACTGGATTTCCTTGAAATATAGGAAGTAAAGCATCAGGAATGAGAGAAAAAAAAAGTTTTCATTCCTCCCTCTCGAAATCCTCAAAATTCGTTCATTTTCGAAAATGAGTTTTTTAGGGGGTTTTCTAAGCGCCGATTTTGAAAATGTTCTTTGGGTTGGGATTTTGTTTTAAAAGGAGTCGCCACCTAGCATAGGTTAAACGGTGCACTAGGCCACCGGAATTTTGGAAATTCATTTTTATTTTGAAATTGCCCAAGTTATGCCTTGAAAACCGTTGGTCTTTAAACATAGATTTCTTTAAAGTTCGGGGGTCAATTATACTCAGAAAAAGTGTTGGGCACCCTAAGACACCTGTTCAAATATGGTACCTCAGTCTAAATAGATGTTCACGCTTAAACAAACTCCAAACAATTTCTTTGGTTTTGTTGAACAAAATAATTTCATTTTTTTAACGTTTTTGTCTATTTTACGTATTTTTTTTATGTTAGGAAAACATGTAAAGGTTAACAATCCATCAACAACAATAAATAAAACTATATGAATTGAAAATATTTTTTGTATATTTTTACGACCGAACCTTGTAAAGGTTGCCTACGTAACTCGGTTATCACGGGGAATCAGGTCGAAACGTAGTTCATCTGTTCAAGATGAACTGATTTTTATTTAGATATGTTATCGAACCCGTACGTGGGTCGCCTACGTATCTCAAATAACTGAGAATTAGGTCAAAACGTAATTCATCTGTTCAAGATGAACTGATTTTAAATTAGATAGGTGACCAAACCCATACGTGGGTTGCTTACGTATCTCAGATATTTGAGAATCAGGTCAACACGTAGCTCATCTGATTTTTATTTAGATAGGTGACTGAACCCATACGTGGGTTGTCTACGTATCTTAAATAGTTGAGAATCAGGTCAATATGAAGTTCATCTATGCAAGATAATTGATTTTATTCAATTTTAGTTATAAGACAGAGACATGAATCATACGATGATACATGAATAATTTCTTTGATTTTGTCAAGAACACCGCAACCGAACTCACTTGTTTAGGCAAGTTTAGTGTTTATGTTTAACTTATTAGTTAAAAAGAAAAAAAATATGTAGTATATATGCTAATCCTACTCGTAATTAAGAAAGACGGGAACGTTTCTAAAGAAGGTGCACACATATCCCCAAAGGAATAGAGGTTGTCCATTTATTCCCGAATTTTTAGCCACAAAGGTCTGGATAGTGTACTATGTATGTGTATATATATATATATATATATATATATATATATATATGAGGTGTCAGTCCACGAACCTGAAGACTTAGTGCCAGGCTGTGATCTTGACTTTTTACAGTAAAGTTAGTTACTAATAGTTAATGGTTAATGATTAGAAGTTAATAGTTTGATTCGAGTTTTGGAGTTCGGTTTGATGTGTTCATGAGAGAATCACAGAGACTATGCATAACTCATGGTGTTATAGATGTTTTTATTATGATCCTAACATGTTTTAGTATGTTCTCGGATGTTTGGGTTCCTTACATGTTCTTGGATGTTCTTGACATGATCTTAGATAGTTTTGACATGGTTTGTTGAATTTAACATATTTTCAACATTTTTTTACTTGATTACATGTTATATATGCTATGTATATGAAATATAAGTTTAAAAACTATACAAATATGCTATGTACAAGCAAAATAACTATATTTAAGACAAGATTGAAGGTTGTTCAAGAAACATACTTAGCTTAGGGGAGTGGTCTTTCCCTAAGCAAATATCTTCTTTTCCTTCTTTGGATATTCTCGGTTGTTATCAATCTTTTGCCGTCAACCTCTTGAGATATTCCTCTAAGATCCTCAAGAACTCATTCGGGAAGGTATTTCAACAGAATTTTGAGGTGTTTATCGAATAGAGAGCTTGAAAACCCAAGGGACCCGAGAGTATAATTCGAGTCTAGACAGAGAAGTTGTGGGTTCAAGCTCCCTACCAAATGAAAATAAGACCCTTATTTATAGGCAAGGAGGGCCTATTTGGTCTAGTGGTGACCCTTTGATGCATTGTATTTGGATGGTTTTGGACAAATTTTGAAGATTCCGTAAGATTTCCTAAGATTTGTTAATGATTACCAAATCTTAAAATATCTTGGGCAATGATTGCTAATGATTGGTAATGATTAGTCATCATTGACAATCATTGGTCATGATTAGCTTGTACATGGCACATTTAATGCATAATATGATCTTTTTTGGTTTGGTTTGGTGGCTAAGTACCGATTACTTATACTATTTCGATTTGGTTGCCATTAATGCTTTCAAGGTGAATTCAATATAGTCATAAAGTGTCATTTGGAAATTAATGCTTTACAATGACACTTGATGTGATAGGCATTGAATGCCTTCCAATGGGATTGATCCGGTTCGGTTAGTCTTGTAACGGGTAGTTATATTTCAAGTATTTCGGTTTTCCTAAGATATTTTGATCAAATATCTAGGTGACTTGAATGTGATCATGACATGTCATCCCAAACATTTGATCTTTGATGGGATGGGCATTTAATGTCCATTAAATGCATGCTAGGTGGCGAACCAGATCGTTTCGATTTGATAACCAATAGTTACTTCTTAAGTAACTTGGTTCTCTTCCTTAGATATTTTATAGGAAATATCTTGGTCATTTAATGCTCATTAATGAGTTATTAAATTCTTGGTAGGCACCTTGATTTGATGGGTTTTGTTTACAAGTCATGATGACTTCGGTTTGGTTGGTTTCGAACTGAGTCCTAAGCCTTAGTTACCTTGGATAACTTAGACTTATCATTGCAATTCCTTGGGTTTGATCAAGGATTTTTGCTTTATTTTTTTGGAGGATTTGATAGCTTAAGTGAAAAATTAGAGAAGTATTTTGGGTGTCAAGAAGACGAAACCGGTGATAGTAATAGTTTTAGGGGTTAAAATGGGTAACAAAGGTAATTGACGAAATTTCCTTAAGTTAAAGTGTGGCAACCAATTCATATTAAAAGTGATTTCATAGAAATCAACCTTTAATAATGCCATTTTAGCCCTCCTCAACTATATCAATCTCATGACTAACAACTTCATGGAGAGGATCGATTTAGTGGATGGTTTTTTGAGAGACTCACTATATCGATCTCATGATGAACAATTTCATGTAGAGGATCGATTTAGAGGATGATTTTTTGAGAGACTTACTATATCGATCTCATGATGACAACTTCGTGTACAGGATCAATTTAGTGGATGGTTTTTGGGAGATTCACTATATCAATCTCATGACGAACAACTTCATGTGGAGGATCAATTTAGTGGAAGGTTATTTTGAGAGACTCACTATATCGATCTCATGACAAACAACTTCGTGTAGATGATTGATTTAGTGGATGTCATTTAAGAGACTCACTATATTGATCTCATGATGAACAACTTCGTGTAGAGGATCGATTTAGTGGATGTTGTTTTTAGAGACTCACTAATAACACGAATCCGACCACTTTTCTACAGACATTGCATAATGTACCCTAGCTTATGGGTAGGGGCCGAATGAGGGGGAAAAAGTATAAAACATGCCCCAGCCTTTGGCTGGGGTGAGTCAGGGACGAAAATAATATAAAATGCACCCCAACCTATGGCTGAGGCTGGGGCTGCTTTGTGGAGGTTACTCTCTAGGAGTTTATGGAGGTTACGCTCTGAGAGTTTATGGAGGTCACTTACTTGGAGTTCACTACTTTTGATGGAGATTATACTTATCAAGGGACCTTTGTCCATAATGTGGGACATAAACAAACCCAGATTCCTATTGAAAAATCCTAAACAACAATAAAATATGCCCCAGCCTCTGAATAGGGAAGCGAATAGATAAGTTCCATGAAAAATCTAATGCGATATTTCTTAATGTTTGCAAAGATCTTAGCCAGTGTAAAACGTACCCCAGCCTGTGGGCTAGGGTTTCTACAATTGGATGACCAAACCTTAATAGGTTTCCTACGTACCTTGGCACATTTCCAAGGATCTAGTCAAGTGTAGTTCTTGGCTGTAATGTAAATTAGTATTTGGTGGAAATGGTTCTTAGTTAGAAAAATCAATTCCTAGGTCATCACATCAATACATGATTGAAAAATGACTGAGAGGATTCTCATCTGAGCAATCCCTCGAGAAAACTCAATACTTAGTGGAGTTTCATAGCCACATCCCACGTGGAACTACCGATGAGGACTAGAAAACTTCCCGTGAGAGATTTACCTCGGATAAAACGTGCCCCAATCATAGACTTGGGCTTGGTGATGTTTGTTTCTTTTTCAGGGATTCCAAATTTTTATTCTTGAATTTTGATTTTTCCCTAGTCGTAGCTGGTGTGATTCTTATCAAGAAATATTAACGGAGAAATCTGATATAATGTGCCTCGGCTCTAGTTGGGGCGAATCCTATCACAAAATCTCGATGGAGAAACCGGATATAATGTGGCCCAACTCTTGCTAGGATGTATGATTACCTCCTGAGTGTTCGGGAGAATGTAACCGAGCTCACATGAGTCGCCAATATATCCTGAACTAAGTGCGCTCGTTTGAGACTGAAAATCTCGTTGGATCATTTATGTGTTTTGATTTTATGTTTGGCTGTTTGTTTTTTAGAAAATGATCATCAAATGGTCGAAACCCACATGGGTTATCTACATACTCTGATTTCTTAAGTTAGGAATCAATTCGAAATGTAGTTCAACCCTTATAGTGTTGATTTTCATATTGTTGACCGCACCCACAAGGATTTCCTATGTACCTTGGTGATCTATCAAGGATCAGGTTGAAGCATAATTCGTGCACATGTATCATTTGTTGTTTGAATAACAAAGAGAGTGAACATGGCTTTTCCGGAAAGTCGACGGACTTCTCCAGTGATGCACCTTGATATAAGGCTCAGAGAATGTTGTGAAGCCGATATCTCTTTTTCTTTTCAATTTGATTGGACTCGCTTCGGTTTCCTACTTACCTTGGCATATTACCAAAGATCAGGTCAAGCGTAGTTCCGAACAACGAGATGGTTTTAAGAGTTCTACTTAGCGTAGGTATATATTTTTACGTTCACTGGCAACAATAAGCTCCAGCCCAATGGATAGAGTCTATTGCCTGTGCATTAGCTAGGTAAGATCAAACATTGTCTTGAGAATGACCTTGTTTTGTTTTAGGCTATTGGGGGCTTGGAACTTAGAGTACTTTGAACGATTCTAGGACTTACTCAACTCTAGGAAGATCGTGTTAGATCTTGGTGAGATTGACTTTCTAATGACACTCTACTACACCCTGATGCTTCTCAAACATGAGTAAAATCTATTATCAAGATGCAATTCATATGAGATCGACTCCTCGTCTGACTTATGATTTAGTTGGAACCATTATCAATGATGGACAATGGTACAGTGACTGGTAAGGTAGCTGACCAGATTACATGTCCGAGGATTGTCTGCTAGCTTACTAGAGCTTCCAAATAAAGTGTATGGGTGCAAGTATTATGTCGATGATGGCTTATTGATGTAAAATGATATGCAATATGCCACAGGCTCTCGTGAAATATGATGATTAGTTTTTCTCGTGAAAGTTATACATGCCTAAGTGAAACATGATGCATAGTATTTGTGTAGTATTTTGATACTGACTTATGATTTTATGATGCCCAAATATTTTACCTAGAATGTTTTCCTAGGGAATGCCAGTTTTTTTTTCTAAAATATTTACTAAAATGTTTACACTAGGTACTTTTTGCTATTAGCCGTCTCCCCTGGTTATTTCCATATCATTTCAAATACAGAAAGCTAACCGGTGTTTCTGAGAGGCTTCATGCTCCTTTGCTCCTGCTTGCAGTGCAACTGGAATTCTGATCGGGATTTTTCTTTGAACATTTTATGGGTTTTAGTTGCAAAATGGAAAGGTTTGGACAAGAATAGTAGAGGGTTATTTCATGTCTTGCTTAGTTGAGATTAGGATTTCCTAGAATGGGAACATTAGGCTCGGAATTAAGATCACTTGTTAATCTGGTTCAAGCTTTGAATGACTTTTGGATGAGTTCTGGGATGGTTTGAATAAATGGCTTATTTAACAAGGCTTATTTTCTTATTTTCCCTTACTTCCTAAGTTCGTTTCTAATATTTTTTGGATATTAACCTATACGCGCTGTATATATATATATTTTTCCCGTTTGTGCAAGACTATTTTGACTAGAGTATACTCAAGTAATTATATTCAAAAATTCAATCATGTCAGTGATTGTTGCAATTTTTGCATTGGATTTATCTAAATTATGATAAAGATAAGTTCAATAGTAATTTAGACCAAATATCCATAATTATTAGTTTGAAGAGTTTGTCTAGTTCAATTCCATCAAGTTTTGATATTGATCTTTTCTAAGATTGTTATCGAGATTATCTAGGCCTTGTATGTTACCCGAGGTTTCTTCGACGGATCCAATTCATTTCTTCTAACTTGAATTGAAGGCAACTGGAATGGGCCTTCCTGATATAACTGAAAGGAATGAGAAAATGAATGATAGAGAAATAAATGCTAGTTAATGACAACTAACAAATATTGGTTTATCCTAGCAGTGTTGAGAGAATTATTTATTTATTTATTTTTCTTCACTCTAACAAATAAGGACTCATACTTTCTATATAATCTATGTAGCGAGCTTTGGGTAGCGATCCCGGTCCAGTTGGCCCAAGTTACTAGGTGGTTAAACACCCCTATGACTTAATACTCGGATTGTATAAAGAGAGTGATTCACCTGATTGCTTTCGTGTGACCACTCAGTATTTAAAAACTTTTTGAGATCAGTCTTTATTTTATTTTTTTATTTTCTCTTAACACATACTTTCAGGATTATTATATTTTGGAGAATTAAAGTAGTTTGAGTCAATCTCGAGGTCTTTATTGATTTTGCCCCTATCTTAGATACTTCTCCATTATTGGTTCTTATCCAGTAAACTCCTATTGTGTTCTTCTTATTGATATTTTGGACGTTAGTTTCTTCTAGCTACCTACCTTACTCCTTTTGAGAACTTTGGGTAAAGTTAGGTCTCGCAGATTTCTAAAGATTTCTTTGATCGGATCTTCCAAATTTTCCAAAATGCGACCTTGGCTACTTGATTTGTCCCTGGGAAGAGTTTATAATTACCTGCCCCCCTCTTAAAATTTTTCTTAAGGTGAGGCTAGATTCTAAGGTTACTTTCTTTTCTCAGGGTTTGTTAAGAACGTTATCAACCAAAGGTCTCTCTTCCATTATCCCAAAGACTTTTTGATTGGTATGTTGGCTACAATTCTCCTTGGTTTTCTTCACAACTTTGGAACATATATAATGATTCCATATCAACGTTCTTAGGCTTTATTTCTAATTTTCTTAGATTTTTTTGTCAATATCTTACCATTGCTTGGTTGAAACAAGACCTTTCTTTTAACATTTTTTGTTTGGATGATGGTCTAATTTAGTTTTGAAATTATACCTTCATAAATTTTGATTATTCGCGGTGTGTGAATTATGATAGGTAAATTAATTTATGAAAGTTGAAGTATAAAGACCTGAGTAGACCTTAGATTTATCGATGCGTAGATCTAGTACATAGGTGTACAAGATAATACCAAATTCACTTGAACTTAAGAAGTTATTCCCCTACCCCTTGATGGTCAAACTTCCTCCTGAGATACTTATGATCCCTATCTGGATAAGATCCTCGACACGATACCTGAGTTGATAGCATTGGTCAGTGTGATGGCTGACACCTTTAGAGTGGTACTCACATATTGCATGGGGATTGATGCATAGGGATTGGGTGTTTGCTCGGTGTGGGAGAATTGGCGTCAACAATTTATTTTTGAGGTAGTAGCGGTAGATTTCAGAGAGTAAAACTATAAGTGGGGTAAATTGCCTCTTTTCTTTAGGTGTTTAGGTAGGCTTGAGGATTTGGTGAGGTAATTAAATTGGAGTCTGTAATTGGCTGTGGGTTTGAGGAGAGCTGCTTGGATATGGAGAAGAGATGAAAGGTCGGTGTTCTGGGTGGATAGGGGTCCCGATAACATGTTTGATATGTTTAATAGATTGGTCCATGCAGTCCACCTGCTTCCATATTTTGGAAATTTCTTCTTGGACTAAGTTTTCCTTAGATTCAAGATTTTCTCCCAACTTGCCAGTTCTTTGCTTATAACGGTGGTAGAAATATCATCCTCCTATCTAGTAAGGCTACTTTAATTTTATGTGGTAATCTATTTTCCATTAGGGGGCTTCTTGATTCATAATTCGTCCCAATATTTTATCATGCCGAGGGTATTTCCATATGATGGCAATTGGTATTATTTTATCTTTCCTCCGAATAGCAAAGTTGGATTCATCCAACTCAGTGCTTGTTCCAGAGAGGTAATGCTACCTTATGTTAGGGAAATCTTGGATTTGTTTTGAGTATTATTGGCAAAAAGAGAGTGGGTCCATTCTTGTAATTGGATCTCAGATGGTTTTTTAGTAAAAGTTACCTAAAACAGATTTTCTAGGATTATTAAGTGAATAAAACTCTAGAACTTGACTAATGAGCTTATAAGGATGCAAATTATCCTATCCTTATGCCTGATTCTATGAATGTTTATATGAATGGATGATTATGTTCGTGTTATATGTAATGCAATCCTAGGAATATGTAGCTCTATCAGACAACTCTCATATATGTTCTGGACAGACCTCGACTTGTACTTGGTTTCGTGGGACCAAGGGTAACTTGGAATTTTTGGATTGTCTTCAATTTAGAAGTCATAGTTATCCTAGGATTATGACACAATTCACCTTTTATCCTCCAAATATCGATCTTTTTACCTTAGGACTTCATGGCAGAATTTTATTCCTCAAAATGGATCATCAGTCCTAAAACTAAATGGTAGGCTTGTCTTTTTCTTTTTCAAAAAATAGATCATTGTTCTTAGAATCTAATGACAATATTTTACTTTTTCTTCCCTAAAACATGGATTATTTCTAACATGATTTGTTTCTTCTTTTTCCCTCAAGACATGGATCATTTCTCCTAGGACTTTAAATGATAGGATTTGTCCTATTTCAAAACATGGATCTTTTCCCTAGGACTTAATGACAAAATTATCCTATTTTCTCCTCAAAACATAGATAATTTCTCCTAGGACTTATTGACAGAATTGTTTCCTCTTTTCTTTTTTTCAAAAGATGGATCGTTATTCATATGACTCGATAAAGGGCTTAAAATACCTTTGAATTCACGACGTCTTTCTAAGAGTGAGTCTATTATGATAGTCTCACTGGTGAACCTTAGCTAGCTTCTTAGCCAAACCGATTTTGACTTACTTAAGGTGTTTTGAACCTAGACCAAAAATGTCTTCCCTATAGTTCATAATGCCTACTGGATAGGCTTTGTGAGAAATAATACTATACTTAGGACATGTCACATAAATCCTAAGCAAATGTGACCCGAGGTATGCTTATTATTGGATCACACAATCTTGATTTGACTAGGTGGCGACACTTTCTTTCATCTTGGTAAGCTTGGCATGATTTTGCGTGATCGATGTAGATTCCTTTATGTTGTCGTAGTGGACGAACATTAGATGGCTTTGTTTAGCAAAGGTTTATTTTTCTTTTTGTCTAACTAAGGTGGGCTTTGTTCGTGTATTATTTAAAGACGAATGTATTTGAGATTTTATTAGAGCAAGGTTTATGTACATTATTACGGATGAAAGGGAATTTATGATTCAATGTTTGTATTAAGAGTTTTAAGTAGAACAAAGACTCTTGTTCTTTCTTGCAGTTTGCTCCCTGTTGAGAAAGCTAGCAATGTGTGAGATAGAATGAGAATTCTTACATTATTTATTTTGCCCCTATTTGTCCTAGAAATTTTATTCTACCTATCTAGTGTAATAATTATATAAATAACTGTACATAAGATAATAATAATAATAAAAAAAAAAGATTCTCTCTCCAAGATAATGTCCTAAGTAAAATAGGTTTTTGGATATCCTCTATCTTAGGCTTACTATATGTGGTTCATGGCTTTTCTACTAAAGCAATTTTCAAACCTCCGGTGTCTTCCCCGAGGGAACATCCATCTTCGGTTGGTGATTAGAGTGAGGCGAGTTTCGTAGTCAGATCCCGGTGGATAAATCGCCCGACTTTGCTTCTATCAACTCCCATTTCTATCCTATAAGGTTTCAGAGCTTAGGTTGGCATGACCAAATCGCACGACTTCAGCCCCTACTGCCAGCCTCTCTATCCCTAAGAGGGTTACATCATGGGTTTTTCTCATCCTGATATGCAATGCAAAGTGGTGCTCGTGCGTTGGAGAGAGTATACCAAAATTAAATACAAAAATTTAAAGATTGTAATGTAAATGCAGATGTTGAAATAAAGTAATGTAAATGCAGTAATGTAAAGACAGAAAATAGATGCAAACTAGTATATAACATTATTGAAATGAATGTTTATTATTATTTTTTAGGGAATTGTTTATGTTGGAAAAACCAAAGACATATTTCTTAGTGTTTATTTAATCATGAACATAAATCTAGACTCCGACTAGGCTTGACCCTTACAAGTCCCCATCGGAGTCACCTGTTGACACACCCTAGATTTCCTTAAAACAGAGGAATTAGAGCATCAAGAAGGAAAGGAAAACAAGTTTTTGGAAATTCCTTTTTATTTTGAAACGACCCAAGTTTTGACTCGAAAACTATTGGTCTTTTACCAAATATTTTCATAAAGTTTGAAGGTCGGTTATACTTAAGGAAGGTGTTAGGAACCTTAAGTCACCCGTTCGAAGATGATACCTCAATATAAATAGATCTTTAGGTCTAAAAAAACTCCAAACAATTTCCTTTGGTTTTGTTTAACATTAATGTTTTTGCCTTTTTTACATATTTTTTATGTAAGGAAATCATTTAAAGGTTAACTATCTATCAGTAGCAATAAATAAAAGTATATGAAATAAAAATATTTTTCGTATTTTTTTACGGCCGAACCTTGTAAAGGTTGCCTACAAGGGGAATCAGGTCGAAACGCAGTTCATCTATTCAAGATGAACTGATTTTTATTTAGATAGGTGACCGAACCCGTACGTGGGTTGCTGGTAGCAGAATATTACGTCGCTACTTTCACCGCAAGTGTACGGGTCAAGTTTTATAGAATAGTAAATGAGAAAGGTTGTCGTATCCACAGGGATTGGATTAAATTGTCATTAAGTACCGAGACTATCATAACTGAATTTTGTCTAGGCGATTGAATTTAGGGTTTTTTTGTTTTTAGATATATACTAAACTAATTAAATTACAATACTAATTATATATTATATGGGAATAGATTATCTAGGGATTAACTTCGTTTACTTTTACGTGTTTGACTCAATCTAGTTTACATTAACGGTATTCAAACTATCCAAAAATCTAAGTATCGAAAACTCACTCACTACCTCTCCTAAGTGTAAAGTGAATGAATATGTGACTTCGTGTCAATGTCGATGTCCCTATCTAGCGTCTAAACAACACTAATCACATGAGTCTCACCTCAACATCACGGATTGCATACTTTCTAATACTCTCCTGAGTCATTAGATCGTCACGTTGTGTTTAAACCCTAGTCCGAATTTGGGGTTACCTTTCCCGAGTGTCAAACCCCGTTTTCTTAATATATCTTAACAAGCATATAAATGAAGTGAAAGAACGGTAAACACAATCGAATAGGCAATAACAACCGTTAACAAAACACGGATTCAAACAAACAACGTATTCATGAACTAATTCAATCCCTAGACAATAGATACTTAGTCACTCATGATCATAACCCAATATTCAACATTACATAAGAATAATATCACCATACAAGCTACAAAGTTTAAGAACAAAGAGAGAAACAACGAAATGAAAACAAATCTGTGAAAGTAGAGTGTTCTACTTCCACGAAATCAGCTTCGATCTTGTTTCCTCTTCTCATCTTGATGATTTCTCATCTTGGTTCTTGATCTTGAGCTCTCAAGTATCTCCAAAAATGTCCCAAAAATTGTGCTTAATGTGTTGGGGGAGAAGGGATATCAAGAGGGATAAAAAAATATTTACAAAATATCCCAAAATATATTTGCCAGGTTGTCACGACCCGTCCCAGACACCTGTCATCCCAGGGCCGACGTGACAACAACATGACATCACCTATTACATTTAAATCTTCTTTTTATACATTACAAAAAAAATTTAATTACTATACAATTCATTATACAACATATACATAATCTTTCTCTACCATAATGTTCCCCTCAGACAACCCAACTCAAATTATTCCCAGATGACTCCACCTAATGCCAGTAGGGGACCGTCTCCTAAAAGATTTACCTGCGAGTGTACTACCTTCTTAGTAAAAACCATTTTTAACATTACAACAATACATTTTAAATAATACAACATTTAAATGGATCAAACGTAAATATATAAACACTACACAGAGTTGGTAAAATCTCCAGTATTCAATAAGACCAATCACCATGATAAAAAATAAATCACCCAATATATATATAAAACACCACAACTCAACCACACATCTCAATCCCATACCCACCGGCTAAGCCATAGTGATCGTTTTAACCTCACGATCGGGAGTTGCAACGGTACCATAACCATCCGTAGGATATGCCTTCCTAGCGGACCTAATTGCGCAGATTACTGCTTACCGGACGTCTCCAGAGGCCAATAATATAAATCATCACATAATATCAATCACCATAATAAATATCCATCTGCCGGACAATCCTCCGGACAGACCATAATATGAATCACCACCTGCTGGACCACCCTCCGGATAGGACATCATAAACTATGACATAGTCAATTCAATAATATCATCATCAAATCACACATAAATATCCATCTGCTGGACCATCCTCCGGACAGACCACAATATAAATCACCACCTCATCAATTTCGTCAAAATTACCAACGTCCATCTCTTTTTAATAAAACCAACTTTTAAATCCGAAAATCATATTTTTCACTTTTGATTGAAAATCCATCTAATTTTAACAGAACCATTTTCCCCCTCTCTATTTTTTTATGAAAACCAAATATTTTCTATCCTCTTTTAAAACCACCAATTTCAACAAAACTCATTTTTCAACTTTCTTTTAAAACCACCATATTTTAACGAAAATCCATTTCCGCCAACTCACCCAAAATCCAACGGAAATTATTTTAAATCCTTCTTTTTAGAAACCAACATAATTTCCCAAAAAGGTCGTTTTACCAACTCACTCCAAGAACCTGCTTGATCCATGTTATTTTGAAATCATCTAATTTAAACACAATCATTTTCCACAATATATATATATATATTGAATAATTTGGCAAGAAGACAGTACACTCATCTGATATTCTGCTCTCAAAAGCTCCACCAAATATCTGCTACTGAACTTTCGACAATTTTGAACCTATTTGTAACAAGGCCTAAATTAATATTATAGAGAAAATAACTTAATCGTACAATGCAAGCCCTACGTTCATAAATTTCTCATTCCCCACGTTTTGATATATGAACATGTTATTCGACTAGTTCAGCGGCATTAAATTTACGATTCATCCCTAATTCATATAAATGATCTTATTGTTTATTATTCTCATTTTTTATATTCTAAGGTTAGAAACTAAATTTAGAATTTATAAAAATAAATTAGAAAAGGTTACCCGTTCTGAACTGATTGTGAATTTTCCTAAAATTTCATGTATTTTTTATTCTGCTCCCCACCGCCTAAGCGACGTCCCACCGCTTAGGAGAACGAGTGACTGCTTCTCCCTTACTTTCAATTGCACACTGCAGTTTCACCGCCTGAGCACAAATCCACCGCTTAGGCGACCGAGCTCCTTTACAGTTCTGAGTTACACACTGACGACCTACCGCCTAGGCGAGAAAATTCCGCCTAGGCGAACTTTATCTCATTTTGCACACTGATCTACCACCGCCTAGGCAAACTTTCCACCGCCTAAGCGGGCGCTCCTCATCTCTTCTGCTCTGTTTTGTCAATTTTTTTCCCAGCTGACCACTCTCTCTCTCTTTTCACCAACTTCGACGATCACTCTCTTTGAACATCCCTACACACACAGCACACCCTGATGGTCAATACATCCACCTACCCACCGTCGGTTCCACCCAACTCCACCACTATCACCACATTCGGACCCAACTCACGCCCATGGCCACCCCTGTCTAACACCCACTGCTCACCCCCATCACACACCCACAAACACACAGCTGCCTAAATAGAAACAGAACAAATGCACACAATACCGCCACCACTATCGACGGACGATCACACCGTCACACATCCACAACGATGGACAGAAAACAGAAAAAAATGAACACCCCTACGATCAATCAAATACACCCTTACCGATCGGCGACGATGATTACGCACTACCGGACCAACTGCCCTTTCTCTCTCTTCGGTTTACTCTCTACCGAACGGCAACCCATCGCCGGTCACTTTCTTCCTCTGCTTCTCTTATCTCCCTTTCTCTCTTGCCCGACCTTTCTCTCTCTCTCTTCTTTTTCTTCCTTGCTCTCTCTTCGGTTTTGGACCTTTCCTCCCGTCTTTATCATGTATGTGTGTGTGTGTGTGTGTGTGTGTGTGTATATATATATATATATATATATATATATATATATATATATATTGAAAGAAGGGGAGTTGGTGAAGGGATAAGGGGATGACAGGGAGTTGTCTCAATATATATATATATATCTTATCCCTTATCTCAATATATATATATTTTCTGTCCCCTTATCCCTTTACCAACTTCCCTTATCTCAATATATATATATATAATTAATTAATTAATTGAAGATATTTTTTTTGTAAAAATACACAAACCTCCCCTTATGTTATGGTGGGGTAGCAATTAAACCCAAACTATGTTTTAATGTTTATACAAAATTCCCATACACCCTCTTAAAATTTTAATTCATAAAATAAATATCGAAATCTACCCCAGTATTTTTGAAATATTTAAAACGTGGCTTGAATTTTATATAGGTCAAAAGTCGGGGTCTTACACAGATGGTGTCGGACCGCTGCAATAGTGGAGAAGTCAGTAGGCCACTGATCATTGACCGCTGCAGCGGTGAAGTTCACAGCTACGGTGGTGGTTAAGCAAAAATATTTTGCTTCTTTCAATGCTGCAGCGGTGGGGATCGTCGCTGCAGCGATGAGGCTGCATTTTCTGAACTTGGTCTTTTTTATATTTTCAACCGTTTCTCCACTGACGTCCTATCAATTTGCTCGATTTTGGTTTGTTTTCACCCCCAAACACCTGATTTACATAAAAACAAGTAAAAACGAATTAAAATATATTAAAACATAATAAGAACACTCAAAACCTCTCAAAATCGTCTTAGAAATAGATAAATAAAATCAACCTATCAAATACCCCCAAACTTAGAATTTTGCTAGTCCTTGAGCAAAACACACACACAATAAATTAAACTACCATGACTAATTCATGAATTTAAATACTAAAAAATGAAAAACACTAACGAACTAAAAATAACAACAACGTATGAGTTTTGAATTTCATCTATACGACCAAAAATTTTCCCTCATCGGTCCCCAATCATATTGATTGCAAGAGTAAAATGTACCATGTGGTGTTCTAGAATTTTAACATTCAATAACAGTAAGCGCCATTCTAGATCTTGCTCAAGTGTGTGTGCAAAAACTCAATCATACAACCATTCATAGACCGGATTGGATTATCTACCAACAAAGTTCATGACTTAAACCATAAACGTATAGGAAATCCATATGCCTGACTGGGTTCCATTCTCCACTCATGTAGGTTTGGAAATTCAAAAAGATCAATAGAACGTGGTTCGGTATTTGTCAAATGGCCAAGGGTATATTAGGAATACAAAACAGGTTAACGTTATTAACTTAACGATACCCGAAGCACAACGCTTGACTCAATTACACTCGTAACCCCAAAGATTAATTCAAAACTACCTTAAACTTATATTTGAAAATGTAGTACTCACTTGTCTAAACAAACAAAAATAAAACCATATATACACATGTTTTTTTTTTTTTTTTTTAACATTATGAAACACACCCCCAAACTTATTTGATTTGTACAATTTGATGGGTGTGGAAATATGATAGAAAAATGACAAGTGAGTACTCAAATACCGAAACAATCAAAAGTTCACCTCAAACCCAACCGCTCATTTCAAGTAGCATAACAAACGCTAACTTGATTTCACTCAAATTGTGCCTTAGGTTTAGCGATAATGGTTTGGAAAAAATTCAATTGGCCAGGGTATTTGTTACGTGTTCAGAATTGAAACGGCTTATAGGCTTCAACAGGGTAACGAGGGACAAAACATATAACATGGTAGACTTTAAAGGCTCAAGCGATCAAAATGAATGCCTAAATCATATCTCCTAAACTACTTTGCCTAGGATTTTGCCTCGATTTTTCTCCAAATCAGGTTCTAGAATCCCTATTGTCATGAACTCAGCTAACGGATAATCAACGTCAAATCAATTACATAGTTAGTACATTTAGTTTAAGCGCTCGTGCAAGTTAGGATCCACAATAACTTTTACTAAAACGAGATGTCAAGCACACAGAACACACATGAATGGGCATTACGCTCGACCTCGATAAACAACTAGGGGATAGATTCATCATCGGGTAATGGCCTAGATGAACTACAAAACTCAGCACAAAACAACAACAACAACAACAACTACAAACATAACATACTTATACTAAACTAAACAAATATGCATACAATTAAACAATAAATTAACTTAAACTATATAACTAACAACAAGAAAACATAATAGCATACTACATATCACCCCCAAACTTAAAACGGGTAGTGTCCACAACAACCCAACATCGAACTCAACAATAAAAATAAAGCATGACAACGAAGGAAGTTTAGAACACGTACCTGGGAGGCTAGACAATCTTATCTCCGAATGAAGTCGGCGGTGATCGTCTAATTTATTTTGAAAACTTGGGTTGTCTCCCAAGAAGCGTTTGGTTTAATGTCCTCGGCTTGACACAGAGAAGGGCTCGTCAAAGAGCAGCTTCCGTTCGTAAAATGTGTCATACCAAAAAATATAGGAGTCTTGATTCAGAAAGCCCTCAAGATTGGCGAGATTTGGCATTGTTTGGCCTGTACTCTCAACTTGATTCTTCTTTGAATTTTGTGCTTGGTAGGCGTGGATGAACGAAGTTGGAAGTGGTGGAGGACAAGCGAGCTACATTAGATTCTCATAGAAATGTTCGTCTTTGATTGGTGTCGAAATCACAACATGGATCTTAAACGGTGGATAATCACAAGTGTTGTCTTGTGATTCTTTATCATTGCTCAATTTTTGGGTTTCCTCCTCATTAGGATCTTCATCATCGATCAAACCCAATGTCCTCCCGCTCGTATTCGGTTCCTCACGGTGGCTTTCATATATAGATGTGACTTGTGTGTCTCTTAGTGCCTCCGTTTCTGACTCGGCCTGAATGAAGTAGATTAGCTTAGCGATTTGCATCTGAATAGATGTTATGGTCGCATCGATTTCAGCGCAGGTCGTCTTAATATTGTCAAGACGATCCTCATGCTCGTTGAGACGATCATTCGTTTCCCTCTAGAGAGCCTGAGTTTTCCCTATAAATTTAGTGAAGAATTTCTCCAGGGTGGGGGAAGATTCCAAATGTTGGTTCGGGGTGTCAATCCACGGCGTCGAAACGGTGGAATTACCCCCCAAGCTTTGGTAGCTTATTGAATAATTCCAACTATGAAAATCAAACTCTGCCATGTCTTCTAGCAACTAATAGGCTTCGTCCGCGATTAGTTAGTCGAATGAGGTGGTACCATTTTCTCATTCGACCCAATTTCTTGTTGCAGCTACTAACCCATTGAGAAAGTTCAGTAGTTGACACTCCCTTGAGAAATGATGGTTTGGGAACCGGATGAGCAACTCTTTATATCACTCCCAAGCATAATAAAATGGTTCAGAATCCCTCTGAGAAAAATTTAAAAGGATTGATGCGCCATCTCCAAGTACCTCGAAAAACAAAACAAACTAAAAAAAAATTATAAATAAAATAAATGTCTAAATTAAAATCAAGTTACTTACTCACAATATCAACAACAATCTAAAAACCAATCTCCGACAACGGCGCCAAAAACTTGGTAGTGGAATATTATGTCGTTACTTTCACCGCAAGTGTATGGGTCAAATTTTATAGAATAGTGAATGAGAAGGGTTATCGTATCCATAGGGATTAGATTAATTTGTCGTTAAGTACCGCGAATATTCAAACCAAATTTTATCTAGGCGATTGAATTTAGCGTTTTTTGTTTTTAGATATATACTAAACTAAATAAATTAACTAATTAAATTACAATACTAAATATATATTATATGAGAGTATATTATCTATAGATTAAATTTGTTTACTTATACGTGTTTGATCTAATCTAGTTTACATTAACGGTATTCAAATAATCTGACAATTTAGGTATTGAAAACTCACTCACTATCTCTCCCGAGTGTAAAGTGAATGAATATGAGACTTCGCGTCAATGCCGATGTCCCCATCTAGTGTCTAAATGACACTAATCACATGAGTCTCGCCTCAACCTCACGGATTGCATACTTTCTAATACTCTCCCAAGTCATTAGATCATCGCGTTGTGTTTAAATCTTAGTTCGAATTTGAGGTTACCTCTCTTGAGTGTCAAACCCCGATTTCTCAATATATCTTAAAAATCATATAAATAAAGTGAAAGAATGATAAACACAATCGAATAGGTAAGAACAACCGTTAATGAAACACGGATTTAAACAAACAACGTATTCATGAACTAATTCAATCTCTAGACAATAGATATTTAGTTACTCATGATCATAACCTAATATTCAACATTACATAAGAATAATATCATCATACAAGCTACAAAGTTTAAGAATAAAGAGAGAAACAAGGAAATGAAAGAAAATCTGTGAAGTAGAGTGTTTTACTTCCGCGAAATTGGCTTCGATCTTGTTTCCTCTTCTCCTCTTGGTTTTTGATCTTGAGCTCTCAAGTATCTCCAAAAATTGTGCTTAATGTGTTGGGGGAGAAGGGATATTAAGAGGGATAAAAAATATCTACAAAATATCCCAAAATATCTTTGCCAGGTTGTGTTGGACCGCTACAACGGTGGAGAAGTCAGTAGGCCACTGATCATTGACCATTGTAGCGATAAAGTTCACCACTGCAACGGTGGTTAAGAAAAAACATTTTGCTTGTTTCACCGCTCCAGCGGTGAGGCTGCATTTTTTGAACTTGACATTTTTCATCTTTTTAACCGTTTCTACACTGACAACCTACCGATTTGCTCTATTTTGGTTCGTTTTCACCCCCAAACACCTGATTTACATTAAAACAAGTAAAAATGAATTAAAACATATTAAAACATAATAAGAACACTCGAAAACTATCAAAATTGGCTTGAAAATACATAGATAAAATCAACCTATTAGTTGCCTATGTATCTCAAATATCTCAGAATCAGGTCAACACGTAGTTTATCTCTTCAAGATAAACTGATTTTTATTTAAATAGGTGACTAAACCCGTACGTGGGTTGTTTATGTATCTCAGATAGCTGACAATCAAATCAACACAAAGTTCATCTATGCAAGATGATTGATTTTATTCGATTTTAGTTGTGAGATAAAGACATGAATCATAAGATGTTATGTGAATAATCTCTTTGATTTTGTCAAGAACACCGCAACTGAACTCACTTGCTTAGGCAAGTTTAGTGTTTATGTTTGAGTTGTTAGTTAAAAAGAAAAAAATAAGTAGTACATATGCCAATCCTACTCGTAACTAAGAAATATGAGAATGTTTCTCAAGAATGTGCACACATATCCCCAAAGGAATAGAGGTCATCCCTTTATCCCTAATTTTTAGCCACAAAGGTCTGGATGGTGTAGTATGTATATGTATGTATATATATATAAGGTGTCAGTCCACAAGCCTAAAGACTTAGTGTCAGGCTGTGATGTTGACGTTTAGCAGTAAAATAAAGTCAGTTATTAATAGTTAATGATTAATGATTAGTAGTTAATAGTTTGATTTGAGTTTTGAAGTTCAGTTTGATGTGTTCATGAGAGAATCACAGAGACTATGCATAACTCATGGTGTGATAGATGTTTTATCATGATCCTCACATGTTTTTAGTATGTTCAGGGATGTTCGGGTTCCTCACATGTTCTTAACATGTTCTTGGATGTTCTTGACATGATCTTGGATAGCTTTGACATGGTTTGATGAATTTAACATATTTTCAACATTTTTTTTACTTGATTACATGTTATATATGCTCTGTATATGAAATATAAGTTTGAAAACTATACAAACATGTTATGTACAAGCAAAATAACTATATTTAAGACAAGATTGAATGATGTTCAAGAAGCATGCCTAGCTTAGGAGAGTGGTCTTTCCCTAAGCAAATATCTTTTTCTCCTTCTTTGGATCTTCTTGGTTGTTCTCGATCGTTTGTCGTCAATCTCTTGAAATATTCCTCTATGATCCTCAAGAACTCCTTCAGGAAGGTATTTCGATAGAATTTTGAGGTGTTTATCAAATAGAAAGCTTGAAAATTCAAGGGATTCAAGAGTATAATTCGAGCCTGGAGAGAAAAGTTATGGGTTCAAGCTCCCTTCCAAATGAATATAGGATCGTTATTTATAGGCATGGGAGGCCTGCACATTAGCTAATGTGCAGGCCATCCCAGGTTCTTTCTTAGGGCCATTTTGGTCTAGTGGTGACTCTCTGATGAATTGTATTTGGATGGTTTTTGTCTAATTTTGAAGATTCTATAAGACTAAGATTTAGTAATGATTACCAAATCTTGGGTAATGATTACATATGATTGGAAATGATTAGTTATCATTGGTTATGATTAGCCTGCACATGGCAGATTTAATGCATGATGTGACATTTTCAGTTTGGTTTGGTGGCTAATTACTAGTCACTTGCACTATTTCGGTTTGGTTGCCATTAATACATTCAAGGTGAATTGAATCTAGTCTTCAAGTGAAATTTGGCAATTAATGATTAACAATAACACTTGATGTGATGGGAATTGAATACCTTCCAATAAGACTGATTCAGTTTGGTTAGTCTTGTAACGAGTAGTCACATTTCAAGTATTTTGATTTCCCTAAGATATTTTGATCAAAATATCTTGGTGACTTGACTGTGGTATTGATATATCATCCTAAGTATTTAATGCTTGATGGGATGGACATTGCATATCTCATTAAATGCATGCTAGGTGGCGAACCGGATCTGTTGGATTTGATAACCGTTAATTACTTCTTAAGTAACTTGGTTCCCTTCCTTATTTATTTGGTAGGAAATATTTAAGAAATATCTTGATCATTTAATACTGAATAATGAGTTATTAAATTCTTGGTTGGTCCCTTGATTTGATGGGTTTTAATTGCAAGTCATGATGACATCGATTTGATTGGTTTCAAATTGAGTTCTAAGCATTAGTTACTTTGGGTAACTTAGACTTATCATGAAAATTCCTTGGGTTTGATCAAGGATTTTGGCTTGATTTTTTGGAGGATTTTATACCTTAAATGAAAAATTAGAGAAATATTTTGGGTGTTAAGAAGACGAAACCGGTTATAGTAATAGTTTCAGGGATTAAAATGGGTAACAAAGTCAATTGACAAAATTTCCTTAATTTAAAGTGTAGAAACCAATTTTATTCATATTAAAAGTGATTCATGAAAATCAACCTTTAATAATGTCATTTTATTACCCCTTAACTTTAGAAACTTTCAGGGTTGACCCAAAACTTTTACTTATACCGAATTCAGTCAAATTGACAATTTTATGCTTACTTGTATTTTTTGGATTTTTATAGTACCCAATGTAATCTAAGACATAAATTCGTTCTCTTTAAACCCCAATTTAAAATTTACCCGAACTTGCACTTTAAACCCAATACTAAATGGGCGGGACAAAATGTGGTGTTTACATCAACATCACAAAAATTGTCCTACCCCTTAACAAAATCGTGCTTCCTTTATCCTTCATCATGTTCTTAGCATCGCCTTCTTTCGGTGGTCCATCTATGGCACATTCCCATCTCTATCATATCCCTAACTCATTACCTCTATCTCTTTTCTCCGTCGCCACAGGTTCCTCTCTCTCTCTTCTCCCCCCCCCCTCCCCCCTCTAATTATCCAACTCAATACCCAAATTGGAGCTCAATTTGGTTAAATATAATTTTGATTTCTATAGATATGTGCTCAATTTTTTTAGATCTAACAATGAATTGTATAGATCTAATCACGATTTTTTTAGATCTTCCACGATTTGTTTTTAATTCCCTGATTTCTAAATTTGTTGGAACTATTTTTTATTTAACCTATTCAATTTATATTTAGGGATCTTCCATTTAGGGCTCTAATTTAGCCTTTTCAAAATCAGTAAGATTGAAGAGAGAGACACACGATGATGAAATAGATTTGCGAAAACCAGAGACGCGATAATGAAGCAAATATGATGATGAAGTAGACTTTCATAAATTAGGATAGATTTGTGAAAATCGGAGAGGGATTGAGGCATATTGAGGCTTCCCTCTTCACAAAGGTGCACCAATTTGTGCAGTATAATCAACAACGATGATGAAGGCTCGCGCGAAAAGAAAGGATCGTGGGAGACTGAGAGAGAGGATTGTAGCAGGCATTTTTTTCCTTTTCATAAACTATATTACTATGTTTCTCAAGATATAATTATTAACATTCATTCCATTTGTCTAATCAATTGTCATTTCATGTACTAATTATTTTCTTTTTATTTTGAATTTATATTTGTTTGCTTATTTAGGTGTTGTGAAGTTCACATTTCAATTTTAAAAATATTTTTTTTTGGGAATTTTGTTGTATTGTGAAACATACAAAACTGAATACAATTTTCCTATTACATTAATTCAATCTTTTTATTTTTTGAATGTTCTTTTGTGTGTAAAATTTGATTTCTGTGTTTTTTTTTTTTAATGTTCTTCTGCACGTGAAATTTGATTTCTATGTGTTTCTTAAGCTTGGGAACATAATCATTTTTTATTTAAATATGTCATATTTGTTTTTTTTTTTTTTTCATGAGTTTTCTAGGTGTTAAACTTAAATCTCAGAACATAAATGAGTGAGTTAAATCTGAGAACATAAATCAGAGAGTTTATATGTTATATCATTATTCGCCATCCTTTCCATTCATGCAACAAAGGTAAAGATCTATTTTGTAATTTTTGTTTCTTAATTCATGTTTTGTTTATGTTAATTAGATGGAAATGAACACTTTATTCCTGATTTTTATTCTATTTCCAATTTTAGATTTTATTATTATTATTATTATTGTTGTTGTTGTTGTTGTTGTTGTTGTTGTTGTTTATGCTTTTGTTTAAACTACTTAAATTCATTGCATTATAGTTTAGAATATCAATTTTCTCTCTCTTACTCTTGCTTTATCGTTGGCATTTATGTCCCCTGTTTCTAAGAAATATATTTTTTCCTTCATTTAGTGATGTAATTTTGTAATTAAGGTATTTTTAATTGTTTCATGAATTTGTTTGTTATTCTAAAATAAGTTTTTGTATTCTTTAAGTCGTCAATTGGCTTAGTTCATCACAATTCATTCTCTCTTGAGTTGTATTTGCCTTCCCATCGTAATTCTCTCATCTTGATTCCCTTATCTTCCTTTCTCAGGCTCCATCGTCCATGGGAATGGGCACCTCCACCATCGATGGTCTCAGAAAAATCGTTCGCCACGGCCATTGCCTTCGTTCCCAGTAAAGCGCAGGTACGTTACTCTCTCCCTTAACCCCAAGTTCTCTTCTTTATTAAAATATTATCTTTTGCTCTTTGGTTTATTTACACAATGTTTTATGGTGTTATTTTGATTGGTATTTTGTTGTTGACTACTAAAATTCTTTAATTAGTATAGAAGAGTTAACCCCTAGAACTTCATTACATTCTTCGCGCATAGGGTTTTCTTCCTTTCTCCATAATCCTCAATTTTCCTCTATTTCTTACTATTTTGTCACTCCAATAGTTCCCCTAGTCAAATATGCTTTGTGGGACCTTCACCATAAGCTTAACATTCCCCTATTTGTCAAGGTGGTTTCGGCTGATGTAGAGGCGGATCTTGATACCTTCAAGGAGGATGAGATACTTATCCATCCCTGGTTCGTTACAATATGAAGGCTTCAGTTTCCGTTACCACACATTGTGCGTGAGATTCTTGCATTCTACTGCCTTCTCCTATTCTACGACATTCCCAATGCTATTTGCATCATGATGGAAGTGTTCACCTAAAACAAAGCATTCAGCCTATCGCTCGGTTTCAGGAAGGTGCGTGGCTTGTACCTTCTCCAGGATAAGAAAGAGTTTAACGGTTACATCTTTCACCTCCGTGATGGCGGTAGTTCTTGGCTGATCGAGTAGTTGAATTTCACCGATAAGGGTCAGGACTAGGAGGCCATCATCCTTTCTAGCAACTAGGAGTTTAAAGCATGAGAGGAATCGCTCTTTAGGGTCCCCCGAGAGAGTGTCTTTCATCACGATAGTTATAAACATTTTCTCTCTCTCTTGGAGTACAACCCCAAGGAGTTAACAAAGGTTTTCTCTCGAGGGCTTTATTACGGATCTTCTAGAGCCTGTTGTCCTCTCTTGCCTCAAGTTCTTCAGGTGAGGCTACGTCGCACGGTCACGAGGAACAGGAGTGAAAGAACCATCCTCCGCCAATGTCACCATCCGCCGAGACAAAGATCATTATTGGCATCATACGGCCAAAGGGTCTTCCTAAAAGTGGTAGAGGGCATGCACCCTTAGAGATTATCGGCGAGTTCACCCTAGTGGCACCTCTAGTACACGATGATAGAATTAGTATGGTGGCTCCATAACAGACGGTCACAGTGCTAAGTCTCTTCCTACAGAATAGGACCCTGAAATTGTCACCTTGGTTGGAGAGCCCAGGATAAAAGGGATAGATTGCATCTCGTTTGTCTATGGGCCCCCGACGGGTGAGACTTTGACTCTTCCTTCAGTTCTCGTGGTGCTACTAGAACCAGCATAACCGGCTACAGTGCATCTCTAGTTCCCAGTGATAATCCCCCACTCCTATTGTCGATTTATTGGTCATGTAAGATCAACCTCGGAAGAGGTTGCAAAGAGAGGTTGTACGCGCAAAGGATTTTCATCCTCCTCATATTTTACTACTCACAAGTGTACGAGGTCAAAGTTTTAGTATAGTGTGATCGTGAAAGATCGGGTTATCGTATCCACAGGGATTGGTGTCGTTACTATCGAGTATCGCGTTTGTCATGACCTAACTTTATCTAGGCTAAAAATAAATGTAATTAATTAAGTAAACTAATACTAATATAACCTAAATTAACTTTACTAATATACTAATATGTTTTAGGGGAGAGAATCGCATAGGGATTAACGTGTTTACAAATATGTGTTCGATCTCGGTTTACTCACGTTTACAATGTTTAACCTATTTGAGAATCTCAGTATGTAAACTCCACCGCCACCTTTCCCGAGTGTAAGATGGGGGAATACATGACTTCGAGTCAACGAATAAGTCCCCCTCAACATCTTAATGACCCTAGGTCACGTGAGTCTTGCCCAACGTCATTGATTGCACACAATCCAACTCCCGACCGGGTCATTGGATTGTGTGTTGTATTTACCCCATCAACAATCTCCGTTCTAAAACTCCCTCGCCACCTCTCCCGAGTGTAAGACAAGGGATATAACGCAACTTTGTGTCAACGAAGAAATTCCCCTTAACGTCTTAAAGACCCTAGGTCGCGTGAGTCTTACCCCAACGTCATCGATTGTCCACAATCCAAACCCCAACCGGGTTATAGAATCGTGGCGTTTATTTATCCTAATCCAAATCTGAGATTTGTCAAACCCCGTATTCTCTATTTATCATTCTAAGCATAATAAAGAAACAATATGATAAACACAATCAAAGTACGAAGAACAATCACAAATAAAACACCGAAATCATCCAAACACATATTTATAAATTTATTGTTAATCCCTATACAATCCACATTTAACTCGTGGTCATAACCGTATAAACATTGAAATCGAGCTAAACATGCTCACATGATCATAAGTTAAAGAAATAAGAAAAAGAATCGAAGAACTTAGCCTCGCTCAAAGATTAGCCGCTAAGAACTCTCAACGATCGCTTCGCCGTCTTCTCCACTTCGGGATGTGAGCTCCATCTCCAAAACTCCTAAACCTAAGCTTAAGTATGGCCTAAGGTGCCCAAATGGCCGGGGGGGTCCAAGAAGAGGGGAGATAAGTGGGTATTTATAGATAAAATATCTCAAAATATCTAATAAAAATATCTAGGCTGTGCAGAGGGTTACCGCCGCGGCTGTGGGATTCAGTGCCGTGGCGGTGGGTAGGTCGGTTTGTTGATCGCTGCAACGATAAAGACAGCAGTAGACTTGGAAAACATTCTTCTAGTTTACCGCCTAGGCAGTGGTCCGTCAGTAGCATTTGTATCTTCTCAGCATTTTCACTACCGTGACGGTGGTCTAGATGCCGCGGTGGTGGGCTTGGTTCACAGTTTTGCCTCTGAGCTTGTTTTTCCACCGTTGTTTGACCATTTTTGATTCGATCTCATCGTTTTCGCTCTAGTTTCCTATCTTTTTGTCCCACACACCTGATTTATACAAAAAATAATAAAACTAATTAAAACGTAATAAAATATTATATAAACGCTTCGAAAACTAACTTATTTCGGTTTGGAAATAGATAGGTAAATCACAACTATCAAATACCCCCAAACTTGAAATTTGGTTAGTCCTCGAGCCAAACACACACACGAAAATGAAAAAACACAACTAAATTAAATAACAAACAACCTAAAAATAATCTAAACATAACGACATGTGAGTTTTGATTTCTTTTAACGGCCTATATATTTTTTCCCTCAACAACTGTCAGTCATATCGAGTTCAGGCGGTAAAATACATCATGTGGTTCTAGAATTTCAACATGCAATAATGGTGAACGCTATTCTAGATCCTGTAAACGTGTTAGTGCGTGACTCAATAATATAACTATATAACGACCAGATTAGATTATCTCCCAACAAAATTCATGACTTAGACCATATAGGACTAGGATTTCCATATATCTTATTGGGGTCCACTCTCCACTAATGTAGGTTGAGTAGTTCATAAAGATCAGAAGGACTTGGTTCGGTTTTGGTATATTTGGCCAAGGTTAATTTGGAATAGAAAACGAGTTAATGTTACCCAAGGCTCAACGCTTGGCACATTCACTCTCGAACCCCCATACTTAGATTGGAAACAATCCCGAACATGCATTTAAAACCGACGTACTCACTTGTAAAAAAGAAACATAAATAAACAATATTTACATAGTTTTTTTTTTTTTTTTTTTAACTTACAACATCCTCAAACTTATTCGATTAGTATGATTTCACGGGTGTGGTTAAAACAAAAGAAAAACAATAAGTGAGTACTCGAATACCGAACTAATCCGAAGTTCGTCCTAAACCCAACTGCTCACATCAAGTAGCATTTGCAATTGCTAGCTTGATTTACTCAAATGTGCCTTTAAATTCAGCGATATAGGTTTGGAAAAAGATCAACTGGCCAGGGTATTTGTTTATGTGTCAAAATTGAAATGTCATTTAGGCTTCGATAGGGTAACGAAGGATAAACATATTATAGGATAGGCTTTAAAGGCTCAAACGACAAAACGACTGCCTAAATCACATCTCCAAAACTACCTCGCCTATGATTTTGCCTCAAGTTTCCCCTCAATCAAGTTCTAGAATCCTTATCGTGTCATGAATTTGGCTAATCGATAATTTTTCTCAAATCAATTGAATAGAAATATATTGAGTCTATGTGCTTGTGCAAATTAGGATCTACAATAATTTTTACCAAAAAGCATAGTTAAGAACACAGAACACACATGTATGAGTATTACCCTTGACTTCGAAAACAACCAGGGGTAATTATTATCATTGGGTAACGGCCCAAATGAACACAAAACTTAGCATGCAACAACAACACAAAAACATAAACACATTCTAACCTAAACACACATGCAATACAAGAAAAACAGTAAAACATACTAATTTCCTACACATCACTGCCAAACTCAAAATGGACACTGTCCTCAGCGAACCCAATCATCATTCTCAACATATGAAATTTAAGCATGCTGACGTAGGGAGTTTAGAACACGTACCTGGAAGGTGAGAGGATCTCGCCTTCGTTTAAATTCGGCTGTGATGGATTTAATTTATTTAACCTTGGGTTGCCTCCCAAGAAGAGCGTGGTTTAATATTGTCGGCCTAACATTCATAACGCCCTCAAGATTGGCGAGATTTTGCTTTGTTCGGCTCGATCTTTCAACGAAACGCCTCACCAGTTTATGTGCGTGGCCCCGCACAATAAACAACTTGGAATCCCGTTGAAAGAGATACATCAATACCTGTCGATCTAACATCGGCAAGTACCCTGCATAAGAAACAAAAATAAAACTACAAACAAAAATTATGTATAAAAGAAATACCTAAAGGGTTATTTACTCACAATATCGACAATAACCAACAAAACACAATCTCCAACAATCGTTATCAAAAACTTGGTGGCGATCACCAGAAACTATGACATCAACCAATCCTCGATAACGGCGCCAAAAACTTGGTGGATGTTGTCGAAAACTGAATCTGACAACAACCAATCCCCGACAACGGCGCCAAAAACTTGTACGCGCGGAGGATTCGCATCCTCCTCGTATTTGACTACTCACAAGTGTACGAGGTCAAAAGTTTTAATATAGTGTGATCATAAAAGATGGGGTTATCGTATCCACAGGGATTGGTGTCGTTACTATCGAGTATCGCGTTTGTCAAGACCTCACTTTATCTAGGCTAAAAACAAATATAATTAATTAAGTAAACTAATACTAATATAACCTAAATTAACTTTACTAATATACTAATATGTTTTGGGGGAAAGAATCGCCTAGGGATTAACTGTTTACAAATAGATCTTCGATCTCGATTTACTCATGTTTACAGTGTTCGACCTATTTGATAATCTCGGTACGTAAACTCCACCTCCACCTCTTTTGAGTGTAAGACGGGGGAATACATGACTTTGAGTCAACGAAGAAGTCCCCCTCAACGTCTTAACGACCCTAGGTCACGTGAGTCTCACTCAGCGTCATTGATTGCACACAATCCAACTCCCAACCGGGTCATTGGATCATGTGTTGTATTTACCCTATCGACAATCTTCGTTCTAAAACTCCCTCGCGACCTCTCCTGAGTGTAAGATGAAGGATATAACGCAACTTCGTGTCAACGAAGAAATCCTCCTCAACGTCTTAACGACCCTAGGTCGTGTGAGTCTTGCCCCAACATCATTGATTGTCCACAATCCAAACCCCGACCAGGTTATAGAATCATGGCGTTCATTTACCTTAATCCGAATCCAGTATTTGTCAAACCCGTATTCTCTATTTATCATTCTAAACATAATAAACAAATAATATGATAAACACAATCAAACACAATCAAAATATCTAATAAAAATATCTAGGCTGTGTAGAGGGTCACCGTTGCGGCTGTGGGATTTAGCGCTGCGACGGTGGGTAGGTCGCTTTGTTGATCGCTGCGGCGGTGAATACAGCGGTGGACTTGGAAAACATTCTGCTAGTTTACCGCCTAGGCGGTGGTCTGTCAGTAGCATTTGTGTCTTCTCAGCATTTTCACCGCCGCGGTGGTGGTTTGGACGGCCCGGCGGTGGGCTTGTTTCACAGTTTTCCCTCCGAGCTTGTTTTTCCACCGTTCTTCGATCAGTTTTTGTTCAATCTCATTATTTTGGCTCCAGTTTCCTATCTTTTTGCCCCCCACACTTGATTTATACAAAAAATAATAAAACTAATTAAAACGTAATAAAATACTATATAAACGCTTCGAAAACTAACCTAATTCGGTTTGGAAATAGATAGGTAAATCACACCTATCAGAGGTCCCTCCTGATCCCTCATTGAGGCTCATAGGAGATTATCGAGGGAGAACATGAGCTTGGACCCCTTGGTTCCAAGTACATGGCTATTGTTTGACTACTGAGGACTAGACCTTGGATAGCCTTCTCACGCCCTCTCTTTGCTAGAAAGAGCCATATTTCCCAAGGACCTAAAGTTTGTTCAGGGGCAAGGAGATAAAGAGCTTGCTAAGAAATTGGAGAAAATCCATGCCTTGCTTTCAACTGCACTAATGGAATTCCTCTGCTACCAACAACACCATTCCAAATAGGAGGATGACTTTAGTGATCAGTTGGTCCACGCGAAGGTAGACTCTACCTCGTGGATGGCTAACAGTGACTTTCTCTAGAGCTAGCTAAAGGCAGATAGAGAGGAGTGACAACGAGTTGAGTTGGAGCGTCAGCTAGTCGAATTGGAAATAGGCGCCAAAGTCGAAGGCTTAGAGTCTCAAGTGGAGGGTTTGATCATTTAGGTAGAGAGCTTGACCGCTCAGATGTACTCTTTGGAGTGAATGAAGCCAGCTTTAAACTTCTGTGGGCGAGTTAAGGAGGAACTGTGACATTATTTGCAACAAGTTGTTTGTACGTTCCTTATATGGCCGGAGAGCGTTTAGGAGGAGTAATGTCATGGAGAGTTACTCAGTGGGTATGTCGTGCACGCCTATGCCTTATGTCGGGTTTTCTATTCCTGAAGGGTTTTGATATGATGCTCTAGTTGGGTATTGGCAACGTTTTGGCTACCCTACCATCACGGCCGTCGACGGCGATGATAACACCCTTGAGGCTCCTCTTGCACCGAGAGACAACCCAACCTGTCAAAAGCATAGAGTTGGCTACGAAAGAAGCTGCCCCTAAGAGCGCTAGCCTGATGCCAGAAAATGCTACCCCAGTCCCTAGAGATTTTGCATCGGTGGAGCTGTGAGCCAACCATTGTGACAGTCTACGTTCTTTTGTTTGTTGAAATATAATTTTCTCATTGTAAACATACGGGCATGGCTTCATTATGAACTAAACTGTTTACCTTCATACATTTTTTGTTGTTGACATGTGGTTGTGTCTCATTGCTTCGTACACATTTTGTTTCCCAACGTTAGTTACACCTGCTTGATGGTAGGGCGTAAATTCCAACGGATATGCGTATCTGTTCATAAATTCATTAATGTTGCGCGCCATCACTCGCTCTGCTCAGATAGGGAAATTTAATGCAACCTGCCATCTCTTGCTATTTTTCATGCTTCCCAAAAGATAGGAAAACCAGGAGAAGGCCATTTCCCTTCTTATAATTGTTCTCCCATTTTCTCTCAGTAGGATCGTGAACACAAGCGAAAAATCTTCTCCGGTGGACTTCTTTGGTGAGTCGAAGACTCTTGACTTAGCCAATTGACTATCTTATTTCTCGACTGGACCCCGCCAATGCTGAGATAGCCAAGGCTCTTAAGTCGAGGGCTATGTTTAACAGTGAAGTACTCCTTGAGGAGCACTACAAGCTTATTAGGGTTATCTTGGATTTTGGCAATGATGAGTTGGGCTTGCAGTAGAGGCTTCCGCAATAGGAGGATGGCACCCGACACACTCCGAAAGACTCCCCTTACTGGTTTAATGACATCTTAGGAGAACCGGATCGGTCGCCTCCATGTGGCATTTGGGGAGAGCAAGGTTATCAGGCGCAAGAAAAGGTGTCACAAACATTAAGCAGGTGGTTTCGGCGACTAAAAGGAGGAAGGAAGAACTTCGCATTGTATTGTGACTTTCTTGTTGTAGATGTTTTCAATGTATGGGACTCTCCCCCTCTTGGGTTTTTTTTTTTTTTTTTTTTTTTTTTTTTTATGAATGAAGTGTTATTTTATTTTCGTAGATGCTTTTTCTCCTTCTTGTTTTTAAGATGAAGTTGGGTCACCGGACTGCCCTACTACATGGGACATCCATACTAATTGGTCAACTATGCGTTTTACTTTGCGGTCGCGGGTTTTTTTCCATGGTCACCAATTGATCAATTATGCATTTACCCTGCGGCCGAGTTTTTGTTTTTTTTTTTGCTATGGCTAACCGCTTGTGTTTTCTTGCCCTAGGTTTGTAATTTCAACCTTGCGGTATTTATTTACGTTCTTCTTTCTAAGGAGAATCCAGGTCACTAGATTTCGAACCTTGCAACAATTGCCATTAGTGTACACACTATGAAGTAGATTTAGGCGTGGAACACCAGAAACATTTTCATTACTTCCCTTAAGATTTTTAGTTTTTCATATAAAATATTTTTTCAAGTGTTCGGCGTTCCAGGGGTGGGGTAGCGTTTTTCCTTCTACTGTTTGAGGCCATAGGTTCCCGATCTCACAACTCGGGTCACCCAATAGGGACCTTCCCAAGAGGGTCCTAATGTCCCCGTCCTTGACTCCTTGGTGGCAGTGGTGACTTTTATGAGCACCATGTCTCCCACTTGAAATGCCCTTGGAGTGACCCATTTATCATGGTAGCGTGCCACTAACTATTGATATGTTGCCCTTCGGATTTGCGATTGTTCCTACCTTTCCTCCAGGAGATTTAGGCTGAGCCTTAACTCGACCTTGTTGCTTTGTTCCGTATAAAACCCACAACTCTTGGGCTTACAACTTGTAACTCAACTGGAATGACCGACTTTGACCCAAAGGTGAGTGTATAGGGCGTTTCTCCAGATAGTATTCGGGTCGTAGTGTGATAAGCCTAGAGAATGCTCAAGAGATTGTCCACGCATGCTCCCTTGGATTTGTCGAGTCGCGTCTTAATTAAGTAGAGGATAGTATGGTTAGTCACCTCCACTAGACATTTTCCTACAGATGGCCAGGTGAAGAAAAGTGATTCTGAATTCCTAGTCCAGAACAGAAGCTTTTGAACAGGTCGTTGTAAAACTGCTTTTTGTTGTCAGGGATGATCTTCCTTAGAATCCCAAAGTGTTAAAACAAGTCTTTTCCACGCAAAATTATGGATCATCACCTTGGTGATTGGGGCCAGTGGCTCTGCATATACCCACTTAGTGAAGTAATCGATTTCTACCAATAGAAACTTTCATTGGCCTGTGCCCATGGGGAGGGTACCGACGATATCGATTCCCGAGTGAGCGAAAGGCCGTAGGCTTCTCATAAGAGTAATCTTTGTTAGTGGTAACTGCGGGTGTAAGGCTAACCTTTGGCACTTATCACAAGTTTGAACATAGATCCTGGCATCGCCAGCTAATGTTGGCCAGTAATACCCTTTCCAGATTACCTTTGACGTAAGAGACCGCCACTTGGTGTGGTTCCTGCACACGTCCTCATGGATTTTCTTTAGGACAAACTGGGCTTCTTTTAGATGCAGACACTAGGAGTATATGCTATGAAACTACCTTTGATATATGACTTCCCTCGACATGCAATATCTTGAGACTCCGTACCAGAGTTTTTTTTGCCTCCGCCTTGTCATCTGGTAGGATCCCACGCTTGATATATCCCTAATCGAATCTATTCAACACGAGGAGTTTTCTATGTTGTCTACTTGGTTGACCTAGTTTACCTCGTTAATGCTAGTCATATTGAGGACCTACGTAGTGACATGTTGGGGACCTTTTGATGGCATAACCAAAGCCAAGTTTACCAAGGTTTTAACATAGCGCTTTTATCTCGGAGGACTTGCGTAATCTCCATAGTGGGCCATTCTTTCCAGACATCCTTCACTTTGTCTAGATACCTCATCATCATGGTATTTTTGGCCTGGTACTTTCCCTTTACCTGGTTGACCACCAACTGGTAGTCACAGAACACTGATAGGCTGGTGGCTCCCATATGCTTGTCCAATTTGAGTCCAACGACCAGTGCCTCATACTCAACTTTGTTATTGTTGGCCTTGAAACCACAATTTAGAGAGTATTCAATCTTCTCCCCTGTGGGGGTGATGAGGACCAATCCTGCCTCCATTCCCCTTTTAATTGGAGGACCCATCAGTGAATAGTTTCCACCCAGCCCCTAAGAGGTCACTATTTGGCTCGGATTTTTCAGCCGAGGTTTCATCGATTGAGAAGTCTAGTGGGAACTCCACATCATGTTAGCTCTAGGGGTCTTCCACACTGCAATGGCTCTAGACAACCTCCTTTGGACTGGGCGAAATTACCATTTCCAGTTGAGATTCTTTGACGAATGTGTACTTAGTGATAAAGTCTGCTATGACCTGAAACTTTGATGGTCGTGCACAGGCGGAAGCTAATGTGGAACTCACTGAGCTCAAAAGGCCACTTGATCAATCTCCTAGATGTATCCGGAGCATGAATTACTTGGTGAAGAGGATGCTTAGTTAACACGATATAGTGTGCGCTTGGAAGTATTGCCTCATCTTCCAAGATGCCATCATTAGGGTGAACGCTAACCTTTCCATCCTCGACTATTGTATTTCAGTAGAGGTCAGAAACTAACTAGAGTAATAAATTGGGCTTTGTCCCCCTTTCAGTTTTCGGATCAGGGTGGCACTCACAGTAGTTGGAGATACAGCTAGGTAAAAGAACAACTATTGTCCAAGTAACGGTGCAGTAAGCTATGGCACTATCAGAAGGTAAAGATTCAACTCCTGGAAATAAAATTTGCACTCCTCTATCTGGTTTTAGGTTTTGTTTCCCTTTAATAACTTGAAGAAGGGGAAACACTTGTCACTTGACTGGAAGATGAACCGACTTAGGGCCACAACCCTCCCCACCAGGCTTTGAACTTTTTTTTGGTTCTTGGGGAGGACATATCCATGATGGCCTAGATTTCAAGTAGGGTAGCATCTATCCCCCTCTTTGAGACCATGAAGCTGAGAAACTTACCAGAAGACACTTCAAAGATATATTTAAAAAGGTTAAGCTACATTCGGAGAATGTCGAAGCATCTTTCAAGGTAGATGTGTTGTTCCGCTATCAGTATCTTGACTGGCATATCATCCACATAAACCTCCGTGGAGTACCCAATCTCATAGTTAAATATTTTGTTTACCAACCTCTGGTAGGTCGCACTAACGTTTTTCAAACCAAATGACATCACCTTATAATAGTAAGTAGCCTTATTTGTTATAAAAGATGTTTTTGGTCTATCTAGAGGGTACATTGAGATTTGGTTATACCCTGAGAACATATCTAGGAAACCCAAAAGCTCATACTCGGCGGTGGCGTTGATCACCACGTCAATCCTCGAGAAGGGGAAAAAAATCATTCGGGTGTTCCTTATTAAGGTTATTGTAATCAACACACATGCACCACTTTTCTCCTACTTTCTCGGCTGGTACCTCATTGGCCAGGAAATCTGGGAACATGATTTTCTCGATTACCCTAGTGTCTACTAGTTTCTAGGTTTCTTTTGTAATGATAACCTACTTCTTTGAGTGGAAATTTCTCATATTCTGGGAAACTGGTGAATAATTATGATGGATGAACAATCTGTGCATAGACACCTAAGGATCGATCCTTGGTAGCTCAGAGTGTGACCATGCAAATATGTCTCTATTCTTCCTGAGGAGATCTTTGAGGGCTTGTCGCACCTCCGAGATCATTTCCATCTCGATCTTCACTTTTCTAGTAATATCCTTAGGGTGGACCTAAACAGAAATAAGGTTCTCATTAGGCATTGGGCATGTTATTTCTCCCCTTGGATCCTCTATAGGCAAGTTCCCTAACTCACTCCGTAACAGGGCTAACTTGGGCATCCCCTGTAATTGTTATTTTGCCGTCAATGAAGGGTTGGCCTTTACCGTCTCTATAAAGCATTCTTGGGTAGCCTCTTGGTTTTCCCTGACTACCCCAATCCTGCTTTCAATGGGGAACTTCATAGTCAAGTAGTAAGTGGAGCATACTACTTTAAAGAAGCTCGTGGCGGCGACTGAGTAATGGCATTGTATGCCGATGGGTGATTCACTAGTAGAAACCAGAGCCATATTGTGGTCTTCCCTGGATCCTCTCCTAGAGTTATTGAAATGTCAACCCATTCGAGAGGATGGACCATTTTTCTTCTGGCCTTATAAGGAGAAAGGTCATTGAAATGAGCTTGCCGGGATTGATCTTTATCATATCAAAGCATCCATTGAAAAAATAATGTCCGCAAAGCTTCCACTGTCTACCAGTATTCTCCAGATTTGGTTGTTGGAGATCACAGTTGTGATGACTACGGTGTCGTGATGAGGAAATGACCCATCTCAGATCCTCGTCAAATAAGGGGATCATGGTGTCGGGTGTTGTAGTCACCAAGACCTTACCCCCACTTCCCTCTATCTTCCTTTTGGAGGCCCGTAGATGTTTTTTACAGGCGTTACTGGAGGTTCCTCCTGAAGCAAACCCTCCATGGATCGTTTGGATTTCTCTTTCAATTATTTTGAGGTCGCGGGGGGCTTCTTCTCTCTTCATCCTGCTATTTTGGGACTTGTTCCCTTCTTCTCTCTTCGTCTAGGTTGTCCACATGAGCGTAGTGCTGGAGATAGCCATGCTGTATGTCACACCCCACCCTGGACGCCCGTCACTTATGGGGCCGACGTGACGTTGACAAGACATTACTCAGGCGAAAAATCAACTAGAAAGCGACGATATGCATTCATAATTATACAAATAATCAAAATACAAGTTATAAATATCTTTCCAAGCCAGAGACACACATGTCCCTGTAATCCCTTCTATAACAGCAAAAGGGAAAAAAACAAACGATGAATCCTTCCTAGGTTCGCCTCAGGCGGCACTTCCCAAAAATTTTAATTCCTTGCTATACCATCGAGGGACTCTACCCCGTGCCAATAGGGGACCGACTCCTAGCCATTTCACCTGCGAGTGTACTACCTTCTCAATAAAAGCATTCTTATTTAATAATAATAGTACCTCCTAGATAACACAACATTTACACATGGATTCAGCATAAGCACCATATATGCAATAAAAATAAAGTAATATATATACATAAGGTCCATTTTTATAACCGTGCAGTATAAATATCATAACAATCGCCTGAAATAATAAATTATTACCCAATATCAACAGAACATCACACCCCAAAACACAACGCATACTGGCTAGCCATGGTGATCGTTTTAACCTCACGATCGGGAGTTTGCAACGGTACCGTACCATCCGTAGGATATGCCTTCCTACGAATACCCATTACTCCGTCGAGGCAGATAATCACTGCGCAGTACAAACGTCTAACATCACTCTGCCGAAGCAGATAAACATCACTCCGCCGAAGCGGATAACATCACTCCGCCGAAGCGGATCAACATCACCCAATAATATCGTCTAATCACCACGTAATTTTTTTCTAAAAGTTTCTAATTTAAATACAACCAGTTTTCATCAGATTTATATATATGTACAAATAATTCGGCGAGAAGACAGTACACTTACCTCGTTTCTGGCACTGCAAAAACCTCACTGTCCAAAGTTTACCGAGGTGTTGGCGTCTGCGAAACTAGAAATGATAGGGTCTAAGTTAATAGTTCATGTAAAATCACCTAGCCATGTAGGGCAGGCCCAAAGTTCCGCATTTCCATTCCCCATATTTTATCTATGAGATTTGCTATTATTCTTAATAATTTTGTTCCATTATTTATTACATAAGAAAACCCGTAATATGAACGATCCTAATTTATTACTCCGGTTACAAAGATTTTTAGCTAGGATTGAATTTTAACAGAACTAGAATAAATTTAACGGCAAACGAGATCCTTTCTGAGTTATTCACAGGCCGCGAAAAGGGTTTTCATTTGAAAAGGAATTTCTCCCTTTTTTCTGGGGTCAGTTGTGCAATTTTCCCCTTTTTTTTTTTTTTTCCCTGCTTTCGGTTCTTCCCAGCCCCGACGGCAGTTTCTCCCTCTCTCTACCGTTGCCGACCGCCGGTGGCTCTCCCTTCTTGCCGACTCGCCTGTCAACCCCCGCACCACCCATACAACCCTCCGACACCACCTCTGGCCGTCTCTCCAGCTCCACCGCACACCCACAACCATTGTTCACCCATCGTCGCACCCTGCGACACACATACTCACCCCTTTGCATACGGCTACGTTTGCATGCCACTGTCGATGGCGTGCCATGGGACCAATGATCCCTGCTGTCGGAGACCCACACCCACAGCGGCACACCGCAGCTGCAACCACTCGTGCCACCGCCACTGCCGTGATCGTCCTCTCTCTCTCTCCCTCTCCGTCTCGGCTTTTCTCTCTTTTTTTTCCCTTTTTGTAGTATACATTTCACACACACACGCACACTTACACACCGTAACCGGAAAATCAAAATACCCATACCCAAACCCACATGGTGCCAGAAGACGAAAATAGAGCACAACCCCCACATCGCCGGAAACTTACCGACCCAACCCGTTGCACTCATGCATGCATACATCTATCTATTAATTGGAGAAATACATATAAATACTTACCTGACCGACGATCGTCAATGGTCGAACGGCGATCCGCAACTCCGCTCACCGGCGACGCTAACACGCACACGGCTACTCCGTCGATGAACCACGCCACCGTCCGCACCAATCTCTCTCTGGAATTGTTTACACTGCCCACAGAACCACGTTGCCGAAGGAACGTCGATCCAAGGAAAACCGACGACCCCTCCGCTTCGGTTCTCTCTCTCTCTCTAGAATTTTTGGGTTTTCTTTTCTTCTCCGATTTCCCCACTTCAGTGCATGTAGGAGGTTTTTAACGCATGAAATTAGTGGTTAAACTAATTCTAAGCTTGCCACGTCGCCCCTCGATCATCCCTCCCTTGGCTGGTGGGTTGCCGTCGGTTTGCTGTGTGGGTAGGAATGGAGTTATGTAAAAAAAGATTAAATTACACTTTCCTCCCTTCATTTCCATTAAGATTCTTATTTCAGTGTATCTTTATTTTAAAAAGTTTCAAAATTATAATTTTGCACCTAACATTTTTTTTTCCTTTTGATTTCTAATTGCCACTTTAAATCTCAAGTTTAATTTTTTGCATTTCTAAATTCCCAATTTGACCCCCAACTTTTAATTTGGGTTTTTATCAATGACATTTTTACCCTAAAATTCTCTAACGTTCTATAATACGGTTATTTATGACGTACATTCTATGACTTAGGTTTTACACTGTATCAGACTCTCAATCTCTTCTTTCAGTTGGAAGTACTCATTCGTCGTGTGGCCGTGATCTCTATAAAACTCATAGTATTTATTCTTGTTTCTTTTCTTCCCCTTCGACTTGGACTACTTAAGGTCGGATTCCTTCTCATTGATCTCTCACAAGATTGTCACCACCGGCAGTCTCAAGCGCATAAAGTGCTCTGGCCTCCATGTCATAGTTCTTCTATCATCATTTAACATTCCTTCTGACTTAAACTTCTTGCTCCCATAAAATGGGATGTTTCTCCTCTCGATTGTTTTCTTACTTCTTAGGTCCTTCAGGCCCGACCTTATCCTTTATCATGGAATCAGCTTCATAGAAGTGTACCCTATGGGCCAAAGCGTCATCAAAGGTCTGAGTATAGAGAGGTAACAAAAGAAATTTTGTTCTCTCAGTCCTCTTATAAGGGCAATAAGGGAGACGACATTGTTAAGACAATCCACATCCCTGGCTTCATCCTCGAATTAATTGAGAAATTAGTTCATTGACTCATTCACTCCTTGCTTAATAGTGAGAAGGAAAATAGAGGTTTCAGACTTCTTACGACTGCATTTGAAGCGTGCCAAGAAGTCCCTTTGTAATGTCCGTAAAGCAGGAGATGGAGCATGGGAGAAGCGTAAAATACCATTCTCGGGCCCAACCATGTAGCTTGACGATGAAAGTCTTCCATTGCAGGGCGTTAGACGGTCCCTGAAAGTATAGGATCATTTTAAATGTAGCAACATGAATGATCAGGTCCTTCTTTCCGTCATAGGAGGGTATTTGGTTAGTAGGATAGTCAAATCTAGGAGGCATCGGACGAGTGAGGAGAGCGACCTTCTTTCCTATACCCTACGCTAAAGCCTGAATTTGTGCTTCCATCTCTTTCAGGTGACGTTCCATAGACAGAGTGTGTCCCCTAAGTGGGAATCGTTCCTGTGCCTAGTACGGATGTGACTCTGCACCCAGGTAGATATAGCTTCCAAGGGGCTCGTCATGAGGGTTGTGCACACACTCAGCCTCCCCGGATGCACGTTTAGTGAAGTGATATGGCACTCTCAGATGAGAGCCTCCCTGGCGGGGAGCATGGGCACCCAAGGCTGGTAGTCGTGGAGGTGCCTGGAGGACGTTCACCAACTAGATGATCTGGAGATTGAGCTCAAAAACTTGATTCTCGATTTATTTGAGACAGGCTTCCCCGTGCACCAATGTGAGGCCGGACATAGGATGATCCATTGGCGGTTCTTGGAAAAGCAAATGATCAGACAATGAATTTTGTATTGGTAAATGATTTTCTCTCAAGACGACACTTTTTGAGCGAGTAAGCATGAATGGAGAGCTATTGAAACATAACGGAAAAGAAACATGACTTTGATTGTTGTTTCCCATAGGCAGAGCCAACTAATATTGTTAAGAAATGGTAAAACAGTGAATTTACAATTTTATCCTTTCGATCCTCCATTTCTTTCTCCCGAGAATAGTTGCACAAATTCTTAACTCCGGGGGTTGGATGAGTAAGTATCCACTTGGTGAGAGAATGTAAAACTAATTGTTGATATCAAATTGTGTGTTCCTAGGCTAACGTTTACACGGGTACTTATACAACTCTTTAATGAGGATGGGGAAAGAGGGAGTGCGCAGTCACCATTCCATTATCGGTGTAATGATTATTCTGTTATTTGTGCATCCCTCACACCATGCTTATATTCTCTGTTGATTTTGGGGTGACTCAACATTCGCTAACGAACTCTTCACTCGATCTTGCCCACAAGCCTAGTCCCTGAGCAAGTCCCAGGCTCCTGGCACTTGCGGGCTTTTTCAAACGTGTCATTCTTCCCCCCAAGAGTTTAAGTCCTCTGGCGGTGGTGGACTTGGGCCCATGTGACCTGCGTGCATCCTAGGCCCCTTTTCCAAGTTCCTTGGGCTTTTTCACTAAGTGGCCCATGACCAAATCCACCACCATCAATATTAAACTAACATTTTTTGAAATTTTTAAGTTGTATTTTGTAGATGTATTTGAAGAATGATTTTGTTTAACTTCTTTGAATACCTTAACCAAATACTTTTTTCGAATTTAACTAAACATGAATTTTTGAATTATCCGTGTAATTTTTTTTATTTTTTATTTTCTTAAATTGGTAGTTCTTTAGGTACGTTGCCCATTTAGGTCGAACATGAAATTTTGATTGATAGGTTGTTGCTTGGCTCAAGAGAACAATGTATTAAGGTTAATTACACGAATCTATATATATGTTGTAAGCTAAGGCACCATTTATTTATTATTTATGTTTCTAAATTTATTTTTTCATTTTTCTCTAAAAATTAGGCACGAAAATTAAAAAAAAAAAAAAAAAAAAAACCAAAAAATCAATTTTTGTTCTGGTCCCAGATTTTATATTCTGTCCACTGCAAAAAAAAAATATGTTTTAAAGTGATGAGGGCTAAGGAGACTTTAGTTCAGTCTTAGATTTTTATTATGTTCTTGTTCTTAAATTTGTCTTTAGATCTTTGTTTTATTCTGTCTTAGATTTTTATTCTCAAATTTTCATGGTGCTAATAGAAACATGATGGCAAGGTTTTTTTAGGGTTTCTATTTGTGGATTTTGTTTTTGTTTCTAGAAATTTGAAAATAATTATGTTTTTTCCTAAACAAAAATAATGATAACAAAGGTTGAGAATAATTCTATTACATAAACATAAAAACATACAAATATAATTAATATCCAATCTATCTAAATGAAAACCGATTTTGGTAACGTAAGTATATTGGATAAATCATAAGATAATATTGCTCAATAGGAGTTGTATTTAATTGGGATAGTTTGGTTTTGGGTATTAATGTTCAATTCGAAAATAAAATTATTGTGGTTGTTGCTCTTAAAATATTTTTAGAAGTTAGTGAATATAATTGATCTTTGTCTATTATTCAGAAATCAATGAGGATAATCATAGTGTTTTGAAGAACAGTATTTCACGAGTCAATGAGTTATGGGTCTATTGAAATTTATATTGGGCTATTTTGTATTTTCTAAGAGTAAATTCAGTGGTTTGTTTAGCTAAAACATTTTTGTAAATTTACAATTGTCGTATTAGGTGAGTTATCTCTAATAGGCTACTAGCTAGAATATGTAATAATTATTTGTATAGTTACCTTTCATTTATAAATTGACATTGACACTACTTAGATGTTTTGGTGCAAATTATTTGACATATTTATTTATTTTTGTTTGAATAATATTTCAACAAGTTCTCAATTTTTTGGTTCATTTTCGATTTAATGTTGTTATGTGATTTTAAACAGTTATAGTTAGATTTATGGTAGTACCTCTAGGCAAGTGTTCTCATGTTTAGAATTTGAGGTAATCGTCATTCATTGTCCCAACAATACATTTTTGACATATACCTAATTTTCAGTGTATATTCTATTTATAATCTAGTTATTGTATAAAATTATTCTTTCAGATTTTTTATTATAAATTTTCGAGCTACCAAAAAAATGATTTAATTTTAATTTTATTATCTTTTTGTGAATTAGTTGTCTTTTTTGTTTCATGTTTGTGTTGTACTTTTAATCTGTGCCTTTGAGCACGAGTAAATACTTCTATTTGTATATATTTCAACTTTATATTTTGTTTACGTATATGAAGAAAATTTATGGATGAACGTGCTCTCCTTTTTTTTTTTTTTTTTTTTCTTCACAATCTTTTATTCTCTTAAATCCTAACTATTTGTAATGGACAAGTATCTAAACTCTTCACTTCTGTCTTATTTATTTTTCAAATCCCTCTTTTTTGTATTTTAATTCAAAAAAAATCAAATTCCACCACCTCTTATTTTTTGGAATAATCCACAATTAGTCCATGTAATATGTTATTTGTCTTATTTAAAATATAAGTTCAGAATTAATCCCTTAAACTAGTTTTTGGTTCCGTTTTAGTCCCGCGATTGCTCACGTATGATATGTGGAGCGTAAAGAGAGTTTGGTGAGTGAATCCGTATTAGAGTGAATATTAGTTATAAGTTAATAATTAAAAAGGGTATATGTCATTGACATTCCTTGTCATTTTGCACTATACCAAACACCTCTCCTGTTATTTTGTAAATACCATAAACTTCCCCTGTCTTTTTACTCAAACACCACTTACTTCCCTTATTAATTAAAAAATAATAAATTTTTTATTATAATACCAATTTTACCCTTGACTATTTAAAAAATAATTAAATAATAAAAAACTAAAATACACAAATAATCATTTAATTTATATATATTCATCGCCACCTCATACCATCGCACCCACTGCCGCCACCACCTCCCACCGCCGCCTCCCACTACCTCCCATCGCCACCACCCACCCAACACCACCTCCCACCGCCCACCACCCACCGCCGCCACTACCACCTGCCACCCTCCGCCACCTCCTACTGCCACCTCCCACCGCCGCCACCCACCACTACCCACCCCCATTTTAAAAAATATATTTTTTTTAACCATTTTATTAAAAATAAAATAAAATTTTAACCCTTTCATTAACACTTTTCTTTCTCTCTCCGGTGGTGGAGTGGGTTGGTGGTGGCGGCGATGGGCGGTGAATAGTGGTGGCGACGATGGGTGGTGGCAGGGGAGTTGGGCGGTGGGTGGTGGGAGGTGGGCTATGGGAGATTGCGTTGGGTGGCGGCGGTGGGAGGTGGCAGAGGGTGGTGGGTGATGGCGGCGGTAGGAGGTGGCAGTAGATGGTGGAAGGTGGGCGGTGGCGGTGGAAGTTGGGTGGTAGTGAAAGGTAAATATAATTATTTAAAAAATTAAAAGTAAAAAATATAATTTTAAAAAGGAAAAAATACGATTTAGACCCTCTAACTATTGACACATTTCTAAGTGGTCCCTCTAAATTTAAACGTTTCATTTTAAACCCTCTACGTATCATAACGTTTCAAATTCGTCCTTCCGTCAGAGATTCCGTTAAAACTAACAGAATCTCAGGGGCAAAATAGTATTTTCACATTTTTTTAATTTTTTAATCATTTTTAATTAAATTTTTTTTCTCTCTCTTCCTCTCCTTCCTCTCTCTCTCTCTCGCCACCTCCCTCTCTCTCCTTCCCTCTCCCCGCCACCTCCCTCTCCCTCTCCCTCTTCCTCCCCTTCCTCTCTCTCCCTCCCACCCCACCCCCTGCAACAGGGGGTGGCGCCACCCCCTGAAACAGGGGTGATTTTTCACCCCCTGTTGCAAGGGGTGGGGTGGGGTTGGAGGGAGAGAGGGGAAAGGGAGGAAGAGGGAGGTAGCGGGGAGAGGGAAGGAGGGAGAGGGAGGTGGCGGGAGAGAGAGAGAGAGAGGAAGAGAGAGAAAAAAAAATTAAAAAAATGTGAAAATACCATTTTGTCCCTGAGATTCTGTTAGTTTTAACGGAATCTCTAACGAAAGGACGAATTTGAAACGTTATGATACGTAGAGGGTTTAAAATGAAACGTTTAAACTTAGAGGAACCACTTAGAAATGTATCAATAGTTAGAGGGTCTAAATCGTACTTTTCCCTTTTAAAAATATAAAAGTGCTAATGATTTTTTTTTTTAAATAACCTAAAAACAATTTTATCCAAAAAGAAGACTAAAACATAAGGTGCCATTGGATATTGGGATTTTTTTAAAAAAAATTAATGATAAAATAAGAAACTTGCAACCAAAACACCCATACAAAAATCTTAAAAATTCTAATTTTTTTTTATACTATTTTCACTCCAAATCTAAAATGGAATGCACCAACGAGAAGGATATTGAAAATTTGATTCTATTCCCATTTAATTATATTCCACTCCGTGTAGCAAAAACCTCGAGTGAAGTCTTCATTTAGCATTCTTTCCTTGACTACTGGATAAATGATAAGATTTGTTAATACTTATATATTTATCTTGGCATTATGCTAAATCTTAGTTTTACTAAGAAAATCATACCCTAATCCTACCGGAATTATTCTAGTCACCTCTTATATATAAACTCCCTGCATATCTTGCTAATTGCATCTTTCTTATAAATTAATACAAATCTCTCGTGTTCTTTTAACATTCCTCCTCTCACTAAAACCGAGTTCTTTAAATGTTCCCAAAAAAAAAAAAAAAACATACATCTAAAATCGCGGGCCACTGATCTCTTGGACTATGATATACAAATTAACTATAGTTACAACCACCCCCCCCCCCCCCCCTTTTTTTCTTCTCTGGTAATAAACATATGAATAACAGTGGTTACACGCGAATGGCAGATTTGAAGTAAAATCTTCAGCAAAGAATAAACAGTTGATGCAGCCGCCCTAAGCCAATCGTGAACAAAGAAGAAAATTTCATAGGGTTGTGTGGATGCCAGATTGATTGGAACAGAGACAGGAGCAGTCTGGTTGAGTCAAGTCCCTCTTAACTAATCGTTTATCACGGTTAATCATTAGCTTGATGAGGGGCAGTTTCAATGAGACTTGTCGCCATATTTCGTTTACCGTCCCATTCAAATACTCATATTCGAAGTAGTGTTTCACCTGAATCGTTGGGATTCACATTAGAAAAAGTTCCTCCCTTCATATACAAAAATTAAGCAAATGAGCACATACCTTCTTCAGCTCCTGTTGGAATTCCAAAATTTGCTTTGTTTTCACACTCCTAAGAAGTTTAACCAAGTATCCCGGCTTGAGAGCTGAATCAGAATCCACAAAAACTGCAACTTTTCTATAGTCTATAACATCTTCGAAAGGCAATTCAATGTAGTCACTAACTATAACTGGAACACACAAGCTCACTATAGCATCAAAGAGTCGACAAGCTGATGGAGTATCACCAGCAGGATGTAAACAGAACTTTGACTTATGCATTCCTTGCGAAGCCATACGACGACTCTCTCTAGACTGTGTGCCATGTTTAATGGTGACATCTTCTTCATTTTCAAGTATTTGGAAAAGCAAATCTCGAATTTTCCCTCCCTAAAACCACGAGGAAATCAACTGATATTAATATACACATATATTCTTGGGCACACAACTCAAGAAGAGAACCTGTCGTACAAAGATGATGAGGAGTTATGCAGGCAATTTAGTGTACCACCGATTCACAATTATCATGATAATGTTCATTCCTAAATTAAAATTATTCTCAACAAGACGTAAAGAAATACATCCATCCTGCCTATCAATACAAAAAGCATATAGACAAATCAAAATACTTCGTTCGTTCTAATTATTACACACACGTATGAGCATGTATGACGAAATTTAGATAGTAATTATTTCCAAAGGCTCAAATTAGAGGGCATTATAAAGCAAAATTAAAAAGAATGAATTCCATACTTTCTAAGTCCGTGTGCTAACATACAAATAATATCAACACATGAAGCTTCTTCAAGAAATAGATTGAAACTTTCAGTATAAGATACCTGCCAGACTTACAACATAATTACTCAAAAAAAATTCTTCAGAAAAAACACAATCAGCCCAGTAACCAACGGTATTTTATTTTGCAAGTGGCTCTCTCAGCTCAACATATTCTCCCTTTTCTACTCAAGAACACCTCTCCCCAGCACCTTCATTGTGTAGGACAAGGACCCCGGGCAAATTACAACTTTTTGTATTTTTTTTATTACTATCGTTGTTTGGTTTTCTAGTATTTTATTTAATTAGCTTAAGAGATTTTTAGAAGTAATTTGGTCAAATTAAAGTCCCGTGAAGATACTACAATAGGTAGATTTATTTTTGGACTGCTCCTTGATTTTGGGTAGTAATATTGGTAGTTTCCTATTTTTATTTTTAATTTTCCTCCTATTAGGATCAATTTGTTTCTTTTAGGTTTAGGGTTTTCTTTCCTACTAGTCTAGGGATTAGTTGAGTGCCATATATAAACCATTGACACCTTATTGTTATTCCGTTATTCAATTATTCAAGATTAATTCACTTTGAGATTTTTCTCTTTCTTGTGGATTCAGGACCCCCTTTGTCCTTTAGAACACTATCTATCCATTTTTCCGTCTATTAGAATAATATATACTTTTTCATCGCTATTCCGCTGCATCAGTTGGCACCAGAACTTTGACATATCCGGACATGAATACATATGAATGTGACGAACGCACCCAATCCATTGATTGCAGTCATGGAGTGGAAGTTCTTAAGAGAGCTGAAAACTCAAGTTTCTATAGGGATTAAAACCCCATTTAAGATGACAATAGACAAATAAAATTGTTCATGGTCAAGAATTAAAAAGAAGCCCAAAACATATTTTTATTTCGAAGATTATGAAGAGATTTTTCCCTATACAAAACATGGGTGTAAGCCAATTAAGTTAATATTAAAAAGCATAATGAAGATTATTTAACACTTCCAGAAGATTATAGAATCTCTTAACCAAATTAATTGAAAGCACACAAGCTCATTGATGTTGCGCTTAAGGTTTACAATTCAAATATTTTAATTAGAAGGTTCAAGACCCACCACAAGAAACTATTGGAGATGACCAATCAGTCGCATGCAAGTAAGTAAAAGTTTCTGAAAAGAAAAATATTGTATCAATAATGACCCCATTATATATTGTCTAGAGAAAATTAGAAAAATCACCATATGGTCCCATTCCTTTGGTAACTAATGGCTTTGTTATTCAAGTTGATGCTTGAGAAATTCATGAGGAACTTTGCTATCCGAAGCAAGAAACAAACAAAACAATTGTTGAAGAAGATTTCACCGAAGACCAATTGAAAAGTGACGGGCAAAAATACAAGAAAATGTTCATGTGAGATCTTCAAAGGAATATTTGCTGGGATGACTGGTATTGATTTTATATGAACTGAAAATTACTTTCTCATGTAAATCCTTCATTAGTAAGTATGGTGAATCGACTCCAAGATAGTGCAAAATTGTTTAGCATTTCTTGAGTTGCAGAAATTACTTTTTGGAAAGTATTAAAGCATCTTCAAAATACATAGTTTATTGGCATTGAAGACTTCAATATCTCAAGAGAAACACAAGGACAAGTTTTTTTAAGTGGGGAGAGACAGATGTAGGACAAGAACCCCAAGCAAATTACGACTTTTTGTATTTTTTTTTTAATATTTTTGGTTTTTTTTTTTTTTTTGTGTGTGTGTGTGTTTATTTTATTTTCTTAGTTTACGAGGTTGTTAGAAGTACTTAAGTCAAATTTGAGTCCCATTAAGATATTATAAAAGGTAGAGTTGCTTACTTGCTTTTGGAATACTTTTCTTTGATTTTAGGTAGAAGTATTGGTAGTTTCTCATTTTTATGTTTCTTTTCCTAGAAGTATAAGGATTAGTTTGTTTCTTTTCTTATAGGTTTAAGATTTTCTTTTCCAATTAATATAGGGATTAGTTGAAGGCAATAAATAACCCTTGACAACCTATTGTTAATCAGTTTTTCAACTATTCAAGTTTAATATAATTTGAAATTTTTCTCTTTCTTGTGGATTCAAGAGACCCCTTTGTCCCCTAGCTATCTAGCCCTTTTCCGTTTACTAGGACAATATCTAGTCTCTTCATCGCTATTTTGATGCGCCACTTCACAAGGACCATATGGTCAACATTTTGGGATAACATAAGAACGCGTTAGACAATTAAACTTATTTCAATCGTACTCGGCCTAAAAAAAAAAAAAGGACTTACTTCAGTTAGCCATTTGAGCTATTTAGTGCATAGTTATGCTGTTATGCCTTAACTAAAGTGTGTGTTTACGAAAATCAGATGCAGGACAGGGATGGAAATCAAAGAAAGGGAACAAATTTCCTAAACTCGACCCTAGGATTTCAACATTTCTCACCTTGGCAAGTCCTTTTATTCCGACAATTAACCTACCTACACTTTTGGTTTTGACTTAAGTACAAACTGTTATATGTTTTGCTAAGACATAGTTATCAAAAGGTTCAAGGGTCTCCCTGGAGCCTAGGCGAAAGGTGAGAGACACAGTTGACTGAGATTCGGCACATACTATACGAAAAACGTGTGAAATATATATTGTATTTGTATATATTATAGCCATAGAGGAATTCTTACTCTAAATTAAATAACGTGTCATAAATGAACATAATATATCTTTGTAAATAGCCATCAAAGGAGACAGCTACTAAAACATATTAAAAAAACCGACAAATTAAATTTGCTACACCTCCACCCTATCACCAGCCTCCCATCTAATTTTCTTCATGAGACCACCAAGATTTCAGATCTTGGATTAGGTGACAGAGAATTGGAAAGAGAAGGAAAAAAATGATATCTGGAACCGATATAGTTCCAGAGAAGGGTTCCAGACTGGTGAACACATCTAGAACCCAGATCTATTAGTTTTCTTTGATGGTTTTCAGAGCCCCTTTCTTGCACAAACGTTTTGGGACCTCAATGCAAGAACCCCCATTCTTAGCTTACTCTTCTAGAACCACCTCAACAACCGGCAACCGATAGGGTTTCGTCGGGAGACGGATTTTGATGAGATAAATTACAAACCATTTTACGAATTGGATTCCTCCAAAACTGAAGTGGCTTTCTTTATTGTAATGTCCAAATGAGCTCGAGTATGCAAATACATGTGCATGTGTGCGCTAAAGAGGTAAGAGAGAGAGAGAGAGAGAGAAATGTCAATTCATTTGGATGTGATTTTTTATTACAATCAGGGGGCTGGAAGAGAAACATGACGAGTAGAAATGGAATTATGTCTCACTGACTGGTTAGTAGCGTTTGAAAAAAAAAAAAAAGAAGTTGAGAGAGAAGGACCAAAAACAAAAAAAAAAAGGAAAAGAAAGGTATTAAAAGACTTAAAAGAATAAAAAAAAATTGAGAAATGTACCTCTGGTTATGTGCACTGGTTGAAGCTTTTTCATCCAACTTAACTTCAAAAACTAATGGAATAAATATTTTAAAACAAACTAAAAGATACAAATGCCTATAGTGAAACGCTTCAAAGTTAACGAACCAATTCAGAAATGGGGTAAAAGTTACACGGTAGAGTGTTTGAAGCCTAAATGTGCATTTTTGACACCTATGCAGCAAAAGTAACAGTCAAAGCCAAAATTTTAAATTTCACCTATATTCTTTGTTGTTTTCTATTTATGCCCATCCATTTCTACTTCTTTTTCCTTCTATTTTATCTTTTCCTTTATTCTCTTTTTCCTTTCTTTTCCTTTGAACAATAGGTCCGCGGTAGAGTGTTTGAAGCCTAAATGTGCGCTTTTGACACCTATGCGGCAAAAGTAACAGTCAAAGCTAAAATTACAAATTTGACCTATATTCTTTGTTGTTTTCTATTTCTGCCCATCTATTTCTGCTTCTTTTTCCTTCTATTTTATCTTTTCCTCCCGCCCCGCGCTTCATTTTCCCACATAATTTGCAGCCCTGGTTCCAACTTCAGGTGACCTCATAGCAGCACGAGGGCTGCCCCATTTAAAGAAGACTAAAATCGAGCAAAACTTGAAATAAACTGGTATACATTGACACCCAGAATGAAGCTTGCAAAGCACAAAAATAGAACGGATACAGTGAATAAACCTAAACAATGGCTTCCAGTGCCAATACAACACAAAATTATTGGCGCATAGTTGTCAAAGGCGCATAGCTCCCAAGACACAGAGGCCTTCAGGAGCCTAGGCGTAAGCTACAAAGTGAGGTACGTGCATAACTAAAGTGTGGCGCATATTATATACATGATATAATTAAAATATATATTTTAATTTTTAATGTTATTTATAGCAATAAAGATATTATTATATTGTAAATTTAATCTTAGAAAGAATGGAACTTGTATAATGAGTACTTCCATTGAACCTTTTAAGTAAACAATGAGAAGTGACAGTGTAAAGAAATCAAAATCAAGCAACTCTCCTCGGTGCAAAGGAAGCCGAAATGTGTGTATGCGTATGAATATCCATAGGTATATTACCTAATGTGAAAGAGTCAGAAAAAAAAAACACTTCAAAGGATAGGTTGAGGCTTAAAATTTCGAATTTTACACAACGGCTTTTAAAAAACAATTCATTGTTAATTCAAGCTTTAGATAGAACAAGAAGCTATTACTTTTTCATTAACATGGAAGTGCAATAAATAAGTGAAGACTAGTTGGTCCTAATGTTCCTAATCTTTCAACAATCTGGTCTTGAATTGAGCACAACACGTTGAGTGCAGGGTAGGATTAAAAAAATATGGAATCATAGGCATCTTTCTTACAATCAAAAGAGATATAGAATTAGTTATAAATTTTTAACATGCAGGAGAATAAGTAATGTAAATTAAAATCTAGAAACAATTCTTGAGATGCACATTTAGACTTCGTGAAGAGTCTATGACTAGGCAAATGGTTTTACCCAAAGCCAATTCCTATCCTTCCCCTTCTAGCACCAAACTCCTCTAGCTTCAATAATATAATGTCAAAAAAAGTTCTCAATTCTGCCTGCGCACACATTTGCAAGCCAGAAGTAAAGTTGAAGAGTTTGTCTTTCTCCGACGCGTTCTTCACGTCTAGCATCAAGGATGTAAATTCTTTAACGTATTCATGCACAAAATTAGTGTGTTTGACTTCCCACAACCGATCTCGAGCCACCCAACTCGAGTTTGTGGGAAGGAATTGCTCCCTCAATTCCTTCTTCAAGTCTGCCCACGTCTTGGTTTCAGGCCGCACCGCATCCTCTACACCTGTCTGCCACCAAAGTTTAGCGCCCAGCCATGTACATGCTCGACATGGACACTTGCTCGTCTTCAAGAACATGAGCAATTCAAAAATATTGCTCCATGTCCCATAGGAAATTCTCTAGATCCTTCGCACTCCACGTGCCAGAAAATGCCTGTGGATCCAGCACTTTCATCCTCGCTTGACCGTCTCTCTACGCTCCCTGTCCAACGACGGCCTTCTTCACCAACGCAAGATCCTTCTCAGCACACCTAAGGTTAATCTTCCATACGTCGGCCAAGACAATCATGCCCTCAACCATGGTTTTAATTCTGACAGTAGTGTCGCTGCAAAAATCTAAGGTCGGCAATCTCTGCGCGCATTTCAGCACGCTGGACAGACAGGCTCCTCTTGGCACTGTTAGTGGGCACACCCAGGTAGTCTTCCAACGTATCGAGATGTTTGTTTACACCTGATGAAGAGGCCATTTTCGTAAAACTGCTCTGATACCGACAGTCACAGGGTTAATTTTGAACCTGGAATCTTTACACCTGTGATGGCCTAATTACACACGCTACTATACCTAGACAACACCGATCTCAACTTAAGGCAACCTGACGCACGCACGTGCATTAGAAACAATATGAAAACACAAAATTACAGCCTAAGCTAACCTTTACTCAACCAAAAAAAAGGAAACACACACAATTCTGGTTAAGGGTTGCAGTAACAATAATCCCTATTGAACCCTGTTTCACTAATCCAAAATTTATAGATAATGAAGGCAGTCGACACCCCTAACTACTAGGAACATGTTGCGAAACTGATGGATAGGTGTCTAAACAAGAATGCAGGACAGTTACTTAACCAATTTTGTGGCCAGCATCAATAACTGCCCCCATATGCTAGACATATGTCCCAAACTACCCATACTTAGCCAATTTTCGCACACTAGCTAAGCACTAGCTGTCCAACTAACTCTACCTATTCCATTGCATTTTCAATGCGTCGCTACGCCCAACGACTTGCCATGACGTATGCATGTTTCTAACGAGAACACATCATTGCACTAAGGTCTTCTATTGGTTTCATGTCGCGCCTATGAACCCTAATCCTAGCCTCACGCCTAGGATTGTCTTACACTATATGTCAACGCTGAAAATGTGCAGTAACATTGCCCAATGACGTTCCATTTTGCCAGCGTTGTCCAACACATCATTCCAACGCCACCCAATACCCACCAATAGAGTCCAACGACGTCCCATTTTGCCAACATGTGCTAACACATGTTAACGTTTGTTGTCTTGACCCCGTGCCAAGGTGTTTCTCGATGTCATGTCACGCCCGTGGCACCGATCTTAGATTGTGCCTAGGATCACCTCGACCTTAGGTTAGCAACGCCCAATGCCCATTGGTGTTGCCCCACGACGCCCTTGTCCGCCGAAGCGTTGAGTTGAATGCCTACATTTTGTGCCAAGTTAACCCAACTTGGCACCACCGTCAACATTTTGTCAACCGATAGTTGTCCTCACCTAACATTTGTCTAACCTTGGTTAACCTCCGTGCCTATTTCATACCAACGCCTTCGTTTGGTGTCGCGTGCACCACCTCGGGTTAGAAATATGCACCAAGTCTATGCCTTTTTAAACCAACGCCTTCATTTGGTGCCGCATGCACCACGTCCGATTAAAAAATTTGTTTTCTAGCATTGGTAGGGGGCTAACAGCTACCATTAACTAACATATATTCTCCAACTAGGCAACACCAATCTTTTCATCTCTTTAACCTTTTAAATGAACTAAGCAAGAACGTGCAAAATACTTAATTTCCTTCCACATTATTGAACATCAAATCTTATCAAAGAAAATAAAATCCATTCTATAAATCAGGACATTTTATATTTTAGAAATTTTGAACTGTAGGATCAACTTTAGATCCAAGAGTTGAGTTCAAACAACAAATCCTTATAATCTTATATCATATAATAACCTAACAAACTAACAACCTATCCCGAAATATCTCACACAAAAATTTCACACCCCCACTTCTCAAACGGTTAAATAAAACTATATTTTGTACCTTTTAATTTTACATTTGTATTTAATTGGTCAATTTTTTATTATTTATTGTCTTTTTACACTTATAAATTAGAAAGTCAATATAGTGTCTTTGGACATGGGGAATCCTTAGTATATTCTATAAATCCGGACACGTTTTACATTTGAGACATTTTCAACCGTTGGATTAAATATCTAAAGGCCAATATTAAAAGATTTTATGAGACATTTTCAGCCATTAGATTAAATTCAAGGGTTGAGATCATGGAACTCCCAACAAAGTATGTAAATAAATGTTTTACAGTTGAGATATTTTTTATCATTGGATGGTTGGAGAAATTTTCAAACGTTGATTTTAATTGCACATATAGACGACATGAAACATTTAAAATCAAGCTTTGTTATCTCACGACAAATCTGAGCACAACCACTAAAATGGGGGAAATATTAATGATCCCAACCCATTGAGTGAAGGCTAGGTTGACGACTAAATATGCAAAGGCTAGGTTGATGACTAAATATGCAAGTTTAACGGCACTTTTTTGTCACGATCAACTGAGATACATAATTAAGTAAAAATATGCAACATGTAGGATAAGTATGATGTGCATATTAAATCTTGAATCAATGATTCAAATGCACATTTAGACTTTAATAAGACTAGCAAGTGACTATACCTAACGCCACACGCATCACCGCCTCTCCTAGCACCAAAGGCCTCAACATTTACCTCTATTCAATTATACTTTTTTTTTTAATGTATGCAAGGAATATATACACATAAAAACACGTGAGGGCCGTCGATCCTGTACAACCATGAATCTGAAAAACTCTCTTAGAAAATCGAGGAGCGTATGGCTTCCTAAAGTTTCAAAACCCTTCGACCAAAAAACATAATAAATACACATCAAAATAGGGTTAAGACACGACTTCATCAAAAATATGTTGATTTCCACCCTGCATAGACACCAAAAAAGAGCCAATGGGAGCAAATCCCAAAGACGCGTAGAAACAAATGTTGGCCTACCTCCATGCCAACATTGAAGAACCACAAAAATGATTACAATAAAAATAAGCATTGCCATAAGAGGCAGTACATGCTGTTTGCTGACCTCCATTTGAGAATGATTCCGCATAGAGAACAATAAGGATTTCCTTTTAATACTCTAGTAATTGTTTTTCTTTTTTTCTCTTTCTTCTAATAGCACACTTAGATCAATTAAACAATAGATTTTGAAACTTACCACTAATTTAAGAACAACCACTAAAACAAGAAAATGTTACAAGAGCAAAGCATATTAAGATGAGTTTATTTTGTTCCTAATTTTCTTGTCCACATACTAATTTTACCTAATACCTATTAAAGCCAAAGCACATAAATGATGTAATGAAAAAGGCCAGAAGAGAGGAGAAGGAAAACAATTCTCTTACCTCCTTTCGGAATCGATTCCCCATGAAGAACAATAAGGACTTCCTATTTTCAACACCAACATCTCCTTCAAATGTATTAATACGATGCGAGTAAGGTAGAATCACATCCTTCACTAGTGATGCCTGGTCGTGTCGTAACCTCCCGAAATCAGAAACCAGAAACACCCCATTCTTAATCCGATCTATAATCTTATATAATGCATTTGGATCCTGACAAATATACACATGATCCCAACCATTGTTCCTCTTCCAGTACACCTGCTCCTCCAACCATTCAAAAAGAGCTTCCTGCATCAGATAAATAACCACATATCACACAACCTGAGAAATAACAAGGTACTACAAACTATCAAAATCATATCCCCATAATAGGGGCATATGGTGCATATTATTTTTTTTGGTACATAAAGAGAAATTAAGACACCAAAGAAAAACAAAACAAAATGGAACAAAAATGAACTCTGGGCAGCGGTCAAAAGACCCCGCATCTATTTCAGCCAAAACAATGTCAGTCATGTCCTCAGTTGGGGATTCCATTATCTTCATATCTGTGCCTCCATTCATTCCTTTCTTAGCAAGAAGATCCGCACATCTATTTTCCTGGAGCGAATTGAAGAACATAGTCCTTATTCTTCAAAAACCTTTTGCAGTCGTCTATCCATGGCTTAAACCTATGTGTCGGCTTTCATCAAGGATTAGAGATACGGCTTCCATGGCATCAGTTTCCACCACTATTCTTGCAAGTTCTCGACTTGAGGCAATACGTATCCCCGCATACAGTGCATATTACAATCTCAAGAACAGGGGCATACGGTGCATATCAAGGGTATGAAGTTAGAATTATATCAAATAGATTAAGAGCAAATATTTAATTCCATACTTGCGTTTCCTCATCACTGTACGACGGTCCATCAGTAACCACACGGGTGGGACGAATCGGGTTCACCACCAAGCTTAACGACGAGAAGAACGGCACATAGAACAAGTCTGCCTCCTCAGGATCCATAACCCGAGTCACGGGCGAATCATGCCGGTCCGGTCGATTCAAATCGGAAAACAAGTACCACTCGCCTGAATGCTGATTCCCCGGGTACTTCAGCTTCGACACATCATCGCCCACCGGCGACTTCAATCCTCCACGGGCCATCGCATAGCTCTCTATGACTCCATAAGTGAACTTTCTGGGTAGATCATACATGTAAATCTTCACGGGTCGGGATATTCCGGGAAAGTTGAGGAAATTTTTTCGAGAACCAAACAGGACATTTTTGTAATTGATAACGTAATTGCTATCTGAATCTTCTAATCTGGAAGGGTTTGGGTATACGAAGGAGCTAAAGACGACATATGTTGCCAAGACTATGAATACTATGAAAAGGGACTGTTTCCAGAATGACTTCCGACCCATCTTTGGATTCAGAATCATGGTCTTCAAATTCGATGGAGGAGCAGAGAGAGAGCCGGTGATTGCTCTGGGTTTAGGTCTTTGATTCATCGGAGGGGCATTCTGTAGTAGGAAAACACGCAAAGGTCGAGGGTCCTGTACTATATTTGGAGGAGATGGTATCTTTATGAGAGGAATCTCACTGGCAAAGTCACCAGAGCTAGAGGGATAGGGAGAGAGACGGCATTACAGTCAGCTATGGACGCAGAGGTGGCTTGTTCAGAATTGGAGAAAACTTCACCTTTTACCCTTGAAATTTGAAATGTGTGTTTGAATGGTCCTTATAGTTTCGAAAATAGTACATTCAACCCATAGGTTTGACATCTATTGCAATTTAGTCCAATTGCTAACAGGGTTAGACAAATTGGACGGAAAATATAGGACGCATAATGGGGGCAAAATTGACTTTTTCTAATTTTTTATCATTCTTCGTCGAGTTTCTTTTCACATATTACATGTACGCATTGGGTGTTAATTATAATTGGTCATTTGTTCCAAATAATATACTTAATTTTAAAAAAGTCTCGTTTAAGATATAAATTTTGATTTAGTCTCTTAAGTTAAGTTTTACTTGAGTTTTAGTGTCGCATGTGCAGATATTGCAGAAATTGTAAAGAAAATTTTGATGAGTAAATTCGTATTATAGTGAATATTAGTTACATGTGATTAATATTAGTTACAATATAATAATTATTATATATTATATATATATATGTGTATTTTCTGTTGTATGTACTTATGTAATATAAGTTACACATTATAAATTACATGTATTCGTGTAATATTTGTGACATTTAATAAATATTACACACATAAATTAATTTAATATTAATTATATGTATTTGTATACATTTAATTATATGTAACTAATTACATGTAATTTTTGTTACATTTAACAAATTTTTACACACAAATTAATTATATTTTACAAAATACAGTAATATTTGTTACATCTAACAAAAATTTACACACAAAATAATTACATATAACTGCGTGTGTGCAGATGCGTATATTGGGCTTCTGCATTTTTTAAATAAGCGGGATTAAAACACAAATTGCTTCTGCTTATGTGACTTTTTTTAAATTGAAGGTGAAATAAGAGACTTTCCATCGAATGCCCGTCTTAGGTATGATTGGCCATTAGTCCCAAATAATATACTTAATTTTAAACCCTAAACCTAAAATACATAATTCATCTACTCACAAAAATAATAAGCCAAATGATTGGGATAATTCTTCACAGCCACGGGTACATACCGAAAAGGCCACTTGGTACCAAGGCACCACGGACTAACCTGATTTCACCGAGCTCCAAGGGTCGTAACCTTGTATTTTTCGAGGACCGCCCTCTAGGGTGACAGGGCTAAGAACTCAATGTCGTTTTCGCTATCGCCACTACATTGCCCTAGACCTAACTCCAACCTATGATATCCGGGTTGACCTTTGACGTCCCCGAGTAATCTTCCTATGTACTGGGTTTTGTATATAAACCCTATACTCAATCTTATTTTATATCATTTAGTGGTTTTATATGTAAAATTACAATCTCTATTATTAATAATAAAAAATATTTATGATATCACTCTATAATTACGTAATACTGTTGTAAAACCCTACATATAAAGTTACAAGTATATTAACTTTTAATGGTGATTAAAAGATTGAAATCATAGACTTTTTGGTAACTTGTATCCTAAATCTTCCTAATCGGTATAGGATTGTTAAAACTAGTTTTTAACAATTCAGACTATCTTGTGGATGTGTTTTCACTTTTAAGAATGGAGAGTCTCAACCATTAGTGTGAGACACTAACAAGGAACTGGATATTAAAATCTAGAGATTTATGTAGCAGATTACAAGAAATATAAATCTATTTAATAAATAGGGTTTCTTAAAGATGGATCTATCCGCATTGATATGAACCAAAATAAACTATATAAAGATTAAATATCATTTAAACTTTATACCTCTTCCGGTGCTTCGGTCTCTAAGGCAATTGCTCCTGAGGCGTGATTTGAGAAAGTTTTTCCAAGAGCGGCTAAATCAAATCCCGAAACAACAACTGTGTAATGACCCGATTTCCCAGGGCCGCCACGCGGTTTCTCATTTTGGAAAATTTACTCTAAAACCGAATTATCAATATTTCATTTTATATGATCTGATAAATTTTACAAATTATGACGATAAATTTAATCATTGAATTATCGAGTCAATTTTATAACAGTAGATAATAACTATAATTATTTCAAATAACTTCACATGAAATATAATGATACATATGGATTCTTTACACATGAATAACGTTATCAAATATGTACATTTTTAATACTGTTATTCCCAAAAAAAAAAAAAAAATGCATTTTGGATCTCAACAATCGGAATTCAAGACCAGCAACTTGTTCGCAATTAGCAAATATTATAAGGTTCAGTTCTGTAAAGAAATAAGGACCACTTACAGTTAATATTGACGATTTATACAAATATTACAAAAAAAATTTAGTAACTATCTAAGTATAACTTCTAACGTAGTTCCATTGTCGTCGATCCTGCAATATATACTGTGAGGTTGTGAGCCAACGCTCAATAGGATTTCAACTCTCTAATACGTGTATCTAATTAATACAGAAAATAAACACATAGACATATACCTCACATAATTTTCATATAATCATAATTATTTCAAGCGAACTAATAATTATAATTCAACAACAGTAATAATATAAATCACACAATAGAAAAAATAAATACATATATTTAAAGAGTTAGAATTTCTACCTGAAATTCGAAGTCGAAATCCGAACTGGAATACTAAAAAACATTCAATATATATATATATATATATATATATATATATATGTGTGTGTGTGTGTGTGTGTGTGTGTGTGTGATTTCATTTCTAATTCTCTTCTGTGGCTCCAATCCTTGCTTTCTCAACATGATAATGAGAATCAAGCTCTTATTCCTTTATTCCTTTATTTATTTATTTTTATTATTATTATTATTATTATTATTATTATTATTATTATTATACGTGTCACACACACACACACACACACACATATATATATATACATATATATATATATATATATATATACATATATATATATATATATATATACATATATATATATATATATATATACATATATATATATATATATATATACATATATATATATATATATATTATGGTTGCATTTAGTTTCCTTCCTTAGGATGAAAATTAATCATTTCAGCCATTTATTTATTTACACAAATGTTTCTATTAAAAAAAAATATATATTAATTATATCCTAAAAGCATATTTTAAATAACACAATAGTCCTAAAAATTTTACAAGTCAATTTAAAATTAACATTTAAACCCCAAAAATTATCAAATATTATTTATACCATAAATTTACAAAACAATCTCAAAAATATTAAACTTTTATAAAATAATATTTTCAAAAATACAAATTTTGGGGGTATTACAATCTACCCCCCTTAAATAAATTTCGTCCTCGAAATTTCGTTTAAACAATAATAATTCAGAATTCCACTGCACAATCATGTTAGTCACACTCGATTCTAGAATAATTATTTTCTATATAGGGTCTTATAACCGAAAGTTACCACCAATCCACATCTCACCAAAATTTATATTACGTATCGCTACTTCTGCATTTGCGGTGACCTATACTTTATTTAACACAACTCAACATGATGCACTTTGGTTGATAACACCTAACACAGATAAGTAATTGCCAAAGAATCTTATGTTTCTAAATGCTTCTGATGTACTACTCTAATAAAAATAACAATAAATATATCTCTATATTTATAACCAACAAATATATATATTTTTAAAATATCACGGTACTCTCACTTGAATTGGATTTATCTTAATTCCACCAGATCCATGAACTCAATAATTTTCTCACTTGACATAACTTTTCAAGTCCACTGTCATATTTCATAACTAACATTGTCATATTCCATAACTAACATTGATCAATTCTATCCAACTCCATTATATTGACAATCAATACTATATTCGACTCCACGATATTAATAGTCAACAACAAGAAAAACAACGACAACAATAAAAACATCAACCACCTGCAGGACTTCCCTCTTGACAGGTCGCAACACAACGTCCTACAGGACATGCCCTCCTGTAAGGACCAACAACATCTCGTAGGACATGCCCTCCTGACGAGATAAATATGGCATAGCAAGATAATAAAAATCATTTTTCACCTTTAAAATTATACTTGATCCATTTAACATCATAAAACTGTTCATTTTCATCAACATTTTTTTTTTTCACAATTTAATACGAAAAATATAATTTGATAATTTATATAAAAGATGGTAAATACCTTTTAAACCAATTTTTTCGATAACTTATCTTATGGTTCACAACACTCACTGAGTCTACAAAATTTAAACTTGGCTCGGACAATCAGATATTGAGTAGACTAGAACTAACAAAAAAGTAAAGAAGTTTGTGGGTATAACTGAACGTTTCATTCTTTTCTATATTCTACCATGATGCTATTATGGGATAAAAGTTGTGAATGATGTTTTCATTGTCCACTCATTCAATTTTTAATAATTCCACAAAATAAAATTATGGGATAATAATTAGCTAAGTTGTTGTTTTGGGTGAACTATGGCGTTTTTATTGTTCGCAATTAAGATTTTAATTCATGTACTCCTCTATCAAAAGTTATCAACACTTTTTTTTTTTTTTTTTTTGCAGGTTGGATTCTCAGGGCCGTGAAAAGTAGAAAGTGGTTCTGATACCACTTTGTAACGACTCGGTTTCTTAAGGCCGCCACGTGATTTCTTCTTTTGAAGAATTAACACTAAAACCGAATGATCAATATTTCATTTTATACGATCTGATAAATTTTACATACTACAACGATAATTTTATTCATCGAATTATCGATTCAATTTTACAATAATAGATAATAACTATAATTATTTCAAATAACTTCACATGAAATATAATGGTACAGACAGATTCTTTGCACATGAATAATGTTCTCAAATATGTGCATTTATAATACTGTTATTCACAAAAAAAAAAAAAAAAAAAAAAAATGCATTTTGGATCTCAATAATCGCAATTCAAGACCAACAACTTGTTTGCAATTAGCAAATATTATAAGGTTCAGCTCCGTAAAGAAATAAGGACCACTTACAGTTAATATTGACGATTTATACAGATATTACAAAAAAAATAGTAACTATGTAATTATAACTTCTAGCGCAGCTCCATTGTCGTTGACCCTGCAATAGATATTGTGGGGTTATGAACCAATGCTTAGTAAGATTCTAACATCTCTAATACGTGTATCTAATTAATACAACAAATAAACACATAGGCATGTAGCTCATATAATTTTCATATAGTCATAATTATTTTAGGCGAACTAACAATTATAATTCAACAATAGTAATAACATAAATCACACAATAGAGAAATTAAATACATATATTAAAAGAGTTAGAAATTCTACCTGAAATCTGAAGTCAAAATTCGAACCAGAATACTTTATTACTATTACTATTATTATTGTTATTATTATTATTATTATTATTATTATTATTTCTATTTTATATATATATATATATATATATATATATATATATATATATGGTTGCGTTTGGTTTCCTTCCTTAGGAAGGAAACCATTTCAGCCCCAGCCATTTATTTATTTACACAAATGTCTCTCTTAAAATTAAAAAAATATTAATTATATCCCAAAAGTATATTTTAAATAACACAATAGTCCCAAAACTTTTAAAAGTTAATTTAAAATTAACATTTAACCTCAAAAATTATCAAATATTATCTATACCATAAATTTACAAAACAATCCCAAAAGTATTAAACTTTTATAATATCATATTTTCAAAAATACAAATTTTTTGGGTATTACAAACCGAGTTTGAATCTCTTAGAAGCTACACAGATGTTTTGCCTTTAATAGTATCCACAAAAGAAACTCTGCAGGATAATGTCTACGCATTTCTATGAATCTAATTCTATTTCTAAAGATTTAGGGTAAATCTGCTTTGATTCTAGTAGGTAGTAAGAATCAAAACAATAGAACAATGAGGGGAAAAAGAGATGGCCGAAATTAAGTGTGGGATTGCCATATAGTGGCCTCCCTTATATAGATATTGTTCAGGGTTCCAAAATCTGGATTCTTTTTTTTTTGTCCCTGAACTTATAAACAATTCAATATTACTATCCATTCCTTTTAAGGGATCATCTAAATTTCCGTTCCTTATCAAGTGTGACCCATTAAATTCATATCAAAATCTAGAAGGTGAAATTAATTAATTAATTAAAAATGAGAATAACTTTAAATTTTTCCTATAGAAAAATAATTTTTCCACGACATCTCCTCCTACTGTGAGTGACGTCTACCTACATATCATAACTGTAGACATAATATTTTGACCAGCCTGATTTTGCATCATAAAAAAATTTTGGGTCTAAAATAAAATTTTAAGAAACTTTAAGTCAATGCTTAAAGGGATGAATTTTAATTTTTTATTTTATTTTTAAAAAAATTTATAATATATTAATTTAAGAAAAACCAAAAAAAAACTGGAAGTCCCCGTTGATTTCGGCGAATTTTAAAATTTCTTTGAGGTCAAAATTAAAATTTCTAGAAATTACTTTTGGGGACAAATTAATTAAATTGGAAGTGGTTTTCAAAGTAATATCACTTCTAATATGGTTAGTTTTGGTTTCTAACCTTTAATTTCAAGAAATTAGGCATTTTATAGATATTTATATTTTGACCCCAAAAATTGTGTTTTTCACCAATTTTATAAATTGGCAATCAATTCCATCTTATTTTTAAAAATTGAACATTACAAGAATATTTTTGGATATTTTAATTTTATTATTTTCAAATCAATTTCAATAAAAACAAAAAATTGCTAGTTTAATTGATAGAAGGTGCCTAAAATATCCAAATCGCTTCATACGCATCTCCTGGTAACAGGATTAAGCCTTGGATTCCTCAATGGTGTGGAATAAGTCATCTACAGAGTCTCCCAAGTTATTACCATATACAGTAGCACTTAATAGGGTGGGTTTAAAAGCCTAAACACACAATACCCGAAATAGGGGGCCTAAAGTGTCAAATCCGAGTAGGGGGTGGCTTTAATCATGAGATTGTTGGGAAAGTGGACTAGCAGTCTGGCGCACTGACTAGTGCATAGGGAGGGTGAACTACCTATAAAAGGGTTGTTCCCCTTCCCGCAAAAGGGCATCTGAAAATTCCCTTGCTTTGGCTCCGAAAAATTGGTCCAGTACGCACTTTCTCTAAAAATCCCAAAGAAAGCACCCTTGATCTTTTCCCTGTTCCATTTCAAAGAAAAAACCAAAAGAAAAAAAAAATGAAAGAAAGAAGGAGGAAAAAGAAGAAGGAAAATAAAAAATACCTCTACCCAAAACAAAGGTAAGTCTTTCCTAACTTCATCAAAACACCGTTTTGTTTTCCATAAACCGCTTGAAAGGATGGGCTAAAAAATAGAACAAAACCTAAGAGGATGTTCCCAAGATAATACTTAAAAATGGTTTATTTTCTTGCATTTAAATTTCAGTCATTTACTTTATTGTTCCACACCTTTCCACGCTTTAAATTTCTGTTATTTACTTTTTTGTTTTGTGTCTTTTCGAGTTTTAAATTCTTGTTATTTATTTTACTACTCTGCACCTTTTTGTGCTTTACTTTTCTACAATTTAATTTTCTTATCATTTACTTTTATCTTCCGCGCTTTTCCGCATATTAAAATCTCGTAGTTTATTTTCATTCATACATTTACTGCTTTCATTAAAAATCAAAAGACCAAAAAAAAAAAAAAAAAAGTCTTAACTGAAGAAAACTAAAAAAAGGGAGAGTTTCCCATACCATCATTTCAGGTTTCCTAACTCGTGTGAAACTTTAAATGATGGGTTGATGGATACTCTTCCCCAAGATAGTTTTTAGTTAAGGTTAAGTTGACAAAGACAAGTCTGCATTTTTATTTTTTTTTCATCAAATGTTTTCTTCCAAAAAGAAAGTTTTTCTTAAAAGCAAAAATCGATTTCCTTGTTTTTTTCACTAACTCCTCTTTATGTTTCAAAAGAGGAGAATTTCTCATACCATCATTTTAGGTTTCCTAACTCGCATAAAACTTTAAATGGTGGGTTGAAGGAGACTCTTCCCAAAGATGGTTTTCAGTTAAGGTTAACTTGACAATTGCAAGTTTGCTTTTTATTCTTTTCATCAAATGTTTTCCTCCAAAAAAAAAGTTTTTCTTAAAAACAAAAATGGATTTCCTCGTTTTTTTTTCACTAACTCCTCTTTATGTTTCAAAAGAAATTTCTTCAAAATAAAAATGTTTCGCCTTTGTTTAAAATGTTTTAAGGATATTTTTAAGTGTTTCAACGAAAAAGTTTTCTTTGTTTCTTCAAAAATTCATTTTCACCTTTCATTTAGTATAGAAATCATGTTTACCCTTGTGCACTTACGTTACATATAGTTATCAAATTATATATCTTAAAAAAGTAGTTTAAAAATCTATTTGTATCTAACTAGCTTAGCATTACTGTAGTTTCCATTTGCATCCATATGATCATAAGATAACTATGATTCAGCTACATTGATTTATCCATTTAAATTAAAAAGGTTTATGGATAACAATAATAAATGACCCTCATGGATCATCCTTATCAAGTATTTCAATATTTGATAAGATATCACACCGGAGGAACATTTCATAAAAGTACAAAAAATTTGTCTTACCTTATTTCAAAAACACAAAAAGGAATTTCATAGTAAAATAGTAAATGTTTCAAAATAAAATAAAATATTTAGACTAAAACTAATGGGAATTAATTTGACATAAGATGCCGTTTTCAGACGGGCATCTTGGGATGCCTAACACTTTTATCGAGCATAACTAACCCCTGAACACTTTTAGATGTCTTTGGTTTGATCGTGTTTTGGAGTCATAATTTTCATAGGCCTTTTAAAATTATTTTCCAAAAATTCGGTGACCGAACACATTAAATCCAATACTAGGTGGAGACTCCTTACTTTAAAATGGCCTATGTATTTTAAGAGAAAATCAACACATTTAAAACCCCTTCTATCTACCTATTTTTAAAACTCATATACATTTCTACTATGCAAACATGGAATTCCTCTCTCTGAAAATGAGTCCCCGTTCTTCCGAGGAGAAGGATGGGATGAGTAGGATTTCATATGCTTTGGTAATTGAAAGTCTCATGTACACAATGCGATGTACTAGGCTCAATATTAATTATGTTGTTTGATTAACCAACAGATATGACAATTCTATGTTTGGAACACCATAATGCAGTGAAATCTATCATCAAGTACTTAAAAAGGAATAAGGAAAATTTCTAGTCTATAGAGGAGGAGAACTAAGGGTTGACAATAAATCAACTATGAGATATGTATTTATCCTAAATAGTGGGGCCGTTAGCTGGAGGAGTTGTAAATAATCTATAAATGCAAATTCCACTATTGAGGTGAGTACATTACCCTTTCCGATGCAACTAAGAAAGGTCTTGTTAGGAATTTTTTTTTTTTCTAATCTATTTTGGGCAACATATTATTAACTCAATTATATTTTCTATTTAAATTTAATGGGCTAAAATGAAGTGATCTAATTAATTTGGGTAAACCCATAGACTACTCGAAAGAATATAGGTTAAATGTGTAGATACCGGATTATTATGGGGTTATTAGGGAATTATGAGAACCCTAATCACACCACATATAAAGAAAACATTAGGTTTATGGTCCCCAATACACCAAATCATTTTGACGGCTAATTTCTCCTCATCTGGAAGAGAATCGATAATCCCATTGAAGAACTCAAGAGATTTAGTAGAGGAAGATCATGCACCTACTCAATTCGTGCCCTACTCGTGATCGATCGTCGTAGATTTCCACATCGATAGTCGATTGTTCATAATGGATCCAAGTACGCGATTTACGTGTTTAAAGAACTCTTGATAATTTGACATGTTGATTTAGGTTTGAGAAATCTATTGAGATTTATAGGGATTAATCCCAACAAGTGGTATCATAGCCAAGGTCATGAGTTCGATTCCCAACAAGAGCAATTGCAAAGGGGGAGATTGTTAGCTAGGTTTTGGCAGCAATTATCCTGTGGTGGAAGCCCGGGTGTGGCTTAAGTCATAGTCGAATGCCATGAGCGCTTGTTTGTGTTGAATGCACTATAAGGCTAGGGTATATGTCTTTTCTAAGACCAATTGGTTTTAAAATAAGTGGTTGCGCCTGAGGTCCTACAAGTGGTATTAGAGTCTTTTTCATGTTAAATTATTAGGCTTCTTAATTATTGTGGTGTCTCTATATAATTGATGAGTTAAAAATAAAATAGCCTTTAGCGAATATCGTATTTGTTGTATGAAGTTGGTATCGTTCATGGATTCTGTGGTGGGGTTAAGTTGAATCACATAGTCAAATCTATTCCACTCTTGAGTCCTATGCATCAGCTAAGAACTCGGAATGTGGTAGGGTCATATCACTGCTTTGGCGATAAATTTCCACACCTTTGCATTACTGGAACCAAAATGTGAGTAATATGTTTTGAAAAATGAGCTTTATAATTGAGCACATAACCAATTTAATGCATATTTTATGGAACTCATAACATCAATTATCATATATATTATAAGGAAATAGTTGTTTTATACTTGCATGGATTTAGCTAGAGTTAATGTTACCCTATGGATTTAGAACACTTGTCCTCAATTGTTTCTTTGTGAATATAAAAGATACAAAGATTATACCATGCATTTTTGTTACTATATATAAAGACAAATGCACACCAAATACACATACAAAGATTTCTTTAAATTCGATGATTTAAGACCATATTTGGCTTGCGGAGGGCTCTAAATTTTATCTACCAATTAATGAGAACTTTATGCACTATCAATGCTAGCAATATAATTGGAATTGTCAGTATTGATAGAATTTCTTATTTTTTTAACTGCTATAAAGTTTTCCAAATAATATTGTAGTGGACCATGTTTTGATATACGTGACTTGGTATAGTTCAAGAGTCAAAATTTATTTATATGCCGCCTGTGTAATTATATCAATTTGTTGTGTTCATTTTTTTTATTGCACAAATCTTCTTATATCTTGAAATAATTAATTGAAACAATATGTTGTCAAAGTAACTTCTATTGTGTAGATTTATTTATTTTGGGATATTAAAATGTTGATGTTAGTTATTTATGCAAACAATAGCCAGCCCAAAGGAAGCCTATTGTTTGGCCGAATAATAAGCATTGGTGTCTGTTATTTATGCGAACCATAACTGGTCCAAAGGAAGGTTATCGTTTAACTAAATAATAGACATTGTTTTTGACATTAGTACAATTATCATTTACGCAATCAATAATCGGCCCAAAAGAAGGTTATTATTTGACCAAATAATAAACGTATCTGCGAGAATAAATGTGTGATGATTATCAAGTTTCCATGTAAATAATAAGTCGGTCCAAAGAAAGGTTTATTATTTGACAGAACTTATTATCAACATTTGATTCTTGCACTGAGAGTACTAATTACAGTTAATTCATCTGCCTAAAGACTAAGAATTAATGTTGTGCTAGGTATCTTGAGATGGGTCTTCAAATTTGGATTAATTATCCATGTCTAGTTGTATTATTTTATGACATGCTTATATGTGTGCTTGTTTATTTTATTCTCTATACAATTTCTTTTGTTACCGCGACTAATATTTCTGTCCAAATCAGTAACATCCCAATACTGAGCAGGACGAACTTCAAAGTCTAGAAAGAAACCATGGAAATTGTTTTTTGTTATATGGATATGGATCAAGCGCTTCAGGAGGATCAACCCACTTCTACTCCAGGAAATCTCAATGAGGTTAAAATAGAAAAATGGGATCGGTCCAACCGAATGTGTTTGATGATCATGAAGCGCTCCATTTCAGAAGTATTTCGGGGCTCTATTACTAAGAGCAAGAGTGCCAAGAAGTTTCTAGAGTAAACTCGTCGAGATGAAGTATAAAGGTAAAAGGAACATAAGGGAGTACATCATGAAGATGTCTAATCTTGCATCAAAACTAAATGCACTAAAGTTAGAGCTGTCTGATGACTTACCCGTGCACTTAGTTTTGATCTATCTTCCTGTACACTTTGGATAATTCAAAGTGAGTTATAATACTTAGAAGGATAAATGGTTCCTCAATGAGCTTATATCTCACTATGTGAAAGAAGAAGAGAGACAACAGCGGGATAAAACTGAAAGTGCTCACTTGGCCTCAACCTCTTAGAGCATGAAAGAGAAGAGAGTTAAGGTTGTTGCGGAAGGATCTTCTTAGAAAATAAATAAAAGAAGTAGGATGAGGACTTTACCTACTACTTCTGCAAGAAGACGAGACACATGAAGGAGTGTTTCAAGTACGATGCCTAGCGTGCAAAGAAGGGTATGCTTCTAACTATGGTTTGTTCTGAAATTAATTTAGCTTTTGTATCAATGGATACTTGGTGGGTAAACTATAGTGTTACTACTTACATAAGTATGACTATGCAGGGTTGCCTGTGGAGTCGACCGCCAAGTGATGCTAAAAGATTCATCTTTGTACATGATGGAAATAAAGTTACGGTGAAAGCTATAGGGACTTTTAGATTACAGTTGAAAGCCGAATTTTATTTGGATTTGTATGAGACATTTATTGCACCATCTTTTAGACGAAATTTAATTTTTATTTCTAGTTTGGACAAATCAGGTTCTACTTGTTCTTTCGAAAATAATAAAGTTAGTCTCTATAAAAATTTAAATTTTACTGGTTCAGGTTCTTTGATTGATAATCTATATATATTTGACATTAGTTCCTACAAAGAAATACTACAAACAAATTCATGTGGTACAAAGCGAAAATTCAATGAGAATTCCGTCACCTTATGGCACAAGTGCGTAGGTCATATCTCTAAATAGAGAATTTAGAGGCATGTGTTGGATGGAATTCTTGAACCCCTAGATTTAACAAACTTTCAAGTCTATATTGAGTGCATCAAGGGGAAACGAACAAATAAAAGAAAATTAGGTGCCGAGAGAGCTGCAAATTTCTTATAACTAATACACACGGATATCTACGATCCATTCCCTATGACTTCATGGAATGGACAACAGTATATTATTACGTTCATAAATGACTACTCTCGTTATGGGTACCTATATTTGATTCATAAGAAATCTCAATCCTTGGATGTTTTCAAGTCTTTCAAAACGGAAGTTAAACTTTAACTTGGAAATAAAGTTAAGGCTGTCAAATTGGACCATAGTGGCAAATAGTACAGGAGAAATGATGGATCAGGAGAACAACGTTCAGGACCCTTCACAATTTTCCTCAATGAGTATAGAATTGTTCCGCAATACACCATGTCGGGTAAACCCAACATGAACGGGGTTGTAGAGTCACTTTGAGGATAAGATTTAAAGACCACAATATACATCCTTAACAGGGTACCCAGCAAAGCAATTGCCAAACCCCCTATGAGCTTTATACAAGCAAGAAGCCTAGCATTAAGCATTTACACATTTGGGGTTGTCTAGCTGAGGCATGGCCTTATAGACTACATGAAATAAAACTGGACTCAAGAACAATTAGTTGTTATTTTGTTGGTTACGCTGAACACTCTCGGGGTTACAAGTTTTACGATGCCACACCAAGATCCTTCTTTGAAACAGAAAATATGAGATTCCTTGAGGGTGTTGAGTTTGAGGGGGAAGAAAATATAAGGAATGTTGTTTTTGAAGAAGAATCTACTATTGACGGTGATCAGTTCTCTATACCTATTGTTTTTCAAAACATAGTTTTCTTTGAAGGGGAACCTGTTATTGACGGTGATTAGGTCTCTATACCTATTATTGTTCAAGTGACAGTTCCAGCTCCAGATAATAATGTTCAGGCTCAGGTTCCTATACCTAACATTATTCCAGAACAAGACAACAATAAGATTCTTCCTCAAACACAACCTATAGAACAAACTCAACAAGCTCAAGAAGTGTTATTAAAGAGATCTACTAGGGAGAGGAGAAATGTGATTTCAGATGAATATATTGTCTTTCTCCAAGAACATGAGGATGGCGTTGGTTTAAGAGAAGATGACCCAATCAACTTCTATCAAGCCATGCACAATTCTAACTCTTAGAAGTGGATTGATGCCTTGAATGATGAGTTGAAGTCTATGAAAGACAATGACGTTTGGGATCTCGTCGAGTTACCCAAAGATGCGAAGCCTGTTGGTTGTAAATGGATATTTGAAATCAAGAGGGATTCGAAGGGTAATATCGATAGATATAAAGCTTGTCCAGTCGCTAAAGGCTTTACTCAGAAGGTAGGTATAGACTACAAAGAGACTTTTTCTCTAGTATCTTCGAAAGACTCTTTTAGAACTATAATGGCACTGGTGGCTCATTTTGATCTAGAGCTGCATCAGATGGATGTCAAGACTGCGTTTCTCAATGGAGACATTGATGAGATGATTTATATGGTACATCCAGAAAACTTTGTATCGGGAGATCAAAAGTCTATGGTATGTAAATTGAAGAAATCCATTTATAGCCTCAATAGGCTTCCTGTCAATGGTATCAAAAGTTTCATCAAGTCATCACCTCATACAGTTTTGAGGCGAATGTCGCTAATAATTGTGTATATTAAAAGTTCAGTGAGAATAAATATATCTTCCTGGTATTATATTTCGATGATATTTTGCTCGTTAGCAGCGATATAGGCTTATTGCACGAAACCAAGAAATTTTTGATGAAAAAATTTGAGATGAAAGATCTTGGTAACGCCTATTTTGTATTAGATATCCAGATATTGAGAGATTGTTCTCGAGGTATCCTTGGGTTATTACAAAAGAACTATATCGAGAAGGTTCTAAGTAGATTCAGTATGAAAGATAGTAAATCAAGAGATACGCCGGTGGTTAAATGAGACAAGTTTAGTCTCAATCAGTGCCCCAATAATGATCTTGAAAGGAAAGAAATATAGAGGATTCCTTATGCGTTGGCAATAGGAAGTCTAATGTATGCTCAAGTTTGTACTCGTCCTGACATAGCATTTATAGTGAGAGTTTTGGGTAGATACTTGAGTGATCCAGGTATGCAACATTGGAAGATGGCCAAACGCGTAGTGCATTATTTGAGGAGAACAAAAGACCACATGCTCACTTATCGGAAATCAAATAGTTTAGAGATCATCGGGTTCTCTGACTCCGATTTTGCGGGATGCCAGGATAGCGGACACTCCACATCAAGATACATCTTTATGTTGGCTAGAGAAGCTATCTCATGGAAGTCTACTAAGCAGACTCTCATAGCTTCTTCAACCATGGCAGTGGAGTTTATTGTTTGCTATGAGGTGTCCAATCACGGAATATGGTTACAAAACTTTGTCACTGGGCTGCGTATGGTAGATGGAATTGAAAGGCCATTGAAGATTTATTATGATAATAACTCAGTGGTGCTTTACTCCAACAATAATAAAAGCTCGACGAAGTTGAAATTTATCGACATCAAGTTTCTAGTTATTAAGGAGAGAGTTCAGGATGAACAGATTTTTATAGAACATATAGGAACAAATTATATGCTAGCAGACCCATTAACCAAGGGTTTAACCCCTAAAGCACATGGGTGTTATTTCTAGTAATACTTTGATTTAGTGGGGGTCATTTTTGTTTTATATGTTTTGCGTTAGACATTAGATTGTTTAAGTTTTTTACAGAATAAAGTTGATGGTTTATGATTTTTATTGTTTGCAATGTTCGCATTGCATTAAGGACTTTGAATTGATCTCACTAAAGATTAAAGTTGGACCAGTTGGAAATAGGCATGTCTAAGATCACAGTGCATGTAATTTTCATCCTACTCATCCATATTTGATCTATGTCATTAAGTGTATTAGTATGTTGATCATCGTGGTTTAGTTACAACTGTATTGTGATAAAAGCTGTGGTAATTCCATTGGTAGTATATGAGATGGACCAGATTATTTAAGGAGAAGTTTAAGGATAAATAGCATATGGATGCGCGCCTAAGGAATTTTATGATTGTTTCAGGAGTAATATGTAGCCCAAGTGGGAGATTGTTAGGAAATTTTTATTTCCTAATCTATTTTGGGTAACATATTATTAACTCAATTATATTTGCTATTTAAATTTAATGAGTTAAAATTAAGTGATCTAATTAATTTGGATAAGCCCGTACACCACTCGAAAGAATGTGGGTTCAATGTGTAGATACCGAATTATTATGGGATGATTAGGGGATTATGAGAACCTTAATCACACCATATATAAAGAAAATATTAGGGTTATGGTTCCCAATACACCAAATCATTTTGATGGATCCCTTCTCCCCATTTGGAAAAGAATCGATAATCTTATTGAAGAACTCAAGAGATTTGGTTGAGGAAGATCACGTACCCACTCGATCCGTGCCCTACTCATGATCGATCGTCACAGATTTCCGCATCGGTAGTCGATTGTTCATAGTGGATTTAGGTACGCGATTTATGTGTTTAAAAAACTCTTGATAATTTGACATGTTGATTTAGGTTTGAGAAATCTATTGAGATTTATAGGGAATAATCCCAACAGTTCTATGTTTAAGGAAGTTCATTTCTTAACTTGGAGTGGTTCCACCCATTGAATCATTGATACCTTTGTTTTATGACGACAATGGTGCCATTGCTTAATTAAGGAACCAAGATCTCATAAGAAATCCAAACACATTGAACGACGCTTCTACTTAATTTGTAAAATCATCAGGAGAAATTATGTTAACATTAGTAGACTAGACACAACAGATAACATAACAGATCGAAATTTTTTGATGTAAGTCCTATAGTCAATCTTGTATTCATACATTTGGTGACTTTTATCTATAGAAAATTAAAATGTCAAGTATTAATAAAAGGTATTTTGATATTATTCTCGAATTGTATCAATCTTGTTGTAGACCTAAGATATAAAATTGAAATATCTTAACTTTTTAATGTGACTAAAAGGCAGAAACCAAATGCATTCGTTAACTTATATCCTAAATTATTTCTAGTCGGTATTGGATTATTAAAATTTGTCTTTAGGAATATTTTCTCTTATGAGAATGGTGAGTCTCATGCCATTAGTATGAGATACTAGAATAACCACAAGGGGACTTACAATTCTACTAAGATACTAAACGTAATCGTCCTTGATATCGTACATTATCACTTTGCTCAATGTTAAAATAGGGTATTTGAGTTGTGATTGTACTTGTGATCTTTTGACTTGAGGTATTGAATATTATATGTATGGGTTGCTATATTTTGATAATAGTAAGTGTTGTTTTTTATCCACAAAATTTCAAAGATATTCATTAGGTATAGTGGGGCATACATGTGAATATACGAGTATGCTAGATATGATTTATCACTCTCAACAAAGAGTGACTCGTCCTATGTGATTCAATTTATATAATTCACCCAAGACTTTGTCTAAAGCAATGTGACGCTTGGGATGAGATTCCAATTGGTGTTACATGAGGTTGTATATATATATATATATATATATATATATATATATATATATATATATATATATATATATATATATATATATATATATATATAATTGGACTAGGTTTTTTTAACTTTATTCATACCCTGTTGATATTTTTGGGAGCACAAGATTGTATATTATAGAAATCATAACTGAGGAGCTTTTCTTGGTGACATTACTATCAACTGGATATGCATATAATATATGGGTAGACGTTACTATCAATCAAAGGAGATGCTTTGGATGTTTCTCCTGAAAGAGCAAACTTAGAATTGGTCCAATTTTAATTAATTAATTAATTTGGTTCCACCGTCCAACTTTTTATATGAATTTGAGTCACATACAATGGGAGATAGAAGTTAGGAAAGTCCTTTAAAAATGAATTAGCAACAATGTTGAACTGTTTACAAGTTCAGGGACAAAAATACAATTAAGAAAAGAAGGGTTTCGAACCCTAGACAATGTCTATATAAGGAGAACCACATACTAGTCGCCTCCTATGAGAGAATTGACCAACACGAATTCAGTCAACCTCTTTCTCTCTTTCGTTATTCTACTGTTTTAATTCTTACTACCTACTATAATCAAAATATATATTTACCTTACATTCCTGAAATTAGAATTAGATTCTTAGAGATCTCAAAACTATCCTTACAGAGTTTCTCGTGGTGATACTATTAGAGGCAAGACAAAGAGAATCGTTCTTGTTTGCCGAATTAGAACCAGATCTAGGCTCTCTGGGAAGAGTTTTCTCAGATCTAGGCTCTCTTGTTAGCAAATGTAGCTTGAATTTCATATATCGAACACATTGATGACAGATATTCTAGAAAAGCTATGATACGGTGCATGTTGAAAAAAAAAAACTATTTATATGATTTGTTTATTAGTTAAGAAAATGTGTATGGTTAATGTTAATGGACTAGAATAGTATTACATAGATCCATTGTGAGAGTTGGAATTAAATTATATAAAAGTTTGACTTAGCCCCGTTTGATAATCCCAAACCCGATTAAACACTTAAAACTAAATGTATTAAGCACTTATTAAATGAAATGTGTTTGATAACAAAATTAAATAATAACTTGAAATATAAACATCACTTGAAAATTATTCTAAATTTTAAGTGATGTGCAATTTACTTAATTTTTTAACACTTATCATTTAATACCATAAAGTAAAAAAAGTTATACACAAAAAGTGATAAGTGGAGAAAATATAAAATTGAAAAAAAATAAATATTAAGCTAAAGTTGTAGGGAGAATATTTAAAAAAAAAATGAAAAAATTATTTTAGAAACAAAAATTTGTACAAAGATAATTTTTTTAAGTAATAAAAAATTGAATATTTAATATATTCAACACTTTTAATTTCAACACCACACTTAAAATTTTCTGTTGGAACATATAAATTTTTAATTGTTTTTTGTTATAAAAGACAAGTGTCAAAAATGGTTTCCCTCTATCCCACATTGGTTGGAAAAAGAAGTAATGAGGAGTATAACAAGGGGCATGTGGAATACTTGGGGTGTGCCCCAAGGGGTACTCACATTTTGTGGAGGGGAGAGAAGTTACATCCCTACTTGTTTACCGTGCGTGCCGCCATCCCGCTGGCAGGGCCAAGTCGAGTCGAGTCGCGCATGTGATGAGGTGGCACTTCTTTATTTATTCTTTTTTTTTTTTGAATTTTTTTTTTTTTTTTGAAACCGTTTCCAATGTTTAAAAAAAAAACATTATGAACCATTTTCTTTGTTTTAAATTCTGAACGTTTTCAAAACGTTTCAGTTTCGGGAATTAATTTACGAAATGTTTCCATTAATTTTTGAAACGTTTTGGGTCAGTATTTTTGTCTATAAATATTGACGAACACTTTAATATTGAAGGAGACACTAGAACAAATTCAGAAACATTTTTTTTTCTTCTGAAATATTGCGAAACTGTTCTTCATTTTTTTATTAAATTGTTCTTCATTTCCGAATTTGTTCCGAAACTGTAAATTACTTTTTGTTCTGTTCCAAAACTGTTCTGAAACAGTTTATTTTTTTACTGTTCCGATTCAATAGAACAGTTGTTTTGGTACTACTTCGATTTTCGAGCAATTTGTTCTTTTTAAGAACTGTGTGTGGGGGTGTTTGGTTTTCGAGACTTCTGCAGTGCAAAGAAGGTTTTAGACAGAGGTGATTCTGGACTATTTTATCCTGGGAAGGACGGAGCTGTTATACTGTTTACACGATTCTTGGTCAGAGCCGCGAAACGTCTTAAAGAGAACGACCTAGTCCGCGACTGAACTCAAGAAAATTCGGTAATTTCTTTCTTTATTTTAATTGTGCAACAACATTTTCAATACTTAAAATTTTCAGCACTTAAAATTTTCAGCACCTAAAATTTAAGTGTTATCAAACATGGCCTATGTTTGTTATAAAGTTATATATGTTGCGAGAGAGTTAATGGGGTCTAAGTAGAAAAAAATAAATTTTATGAGGTTGTAACTTATTTTCTGCAATCAATTTAATAAGTCAAGTTTATCTCTATACAAATAAATATACCTTTAAGCATTTCAAGATACTGAAGTGCATTTCAACATACTTAAAATTGAATGCTAATTAAATTAATTACGATTGATAATAAAATTAAATAATCACTTAATAAATAAAAATTATTTAAAAAATGATTTAATTAACGTGTGATTCACTTAATTATTTTTTAGTATTTGTCACTTTATATCTTAAAATATATAATTATTACAACCAATTTTTACACTAATACCGTAAAGTTTCACAAAAATCATAGATGCAAAAAATATTAAATTGAGAAAAACTAGAGAGATAAAGTTGTAGAGATAGAATATTTTAAAAAATAAAGTTGTAAAATTTAGGAAAATTTATTATTTGATCCTTATAAGATATAGCATTGAGAAAATGATCCTCCAACTTCCTCATTTGAGTTTTTGATCCCCATAACATTCTTAGAATTTAGACCCTAATAAATGCCCCCTAGTTGTATTGTATTTACAAGCCATGACACTATGCACACAAGAACACCATCCGTTTGAAAATGTGACAGTTCCCATTTTTAAACCCACCAAATCATCAAAATCTTTCCACACGATTCACGATTGATAGAAATTAAAAAACATAAAAATACATCAAATTAATTTACAAAAAATCCTCTTTCCGACAATATAATTTTTGATTTTTTTTATTAAGTTTTTGTTGGTTTGTGAATGTTCTTGTTTGGTGAAAAATAGAGATCTGAGAGCAAATTTGTTTGAACAAATTCACAATTGATAGCTATTCAAATAAAATTTGGCTGTAGAATTTTCCAAATCTGGAAAATGGAGAGAGAGAAACCACATCTAAAAACATTGAAACCAGATCTGAGAATGAGAACAATCAACATGAACATTCAAACCAATTCTAGATCTGGAAATGGAGAAACAAATTCCATGAACATTCATATATCTTGAATCTGAATACAAAAATAATCAACAAAACTTCAGATACACACGTTCACTGTTTGAACATTTACATAAAAATGTATTCATATGAATATTTATAGACCACAAACAAAATAAAACAAAAATCACTCACGTAAATAATGAATGAACAATAAATTCCACAAAAATCAAGAAAAAAAATCACATGAACATTCACAAATCTGAATGTGACATAAAAATAATTGATAAAGTAAAAAGATTATATGAAAAGAACGAGAAGGCTTAAACATTGTGTTAGCCTCTCCCACTATTTATAATAAGAATTAAGAAACCATATAAGAAACCCTAAGTAATAGAAAAGACATAAATACCTTTTAACACTCCCCCTCAAGGTGGAGCATATATATTGTATGCTCCTAACTTATTACAAATGTATTTTATCCTTGAGCCCCCCAATGGTTTAGTAAATATATCAGCTATGATCAACTAAATTTACATATTTAGTTTCAATCTGCTTCTACAATAATTTTTCACGAATGAAGTGACAATCAACTTCAATATGTTTTGTTCTCTCATAGAAGACTGGGTTGGAAGTAATGTGAAGTGTTGCTTGATTATCACATATCAGATTCATCGGTGAAGAGTGTTCAAACCCAAGTTCTTCCAACAAGTGTCTCAACCAAGTCAACTCACAAGTAGTTTGGGCCATTGCCCTATATTCCGATTCTGTACTTGACCGTGCCACCACAATCTGCTTTTTACTCTTCCAAGAGATAAGGTTACCACCAACGAACACACAATATCCAGTAGTAGACTTCTTATCCGAGGGCGATCAGGCCCAATCTGCATCTGTGTAGCCCTTTATTCGAGTATGACCGAAGTTTTGATATAATAGACCACAACCAGGAGCACCTTTTAAATTTCGGAGAATACGGATCACTGTATCCCAGTGACAAGTCATTGGACGATCTAAGAACTGACTGATAACACTAATAGCAAATGAGATATCTGGTCTGGTAACTGTCAGGTAATTCAGCTTTCCAACTAACCGTCTATATTGTGCTGAATCTGTCAGTGGTACACCTTGATCTTCTAATAGTTTGGTGTTTGGATCCATAGGCGAGTCAATCGGTTTAGCTCCTAGCATTCCTGTTTCGCTCAATAGGTTAAGGACATATTTTCTCTGAAACAGGTAAATGCCTTGACTTGATCGAGTGACTTCAATTCCCAAGAAGTATTTTAAGTGACCCAAATCTTTCGTTTGAAACTCACTATTCAAAAACTTTTTGAGTTCCTTAATACCACCGTGGTCATCCCCGGTAATCACGATGTCATCCACATACACAATCAACAATATTCTCCCGACTTTACTATGCCTATAGAAGATGGAATGATTGACTCCACATCGTCGAAGACCAAACTCAGTGACCACTTTACTAAATCTTCCAAACCATGCTCGAGGAAACTACTTGAGGCTATAAATAGATTTCTTCAAGCGACACACCAATCCAGACTTCCTCTGAGCAACAAACCCAGTAGGTTGCTCCATAAATACTTCCTTAGTCAAATCGCCATTTAAGAAAGCATTCTTAATATCGAGCTGATGTAATGGCCAACGAAAAGTAACAGCCAAAGAGATAAACAAGCGAACAGAAGCGAGCTTGGCAACTAGAGAGAAGGTCTCAGAGTAATCAAGGCCATATACCTAAGTATAGCCTTTAGCAACTAAGCGAGCCTTGAGTCGATCAATGGTGCCATCTGGATGAACTTTGACAGTGTACACCCATTTACATTCAACTATTGTTTTGTCAAGCGGAAGCGAGACTAGATCCCAAGTATCATTCTGATATAAGGCAAACATTTCTTATTCTATTGCTTTTGCCCAATCAGAGTGAGTGAGGGCCTATGAAACAGAATTAGGAATAGAAACAGAGGACAAAGAAGCAACAAAAGAGGAGTACGAAGGAGATAGGTGTGCATACGAAACAAAGTTAGAAATAGGATGGGTAGTACATGTGCGCTTACCTTTCCGAATGGCAATGGGCATGTTCAGGTCAGAGACGAACAGGTCGGCTGAAGAAGAATCTAAGGACACAGAGTCGATAGGCGCGACAGCGGAGGGGGCCTTTTGGCGACGAGAGTAGACTTGCAAAGGAGCTGAAGAACGACTAGGCGGGATAGGATCCGGAGTAAAGGAAGATAGGGTAGGATTTGGTACACTTGGTAAGGGAAGCGTAACATCCAGATCGTCTCGAGAGGAAGGGGTAGAAAAATAAGGGGTAGACTCAAAGAATGTAACATCCGCACACACAAACGAGCGACGTAATGATGGACTATAACAACGATAACCCTTTTGTGTGCGAGAATAACCGAGGAAGACACATTTTAAGGCACGGGGATCTAACTTGTCCCTACCAGGAGTCAATTGATGTACAAAACAAACACACCCAAATATACGAGGAGGTAAACTAAACAAGGGAGAATGAGGAAAAAGAATAGAATGGGGAACCTTGTTGTTGAGGTGGAAGACGACATCCTGTTGATTAAGAAGCAGGTGGTAAGAACTGCATCGCCCCAGAAATGTTTGGGAACGTTCATCTCAAAAAGAAGAGTACAAGCCACTTCTAGGAGATGTCGATTCTTACGCTTAGCAACGCCATTTTGCTGCGGCGTGTGAGGACAAGAAGACTGATGCAAGCTATCAGAGTGTGACATAAAGTAAATAGCTGAGAAAAGTATTCTCGAACATTATCACTTTAAAGAATACGAACTGGTACATTAAATTGAGTATTAATTTCAGCACAAAACGCACGAAAAATAAAGAATAATTATGAACGATATTTCATTAAATAAAGCCAAGTAACTCTGAAAAAATTATCCACAAATGTCACAAAATAATGAAAACCTAATGTAGAAGTAACACGAGAAGGACCCTAAACATCTTAATGAACTAAACTAAACGGACTCGATGCTCGAACATGAGCGGGGGAAGCAAATAAAATACGGTGATGCTTACCCAATTGACAAGACTCACACTCTAATGAAGATAAGTGACTCAAATTAGGAACAAGTAACTTGAGGTTGCCAAGACAGGATGACTAAGGTGACAATGGATCTGGTGAGCAGAGGCAATAATAGGGCAGGCAGTAGGTAGGATAGCAGGACTCTCGTCATGGTCATCGAAGTAATATAGGCCACTTTCCTCACACTCGGTGCCAATCGTCTTCTACGTCCTCAAATCTTGGAGAATGACAGAATCAGGAAAAAATAAGACAGAACAATTAAGGTGTTTGGTAAGCTTATTGACTGACATCAAATTAAAAGAAAATGAAGGAATATACAAGACAGATGATAGAGATAAGGAGAGTGAGGGTGCCACTGTGCCAATGCCACGGATAGGGACAGTGGAACCATCAGCAACTGTAACAGGAGATAACGAAGAAGATGACTAAATATGGGTAAAGAGGGAAGAAGTACCTGACATGTGATCAGTGGCAGCAGAATCTATGACCCAGGGTGTGGGAGAGGAAGGGTGAATTGAAAGACAAGTAGTAGAAGTACCTCGTTGAGCTAAAGAAGTAATAGGAAGAGATGTCTGCTGGCATGCCTTATACTGAAGGAACTGAGCATATTCATCATCAGATATGTCCTTGGCTGCCTGAGATTCTGGAATAGTAGGAGTATTTGGATCAAATGTCACTGCATTGGCGAATTTGGGAGGACAACCAATTAATCCCAACATGTTTCTCGAGTATGATTATCGTTTCCGCAAAAGAGCACTGTCGATGTGAGCCACGACCATGACCACTACGTCCACCCCAAGGGCCACCACCACGAGAGAAACCACCACCACCACGAGAAAAACCACCATGACTACCACTGAGTGGAACACCACGATCTCATGTAGGAATGTGTGTAACAAGCACCGAATGCTCAGACGACGCAGACGAACTTAAGACAGACACATTGTCCTTGGTAGTGCTACGCAAGACGCAAGAATACATTTCTGTGATAGTGGGAAGAGTAGCACTGGAAAGGATCTGAGATCGAACTGGTTCAAATTTTGGGCGTAATCCAGCCAAGAACTTCATGGCAGCCATCTGCTCACATTGCTTTTGCATTACTTTTAGATCAATAGTCATCGATAAGATAATATTCATCTCTTCATAGAGGCTGTTGCATGTGGCAAAATAATCAGTAACGGATTGCGTACCTTACTGAAGTTGGAAGTACTCTACCGATAAATCATACATCCGGGTGAGATTACTGGAATATAAGACACGAAGATACTTTCATATATCTTTGCACGTATCTAGATGAGTACAGAGATCAGCAACTTGAGGCTCCATCGAATTCCACAACGATGCTACAATCTGCGCATCAACCTGAATCCAGTCGTCATACTTTTTATCATCTGTTGCCGGGGCGAATTCCGTAAGGTGACGATGTTTCCCTTGTCCGATGAGGGCTATTTTCATAGCCTTAGACCAATTTAAATAATTGGTTCCGTTCAACTTGCGGGTTGTTAATGGTTGAGGTGTAGCCATCGTCATTACTACTCTCCAATACAACAACTAACAAACAATTTGCACAAGGAAAACAAACCAACAATACAAATAACTGTAGGGCTTAAACGAAGAACATTAGACTTAGAACAAACTCACAAACATCTGTAGGGCTAGCTTACGAACAGTAACCAGAAGTATAACCAGAAGTCTCAAGTCCTACGAACAGTAACCGCATAACTTGAAGTCTTGACGAACAGTAACCAGAAGCTGAAGTCAGCGCACGTGAAGTCCAGCGAAGGTCCGGTGAGGGTCGGCGAAGGTCCGGCGAGGGCCCGCGAAGGTTGACAACGTTAGAGGAGACGAGGGCAACATCGATGGTGGCTCGCAAGGATGACAACGACTCCAAATGGCCTGGGCGACGGTCGACGAGGCTTGGAATAGCCTAGGCGACGGCAGTGAAGAGCGGAATAGCCTGGGTTGAGCGGCGAGGGCTTGGCTGCTAGGGTTTCAGCTCGTTTTTTATTTTTTATTTTATTTTATTTTTTTTCCCGTATGAACAGCAGGCAGAGAGGAAACAAAACAAAAAAAAAAAAAAAAGGAATTTTTTTTTGGTTTGAACAGATTTATGGAATCAATCTCCCATAACCTGCTCTTGATACCATGATAAAGTAAAAAAGTTATATGAAAAGAACGAGAAGATTTAAACATTGTGTTAGCCTCTCCCACTATTTATAATAAGAATTAGGAAACCATACGAGAAACCCTAAGTAATAAAAAAGACATAAATACTCTTTAACAATAATCAACAAAAAATTCATATGAACATTCACGACGATCTGAATATTCACATAAAAAAATAATCAACTCGCAAATTCGATCTGAAACATTTACATGAATGCTGACGGGCAAGGAGCAGATTTGAAATCTTCCAGATCTAAGAGAGAGAGAAAGAGGTGGATGAACGGTGCATGAATGGCTGACGAGCGGTGGACAAATCAAGGGATGAACAAATCTGGACGACCAACGGTGGACGAGCAGATTTGGACCACTGGAGTGAGATAACGGAATCAAATCGTAAATTGTCATTCTCCTCCTGCTATTTTCTCTGGCGAAGAGCAGTAAGGGGTATTGATCGGCGGCCCCTCCACAGGCTCTTGACCAGATCCAGTTCGTCGCTGACCATTTTTGTTTCTAGCCACGTCCAACACTGCCACCGTCGCTTTTGTCCAAATCTGTCGCCGCCCATCAATCGGCTAGATCTGAGTAGAGAGAGAGAGAGAGAGCGGCCGACATCATTGGCGACGCTGTCGTCGTCATCATCGAAAAGGAAGCCGATGATGGCAAAGAAGACGAAGTAGGCAGCGAGGAAGACAAACGGCAGCGGGCGACAAGGCGACGAAAGATCTTTGGTAGGTAGTCTTACGGCGGTTGCGAGAGAGAAGAGAGGGAGAGAGCAATGATGAAGGAAATGAAAATAATTTAGATGCTAGGGTTTAGGATTATGTATTTATATAAGGGGTATAAATGTCTATTCGTTGTTTTTTTTTTTTTTTTTTTTTTTTTTTTTTTTTTTTTTTCAGAAAGGACTTTTTTCTAAGAAGGTTTTCAAAAAGGTTTAAAAAATAACATTTAAAAAAAATTATTTGAGGAGAGAAAGTTAAATATAGTCTAAAGAATAAAAAATTCTAAAAATTATTTAGGAATAAAATTTTGCACAATTTTTTTTTAAATTAAAAATATTAAAAATTAAATACTTAGTATATTCAGCACTTAATAAATTTAATATTTATAATTTTAATTTTAGTATTTAAAATTTTCAGCAATTAAAATTTAAGTAGTTATCAAGTACGTTTTAACTCAACAACATTATATATTACATAAATTATGTAATATGAAACTAACCTCTAAATAATCTAATAATAAGGTTGCTTGAAGAAAACTACATAAATAATGCAACAAATTGAAAAAACAATTACTACAACATCAAAGGTAAGAGCCGACTTTGCTTGACCACTGAGCTCCATGTTTCTTCCATCAAGACGATCCACCATATCTGGCACAGGTACATAATTCTCTATATCTTTCATATATGGATCTTCTAGCTTCATCCTCATTCTCTCAACCTCACGACTAGCAGCCTCCTGAGCAAGAGTCCAATCATAAAACCTACGCTTTTCAGCATCACTCAAGACGTCGTAAACTTCTTTTAATTTCATGAACTTCTGCGATGCCACTTTTAGAGGAAGTGTTGTAGTGTCTGGATGATACTCTTTGGACAATTTTCTGTAGGCAGCTTTTATCTCTTCCAAATCGGATTCTGCAGATACTCCCAAGAACCTGGTGTATGCGAAATTGGAAAATAAGCTCCTACATGAAAAACCACATTTTTACAACAATTGTTTTTATTTTCAATATTAGTATATGTATATGGGTCTTATTCCACTATGTTAAACTCTAACCCTATCAGAGTAACCTTAGTCAATCCCTATATACTGCATGTATATCTTTTTTCTCTTATATCAATACAATCACTTTATGTTCTTTCAACATTCCGTCTCTCATTTATTCTAACATAGTATCAAGTGTCAATTCTTCGTGGTACTGTACTTACTAAATTTTCATAACCCTAATCTTTTTGAGCCCTCTGCTGCACCACTACCCACGACCTCGTTTTCATTATTCAACAAACCAATACCGTATTCACTGCTACCATCACACTTGTTTCATAAAAATGAGTTCAACGACACCAAAATCATTGCAATTAGACATCGAACACGCTGCCATGCGCCACCAATAGTTCCACAGCCGCCTTCACCTTCGTTGACTCCTACAGGCTTCAATATCAACCCAAATTCAACACCCACCATATCATCAGAACTGTCTTAACGATACAATTCCAACGCCACCAAAATCACCGCAATCCATACACCTTTAGTAGTTCCCTAAAAAAAACCTCACGTCTACCTACCGACCCACACTTCTATATCTAGCCCTTTACGCTTACGAAATCCTGACTTTCAGAGCAAACCCGAGGGCATTTAGGATTGAATCTTGAATCTTGTTAGAGTTAGCCCATAAAGACAGATCATGATATCAACGCTCTAGTACGGTAGGGAAGTAACCGAAGGCAGTTCAAAATCAGCACTTCTAAAGAAGGTTATGCGCTAGGAACATTAGGAGGACACCTGTAGCTCCCTTACACACTATCCAAATTTTCTATTGATCCACATCACATTTCATGTGTTACCGCCACGTCAGCCCTAACATGTGGTGCCACATCAGCACCATATCAACAATGACAATTCAGGCAACACCAAATCAGCGTGCCATGCCATTGCCACATCAACTGCCACGGCAGTGCCACAGTAGTCATACTTGGTCTTTCTATGCTACGTTACCCACCACGTCAGTTGTATTTGGTCTTCCTATGCCACATTGTCGCCATGTCAGGTGTACTTGACTGTCATGTGTCACGTTATCGCCACGTCGTCATACCTGGCCCGTCTGTGCCACATCATTGTTACCGTTCCACCTACCACGTCAATGACACCTAGTTTCCCCATCAGCCCACTCTTTGCCCCGTCAGCCCTAGTTAATACTTGTTGTTGATCGATTCAATGTTGGATATTTATTAACCATTTCACCCCTTTTTTGGATTGGTTCTTGAAAATCCAACACCGGTTCTTTGCTAATTTCAACGTTCCAAATCCATGTGTGGCCTCAGTTTATTCAAATTCAAGTCATACAATATGGTTCTCCTTATAATGTTGATTCGGTCTATCACAGTGTTTTGACCGGTTCAAGAGTATATAAATTGGTTATGCACGATTATGAACCAATTTTTGAATAATTTCAGCATTCTGAATCCATTTGTTACCCCGATTTCTCTAGATTCATATCATACAGTATATTTTGTTGTACATTGTTGATACGATTCAATAACGATGTTTAAGGGTTGTTCTTCCTCGGCCGTTCTTGTTGCCAAAAAGAGTTATGATCTTACCTCCACTGTTGTTTCCATCTCTACTGGGAATATAACTTCACTCTTCAACCACTTTCTCTCTAGTTCTGGTACAAACTTTTCGACTACGCTTTCACTTATTATAGGTAATTCTTCTCGGTTCTTTAATTCTGTCTGTTGTCATCATATGACTTACAATCCTAATATCTTTTCATCCAAACTATCCACTATGAATGCTCTTAACATTCATACTGATGATTGTTCTCATATCCGTGTTACTCATACCGCTCAGATTTCTACTTCACATATTTCTATTCCTGGCACATATTTAATTTCAAAACTCATTTTAATTCTCTTATATGTTGGGAAACTCTATGAATTAGGAGTTGAAGTGATATTTTCTAATAGTGGTTATCGTGCACAGGATCATCTGACATGAAAAATCATTGGGACTGGTCGTAAAGTTGGACGTCTATTTGAGCTCAATTGTTTGCACCTTTCTCAAAACTCACCACCACCATACCATGTCACTTCATTAACTTGTGTAATCTCACCACCGCTACCACCATCCTCGTCATCATCATCATCATCACTACTATCACCATTGTCCTCCTTATCACCACCACCACCACTACCACCATCGCCATCCTCTTCATCAACATCTGATTCTTATTTTCTCAACCTTTGGCATTCCGAATTAGGTCATGATCCATATGACGTATCCACACTTTAGTCTCTAGTGGAAAATTAAGCTCTGTTTCTACCGAACAACTCAATTGTCTTTCATGTTGACAAACGAAACAACACACCTTACCTTTCCCACCAATGACTCAGTCTCTCAAGAACTTTTTAATCTAGTCCACTCTGATTTTTGGGGACTACCACCTTCTACCACAAGGAGGGGGGGGGGGGGCGAATCCAAATACTTTATCATATTTGTCGATGATTACTCTCAGTACACTTGGTTGTACCTCATTCGTAAGCATTCCGAATTACCTCCAATCTATTCAAAATTTGTTGTCAAACTCAAATTTTTCATAATATCAAAATCTTAAGATCTGACAATGCCATGGAATACAATGACCAGTCTTTCATTTCCACCCTTCGAAAATATGGCACACTTCCCCATAAATCTTGTTATAACACCTCTACCCAAAATGGTCAAACTGAACATAAACCTCAACATATTCAAGATATTATCTATGCACTACTCATTTTATACTCTTGTCTGGAGTACTTCTAGGGAGAAACTGCTCTCACATATTTCTATCACTTAGTATCGGGCCATTAATTGAGTCTATTTTGATTTGAGGTTGTGAAAGCTCCTGTGAAAAGAAATAATTATTTGTTTTGGTATTTGTGACTTGTAGCTTGGACTTAAATGTACTTAGTCAAAGTGAGAATGAATTAGGCATAAAGGGATGTTGTCTAATCAGGGGTTAATCAGCTTGAGAAAAAGATAGAGTTAGTCTTTAGTCTGGAAAAAAGATAAGTTTGATTTTGAGCCTATAAAATAATTAGTTTATTCATGCGCCTGTAAAAAGAAAATTGTAAATGTTTTGATTCCTACCTAGGAAAGAGATCAAAATTAATGGATTGCAAAATCTCTCCAGGAGCTCAAGGGACTGCACGTAAGTAATAGTAACTTGCTGAACCAAAATAAATCTATGTGTCAAATTTCTCTATTCTTATATATTTGGTTGTGCACTTAGATAAATATGTTTTCGCTTAAACTCAAGATAACAATTGATTAGAAAAATTGGTGATTTGATTTATTGGTAAATTATTTATTTCAATTTATTAATTACCCAATTTAACCCATCGTAGATAGATTTGTGGACCAACAGTGGGTCTATGTGCGTGTATATATAAACTTATAAAGGGTCACAAGATATAATTTACCTATCTTCGATTAATTTGTTGTCTATCCATATTTTTTCTGTTCTTGGCCATCAACAAAGAAAATAAGGTTAGTATTTAGAATATAGAAATCGTCCTTTACTTTGGGCTTAATTTTAAAATTAATCTCTGAAGTTTATTTGGGGGCTAATTTAGCTATTACTTTAGCGACCAAATCACAATTTTATTTAGGGGAACACGAGATCGTGTCATATTCCGCTCACCGCCGTACAATTCTACCAAGTCGTCTCCCACTGCACCGCCATCCATTCCACCTCACCAAAACAACTATACAATATAACCAACCTAAGCTCCACTCCACCAGACCACGACTATTGGAGGCAGAGACCAAGTCCACCACCTAGTCCATCTGCTCCAAGCCTCCACCAATCCACCATTCCAAGCCTCCGTCATTCTCACCTCTCATCACTGCAAGCACTGCCACTGCTGTTCTCACTTCCCTTCTGTATTTCGTCTACCGATTCACCACAATTTGGCCGCGATGGCCAAATCTACCAGTCCATCTTCTCCAAGCCTCTACCAATCCACCATTCCAAACCTCCACCGTTCTCACCTCCCTTTAGTATTCTGCCACCATCGTCGGAGACTCAAACGGTGCTAAAGAAGGAGAGGAATGAAGTGAAGGGTAAAATCATCCAAAGAAATGAAATCTGGAATTTTAGGTAACAAAAATCGATAAATGGATGACTATTATGTGAAAAAAAAAAAAAAAAAAAAAACAACTTGTGAGATCATCTGGTAGATTCAGTTTGTTGCCAGACTTTTGGGTACTTTTCCGTTTTATTTAATATCCTCCAATCAAATTGGATCAATCTTAAAACTAAATATTTCCAAACTCGTTTCCTTTTTAATTTTAATTTCTCATTCGATACGGAGGTGTTAATCAGGTTAGCAGGGGGAGGTGTTCTTTTTTCTTATTAATCAGGATTCGACTATCTTCGGAAGTACTGTACCGAAAGAATACGAGATCGTCTCCCCTTAAGATCATTCGGTAAGATAATTAGTCGAGATGCGCATAAGTTAACGGAGACCCTCTTAACGTATTTTTTTTTTCCTTTTTTAAAAAAAAAAATCCCATTTGAATGAAAATTTTGCTGTCAACCATCTAAAAGAGAAGACGAATCTTATTGTTGAATATAATAATGTTTTCGTAAAAAAACCCGAAACCTAGGGAGTGCTTGGAGATTTGCGTAGAACGCAATGAATATTTGACTTACTGGTAATGGGAATCAGTTGAATTGTTAATCAAATCGGAGAACTTTTGGCTCAAAAGGGTCTGCTCTTCGACCCTGACCTGTTCCTGCGTCGGTTTTGATTTGGTTCCTCCGATCCACCCTTCATCCTCATTCTCCCAATGAATTCTCGTATCAACCCCAGGAGGGGCTCTCGGTCCGTTGTTTGAACCCTGCGTCTGCGTCGCTAAAATGCACTGGTGGGTGCGGCGTTGTAATCTTCTTCTTCTTCTTCTTCTTCTTCTCTGTTCTTTCGTCACTTGGCAAGGGGGGTATTTTGTTTGGCTTCTTAGTAACAGAGAGATTGAAGATAGCTGGCGAGCCAATGGTGATGAAGCCATACGATTAATTACTCGGACAATGATGATAACAAATGGTGTGGTTTTAGAAGTCTGAAAGGAGTGAGTTGGCTTCGCAACCTCTACTCTCTGTGGATGAGAATTGTGAAAAAGACTAGGAGGGCTACATTTTAAAATCAATACTAGTTTTATTTATTTTTTTATTTTTTGGTGAGAGAAAATTGAATTATAGATCTACCACAAAAGAGATAAACTATATATATACTAGGCTAGAAACCCTGAGATAATCAAATTTATTTTTTTAATTTTTATTTATTTATTTATTTTTTATTTTAATTTTTTATTTTTTTTTATAGAGAGATGGTTGAATTCTAGACTTTCCACAAAGGAAGTGAGTTATATATACACTAGGTTACAAATCTGAGATAATCAATACTGATTTTTGAAGTGCATATTGTGCGAGCTTAAAAAAAAATTATATTAGTATATATGCTTTATTTAAATATTACATTACACAATTGATTTTTTAATTTTATAATTGATATATTTCATAAAATTACAGCAAAAAAAAAAAAAAAATGATGAGAAATAATAATAAACCTGTAGCCTAGAAAACTACTTACGCCAACTTATAAGACTATCAATGTTCATGACACATATTTATTTATAAAAAATAGTAAATAATAAATAAATAAGCTTCTAGAGGGATTTTTCAAATTTTGTAACTTTTCTTTTTTCAAATTATAGTTCAAAATAATCTAATATCTCATTTTTACGGTGTTTAATAGTGTCTATTATTTGGTTAAGAATTGTTAGAATACTCTTTGGAGCACATGAAATTGAATAAATTTTATATGCAACAAATAGATGGAGAGAAAGATATTAATTGGCTAAAGAAAGATGGAGATGAAGAGATAAGGTCATATATCATTAATTATAATCAAAATAATTATGAACCGAAATATGGATAAATTTCAGTGATACCCCATGTCAATTGGAAAAACTACAACGATATCCCATGTCATTGAAAAATAATTCCAATTCTTCCTGTAACGACCCGATTTCCCAGGACCGTCACACAATTTCTCGCTAAGGAGAATTAATATTAAACCAAATAACCAATAACTTATTCTGTGTAAATCCAAAAATTTTTACAAACTACGGCGACAGTTTTATTTATCGACGATGATAATTTTACTAAATAATCAATATTGTAATTAATAAAAATTTGATAAATTTTACACATGACTACGATAATTAAAGTTATCAAATTTTCGAATCGATTTTACAATGGTGAATAATAAATACATTTTTTTACAAATTTAGTAGAAATTCAACTACAATTCCCCTCATTGTTTTAAAATATTTTAAAATATTCCTCATCACATTAGGATCATTATGATTAACTATAAAATAAAAATATATATATATATCATTAGCCCTGCAATCAAAATTGTGGGGTTATGAGCCAACACTCAGTAGAACTCTAACCCCTATAATATGTGCATTTGATTAATGCGACCAATAAAACGCATTGGCATAACGTTCACATAATTTTCACATAGTCATAATTATTTCGTAAAATTTAACAGTTAAAGTTCAATAACAATAATAACATAAATCTCATAATAGAAAAATTAAATACATATATTAAAAGAGTTAGAAATGTTACCTGAAATTCGAAGTCCAAATCTGAATCGGAATTCTAAAAAATATACGATAATATATGGTGACTTTTCTTCATTTACATACGTGCACACTGTTATATTAATTTCATATCCCCCTTCCTAATTGGTTGCTTATAGGTTTACATATTATTATTATTATTATTCAAGCAATCCACGTGTAATGCAACCCAACACATATGTTAATATATATATATATATATACACATGTACTCTTAGACCAATTTTTGTGGCCATCAATTCATTTATTTATTATTTTATTTTTTTTATTATATGGAGACAATCAATTGTTTAGTGGTGAAGTTTTATAAAAAAAAATTATATTTAACACCCTACAATTATAAAATAATTCATATTAAACCCAATAATTACACTTATTCTTCAAAATCATAGTATATATATATATTTATACCAAAAAATTTCGTAATATACAAAATGACCCAAAAATATTAAATTTATGTAAAATAATATTTTCAAAAATATAAATTTAACATTTAATTTAAAAAATCATCAAGTATGTATTTGCACCGTAAATTCACAAAATCGTCCTCCAAAAATACTAGACATATATAAAATAATATTTTTTTCAAAATTATAAATTTCTAGGGTATTACACTTCCTTTTTTTACTAAATATAAAATTCATTATTTGTTTGTGTTAGTATACTATTAAAAAGTTAATTAAAACTATTTAGCAAAAGAAATACTCTTATAACCCTCCTAAAAGAATTATATTTTTGGTCAAATTTGATGTTAAATTTCGTTTATGTAATACAATTTCAATTCTATATTTTTATCACTTTTTAGATCAAATGATAGTTGTTACATTTTTCTTGGTGTGCCTATCGCATGGAGTGGATCCCAAGGCCGAGGCCAATGCTATTGCTGGTAGCCTCGGAGATGAACATCCAGTGGATTTAAATCCCGATTATTCTAAATTTCACCTGTTGATCCGTGGGCTAGGTTCCCTTTTGACCAGTCTAGTGATAAATGTTTCACCAAGGTTTCTAGGGATTTTGCCCCTGAAATCTTACCATTTTTGAAGAAACTATCCAAGAAAGAGTCTTTTCCTTTTCTTGGAAGAATTGGGTAGGTGATTTCGGGTCGGGGGTAAAGGCAATTGTTTCGCCATTGAAAACTATGTGTGTCAAAGGCTCCTTCGACCATTCCAATATTGTTAATTTATGTAACACATTTCTAATTTCAATTTTGTATTAATTTTGTGATCAAACTATGGGCTTTTATAGTTTTTTAGTATTTGAAAAGTATTTGTTGCTAAACTTTTTAAATTTAAAATTATTCTAAGAATTCAATATTTTTTATTTATGATATTTAGTTACAATTTACATATAAATTGTTTCAGTTAGTTATATTTTTTTTTTCAATTGTCTGTTGAAGTCTTCATGTGAGACTTTATTTAGTGGTTTCACTCGGGCTAAAAAAATAGTGTGCTTGTGAAATTTTTAATTGTTATTTTTAACAATTTATTGTGTGTCCTTTTTAGCTTGTTTTGCATATAAAATTGGTTGTGTAAAAAAATTATTTTTTTCATTAATCAACAATATGAGAAACAATGAATATTAAAAAAAAAAAAAAAAAAGTCTAGTAAGTGAAGCACTTATTGTTTTTTGTTATTTTTTTTTTTTAAATATTTTTTATTTAAAAGGGAAAAAATTATCATTCTATGCAAAGAATAAATTATAGAAAGTGTAAAAATGCCCAACAAAATTAGATTTTATTCATTCGCAAGAGTTTTGGGATGTCGTTGGGGTGTCATTGAATTTCTAATATAAGAGGGGGACAAAAAATATTTTCCAAATGATATGAGGCATCATTGTAATTTTTTCAAATGATAGGAGGTGTTAGTGAAATTTATCTACCAAAATATTCATGTATTGAAATTTTCATTATTTCTAATATAAAAAGCATTTCAAATTCATTCAACCCACAATATTAATAATAAATAATATTTAAATTAACTTAAATCACTATATTAATGTTAAATCATATTTAAAACTCATTTAAATAAAATATTAAAGAGAGAAATTAAGGAGAATCAAGTTATTTGATTTTGTGAGCTCTTCTTCATTCTAAGTCTATTCTTCCGATTTTAGTTTCTTATATATCTATCAATCAGATCAAACGAATCATTTTTTAGGAGTGGAAAAATTTATACAAAAAATATAAGGGTTCTTGTTGGCCCACAAATTTACCTAAGAGGGCGATGAATTGGGTATTTATAAAAATTTAAACAAATAAATTATTAATCAAACAATTACCAATTTTCCTATCCGGTTATTGTCTTGAGTTACAGCGAAAACGTATTTAACTAGATACACAACCAAAAAAGAAGTAATAGAGAAAATGAATATGCAGATTTATCTTGTTTCAGTAAGTTACTACTGCTTACGTCCAGTCCCCTAAGTTCTCGCAGGGATTTTACAATCCACTAACTCTATTTCATTTCTCAGGTAAGAACTAAACTCTTACAATCATTTTCACAAGTTCAGGGCTAACCTAATTCTTTTCCCAAACTCCGAATCAAATTTTTACAATTTCCCTTTTATCAGACTCAAGAAGAACCTAATTCTTTTGCAGGCTAAAAATAAAAATATCTATCTTTTTACTAAGCTGAAGATTAACTTAATCCTTTTACAGACAAAAACTAAATATAATCCTTTTACAAGCTCCGAATCAAACATAAATCATGATTAGATACCGACTTAATATGTCTAATCCCATCACACTCACCAAATAGAAAAAATAATTTATTTCTTCCCACAGGAGCTTCTACCACATCAATACAAGATATACTCAATTAATGTCCCTACAAATTACTGATAGAATTATGTGAAAATAGAAATTTGATTATACTCAATTAAAGTATAGTGATTACGCAAATCAAATTTCACAGACAAAAATCGTTTTACAAAATATGCAGGATGTTCAAAAATAGAAAACAGTTTTTCTTCACACAAAATTATTTTGAGCTCACATAAATATTTATATCAATTAATCCATAGAGTATTGAGCACGTAAAGTATTTGGAAAGATCTCATCGGAGTTTCTTTGAAAATAGTATAGATAAAAGTGTAGTGCAAAAATTGGTGGCAAAAATGATGAATGTCTTGATCAAGAACTTCTTCAATATACTCTCTTGTTCTTGATTCATTATATTGAAATTCGCATGTCCATATATATAGATTTCAAATTATGTCCATAACAACTATTTTTCAAAACATAAGACTAAAAATGTCATATATAGACCCCATCTAATATATTACTTTAAATATGAAATGTTTGACCCAAAATACTCTTTTAAAATGCTCAATTTAGTCTTTAAAAGATTTTGATTCAAACCAACTAAAATAAAAAGCAATTTTTTCTAGTAAATTTCATAGAATCAAGTAATACAAGGGCTAAATAATAAGATCTTTAAAATATATAGTAGATATATGAAATATAGTCGAAACCTCTTGAAATAAGATTTGAACATTAAAAAACTTAAGAATTGAATTGAAGATCTCAAAAATCGGGGTGGTCAAACAATCTGAAAAATGCCCACTCGATCGACCGACCACATCAGCGGTCGACCGGTTGCTCCTTCAACGATTCATTTTTCAATCGTTGACAACCAATTGGTCGACCGGGCGATCGATCATTTTAAACTCTAAATCTATAATCAACCTTATTAGTCAACCAGTATGCCTAAAACTCCAAAAACACCCAACTTGAATCTCCCAGTTGACCGATCTCCACGTCGGTCGACCGTTCTTTACGTCGGTTGACCGTTCAGGCCAAAAATCAAAAAATACCTAACCTAAATCTCTAAGTCGACCACCTATATTGTTGGTAGACCTTTGAGGCCAAAAAACTCATTTTTTTCCATTTTAAAACATTTTCTTGAACAATACTTTTAGGAAAAAAACGTTTAGGTACTTCAACTTATCACTTCTAATCATAACTCACATAATTCAATTAATTTCATGAGTATCGCATGTGATCCTAATCGGATTGCATTAACAGTATGAAAAATATTGAGTTGTTTTTACCTAGAAATACAAAAATCTTCAATATTTTCCTTGCCACCGTCTTGAATCTTTTATCAAATCTTATCTTGAAATCCATATTTTTTTTTATCATTTTTTCAATTGAAACATAATTCTAAAATCACTCAATAAAATCATTACTTCCACTAAAACATCAAAATTAACTTGTCCATAAAAACATTTAGGGACAACAGTGCTTTTTCCAAAATCTTAAGGGCAAACATTCCTTATTTGGACAAATTGGATTGAAAAATAGGGAAAATGACATTTTTGGTCCCTAAAAAATGTCTCGGATGTTCAATTGACCCTTGATATTTGAAAATCGACACATTGGATCCTTAGTATTTTGTTTCAAATCCCTAAGCGAGATTCTGTTAAGTCAAACTAACCGTCAACATTTCATTAAGAGTAATTTTGTCATTTCATTCTTATTAATTTAATGAGATCTATTTGAATATTTTGTTAAACTTGAGAGGTCAAAATGGCTTTATAAACAACCCCATATCCTGCCCTCCCCAATATGTTTTTGGATCAAAATTTTTGATTCCATTTTTGAGTTCATCAAGCTTGAATCTCTGTGGAGATGTTGAAGAACCTTGAATCTGAATCTCAAATTCTAAATTGGAATCAGATTGAATCTCCTTCTGTTTAATGCTTTAAATAAAAATAAACAAAAAATCTAATCCCTAAAACAATACCCACAATTGAAATCAAAATTCAAACCCATAACAGATCAAATCCATCTTCATCATTATCAATCTTTGTGCTGGTGAAATTCCATCCCCTTATACAGTTAAGCTCGATGTATACGCCGGTTGAACCCGAAAATCCGACATAAACATGTTTGGGAAGGACCAAACCGAGATCGATCGGGATCGATATTATTGGGTTGTTGTCTAAATTTTCTCCGACGAACACAGACATGATCCTCGGTCCACCATCATATCAAATACTCACGACAACATCGATATCGCTCGAGCAATTGACACCGACAGGAACTTGCGCCATCGAGAAAATGCTATTAACGTTGATTCCAACGTGTTTCCGTCGAGATCCTCGACATAGTTCTTCCTTGTATCAAATTCGACCGCCACTATGTTGTTTAACGATGACCCAATAAAGGTCTCGTTTGTAATGCCGAGCCATTGCCCGTGGCTGTTGATCGGAATTTCACAATTATTTTCCGTCAATATGAAGGCCAATCATTCGCCATAGCGATAGGTTTAGGGAACGATTCTCATGACGAATGTCGAATTGAAAGAGGCGGTTATGTTTCTCTCTTTGTTCGAGAGGTTTAGGGCTTGTCTATACCATGTTCTTGCGGAGAGGTTTCGTATGTCTTCACCGCGAGCGTCAAGGGTGACTTGAAGAGCGTCGGACGCGATTTCAGAATTGTTCAAGATGAAATCCGGTTCGTTCAATCGGTTGAAGCTTGGGCAATTGAAATACAAGCAATGGGTTTGATGAACAAAGAATGTTTAGAGAAAGAGAATGTTTGGTGTACTGGGGTTGTGAAGATGATGAAGGAGGAAAAATATTTTGACCGTTTAACAAAATATTCAAATAGATCTCATTAAATTAATATGAACAAAATGATAAAATTATCCTTAATTTCAAAGTGAAATAACCAAAATGCCCTTAATAAAACGTTGATTGTTAATTTGACTTAATAGAATCTCACTCAATGGCTAATTTGCAACGAAAATAAAATGTTAAGGATCCAATATGTCAACTTTCAAATACTAGGGACCAATTGAACACTCGAGCTATTTGTCAGGGACTAAGAAATTCATTTTTCCTGAAAAATACTTTCGGCCCTCTTTATATTTTTAGACTACTTATCAAAAGTTCAAATAGTGGCGAAATTTGTTGATATCATATTAATTGACAAAATTACCGTTGCAACTTTAAAATGTCATTTTTTTTTTTGTTTTTATTTTTTATCTTCTATTTTTTTTTTCAACTTTTTATTTTATAGTTTTGGTTTTGGTTTTTTCACTTTTTTATACTTTCTTTTAATTATTTTTTTCTGTTTTCTTTTTTAATTTTTTATCTTATTTATCATTGATGAGAGATTTTTCCAATAAAATCCAAAAGCTTCCACGTGGAGAAATAATCTCAAGTGACCTACATGTGAAACCATGTGCCTAACACATGGCCCCCAAAATTCTAATGGTAACCAAGGACACTACCAAGTATCGAGGAAATTGTTAAGGACGTGGCGAACCAAGCTTGATATACCCCGACCAATGTCCATGCTTGGTTTGCTTACCAGCCATCCTCAAGGAACCGAGGATGTCGAAAGTGTGTATTAGCTCGGGCCACATCCCAAGCTCGGGAGCTGTTACAACTGTCCGCTACATATATAGAAAGAACGACTACATTTAAGGTATAACGGCTCATCAACCCCATGATCTCACTAAATCTGGGATTGATTGTGATTTATGGAATGACTTGCCCAACAAATCATCTGTCTCCTATAAATACTACAAGGGGGGGTCTAGTCAAGGTTCGCACATTTTTCCTAGCCAATACTCTACCCAATTTCCTTCAGAAATCTCTATTGATTCTCATCTCGGAAGTGGAATGGCAACAAGTCGTGGGTGCATTATTTTACAGCAATTCTAACCTTAAGGAGGTCATATTCCCAAATCCCAAGGACCTTCTTTGATGATCCAAATTTTTGCTTCATAAAATTAGCGTCATCTGTGAGAAACGACTAATTGTCTTTCTCACGATTTTTTAGAAGCGTTTATGGTTACTTTGATATCTAGAGTCACAACCAACAAACATGAAAACAAAAGATAGCCCATCCGCATGGCGGATCCAGAAATCGATCTGTCAGGCAGATCTTTGTAGTTGTTAATGGACTTAATGTTGGAGGTTCGTGACCTCTCCTACAATATGCAAATGCTACCCGATCAAAATCAGTTACCACTACCACCAAAAGTTCCGCAGGGCTTTATGCCTCCTTACAGTGAGGCACAAGCCATTGTGGATGAGGGACATGGACTCCGATGAGAACGATGTCGGAAGGAGGAACTACAAAGAAAGTATCAAGAACTCTAACAAGAGCTAGAGCAACAGTGTAGAGAGAGATGAACTAAGACGCACAAATAATGAACCTCGAGAAGGAAATGACGCACGCCGTCCCAAACAAATTGCCTGCGTGCATTCTAGACTCGGGCCTAAAGGACAACCTGCTTGGTCAGTGGAAAGAAAGAATGACCTGCTTCGAGGAACAACATGTTGAATGCCCAAGCTATTCATAGGACAATAGAATTGTCTCCCAGTGACATTCCTTATTCAATGGAAGCATCCTAGGGAACACGGTAGAAAACTCACCGCTCCAACAGAGATCATCAAACTAACAGTGATCTGAGAGATAAAGTTAATTTTTAAGCTCCGCCAGATCAAAGAAAAATGAGTCGAACGTACAAGAGATAGTAAAGAGGAATACACCATCATTTAACGCTCGGTTGTTAGGAAAGAGGGTGCCCACAAATTGGGACATACCAAGGTAATACCGACCCAATCGACCACCTGGATACCTATCATGCCTACATGGATCTTCGGGGAGCTTATAATTCGATCAAGTGTCAAGCATTCCATGTGACTCTGGCCAACATGGAAAAAAATGGTACAAGACCCTCAATCCAGGTACGTTTGATTTGTTTAAGTCTTTAAATGTTGCTTTTTCCATAGATTTGTAAGTTGTAAGCAGCGGACCAAAAGCCGTGTCACTTTATGACCATTAGCCAAAAGAAGGATAAGAGGCTTGAGGCCTTTTTGGAGAGATCCCGGCAAGAATCAGACTATGTGGAAGATCTCAATGATGTGATGGCGATAGCAGTCTTAATGGAAGGAATAAGGAAGGGTCCATTTCTTTTCGAAATGTCTTGAGCAGTACCGAAGACACTGGCCTCGTCCTTCGCCCTGTCTACTGAATTCATTTCGGCAGGAAATGTTTATCAGGCCCAAAATAACAAAGATAAAGACCAGAAAGGTAAAAGGAAGGTGGAAGAATCAAGTTATTCTAAGTCTGGTCAGGAAGATGGTAGATCAACGAATAAGAGAAGTGACAGAGAGCGGGAAGGATCTGATAAAGCGCCAAGGACACCGATATCCCATCTCCTCTACATAAACTTCATTTTCCTAAATGTGCCATTAGGCTCGGTAGTAATGCAGATAAGGGACAAGAAGTTGGTAAGATGACCATAATCTTTGAGGAATAGGGAAAAAGGTTGTCAATTCTGACAACTGGTGCGATTTTCACTAGGTCATGGCCATACCACTCATAACTACTATGACCTCAAGAATGAGAGGGAGGAACTAATTCGGAGGGGCCATTTAAAAAGGTCTAAAATGAACCGGGAGCAAGATGATCAAAGAGAAGAAAAGGTCCAGGGTAGCCCTAAGGTCCAAGGAGAGATAAGAACCATGCAGATATATTGACGAAGGTCATTGGAAATGTCAAGTTTCAACATTGCCTAAATTTAGCTCATATTGTTCCAGAACCATTTGACAAAGTTTTAAACAAAATGACAAATGGATGTATTACTATTTTCAAGTTCATCTTACCTCTCAAATAGGTTTGAAAAGAATATTTATATTTTGACTAAAAAAATATGCCACGTATGCATGTTAAATTGATTAATTGACCTATAACAATCGCCTTCTAAACTTTTCCATTTTGGTCTTCAAACTTGTTGCAATTTGTAAAAAATGTTCAAATGTTCCCAATACTTGTTATATACATTTTTTTTATGTGCCGTATTCATATATAATTTCAATTCACATGTCATACACATATTCACTTTATTCACTAACCTCACATAGATTTAGAAAAAATATTGATTTTAACCCTAAATTTCCGAGTCATGTGATTTACATGTTTTATGGGTCATGTGCTTATTTACATTCAATTCACATATAATATACATGTCCATATTTGCTTTAAATACCATTTACATGAAAACTTAATAAAAATAAATATAGATATAGGCATAGGTATTAATAAAATCAAAATAAATAAATAAATAATATAATAATAAAATTTAGTTTTACATGATACATGCTTACACATCCACATAAATACCATACATGTGATATACATGTTTGGTTTTTTTTAAATATCCAATATGTGACATTTACAGGCGTAAAGTTATAAATGCATATACATGTTTTTATACATGTTTAAAGTTGGTAAGTTCATATACATGTTTCAAAATTGTAATGCCTTTTTACAAATACATGTTCAAATTTGTTAAGTTCTCCCTATATGTCAAATACATGCTTCAATTTTTTTAACCTCATTTGCATGTCAGATACGTGCTTCAAATTTTTAAATTCTTTTTACATGTCAAATATATGGTGAGAAATTCAAGTATTTTTACATGTCAAGTATGTGTTTCAAATTTTACCATGTCAGATGCATGAGCGAAAATTTTAAGTTCTCCTTACATATCAAATACATGTTCCGAAGACAAAAAAAAAAAAAAAAAATTGTTAATTTTGTTGTACGCCAAGCACATACATGTCTAAAAACCATTTAAACCCTTTCCATTTCATACATGTGTTTCAAATTGTGAAACTCTTTTTACATGTCAAAAATGTTTACAATTGTCATCATATTGCATGTGATTCACATAATGTAATATTTTGCATTTCATATACATGTTACAAAACTTTTCTTAAAAATTGTCATTGCATGTAAGATACAAATCCAAATAAAGTTTTGTCAGGTCAATTTTTTTTCCAAAAAAATAAAGTGTTTTTTTTAAGCACTTAAAGAGTTAAAATAGTTAAATAAAATTTGACATGGGTATCGTTTTTTAACAGGCGTCTTGAGGTGCTTAACACCTTCTACGAACGTAACCGACCTCCGAAACTTAAGTCTCATCTTAGTTAGACCTTTAATAAATTGATGAGACATTTTCATAAGGACTATTTTTTTTTTCCCTTTTTTTTCAATCAAAATTCGGTAAATATACCTAACTCAATAGTAGGCGGCGACTGCAAACCTTTTCAAATAAAAATCCGACCCAAAAGTATTTTTTAAAACCTAACATGTAAAATCCCGTTTTCCAAATCTAGTTTGTGTTTTCAAATAAAACACTTCGATCTTTCAAAATCTAAAAGTTTTCACTTCACTTTTCACAGAAAATCCAGGGTGCGCCAACATGGTGATGCAAAATCAAGCTTGATGTTGGAATAATAAACTTAATTTGTTATTATTTAGAATTCTAAAATTATTTGTAATAATGAGTTAGTGCGGATTGTGACTATTAATAGGTTAGTAACTCATTGGTGGAGAAATGACTAACCAATATAATAAATAGTGATATATATTACTAAGAGTTACGTGACAGATTTTTATATATAATTATTTATGTAGTATGGGTTTTTGAAAAAATAGAGTTGAGTTGAGAAAATTTACGGATTTGTTTCTTATATTACGTAGTTGAGTTGTCTCTTATATTATCATGTGTTTATTGGTGTAGTCATAACAGATATTGTATCCACTCTTCATACAACATGTGAGTTTTTGTGAAGGCGGGTTTCAAGTTGAATTCTCGTCCGACTTCAATCTCTGAGTCTTCCCCTTTTTCGATTTCTCTATTTCAGTTTCTTCGCTATTGTTTGATTTCACCTTCCCTCACTTTTGTTTGTCCCATACTCAACTCTACAAGTTCTCCATTCGGATATTGAGATTAATCGATCACCCTTACGGCATGTTTGGTTGGATGGAATCGAGGGCGGAATGGAATCGCATTCCGCCCTCGATTCCTATTCCGTTGTTTGGTTGCCCAATGGAATCATTTATGTGATTCCGTTGGAATGAAATGGGCTGGAATGGCATTCCGTTTCAGACAGGCCGGAATGAAGTTTAGCACATTGGAATCAATATTTGAAATTACACATTTGCCCCTGCAGTAATCCTTCGGCACTTTAAACAGCCCGATCAGTCGAGAGAGCTAGGGCATCCATCCATCGCGCATCGTCTTCTCCGCAGAGCAGCCCATGGCGTTGCGTGGTTCATCTTGTAGCAGAGCAGCCGCGTGATCCATCTTCTCTCATCGTAGCTTCTCGCAACGCATCTTCCAGATTCGATCGGCCTCAGATCAAAATCAATCGAAAACCCTAGCTCAGCCACTCGTCAGATTTCAAAGCTGCAACTCTCGGATCGTCTTTTGGATCGGCCATAGGTACGCGTATTTATGTTTGATTTCGTTTACAGTTTGCTCGTGATCTATTTAGCTCAGCCGCTCCTCAGATTGTTTACAGTTCTTGATTTCGTTCATGTTTGCTCGTGATCGATTTAGTGATAAATCGTTTCGTTCGTATTTGGACCTGAGATTCGTCATAATGTTTCGATTTTATGCTTCTTTTGATCGATTGGCTTGAATAGATCCATGTAGTGCACCATTTTTCTGTTTCTACTTCAATCGATTCGTCAGGTTGTTTCGTTCTTCAATCGCACCTTTGATCTTTCCCCATTTTTCTGTTTCTACTTCTAATTCTGTTTCTGTTAATGGCGTTTTTCAAAAATGAAAACATGTTTGGTAGCAAAGAGTCTAGCTACATTGGTGTTCATCACTGGTGTTCATCACTGCTGTGTACATATGCATATGTTATATTTCTGATGTGTTTGTATTTCTGATTCAACAAACAGATTATTGAAGGGTTCATTTGTTTTATTTGTTTTGTTAATTTTCATATGCAGTAATGGCCAACACAATTTGGTAGCTATATACATGCATTGGTTACACACAATGCATATTGCTTATTGGTTTCTACAAATGATGATGATTACTGTTATACAAATACAACGACGAAAAATGACTTTATCAAGACGAAGATATGTTCTTGATTTTCAAAAAAATAGAAAGAATTTGTTGGAACGTGTCTATGAAAGCGATGGTAATTGTATGAGTTTACTTAGAATGGATCGACGTGCTTTTACCATTTTATGTAATAGACTTGTAGAAGTAGGTTTAAGATCGAGTAAACATTTATTAGTGGATGAACAAGTAGCAATGTTTCTGGAAATTCTAGCGCATCATGTAAAGAATCGAGTCATACAAAGGGACTTTAAAAGGTCTGTTGAGACAATTAGTAGATATTTTCATGATGTGCTCCATGCGGTAATACGATTGCAACAAGAATTACTGAAAACGCCTGAGCCTGTACCTCAAGACTCGACTGATTGGAGATGGAAGTGGTTCAAGGTATAATATTTTTTCTTATTTAAATATAACTAAGATAAAAGATAATTTATCGATATTTTTTTTTAAATATAGTATTTTGATGAAATTCACTTTACTTGTCCATAGAATTGTGTCGGTGCTTTAGATGGGACATACATCAAGGTACGAGTACCTTTAGTAGATAGACCTAGATACCGCAATCGAAAGGGGGAACTTGCCACAAACGTATTAGCCGTCTGCTCTCAAGATGAGCAATTTATATATGTTCTACCGGGATGGGAAGGATCTGCTGCTGATGGTAGAGTTCTTAGAGATGCATTGAGTAGGAGGAATGGTTTGAGAGTCCCAAATGGTAAGTGAGGATAATAGACAATATATATGCAAATTAATTTGATATAACTTATTAAATTTAGTTTAATATTTTTATTTTATACCATATAGGTTGCTATTATCTTGTTGATGCTGGGTACACAAATTGTGAAGGGTTTCTTGCTCCCTATCGTGGCCAACGTTATCATCTTAATGAGTGGAGAGAAGGACACCAACCACGCACCCCAGAAGAGTTTTTTAATATGAAACATGCAAGTGCTAGGAATGTCATTGAACGATGTTTTGGTTTTCTCAAAATGAGATGGGGAATACTTAGAAGTCCTTCTTTCTATCCAGTGAAGACCCAAAACCGAATAATCATAGCATGTTGTTTGCTCCACAATTTTATTAGACAAGTTATGGAAACAGATCCGATTGAGTATTTAATTAACCAATCTCAAGGACAAGGGCAAGGACATACAGAAGGTGAATCAACTCAAGTCATCGAGACATCTAGTGAATGGAATACTTGGCGAACAAACCTTGCTAATGAAATGTATAATGAATGGAGAGAAAGTAGACGAGTTGTGTAGGAATTGTTTTCAAGTTTTCGAAGTTGTAGTTCTATATTTTAAATGTTAGACGATTTTCATTATGTCTTGGATCTAAAAATGTTGGACATTGCATTCTTGTTGTGGTTCATGTTTTAAATATCAAATATTTTCATTATGACTTGTATCTAAAAATGTTGAACATTGCATTTTTGTTGTGGTTCATGTTTTAAATATCAAATATTTTTATATTGCTATAACTTTTTAATGTATATTAGGATGTCGTCTTTACCACAAGCCCGAGGTCCTGGTAGAAATAAGAGAAAGTGGAGTCTTGAAGAAGATGATAAGCCTGTTGAGTGCTTGCTTGAGTTGCATAACAGTGGATCTTTTCAAGCCGATAATGGTTTTAAATCCGGTGCATTCACTGAGATAGAAGCAAAACTTCAGTCTAAGTTGCCTGGATGTGGTCTAAAGGCAAGGCCACATATTGAATCAAGGATAAAGACATTGAAAGCCAGGTTTGCTGTTGTATACGATTTGTTGTCTGGGCAAAATACAAGTGGTTTCGGATGGGATCCTATTAAAAAGTGTGTTACAGCAGAAAAAACCAGTTTGGGATGCCTATTGTGCGGTAAACTAATTTTAATATCGCATTTCTTATTTTATTTAAAAAGTATGATGCCTATTATGTGCAAATTTACATAAAATTGTCTTAGTTAATTAAATGAATTTCTAAAATTGTAGGTTCACAAAGATGCTGAAAAGGTTAGGGATACGCCATTTCCATTATATGAAGATTTGAGCATTATTTTTGGAAAAGATAGAGCCACTGGAAGAGATGTTGAGGCTCTGGCAGATGTGGTAGAGGAGCTTGAAAGAGATGGACCTCATGGATTTGGTAATTACGAAGGTTCAGAATCTTTTTCTTTGGAAGAAGGTTCAAGTGGTACCTCTAAATCGAAAAAGAGAAAGAGTGGATTTTCTGAGGATGCACTAATAGATGGGATGAAAGAGGCGTCCCAAGTTGTCGCTGCACAAATTAAAGAGTCTACAAATCTTTTGAGCCAAACTGTGGGATTTGATTTGATTGAGAAGCAAACAAAGATTAATGGGGAGCTACAGAAGCTTGTTGGGCTCACAGATGTTGATAAGTACAAAGCCGGTTATATAATATGTGGTAGTCCTTTCACAACCAATCTTTTCCTCTCCCTTGGTGACGATGAAAAGGAAAAGTGGGTGAAGTTACTTCTAAATGGAAGCTTATGATATGTTTTTCTTGGTTGATTGTTTGGTTAAGGAAATGTTAATGCTTTTTGTATGGTTGAAATATTTTGGAGACAATATGGTGAACTTAAAATAGGTGGTTTTAGTATTTGTTTAATATTTTGGAGACTATGATGACAACATTGGTGATTGGAATGAATTTATTTAGTATTTGGTTCATCTCTTTTATTTATTTTACAAGTTTTTATGCAGATTAAAAAGTAGCAATTGTGTATTATTTATTTATTTGTTTGTTTGGCTTGAATGGTAATTTTTAGTTGATAATTTTTTTTTTCAAAAAATTGTAATTGTGTATGTTAAAAAATAGTACATATTGAATATTTTTCATATATGATATTACTAATATTTTATAATTATTATTTTAAAATAATTTATTTTATATATATATATATATATATATATATATATATATATTCAAATTGAAATCTAAAAGAGCATTATGGGAATTTTATTATATTTCATTCCATTCTTTCATTCATTTCATACCAACCAAACAAGATAATGGAATAATAATTTCATAAGGACATAATGGTAATTTTACTATATTTCACTATTCTATTCCTTCTCTCATTCCATACCAACCAAACAAGAGAATGGAATAGTGATTCCATTGACAATTCCATTCCATTCCTTCTCTCATTCCATTCCACCCTCATTCCATTCCGTCCAACCAAACATGCCGTTACAATCTGAGTTCAAATGATAGTAGTACAAGGTACCTAATAAGCTTTCAAGAAAGGCTCAGTCCGGAAAACTTGGCAATGAGATTTAGTTTCCAACATTAATTACGAGAAATACACTCACTTTTGCTTGAAGGAGAAACCATTGAGGCACAGGACAGGGGACTGAAGGCATATGAAAAGAGAGAGACATTAACCCGGCGGCCATTTCATTTGCCTCCCACCAAGCACATGCAAGTGGAGATGGTATACCGATTGACCTTCAGAAACAAACAAACATATATAGAGATTATGCATCCATAAATTAATTAAAAAAAAAACATAATGGAATCATTGAGAATAAACTCAGGTGGCAGTGTTAACCAAACGCGTTTTTGTACATCAATCCTAAAATTTTGAGAATGGGAACAAGAATCAGGAACGGAAACACTAATCAAACGGGGCCTGAAATACAAGGCTCTTTGCAATTAAAAAATAGATTTGGTTGGGACAAACGAAAACCACTTATTGCATGTAGAAATGATGGATTTCAAAGTTCGAACCCCCCCCCCCCCAAAAAAATTTTTTGGCAATGGGAACAAGAATCAGGAACGGAAACACTAACCAAACGGGGCCTAAAATACTTACTTCAAGGCTCTTTGCAATTAAATAATAGATTTGGTTGGGACAAACGAAAACCACTTATTGCATGTAGAAATGATGGATTTGAAAGTTCGAACCCTCACCCCCCCAAAAAAAAGCGCCCTTCTAAGTTCAGTCAGGCTGGTAAGTTCAGAAATTATTATAAATGTGGCTTGATAAGAAAAGTTTTAAAAAATCCATCATAAAAAAGAAAGGGGAAAGGTTACATAAATGAAGTTCCGAACATATCCAAATGTCAACCAATGTTCTCATAAGTAAAAAAGGAAAAACACCCATAAATACGTAGTCGACTGTGAAAGTTGATCTTTATGTAGTTTTGGAACCTTACTACTCTTACTGGAACTTACAGCACATATTTTTGGAACCTTGGATAACTAGCCCACGAAAAATGTAGACTGAAATGAAATTATTCCATAATTATTTTACTTGCAAAAAAAAAAAAAAAAATCAACGAAAACAACTTTTTTTTCTAGCACAAACCTGTGGTTTTATTCAGGAATAAACGATTCTCTTCTTAGTTTTCCTTGTAATTATTTCAAATTCATCCTGGACTAGAATTAATTTTAAGTTTTTACTACATTAATTCAAGAACACCAGAAACAAAGAGAGAGAGGGAGAGAGAGAGAGAGCTTACATGCAGTCGGACCATTGTTGATGACAACACGGAATCCTTCAAGAATATTTTCTTTCTCAGCCACTATTCTGGCAGCATAAAGAAGATGACCCAATATGTCCTCATGTCTTCCTTCCGCCTGACACAGATTATGAAGGTGGCGCTGGTTAGTGTTTTTGCTTATCTGTTTCTACTTCCAATAAAATGGGATTGGAATTCTGTTCTGTTCTGGCGTATTCCGAGAACAAAAACATATTTGGCAACGACCATTATCCTAAAATTGTTTCATTTAATTTATGAGAACGGAAACAAAAAACACGTTTGGTTGCAAATTTGTTCTATTTTTTCCCTTTAAATCTATGGCATCCGGCGGGGTGATAGTGGGAATAGTTTTGTTGGAGTGAATAGAAATCGACATTTTTTTTGGTTTCTCAAATTCTTAAAGAATTCAAACATTACTCCCAAATTACTCCCAAAATTTTGGAAACAAAAACGTGTTTACCCAAATGCATTTCTATACATTAAGTCCAAAATTTTGGGAGCGGACACAGAAATCAGGGAACGGAATCCGACATTAATGTTGAATCCCACACTAATGTTAGCCCTCCGACATCCGTTTATAGTAGTTTGGCAAAGTCCACCTTGTGTGTAAGGGGGCATGTTGAATCCCATGTCACTTGTGTTACTTGATCTTAAGCTATATATAAAATCTATGGCAATCCTCCTCTTTGAAAAAGTCTTTTGAGAGTGAGTTAGACCCATTAGATTCCTACATGGTATCAAAATCAGGCCTTTTATTTCATGTTGGGCGTGTTGAATTCACATCCATGTTGGGCCCACTTGATATTCGTTCGTAGTGATTTGTTAAAATCCACTCTGTACATGAGGGGGCGTGTTAAATCCCAGATTAATGTTAGGCCCCCCGAAATCCGTTTGCAGTAGTTTGGCAAAGTTTGTCATGCGCGTGAAGGGGCCGTGTTGAATCCTACATCGCTTGTATTACCTGATCCTGAGCTATATATAAAGTTTATGAAATCCTCATCTTTCAAGCGTCTTTTGAGAGTGGTTAGGCCTAATGGGTTCCTACATAAAATCAGAGCCACGCCTTACATTTGATGTTAGGCATGTTAAATCCCACATCAATGGTGGGCTCACTTGATATCCTCGTAGTGGTTTGTCAAAGTCCACCCAGTGCGTGGGGGAGCATGTCGAATTCCAGATTAATGTTGGGCCCCCGATATCCATTTGCAGTAGTTTGGCAAAGTTTGCCATACGCATGAAGGGGATGTGTTGAATCCCACATTGCTTGTGTTACCTAATCCGAAGCTATATAAAGTTTAGCGCAATCCTCCTCTTTCAAGCGTCTTTTGAGAGTGATTAGGCCCATTGTGTTCCTACATAATATCAGAGCCACATCTTACATCTGATGTTGGGCATGTTGAATCTCACATCAGTGTTGGGCCCACCCAATATCGATTTCCAATGGTTTTTCAAAATCCACTCTGTGCATGAGAGGGCGTGTTGAATCCCACATTAATGTTGGGCCCTCGATAAACGGTCGCAATAGTTTGACAAAATCCACCGTGCACGTAAGGAAGCATGTTGAATGGATATCGGGGGAAGAGCATAATATCGATGTGGGATTCAACATGCACCCTCACACAGGGTGGATTTATTTTTACAAATTATTGTAAATGGCTATTGGGGGGGCCAACATCGATGTGAGATTCAACACACCCAATATCAGACAAGAGTTCTCGCTCTGATACCAAGTAGTAATGGGCCTAACTCACTCTCAAAAGACGCCTTCAAAGAGGAGGATTGCCTTAGGTTGTATATAGCTCTAGATCAAGTAACACAAGCGATGTGGGATTCAACATGTCCCCTTACGCGCAGAGTGAACTTTGTCAAACTACTACAAACGGATATCAAGGAGCCTAACAATAATGTGGGATTCAACAGGTCAAACAAGAGCTAGTGTCTAGCCGAAAAGATAAGAAGCAATGCAACGGAATTGAGGCAACTAAAATAAAACGAAAACCAGTGAAAAAGCCTTGAAGAGATACCCCTTCTCCCCAGGATCCCAACTACATATGTGATATGTAATAGCAGCAGCGCAGAACACGTCTTTGTCTTGAAAGAGGTGAGTATAGCAACTAGGAATTATAGGCCCAGTGAAACTGTTTTGGTAAAGGAAATATTACCTTTCCAAGTTGTGTTAGACCATCCCTGAACTTCGGAATGATCAGGACATGAACAGGAGCTTGTGGGTTGACATCTCGGAACGCCAGGACCTTTTCATCCTCATATACTATCGTAGAAGGGATCTCCTTCGCAATGATTTTGTCAAATCTAACACAAATAGATAAATAAATCCATTAAACTTAGGTTGCAAATCCAAATTCTAACATTTTTATCAGAACACCACAACTTCAACAGATTCAAATATAATTTATTTCACCTTTCTCACATGCTGATGGAACAATTTTGAAAAACTATGATGTAAATGCTAAAAGTCCTAAACTACTTATAAACATAGATTTGAAGTTGTCTTGCCTCAAAATATTGTTCCTTCTCCATTCTTTTTGGCCCATTTATAGAGTTGACCATCCAAGATTGCATTTAGCCTCTCCAGGCACAAGTCTAGATCTCTACATCTCTCCCCCCCCCCCCCCCCCCCCCCCCCCTTCTCCCCACCCATACACAGCCAGGAACGCATGTGGACGCACAAGCACATACCCATAGAAACTTGAATGGTAATATCTTGTGCATTTTACTTATGTTTAATTTCTACAACAAAAGGTGTTGAATTTCCTTCAAGTAGTGTCCGGTTGCATGGAATTGAAGTCTTGGACTTGGAATTGAAAATGAATACGTAAAAATCTGAAAATTTAAACATATTCATTTCCGATTCCAATTGTATTGCATCAATCGATTTCTTCCAAATGCTACCTTACTGTTGTTTCAGGAGTCTTGAATGCATATCAATGCCGCTTCTGAAATGAAATATTTGTCAAGAATTTTCTAATGGTTCCCGATAGACCATTTAATATCGGTACAAATTTATTAATTATTAGAGAACATAACAAACACCATATCCCCATAAAAGGTGAGCAGAATGATACATGGTTGGAGCTTCGTTGTCGATAGTTGCCGCAGCTGCTTTGGCTGAAGCCTCTTCATCATGTCTAGCACTAACACAGGTCAAGGCTCTGAAAAAGAATACACAGTTGTAAACAAGAAGTTAGAACAGTATCAAAAGAATACACAAGCAGAAATACATGTGGCTTCAGTTACTCATACAACTCATGAAACATTGGGCAATTTTTGCTGGAAAAAACAGTATTTTAGTCCCCAAAATTCAACCCTGCTTAACATCCTCTTTACCACTAGCTAGCACCAAATACTACAGCAGCAAATTTTTCTCACTCTGGGTATCATCCAAACTAGCTTCTCCATTCATAATCTTAGTCTGAATGTCTCTCACTTCAGCCTTTGATTGTTCCACTTTCCCAGAGATAATTGCTAAGAACGGATTAAAACTTTTTAGAGCTGATTTAGCATTCTTGAGCTTCAAAGACATTTTCTTCATAGCCCGGTCACATGCCAACAAGCATTTCTAGTTGCATGCTTGAATTCCTCATGCACCATCGGTAGATGATAGATCTCCCTCACCAATTTGATAATTCTCACGAATTGAAGTAGGGAAAATGAAAGTAATAACAAAATTGAAAGGAAACTGAACTTGTATTTATCAAAAGAGGAATGAAAATACAAGCAGAATAGAAGAAAAGAACAACCAGGATTTCGAGAGCCTGGATTCTCCCAATTCACACTCCAGAATTTCGGTAAATTCTCCCAACCTACTGACCTGATATTTATCTAGGCTAGAATATTCCTCTAACTATTTCTTCTAACAACCCAATTCTCTAACAAACTCAACAACTTACCCCAAGAACATTCTCAACCAATCTCAACCAACTTAGCCAAGTCACTTCTCTTGCATACTTCTCTTCTTATTCCTCACATATGTATGTTTGATAAGTGGCCTATCAATACCCCCTCCCCCTAGGACTCTCACCTTGTCCTCAAGGTAAAAAGTAGGAAATTGAGTGTTCAAAAACTCAAACTTTTCCCACCATGCTTCAAAAGATGTGCTTCCACCTGGTCAATACTTCCAGTTGTCCTTGCGCGTTGTAACGCATCTCTTCCACAGATTGAGTTTCAACATGCCACTCCATCTCGTCAATAAGGACCTCAAGTAGAGGCTGCACCCTAGTAGCATTTCCCACTGCTTTCTTCAATACCGAAACATGGAACACTGGATGAATGGAAGTAGTGGAAGGCAGGTCCAGCTTGTATGCTACTGCTCCAACCCAAGATATCACGTGGTAAGGGCTAAAGAACTTAGGAGACAGCTTCTCATTGACTCTCTTTGCCAAGGACTTGTGACGATAGGGTCAGAGTTTCACATAAACCCAATCCCCTTTAGCATACTCGACTTCGCGCTTCGTCTTATCTGCATAATCTTTCATTCGTTTCTGAGAACGGTTCAAATGGTATTTGAGTTCTTTCAAGATGTGGTCCCTAGCTTGAAGTTTGAGTATTAACCTCGAACATTAAAGTGGAAGCTTCAAAATGCAATAATGGTAGTGGATCACGGCTATAGAGAGCTCGGAATGGAGTGGTGTGAGTGGACGAATGAAATGAAGTATTGTACCAATACTCCGCCCATAGTAGCCACTTAACCCATTGCTTGGGTTTCTCTCCAACAAAACACCGCAAATGGGTCTCAATCCCACAGTTTACCACTTTAGTTTGCTCGTCCGTTTGCGGATGATTGGCAGTGCTACGCTTCAACGTTGTGCCTTGTAAATGGAGCAACTCCGTCCAAAACTTGTTAAGCATATCACTTCCTTCACGAACACTGCAGCAACATCTTGGACATTGAAGAGGTGTTTTAGAGGGATAAAATGAGCGTATTTCGTAAGACGATAGACCACCACAAGTAGGCAATTAAACCCCTCGGATTTAGGTAATCCTGCCACAAAATCCATGGATAAATCCTCAAAAACCTAATCCGGAGTAGGCAGTGGTTGCAGCAGCCCTGCTAGACTTAGGGCCACATGTTTATTCTGTTGACAAATCGAACATTCGACCACAAAATGCTGCACTTGTTTCCTCATACCACGCCAAAAAACATCCTTAGACAGCCGCTGAAATGTCTTTGGTACCCCAGAATGTCCTCCAACCCCTCTCCCATGATATTCTTCCAATAATTTCGGGATTAAATTGGACTTCGACGGAATGACCAGCCGTCCTTTGTACAACAAAGTTCCTTGTTGCATGCTGAAATCTTGAAACGAGTCTGACCCTTGTAACACCTACTGCTTGATGGGTCCATAAATGGGGTCGGGATCAACATCTTTTTGCAGTTTTTCTCTTTGTGCATAGCATGAGACCGTGAGAACAGCAAGCTCACACCCTTCTTCTCTACTTGACAAAGCATCAACCGCTTTGTTTTCACTTCCTAGTCGGTACTCTATGTCAAAGTTGTAACCCCATAACTTTGAAAGCCATTTTTGGTGTTCATCCATCACCAACCTTTGGTCAAGCAAGTATCTGAAACTCCGTTGGTCAGTACTAACAATGAATTTGCGTCCCAATAGGTAAGGTCGCCACTTTTGAACTGCTAAGACGATGGCCATCAACTCACGCTCGTATATCGACTTAGCCGCGCCCTTTGGTTAAGAACTTAACTGAAATACGCGATTGGCTACTGATTTTGCATCAATACCGCACCAATGCCAAACCCCGAAGCATCGGTCTCCACTACAAACGGTTGATGGAAATTTGGAAGGGTTAAGACGGGAACCGTTGTCATAGCCACCTTTAAAGCTTCGAATGCCCTTTGTGCCTCCCCATTCCACCAAAAACGATCTTTCTTCAGTTGGTTGGTGAGTGTTGCTGCCATATAACCATAATTCTTCACAAATTTTTTATAATACCCTGTTAAGCCCATTAACCCTCTTAGGGCTTTCAAGTTGGTCGGAGTTGGACATTCCACCATGGCTTTCATTTTTTTAGGGTCAGCCGCCACCCCGTTAGCCAATACTATAGGACCCAAATACTCCAGCTCTTCTTGTCCAAAAACGCACTTTTTGAGATTGACCACCAATGAATGTAGCTTCAAAGTCTCCAAAACCATCCTCAAATGTTCCATATGCTTCTCCATAGATTTACTATACACCAAAATGTCATCAAAAACGCCAACACAAACTTCCGAACATACTTCGTAAATACCTCATTCATCAATGCTTGAAAGGTCGCCGGTGCGTTCATCAACCCAAAAGGCATCACTAGAAACTCATAGTGGCCTTCATGTGTCCTAAAAGCCGTCTTAGGCACATAACGGGGACTCATTCTAATTTGATGGTATCCCGACTTTAGATCCAATTTAGAGAAGAACCGTGCCCCGTGTAATTCATCCAAGAGTTTGTCTATCACTGGAATAGGGAATTTGTCTGGAATGGTTACCCAGTTCAAAGCCCTATAGTCAACACAAAATCTCCTACTTCCATCTTTCTTCTTTACCCAGATGACGGGGCTTGAAAATGAACTATGACTAGGTTGTATGATACTTGCTACAAGCATTTCTCCTACCAAGCGCTCTATCTCATCTTTTCCCCTCGGCACCTTCACCACCTCTGGGTACCTTTGTAACAGTTCCCCGAAAGCTTGAGAAACCTCCGTAGCTACTTCTTCATCCCCGTTCCGTACTGCTAGTGATCCAAGTTCCAGCAAATACCCATGCCTTTCATGTTGTATCATCACTTTGAGCGAAATTTGCGTTTTGCATAGTTCCCGTTCTCCCTTCAATGTTACCATGGTTCGTCCCAAGGTAAATTTCATGGTCAAGGCCTTCCAATTCAATTGCATAACTCACAATCTTGACAACCATTGCATTCCCAAAATCAGGTATTCTTCTCTAATTCCAATGGTAGAAAATCTTCCACCACCTCTACTTCGGGAAAAGACAACAACACTCCCTTGTAGATCCCATCGGTGCTCACCGTTCCTCTCGTTCCCATGATCACCTTGTACGCCGTGGCTGCCGTTATTGGTAAATTCGGCCGCTGCGCTACATCTTTAGAGATGAAGTTATGCAATACCCTACAATCCACCAACACCGTCACCGTTTGCCCAATTTCCCCTCGTAGCTTCATGGTATATAGATCGGTGAAACCCATTACTGAGTTCATCGACAGTTCAACAGCTCCTTCCATCAACTCAGGCCCTTTCTCTACCATTTCTTCCTCTCCTACTTCTTCAATCAAGCAAATATCGTCCACAATCAGGACCTGTAATTGACGATTCTAACACACATGGACAGGAGATTATTTCTCCTTACATCGATAGCACAATCCCTTCTTGCGACAACTCTGGTATTCAGCGTCGGTGTACCGCCTGTAGGCCGACGATTTTCGTGTCACCGACGTCTCCTCCGTTCGCGTCTTCCTCTGTTCTGGTTCGGCGTGCACTGTGGCTGCTATCGATGGTGGTACGAAGTTGGAGCTCGTGTCGTCATCGCAAAGCTCGTTGAGAACCTAGGGCTCGTATAAGTCAAACCCGACCCAGAACGCGAAGGCTTGTTCCACGATCCGTTGGACCCATACCCGACCCGCATGGCCTGAAGCACCTTATTTTTATCTTCAATCATTTGAGCAGCTTCCATCATCTCCATCAGATTGCTAGGTTTAAGCAATCGGACCTTAGCCTTTTTCTATGGATTGAGTCCATTGAGATATGTACTCTCCAGCACTTCATACGATAGTCCCTTTAATGGCGACACCAAGATCTCAAAGCGTTCCTGGTAATCTTCGACGGTGGTTTCTTGACGTATGGCCAGAAATTTCTCACAAAGTGATCCTTTCATGCTCGATTGAAATCGGTAAAGAAAAGCCAACTTGAATTCATTCCAGGTATGAAATCTGAACTTGTCTTCCACATATTGGTACTATGCTAGAGCTTTCCCCTCCATACTCAAAGCCACCGCTCTAATCTCTCACCATCGTTCATCTGGTTCATCGCGAAATATCATTTGGCTCTAAAAAACCACCAATCGGGATCAATCCCAGTGAAAATAGGCAGCTCTAACCTCCTATATGATCTATTTCCAACCACTTCTATCGTTACTCCTGCTTCCATGGTCTGAGTCTCCATAATCTCTGGTTGTTTCTATTTCTCCACAACCTTCGATGAAGAACTTGTATCCTCCCTTCACACTAATTGATTTATCTTCCCCATCATATGAGCGATTATCTTCTCCAAGTCACCAAACCTCATTTAAATCGCTCGAATTCTCTGAACATCAGTTTGAATAGAATTAATCTCCTTCTACCACTTTACCTAGACATGATCCATCTTCTCCTCCAATGCTTCAACCTTCTTTTGAGCCATGTCTTCCCAGAATTGTCACTACTTTGATTACCAATTTGATAATTCTCATGAATAGAAGTAGGGAAAATGAAAGTAATAACAGAACTGAAAGGGAACTGAACTTGTACTTATCAAAAGAGAAATGAAAATACATGCATAATAGAATAAAAGAACAACCAGGAGCCTGGACCCTCCCAATTCACACTCCATAATTTCGGTAAATTCCCCCAACCTACTGACCTGTTATTTATTTAGGCTAGAATATTCCTCTGACTACTTCTTCTAACAACCCAATTCTCTAACAAACTCAACAACTTACCAAAACTAGCCAAGAACCTTCTCAATCAATCTCAACCAACTTAGCTAAGTCATTTCTCCTACATACTTCTCTTTTTATTCCTCACATATGTATATTTGATAAGTGGCTTATCAGTAGATTAATATATGCATACATCAAAAGTGATAATGGTGTTAGTTGGGGCCTTTGAGCATAGAAAGAGACAGAGAACATGGGCTTTTAGAGCAAGAGCTGCAGAGGAAGTTTGTTTTGAGATGGAAAGTGAGTGCGTAAGGTTTGAGGAAGGAAGTGGGAATGGGGAGTGAACTTAATACTGTTTGATCTAGGGAGGGAGGGGAGGGGACCAAATTTGTTTTTAAATAGAGGGAGAAGGGATTAAGAGGGAAGATTTGGAAGGAAAGTGAATCCTTCTGACGGAAGGATTTCACTCTTTCTGTCCAGTGTTGCCCTAATTTTACTATTTTACCTTTATTTAATTTATTTTATTACAAACGACCTAACTTTACCATTTTATTACAAATGGTCGTGGGTTTGATCATTTTAAGCATCTAGCTTCTATAAACACACTTAAATTCATTAATAGACAAACAACGATAGAATTAAAGTTAATGCAATGAGAAAAATCTCTGAATTCTAAATTTACATATCCAAAACAAAAGGATGTTATGACAAACATTTGCCACAAGTTAAGAATAAAGAAGACTATTTAGTGTGATTGCAATTCTCTTTATAAATCTGTGCTTGGATTATTTTGATCTGACATTATATATTGTGTTTGAGGGTGAGACTTTGGTACGGTGGTAAGGTTGTTCCATTGTGCCCTGGAGGTTCCAAGTTCAAAGCTTGGAAACAGCCTCTCTATATCTGGGGTAAAACTGCGTATATCTGATCTACCCCAAACCCTGCAATGGCTGGAGCCTTCGTGCACTGGGCTACCCTTTTATTTTATTTTTTACAAATGACCTTTCATTAGACTCCTACAACAACAACAATAACCAAGTCTTTATACCACCCAAGTAAGGTCAACTATATGAATCCTTTCACGCCATACAAATCATTCAACAATCATCCCCTTATTTAACATCAAAGCAATCAGATCGTTTCTAAGTGTCCCATCCCAAGTTTTGAAGTAAAAGAGAATTGGAAAAGAATGAGAAGATTTGACCTTAGTAGTCAATCTCTCACTCTATCCATAACAAAATATGGACCGTACATGAAAACACTAATACAAAAATAAAGACTAAAGTGTCCTCTAACACTCCCCCTCCAATTGAAGCATATCTATCGTATGCTCCAAACTTGTTACAAATGTATTTTATTCGAAAGCCCCCAAACTTTTTTACAAATAAATCTGCTAACTGATCAAGAGAGTTAATATGTTGAGTATAGATCAAGAGAGTCTCACTCTCTCAAATAAAATGGCAATTAACGTCAATGTGCTTCTTTTACTCGTGAAAACTAGATTTTATGCTATATAGATTGTTGCTTGATTATCACACACACTAGACTCACTGGAGGAGAATGGTCGAACTCAAGTTCTTCTAGCATGTGTTTGAACCAAATCAACTCACACGTGTTATGAGCCATAGCTCGATATTCTGATTCAGCACTTGATCGGGCTGCCACTCTATTTCTTACTCTTCCATGAGACCAAATTACCTCCAACAAATACACAATAGCCTCGTGTGGAATTTCCATCTAAAGGAGATCAAGTCAATAAGCATTCATGTATTCCTCTACATTTTCTTATACATCCTGGTGCACCTTCAACTATCTAAGAAAGAGGATAACAACTTCCCAATGGCTGGGTCTTGCATGATTTAGAATACAAGTTACCATATGTTTTTGGTCTCCACCTTTTAATCACATTAAAGAGCTTAGATATTTCAACTTTATATTCAGGATTTACAGCAACATTGATAAAATATAAAATAATATCAAAATACCTTTTATTAATACTTGAAATTGAAATTTTTTACAGATAAAAGCCACTGAATGTATAAACACAAGATTGACTGTAGGCTTACATCTAACATCCCCCAACCCTGGGATGGTCCGGCCTAACATAAGGCACGACACCGTCAGGAGCAAAAGAAGACCTAACGGCTACAGAAGGCCTAATAACGTTGCCACCTTGTATTCAATGATGCTAGAGTAACCAAACATGGTCGGAAAGGAAGTGAAAAAAAAAAAAACAAAGAGGAAAAGACGAATGAACGGAAAATTTTGAAAAGTAAATTGGCAAAAAGGAAGAGGGGAAGAAATGGTGAGGAACTAATCGTTGGAAAGCAGGAAAACTTGCCCGAAATTGAAAACGGATCGTCAGAGAAGAAAAAAGGTTCGTCAGAATCTCTACATGCTCTAAGTATGCTTGGATGCAAAAGTAAATAAATGAAAGGTGTTAAGGCCTCCCTTTTATTGGATGCATCAACACCCCAAATCAATCTAGATCAACGGTTACAAAACTAGCAACCTCGGGAAGGCAAAACAACGCCAACCATCAAATCATGCGTAATAAATGCTTACGCAAAACTCGAAGCGTCATTGCCTTTACGCTTCAATTTTTTCCTTCGCGCCACAGGATCCCACTCAACACCAGAGAACTCTGTTCCCAATCCTTGACCTCAGGCATCGAGAATGGGGGGCAATTAATGGAAACTATATCGGGAATACCCAACCAATAGTTCAATTGAAGCAACATCTCGAGCAAAAGAATCACAAGGCATCAGTAAGAATCCCGACAAGCATAATTATTGAAGGCTATAGGCGCACCGAGGCGCAAAGATTCCATGGAGCTTAGGTGCAAGGAGCAAGGCGAGGTTTGAACTTGAGCAAAGAAAGTTGCACAACAACAACAACAACAAAAAAAAAAAAAAAAAAAAATAAAGAGAGAGAGAATAATTTACAATATGTTTATATTTCAAATCCACACTCAAAAGAGAAAATATAAACTAAAATTCAATTACTAAAATAAAAAACACTCGAGACGATAAATAAAAATAAACCAATTTCATCCTAATAGATAGAAATTTTAGTATAAAATTAAATAATTGATCAACAATTATAGCATAAAAATGCAATCTTTAGAAACAACAATAACATAACATAACAAAAATAAAAATTGGAATGAAAAAGAAAAAGAAAAATCAGGTATAAAGAAGAAGCTGTAAAAATGAGAAGATAAAAAAGGAAAGAAGAAGAAGCAGGGAAAAAGTAATAGCAGCAGAAGAAGCAAAAACAGCAGCCGCAGAAGAAGGGGAAGCATAGACGCAAGAGCCTGAGGCGCGCCTGAAGCCTTGCGCTTCAAACCCTAAGGCATGTGCCTTGACCTAGGGGAGGCACACAAGTGGCGCCTGTGTGCACCTTGCGCCCTATTGCAACTATGTCGACAGGTAGCTCGGTGCTCAAGATGGCATAGCCCAAGACCATGCTTATTGCCTGGAATGATTTTTATTGCTCAGGACCCCATCACCACCTCTGCCGAATAAGGAAAGGAGGTTGATTTATCCATTTTGAGGCACTGAAACCTCTATCCCACAATTGGAGGAGTGAAATTTGGGGAATCAATGCGGATTTCGAGGGACTTGCTACCCAAACCACCGAAAAGGGATCTCTGAACAAACACTTGGGACTATACGTGCACCAAATGTGCAATTGGTTTGGAGACATGATACAGATACGGATATCATTAATTTTATAGCGTATAAAGGCAAATTAAAATATTAAGAAATAGTGATACACTCATATCCATATTCTTATACAATATATCCCTAATAGTAGTAATAAAAGTAGCTCCTACGAAATTTACCCGCCTCTTATCCTAAAACCAGCTGGGTTTTAAACACTCAGGATAATCTGAACTTCAAAGAATAGCCAACCAATGGAAAATTATGTTTCATCGCATCCTCAACGTCAACAAACAAAACATGAAAGGTGGTCTAAACAGAAGAATCAATGGAAATATAAATTAATGAAGATCTAAAAGGAATGCTGCCTTGTGATCGAGTAAGAATAGTTATCTCCGCCAACCCATACAAAGTGCAAACCCAGAAGCGAAACATATAAGAAGCAAAAGCAAACCTCCCCAAATTTTCTAATTAGAAAATGAATAGAGTGGAAATCAAAATGGGTTTACGTGTATGCAAAAATGGATTAGCATGCCCATAGATATACCTGCGAGAGTGAAGAGGAAAGTGAAACAGCTTTACAGATCGACAGAGTGAATTAACTCCATTAGATCCTCTAGAAGTAGCCAAACCTCGGAGGGTCGATGCACCCCTGTTCAAAGCAACACCCAATTAATTCAAGAGATGGTAGAAGAGAAACTAAAAGTAGAGAGTGAAGTGTATGCGGCAGAGAAAGAGCAATTACCGTAACAGATACAAGGAGCTTGTGGAAGCCATGCTTGTGAAGCAGAAATGAATGAAGTATAGTTTATGGTCAGTTTGGCGAGAGAATTAAGTATTTTTTATTTAGTGGGTGAGTTTTGTTTTGTTTTGTTTTTTCCCCTTTCCTCCAACAAATAATTCTTTATTTTATTATTACTATTATTATTATATTATTTTTTGTTTTTGTCATCAAGATATTTTAGACAAAAAACCTTGGAACGACTAGATTTAATTTAATTTAATTTAATTTTTTAGTCCTTTAATTATAGTTATTGGTGGGAATGTCAAAACATAACACTAAATGAATATAAATTCTCAAACCAAATAAATATTATAATTTTAATAACATGTTCATTGAAATACCAATGTTCCAATTAAAATCGTGTTGTCATATGTCGGCCCACCATCGAAGTTCAACATATTCCTATGGCTGGATTCTAACCACCACCAGTCACTGGTCGTCGAAGTCTTTTTAGTTACATTCAACTAATTTTTTGATATAGTTTTTAGTTACATTCAACTAGTTTTCTAATTATCGATAACCAAAAAATAACACGAACGTAATTGAAAAATGTACTAAGAATATAGCTAAAAAATATACTAAAATGTAATTAAAAATTTACTTAATAAATATAATTTAAAAGTACATTAAAAAATAATTACACCTGATGAGGGAAAATTCGAGTAAGATCTTAATCATCGTCATGTGTACATTAAGCACATGTCATGCATGAGAAGCTACAGAACGTACTGCACGGAGTAAGAAAACTAACCCCGAGGTGGATGGTAGCGCGTAAATACGCCGCTACTTTAACTCGCAAGTATACGAGATCAAATTTTAGTATAGATCAGGAAAGTTAGGATTATCGTGTCCACAGGGATTGATTTTGATTATTATTGAGTACCCCGTTTGTCATGACCTAACTTTATCTAGGCGAAAATAAATGTGTTTAAAATTAATAATACTAATACTAAGTTAATTAATCTAATTAAATTAACTATACTAATACTATTATGAGATATTTAGGGAAAGTATTACCTAGGGATTAACTTTTCTTTACAAAAACGTGTTTGGTCTCGTTTTAGTTTACATTAACGGCGTTCGACTTATCCGACAATCTCAGTTTATAAACTCTCCTACCACCTCTCTCGAGTGTAAGACGAGGGAATACGTGACTTCATGTCAACAAATGAGTTCCCCTCATGGCCTCAATGTCTTAACGACCCTAGGTCACGTGAGTCTTGCCCCAACGTCATTGATTGCACACAATCCAACTCCCGACATGGTCATTGGATCGTCACGTTGTGTTTACCCTATCAACAATCTCAGTTCTAAAACTCTACCGCCACCTCTCCCGAGTATAAGATGGGGGAATACATGACTTTGAGTCAACGAAGAAGTCCTTCTCAACGTCTTAACAACCCTAGGTCACGTAAGTCTTACCCCAATGTCATCGATTGTACACAATCCAACTCCCTCACGGGTTATTAGATCGCGACGTTCGTTTACCCTAATCCGAATTCGGGGTTACCTCTTCTGAGTGTCAAACTCCGTATTGTCCGAATATCATTCTAAGCATAATAATCAAACAATACGGCAAACACAATCAAAATAATGAAGAACAACCGCTAACCAAACACAAACTCAACAAAACAACATTTTCATAAATATATTAATCCCTAGACAAAAACCCGTTTAGCTCATGGTCATAGCCGGTTATAAAATGTAAATGGAGCTAAACATGCTCAAACAATACTCCTAAGTTAAGAAATAAAGGAAAGAACGAGAGAAACTTAGCCTAGTCCGAAGATTTGTCACTAAAAACGTTTCGAGATCGCTCCCTCTTCTTTGCTTTGTGATTTTTTCCTTAGGATTTGAATGAGCACTCCCAAAACCTCTCTTTAAAATATACTATCCCTAATGGAGCTCTAATGGTCGGAGAAGAGAGAAGATGGGGGTATAAATAGAGAAAATATCTAAAATAAATATCTAAATCTGTGCAGAGGTTACTGCAGCGGCGGTGGGAGGTCGGTTAGATTATCGCTGCGACTATCATTTGATCGTCGCGGCGGTAGAATAGTGAACCAAGTCTCTACATTCTGACCGCCTAGGCGATGAAACGTGAAACTGCAATGAGTTTTAGGCATGGCTCTGTACTTTAACCGCTGCGGCGGTGGCTGCAGGTTCTGAATTTCATTTTCATTGCCATTTTCCACTGTTCTTCCACCGTCTTTGATCTGATGTGATTGTTTTTTATCTGTTTTCATACCTTTTCACCTCAAACACCTGATTTAGTATAAAAAGAATAAAAACACATCAAAATATATTAAAACGTACTAAACATACTCGAAAACTAACAACGTTCAGATTGAAAATAGATAGGTAATTTACACCTATCAGTGGACTATTGTGCTGTGTAGCGTCACTCCCCGATTGGATCTATTCCCTACATCATTCCGACGAGAGAAGGCAAGCCTTGGGCCTCAACACCTTACCCCAATTAGGGTTATAAACCCCAATACATGTCATCGTCACTATTTTCACTTGAAGACAATTGTAACATCTCGCACTTGTTAAGGAAAGAATCGTTACTACTCCCTGAATAGCTCATCACACCATTTCCTGCAAATTCATCACATTAATGATAATGGACAGATACTCAGGAAAGACTTCCATCTAGGGAGTCATATTCGCTTCTCATGGAGTTGATAAGAGAGATATGCGATCTTTTCCAAAGCGTTCAATGTCTAGCTAGTTAAGCGGATGAAGCCAAGTGCTCCTATCACCACATGTTTTTCAAGGGTACATGTCATCGTACAACGAAGCACAAGCCATTGCAGATGAAGGACAAATATTACAGTACGAGCAAGGCCAAGAAGAAGAACAACAACGGGAGCAATGTGATTTCCTTCTAGAGATGGAAAGAATACAGAGGAAAAGGGACAAACATCGTTGAGGGATCCAAAATAACTAACACGATCCTAAAGCCCCACATTCCGAAAGAGAACCAAGCGTGCATTCATGACTCGGGGCGCGTGCATCGTCGTCATTGATAAGGAATAAAAGAAACAGAGTGCCCATCCTGAGAAAAAAAATACGTCCAATTCATGCATTCGGTAAAACTCCTAAAGCGCATTAGGATACTCATTTTCTATAGGAGCCTCATCAGTGTCCCGGTTAAAAAATTAGCAGAATAATCATTATGGACAAGTTGACAAAGATCTCTAGGATCAAGTCAACACTATTAATGAGAAACTTAGGCAGATCTGCAAGAAGGAACCCAACATTTATGAGATCGTAAAGAGAAATGCTTCACTGTTCACTACTCGGGTATTACGAATAAAGGTCTCAGCAAACTCCAAACTCCCAGCCCAAATCAGGACATAACAAGTCAATACCGACCAGGTGGAACATCTAGATACCTACCACACCCATATAAATTTACACAGAACATTAGACTCAACAAAAATTTAGGCATTCTATGTGACTTTGGCTGGTACAGCTAGAAAATGGTACAAGACATTAAAGACATGTATTTCCTATTCATTTGAGTCTTTTACATGCAGGTTTATGCGCAACAAATAACAGGACAAAAACCTATCACACTTCATGTCCATAATGAAAAAGAGATATGAGAGGTTAGAAACTTTCTTAGAGAGGTTTTGTCACGAGTCTGATCAAGTTGAGGAGTTGAACGAAATGGCAGTATCAGTTTTAATATCGAGGGTAAGAAAAGGTCTATTTTTGTACGAAATGGCCCGAGCACCATAAAAAAATTTAGCCGCTATCTTCGCCCTTACTATTGTTGTTGGCCTAGGTTTTGGCAACAAATGTCCCGTAGCGGAGGCCCAGGTGTGGGTCAAGTCACAGTCAAATGTCATAGGCACTTGTGTGTGCTGAATGCACTATAAAGTTAGGGTATATGCCTCTCCTAACACCAATTGAGTTTAAGATAAGTGGTTGTGCCTGAGGTCCTATAAGTGATATCAAAGCCAAGGTCACGAGTTCGATTCCCAATAAGAGCAATTGTTAAGGGGGAGATTGTTGGCCTGGATTTTGGCAGAAATTGTCCCGTGGCTGTGGCTCGAGTGTGGGTCAAGTCACAGTTGAATACCATGGGCGCTTGTGTGCGCGCTAAATGCACTATAAGGCTAGGGTATGTGCCTTTCCTAACACCAATTGGTTTTAGGATAAGTGGTTGCGCCTGAGATCTTACAATTGTGTTTATTGCGATGGAGGATGTATATTATGACTGAGCCAAGGAGGATGATCCCAAAGGTAAAAGAAAGGTTAAAAAGTCAAGTTACAACAAACCCGGTCGAGACGATTCCTAGTCATATAAGAGAAGAAATGAGACAATAAGTGGTGGAGTTGACAAGAAGTCGGGAAGGAATATCTCCGTTCTACTTCACAAACTCCATGTCACTCAATGCCCCATTAAGGACCATCTTGATGCATATTCGAAACAAGAATATAGTCAAGTGGCCTCAACCCTTGAAGAATCAAGGAAAATTAACAAACTTCAATAAATGGTGTGATTTCTAACGTGACATGACCACACTACAGATAACTGTTATGATCTCAAAAATGAGATTGATCAGTTGAAAAAATAGGTCACCGAAAAAGATTAACCGCTGAATGGGAACAAGATGATTGATGCCCCGATGAAGAACAAGAAAGACCCAAATTTTGAAAAAATCTTCATACGATTCATGGAGGATTCATTTCAAGAAGGACAACGAAGTTCGAGCAAAAGCCCATGCCCAAAAGGGTAAGCGCTAAATAGAGGACTACATGTTCTAAGTATCCAAAGAGGTTGTTTCCGAAAGAGAAGTTATCACTTTCATAGATGTGGATATGCATAGGGTTCACACACCTCACAACGATACTCTAGTGGTGACACTATAGATCACTAACTACATTGTTGGATGTGTTTCGATTGATCACAAAAGTTCAGTCGAAATCAATTAGGGTTGATTATAACAAATTAAAGTGCATGATGACGCCCTGCTTGGCTTCGCCTGGTAGTCGATGAAGCTGCTTGGCTTAATTTCAATCGAGCTAATAGTGGTGACGGAGTTAAAACACTCAACCATCGATGCTTCCATAATTATGAGACTTTGTCTGAATATGTTGAAGGATATAACTTTGACGTATTATCTGATGTTGAAGATTCCCAACCCAAAATGGCGTCGAGAAAGTACTGAGTAGTCGGAAGATAGCTCGAGAATGCTTTATGTTGGGATGGAGATACCGAAATAGTAATCAGAGGGCAAGGTATCTATATCGAAAAATAGGAATAAACTTTTCAAGAATATATGGGGAAAAAGACCGGAAGATGATTCTTCTTCCATATGAGTTAGATTTTTTTATGAAAAATAGAAGGCGCGGATTCAATATCCTCTACAAACTCATAATAAACACTACTATCACATCCCACCCCGGGCCTCAATGTCCGAGCCCAGGTGTGACCTCGACTTGATGTTACTTAACTAACCACAAAATACACTACTATTAATTAATATAGATTTTCTAAATATTTACTAACTCAGAATTCAAAGATACACGTGTCTCAAAAATATATCTCATAACAAAACTACAAAAATTAATCCCTTTGCGATTCACACTTGTTCGCTAACCTCAAAATCCTACACTGCCCTCTGACTCTACCTAGCACCAGTAGTGGACCCGTCTCTAGCAGAGGTACCTGAGATAAAATATTTTATCGGTGTACTATCTCCATATTATAAAATAATTTATGGATCAAGTGCATTTGTTAGAATCCACTTTCCCAAAACAGAATATAATCGTACTAAACAATAACAAAATTCATAGATATAATCAAAATATAATAACTGAATATAAATCAACCAATTAAATCATTTTTATATATTAAAATACCAAAAATATACTTTCCTACTAGCCATAAGATCGTTTGACCTCAAGATCTAGAGTTATAATGGTACCGTAGCCTGTACAACTACACAATCTAAGGTTTTCATCAGTGTCAGAGCCATTCAATATCATCAACGGTAGGTGCCAACACGTGGTATGAACTGTCATATCATGGTGATAATCATTATCATCAACAACAATCACCTGCAGGACTTGCCCTCCTGTCAGGTTACAACACAACGACTTATAGGGCATATCCTCCTATTAGGACCAACAACATCCTATTGGACATGCCCTCTTGTCAAGATCGTACTATGGCATAATAGTATAATAATAAAAATCACTTTTCACATTTAACCATTTACTTGATCCATTTAACATTATAAAACAATCAATTTTTTATAAACGTTTTCTTTTCATATTTTAATTCAAAAATATAATTTGGCAATTTACATAGAAGATAGTACACTTACCTCAATAATTACGCTGTTTTTCACACTACTATCGTAACCTTGACGGGGTCAGTCTCGCCTGTGAATCTAACAACGACATGACCTAAACTAAGAATTTAACTAAATAAATCTAATACGATGTAAAATATGTGAAATGCGTGACACTAAAATACAATTTTTTCATTCCCAAATTTTCTTAATTATACGAAATTATTAAACGCCAAATTTCTTAGGTCAATATTAGCTGTACAAAAATTATTACAAAATATTTTCTAATTAATAGTCTAATCTACAAAAAGAAATATTAAAAGGGAGAAATCGAGTGGCGGCTGGTAGTACGTAGATACGTCGCTACTTTCACTGTAAGTGTACGGGTCAAGTTTTAGTATAGTTTGGAAGAGTAAGGGTTGTCGTATCCATAGAGATTGGTTGAGATTATTACCGAGTACCGTAATTATCATAACCTAACTTTATTTAGACTTTAAAAATTGGTTTTTATAATTAATAATATACTAAACTAATTAACAAATTAAACTAATTATACTATAATACTATTTTGAGATGTTTAAGGGAATAGATTATCTAGGGATTAACTTCGTTTACTTAAACGTGTTTGATCTCGTTTAGTTATCAATAATGGTATTCGACCTATATGACAATCTTTGTATCATAAACTCATTCACTCCATCTCCCGAGTGACAAGTGAATGAATATGTGACTTCGCGTTAACGCCGAAGTCCCCCTCTAGCAATTTTTAGAACACATAATCATATGAGTCTTACCCTAACGTCATTGATTGCACACTTTCTAACTCCATTCTAGGTTATTAGATCGTCGTGTTGTGTTAAACCCTTATCCAAATTCGAGGTTACCTCTCTCGAGTGTCAAACCTCGATTTCTCAATATATCTAAATAAGCATATAATAGAAATACAAGAACGGTAAACACAATCGAATAGCAAAGAACAACCGTTAAAAAAACACAACTCAAACAAACGACATTTTCATAAACTATATTAATCCCATAGATAATCCACGTTTAGATCATGGTCATAACCATTTATACAACAAGAATCGAGCTAAATATGCTCAAACAATAAACCAAAATTGAGAAATGAAGAGAGAAACAAAAGAAACTAGTCATTATCCGAAGATTTGACGCTAAAACCGCTTCGAGATTGTTTCTCCTTCTTCGTTTTGTGTTCTTCTCCTTCGGATTCGGTTGAGCACTCCCCAAAACTCTCTCTACCTATTCTACTCCTATATGATCTCTTATGGCCGAAATGGAGAGGAGGAAGAAGGATATAGGGAACAAAATATCTAAAAAAATATCTAAAATCTGTGCAGAGTAACCGCCGCGACGGTGGGTATATCGGCAATGGTCATCGTCGCGGCGATGGATGCAGCTGTGGGAGCAGAGACATTCTGTTGATTCACCGCCACAGCGGTGGATCTCACCACTGCAGCGGTGGATTTGCAGAGAGTTTAGGCCATTCTCTATATTTTAACTGCCGCGGCGGTGGGCTCCAGATTCTGAATTTTGTCATTTTGCTTGTTTTTCCATCGTTCTTCTATCGTTCTTGATCTGATTTGATCGTTTATGATCCATTTTCATCCTTTTTCACCCCACATACCTGATTTATACAAGAAGAATAAAAACGTATTAAAACACTATAAAGAAAACTCGAAAACTAACAAGTTCGGTTTGAAAATAGATAGGTAAATTACACTTATCAACGGCCTTGAAAAGCCGGGTCGTTACAGTTGGTATTAGAGATTATGTTATAGGTTCTGTAGATTCGGTGTTATTGTCATGTTAGTAGTGGACCAAAGGATAAGTTGTTGCATTGTGAAGTTGAAATGTGAGTTTCAAGTCATTTTACTTGACTAGTTTGTAGTACATATGCATCAGACACAACATTAAATTCATTATTATTCATATTACGTTATTAGTGGGTAATATATGTCTCTATGTATTATTATATTATTACCTTATTTATTTAAGATAATTGAATTTCGAGACGAAAATCCTTTTAGGGGGGAAGGATTATAAGACCCAATCTTGATTTTGCATAACTGTAATTGCATTATAGAACATTTAGAAAATATGTGGGTCCAATGTGTTATTTAAAATTCTTTTAGGGGTCATGATGATATTAAAAAATTATGCTTTAGGAAGTTTGAGGATTAATATGTTAATTTTAATTTTGACTTTATAAATTTTAGGAGCTAATTACTATTTCAAAACATTAATTTTATCTATTGGGTCTAAATAACATTTTAAAATTATGAAAGAGGCATGCGGTTAATGTAATTTTTAATAATAATTGATGAGTGTAAAAATGGTCACTCCCACGCAACCAATGGGAGATCGCCACATGTCTACAACTCTCCAATGGAGTCAGCTTATACCAAAGACAAAATATAAAGATTATGCCGGACAGAGGCGCATCTCAGCCCATGCTGGCAATTCCAAGAGGCACTACCTATCTCGAAAATCAATTCTACAAGCTCCTCAGCAAAACGCCCCACTTTCTGTCTCCGACTATCTGGGAAGGATGGGGGATGAAACTCCTCAGAACACCCCCTTCTCGTCTCCGGCAATCCGGGAAGGGCAGGGAATGAGACTTAGTAAAATACCCCCTCCTTCCCGTTTTCGACAATCTGAGAAGGGCAGAGAAGGAGACTCAACAAAACACCCCCTTCCCTTCTCTGGCTATCTAGGAAGGGCAGGGAAGAAAACTCCTCAGAACGCCCTATTCCCGTCTCTGGCTATCTGGGAAGGGCAGGGTATGAAACTTCTCAAAACACCCCCCCTTCCCATCTCCGAAAATCCGGGAAGGGATGGGGATGAAGCTTCTTCACCATGGACTATAGGAAGAATCCCACATCATGGGCCGGGCCAATCACCTCTTTAGGCCTCAGTAAATGGGCTAAAAAGCCCAAGCCCATAGATTTAAGCTCTCCACTCGCCTTCTGATTGGTCACGCGCGTGAGATAGGACACTAGTCCATGCTTAAGCCCCTAAACTAATCAATCTATTACCTATATAAATGAGGCATACCAATACCCAAAGGTACACCAAATTTGCTTACTCTTCTCAGTAGCATATTTATAAATCTTTATCCTGAGCGTTGATTCTCACGCCGAGTGCATCTCCGCAAGTCCTTTGTACAGGTGTCAAGGTGCTGCCCATCCTAGCTCGGACTCATCCCAGCTCGAACCTATCTTTTCGTGGATCAGAAGACCAGAAAGCATTCAAGCTCATTCCAGCTCGGACCCATCTCTTCTCAGACCGGAAGGCATTTGTGCTCATTCCAGCTCAGACTCATCCCTTCCTGGTTGGAAGATTCTCCACGGATAAGAAAACTCTCCACGAATCAGAAGACAGCCAGGTTGCTTCACCGTTCAGTCCCCATCCCGGGTCACTCCAACTTTACCCATCCCGAGTCAGATGGACTGATCCTGAACCTCTCCATCCCCATTGATAGATGTGATCTACCTACATATTTTCAAACCGAATTAAGTTGGTTTTCGAGCGTTTATATAGTATTTTATTATGTTTTAATTAGTTTTTGTCTTTTTGTATTAAATCAGGTGTGTGGGGCCAAAATATAAGAAACTAGAGTGAAAATAATGAGATCGAACCGAAGGCGAATCGAAGTTATGGTGGATAAACAAGCAAGGAGGCAAAAATATGAAGGAAGCCCACCGCCTAAGCATCCAAATCTCTACCTAGGCAGTGAAGATGCTAAGAAAGACAAAAGGTTACTGATAGCCCACCGCCTAGGTAGAAACCCCAGCAGAAATATTTCCAAGTCCACCGCCTACTTCTTCGCCTAGGCGGTCACCAAACCTGCAAAGCCGGTATAGATACTGTAACTTCAAGTCTATTTTTGACTATGATGAAATCTGATTTTGAAAACACTAAAAACATAGAAGTTGTAGATCTTGTTCTTAGATTTTCATAGGTTTTTGAATCACCTCAATCAGAGTTCCGATGAAGAAGTTACAGTCAAAATAAAATGCAAACCTGCAGTTCCTCGGCCTAGGCGAGAATTCCACCGCCTAGGCGGAAAAGCGGCAGAAAGTTAATCGCTCTACCTTCTCCTAGGTGAAAAATCCTGTGCCTAGGCAGAAACCCCTGACACAGCCTTGATATTTATTAGATATTTTGAGATATTTTGGCTATAAATACCATTCTCTCTCCCCTCTTTGTGAACCCCCCGGCCATTTGGGCACCTTTGGCTATATTTAGGCCTAGGTTTAGGAGTTTTATAGGTATATCTCACATCTCAAAGTGGAGAAGACGGCGAATCAATCGTTGAGCGTTCTTAGCAGTTTATCTTCGGACGAGACTAAGTTTTTCGATTGTTTTTCCTTATTTATTTATCTTAGGATCATGTGAGCATGTTTAGCTTGTTATTTCATTATTTATGTGGCTAAGGCCATAGCTAAACATGGATTGTAGTAGGGATTAATACTATATTTATAAATACATTGTTTGGATGATTTCGGTGTTGTGTTTGTGATTGTTCTTCGTAGTTTGATTATATTTATCATATTGTTAGTTTATCATGATTAGTTAGATAAATAGAGAATTCAGGGTTTTGACAAACCCTGGATTCAGATTAGGGTAAACAAACACCATGATTTTATAACTTGATCGGGGTTTGAATCGTGGATAATCGATGACGTTGGGACAAGACTCACGTGATCTAGGGTCGTTAAGACGTTGAGGGGTCGTTAAGACGTTGAGGGAGACTTCTTTGTTGATAAGAATTTGTGTCATATCCCCCATATTACACTCGGGAGAGGTGGTGAGGGATTTTTAAAATGGAGATTGTCGATAGGGTAAATACAACGCAACGATCCAATAACCTAGGAGGGAGTTGGATTGTGTGCAATCAATGACGCTAGCCTAGACTCACGTGACCTAGGGTCGTTAAGACGTTGAGGGGGACTTCTTCGTTGACTCAAAATCATGTATTCCCCCTTCTTACACTCGGGAAAGGTAGTGGTGGAGTTTACGTACCGAGATTATCAAATAGGTCGAACACCGTAAACGCGAGTAAATTGAGATCGAACACGTATTTGTAAACACGTTAATCCCTAGATAATTCTTCACCCTAAAACATATTAGTATATTAGTGTATTTAATTTAGGATATATTGGTATTAGTTTAATTAATTAAAAACATTTATTTTTCTCGTAGATAAAATTAGGTCACGACAAACGCGGTATTCGATAGTAATGACACCAATCCCAGTGGATACGATAACCCGATCTTAACGATCACACTATACTAAAACTTTGACCTCGTACACTTGCGAGTAGTCATATACGCGAAGGATAGTAGAATCCTTCAGCGTACAAGTTTTTGGCGCCGTTGCCGGGGATTGTTTTGATGTTATTGTCGAAGAAACGTGGTAACGGCTGGAGACTTAAGTTTTAGATAGGAGAAGCAAGTGTATCATATTCTAGTCCCGTCAACGCACCAAGTTTTTGGCGCCGTTGCCAGTGATTAGTCGTTAGGCGAGTTTAGTTCTTGGCGATCGTAACCAAGTTTTTGGTAATGTTGTCGGGCATTGATTTGTTGTTATTATCGATATTATGTGTAAATGACTTAATTTTACTTTAGGCATTTATTTGTATATAATTGTTATTTGTAGTTTTGTTTTTGTTTCCAATGCAGGGTACTTGACGATGTTAGATTGAAGTGTATTGATGCATCCCTTTCGATGGGATTCTAATCCGTTTTATGTTGCTTGGCCAAGCACATAAGCCGGTGAGGCATTTCGTTGAAAGATTGAGCCATCCAAAGTAAAACCTCTCCAGTCTTGAGGGTGTTCTGAAAATGTCGGGCCGAGGACATTAAACCACGCATTTCTTGGGAGGCAACCCAAGGCTAAATAAGTTAAATCCGTCACATCCGACTTGATTCGGAGGCGAGATCCTCTCGCCTCCCAGGTAAGTATTCAAAACACCCTTCGTCAGTATGCTTTAAATTTCATATATTGAGATTGATGATTGGGATCGCTGAGAACACTATCCATTTTAAGTTCGGAAGTGATGTGTAGTATGTTAGTTTATGTGTTATCGTTTTCTCGTATTGCATGTCTGTTTAGGTTAGAATGTGTTTTTGTTTTTGTGTTGTTGTTTTCATGTTGAGTTTTGTGTTCATCTGGGTCGTTACCCAATGATGATAATTACCCCTGGTTGTTTTCGAGATCAAGGGTAATACCCATGCATGTGTATTCTGTGTGCTTGACTATGCGTTTTGGTCAAAATTATTGTAAATCCTAATTTGTACGAGCACATAGACTCAATGTATTTTTATTCAATTGACTTGAGGACGATTATCGATTGACCAAATTCATGACACATTAAGTATTCTAGAACTTGATTGAAGGGAAGCTTGAGGCGAAATCCTAGGCGAGGTAGTTCAAGAGACGTGATTTAGGCATTTTTTTTGTCGCTTGAGCCTTTTTAAGCCTACCATGTTACATGTTTATCCCTCGTCACCTTGTTGAAGCCTAAATGTCAATGCAATTTTGAACACGTAAACTAATACCCTGGCTGGTTGATCTTTTTCCACACCTTTATCGCTTAACCAAAGGCACAATCTTGAGTGAATCAAGTAGCGGTTGCAAATGCTACTTGATGTGAGTGGTTGGGTTTGGGACGAACTTCTAATTGGTTCAGTATTTGAGTATTCACTTATCATTTTTCATTTGTATTTCACACACCCCTTCAATTGTAACATTTAAATAAGTTTGGGTGTATGTTCATTAAAAAAAAAAAAGTCAAATGTAAATACGGTTTTTATTTCCGTTTCTTTTGACAAGTGAGTACGTCGGTTTTAATTACATGTTCAAGATTGTTTCCAATATTTCTTGGGGGTTCGAGAGTGAATGTGCCAAGCGTTGAGCCTTGGGTAACGTTAAGTTAACAACGTTAACCTATTTTCTATTCCAAATTACCCTTGGCCAAATATACCAAAACCGAACCAAGTCTTAATGATCTTCATGAACTACTAAACCTACACTAGTGGAGAGTAGACCCCAATCCAGCTTATGGTAATCCTTAACTCATAAATTTCGTTGGGGGATAATCCAATCCGATCGTTGTATAGTCATATTATTGAGTCTCGTACCAACACGTTTACAGGATCTAGAATAGAGTTCACCATTATTTCATATCGAAATTCTAGAACATTACATGCTATGTTTTACCGCCTGAACTCGAAATAATTGGAGGTTGTTGAGGGAAAAATAAATAGGTCGTTAGAAGAAGTCAAAACTCGCATGTTGTTATGTTTAGATTATTTTTAAGTTGTTTGTTATTTAATTCAGTTTATTGTTTTTTTCATTTTAGTGTGTGTGTTTGGCTCGAGGACTAGCCAAATTTCAAGTTTGGGGGTATTTGATAGGTGTGATCTACCTACGTATTTTCAAACCGAATAAAGTTGGTTTTTGAGCGTTTATATAGTATTTTATTATGTTTTAATTAGTTTTTATCTTTTTTGTATTAAATCATGTGTATGGGGCAAAATGGTAGGAAACTGAGCGAAAACGATGAGATTGAACCGAGGGCCAGTCAAAGTTACGGTGGATAAACAAGCAAGGAGGCAAAAATATGAAGGAAGCCCCCCGCCTAGGCAGTGAAGATGCTGAGAATGACAAAAGGCTACTGACAGCCTATCGCCTAGGAGGAAAATTCCTCCACTTAGGCAGAAACCTCAGCAGAAACATTTTCAAGTCCACTGCCTATTTCTTCGCCTAGGCGGTCACCAAACCTGCAAAGCTGGTACAGTTGCTGTGACTTCAAGCCTATTTTTGACTGTGATGAAATCTAATTTTGGAAACACTCAAAACATGGAAGTTGTAGATCTTTTTCTTAGATTTTCATAGGTTTTTGAATCGCCTCAATCGGAGTTCGGATAAAGAAGTTACAATCAAAATAAAATGCAAACCTGTAGTTCCTCGGCCTGGGCGATAATTCCACCACCTAAGCGGAAAAGCGGCAGAAAGTTAACCAGCCTACCTCTGCCTAGGTGAAAAACCCTGTGCCTAGGCGGAAACCCCTGACATAGCTTTGATATTTATTAGATATTTTGAGATATTTTGGCTATAAATACCATTCCCTCTCCCCTCCTTGTGAACCTCTCGGCCATTTGGGCACCTTTGGCTATATTTAGGCCTAGGTTTAGGAGTTTTAGAGGTGGAGCTCACTTCCCGTAATAGAGAAGACGGCGAATCGATCGTTGAGTGTTCTTAGCGGTTTATCTTCGGACGAGACTAAGTTCTTCGATTGTTTTTTCTTATTTCTTATATTAGGATCATGTGAGCATGTTTAGCTCGTTATTTCATTATTTATGCGGCTAAGGCCATAGCTAAACATGGATTGTAGTAGGGATTAACACTATATTTATAAATACGTTGTTTGGATGATTTCGGTGTTGCGTCTGTGATTGTTATTCGTAGTTTGATTGTATTTATCATATTGTTTGTTTATCATGATTAGTTAGATAAAATGGAGAATTCGGGGTTTTGACAAATCCCATATTCGAATTAGGGTAAACAAACGTCATGATTTTATAACCTGATTGGGGTTTGAATCGTAGACAATCGATGACGTTGGGGCAAGACTCACGTAACCTAGGGTCATTAAGACGTTGAGGGGGACTTCTTCGTTGACACGAAGTTGCGTTATATCCCCCGTCTTACACTCGGGAGAGGTGGCAAGGGAGTTTTAGAACGGAGATTGTCGATAGGGTAAATACAACGCGACGATCCAATAACCCGGGAGGGAGTTGGATTGTGTGTAATCAATGACGCTGGGCGAGACTCACGTGACCTAGGGTCGTTAAGATGTTGAAGGAGACTTCTTAGTTGACTAGAAGTCATGTATTCCCCCGTCTTACACTCGGGAGAAGTGGCGGTGGAGTTTACGTACTGAGATTGTCAAATAGGTCGAACACTGTAAACACGAGTAAATCGAGATCGAACACGTATTTGTAAACACGTTAATCCCTAAGAAATTATTCACCCTAAAACATATTAGTATATTTGTGTAGTTAATTTAGGATATATTAGTATTAGTTTAATTAATTAAATACATTTGTTTTCTGCCTAGATAAAATTAGGTCACGACAAATGCGATATTCGATAATAACGATACCAATCCCTGTAGATACGATAATCCGATCTTAACGATCACACTATACTAAAATTTTAACCTCATACACTTGCGAGTAGTCATATACGCGAAGGATGGTAGAATCCTTCGGTATACACCCATCCCAGCAAAAAAAAATATCTCTATCAATAGTGACCAGACCATACCGTTGAGGTCATTTAAGACCCGACATCAACAATAATAATAATAAAAAATTCTTCCCTAGATAATAATAATAATAATAATAATAATAATAATAATAATAATAATAATAATAATACTAATTAATATATATAAAGAGAAAAATGTGGCCTTTTCTAGAATAAGCCACACACCAACAAAAAAAATAAAAGAGAAACACCGAGTGGCGGCCTAGGAAAACTAGGTCATTACAACTACGATTACTAGAATCCATTCATGTTCTTCCTAGGTAGACTAAGAATGCAGTATCAACAAACAAAGAACAAATGTAAAAGAGATAGGAAGGATGAAGAAAACTTACATGGACTAATTTGAACCGTTGAACTGATCGCTCATAACCATATTTTTTTTAAATTGATGTGGGTGAAAATCTATCGACCTCCAAGTGTCTTCACCTAAGCCTGCCACGTATCAGCTAAAGACACATTAGCAAACGGTCTGATCAGCCTAGGATAATATTTGCTTGGTACCTAATCTTGTCAGTTATCTTGCAGGATGAGCAACACTCAATTAGTAATTCTCTATAATCATGAAGGATCCAAATGGCATGGCTTAGGCCGGTCTAGTCACCTCGGCATTCGTACTAGTGTTTGGGCCGATTTATCCGCTACCTCAGCAGCGGGGCCCATGGACTTCTCCATCAGTGTTTAAAGGCCTAGGACCATAGCTCTAATCCCTTCATCTGCTCTTTTTCTCCTCCACGTGCCGTGTTAAGGTCGATAAAAGAGCTTAAGGTCTTAATCACCGAAACACTAATCAAATTCTGGCCTATAAATGGAAAGGGTGAACATTATTTTAGAGGTTGAAATAGGTAACCTCTTTTAGAATAATCAAAGCATCCTTAAATTTTTTCCCCGAGCTCTTTCTCTCATGCAGAAAGGGACATGCTAGGCTAACCGTGGCAAGTCCTGTGTGTAGGTACGGATCTGGAGACCAAGCCAGACAAGGCCAGGCCAACTTTCTCATTCGCAATTTCAAGGATAAAAAGACTTAAAGGATCTAGCTTCTCCAATAACAATTTCCAGATAATTAACTATTCCCTACGTGGACACTGACCAAAATATACTGTTGGTCAATCCATTTTTAGACACTAACAATTTGGCTCCATCTGTAGGAAACTTATAAAGACCTTTCTCAGATCATTGACTCCTAGCTCAACAAAGACTTGATGATCACAAGGTCTAGTTAGATTATTCAACAAAGAGATCAGAACGTCTTGGTGAATAACAACTTGACCCAAGATATTTCAAGGATCCCCATACCAAATACTAGGGCCTCAACCCATATCTCGGTTGAATAAGAGAACATTCTAGTGGGCTAGGTATGTCAATCAGCTCCGCCCTCAAGGGTCGTGGTAGGCCAGACCTTTAGGCCATTGAGGCATCAAGAATTGAAAGTTTGGAACGTCGATTTGGTGAGTTCCAAAATTATTTCCAAGTCCTTCTTTCCCGCCTGCCTCCAGACCCCGCAAGAAGATATGAGCGCCCTCAAAAGTCTAGAGATCAAGTTATCTACTCCTATGAGCATGTACCTCGGGCCCGTCCTCAACCTTGTAACCGGGATGTAAAGGAGAAGGATTTGGCCTCTCTGCCACTTCGGGGGCATCATCTCAGCCATCTTAGGGGCACCGAGCTGAGGACAAACAAAAATCCCTGCCAACTAGAGCACCCAGTCACATTTCTTGATCTGAGCACTGAGTCCATCGGGCTCGTGAGTTAGATTTCCATTTCTCGCCAGCCTAGATGTATGGTGCCCGGGCAGCTGCCAGCTAGGTCGTGGTTCCTCCCAGAGGAAAAATAGCCATAGAGCATCCTCTTGTCGAGATAGAGGCAACACTCCACCAAATACAAGGTACTAGGAGAGCAGTCAGACTCCCTGCCAGGGTAAAATTCGCCTTCATTGATGAAATTGTGGGATAGGCAATCCCCCGGTGTCCCTATATGATAGGACCACTTACCTGTGGATCATCTCTCTATTTTTATATCCCACATAGACATGAAAACGGCCTCCATGATGATGAGATGTAAGTTCTTTCTACTCTGACTGGTCCGATCCGCACTTGGTTCCAATATCTAACCCCAACCTCAATATCTACTTTCACTAAGCTCGAGAACTCTTCCTAACCCAGTTCAGCCATTCTCTGCTTAGGTCAAAGACCGTGACCCACATCCTTGTCCTTCGATAGAAGGTCAGGGAGAATTTGGGTGACTACGTGGATAGATTTTGGAAAGAGACTTTTAGCTATGAGGATCTCTCAGATGTCGTAGCCCTGCATACCTTCATCGATAGGTTTAGGCATAGAATGATGTCTTATGACCTGTGCTCACGGCTAGTACCAAACCTGCACGCTGCCCTAGACCATGGTACCAGCTTCTACGAAGCTGACCTGAAAGATATAGTGAAGAGAGACCGAGAAGAGATTCATAAGAAGAAAAGCCATACTAAGAAAAGACCAAGTCAATCTTAAGGCTCGTGAAGGCTTCAACCTGAGGGGCAATTGGGACATTTGCCCGGGGACCAAAGACCTCTTCCACCCCCAGGGCCTCGACAACATGGATTCACCCCGCTAATAGCTTCAGTTGCAACTATTTTCATCGAGAATGTCGAGAAATGAATGTTCTTATCTGCCTCTTTTCTGAAAGGAAAACCCATTGGCATGTCAGTTAACAAATACTTCAAAACCCACAAAGACCGTGGTTATTCTACTGAGGAGTGCTTTCAACTCAAGGAGGAGATAGAAGCGCTCATTAAAAAGGGGTACTGATGAGTGGTTTATTTACCAACAAATCAAGTACTTAATATTTGGGTGTTTTAAATCATTTTTTTTAGTTTAATGTTTGTTTGTAATGTTTTATAGATTTTTTAATAAATGGGTGAAAAGGTGTAAAGTCGGTTCAGGTGCAGTAACATCAAGGACAATTTTGGACACAATGAAATTCTATTTTTGAAAAACTTAATCCATGGAAGTTGTAGATATCAATCTTAGCTTTCTATAGGTTTTTGAATCACCTCAATCGGAGTTTGAACGAGAAAGTTGCGGCCAAATGACCACCGCTGCAGCAGTGAAAAATCAGTGAACCTACTGACTTCCCGCCGTTGTAGCAGTGATTCCCACCGCTGCAGCGGTCTGGCACCAGGTGGCTTAGATATTTCTTGATATTTTTGAGATATTTTAGACCCCTACTTGATCACCTTTTTCCCCAACACCCTTAGGACATTTTTGGGAGTGTTTTTGAAGCTCCAAGACATATCAACCAAGAGGAGATCACAAATCCTAGAAGAGAAAATGATCTCAGAGTGGTTTTAGCAAACGTTCTTCAATAACGGCTAGTCTCCTTTCTTTATCTTTTTATTTCTTAGTTTGGTTGGTAGTTTTGTTCATGTTTAGCTTGTATATTGTTGAATATTGGGCTATGGTCATGTATAGCTAAACATATATTGTTTAGGGGTTGATGTATTTCATGAAAACGTGCTTTAAATAAATCGATATTTTGTTAACGGTTGTTTATCTTTATCCGATTGTGTTTACCATTTTATTACTTCCATTATATGCTTATTATGATATATTGGTTGGTTTGAGAATATGGAATTTGACTCTCGGGAAAGGTAGCCCTGAATTCGGATTAGGGTTTAAACACAACGTGATAATCTAATGACTCGGGAGAGTATTAGAAAGTATGCAATCCGTGAGGTTGGGGTGAGACTCATGTGATCAGTATCATATAGACACTAGATGAGGACATCAGCGTTGACGCGAAGTCGCATATTCATTCACTTTATACTCGGGAGAGGTAGTGAGTGAGATTTCGATACCTAGATTATTGGATAGTGTGAATGCCGATAATATAAACTAGATTGAATCGAACACGATTACGTGAACAAAATTAATCCCTAGAAAATATTTTCCCATTAACGTCATAGTAGTATTATAGTTTAATAATTAATTTAGTTTAGTTGATAATTATTATAAAAAAAAAAAATCCTAAATTTGAGTCGCCTAGATAAAATTAGGTTATGACAATCGCGGTACTTAGCGACGATCTAATCTAATCCCTATGGATACGACAACCCTTACTCTTCCTATCATATTAAAACTTGACCCATACATTTGTGGTAAAAGTAGCGACTTAATATTCCTCTACTAGGTACCTTGGAAATTATGTTTACAGGACGAATAGAGAACCCTAGTTTGGGGAAAATGATTGCCGAGAGGAGCATAGAGGTTAGCGAAAAAGGAGAAACCATTGCCAACCTCTACCTCGGGATAATAATCTCAGTAATGATGACGACCAGCGGGCGGACAGTGAGATCAATGTCATCCACGGTGGGCTTGGCTTTAGAGGGAAGACGTCTTATTCCCATAAGCGATACGAGCATAAGGCAAAAATGAAGGCTGACCAAGATGTGTAAGAGGTGAGCATAGTCGATGCCGCTACGCACAACGCAATCTCCTTCAATGAGGTTGACCTCAAAGGGGTACATACCCCCCACAACAATGCATTGGTGATCTAAGCCTTGATCAACCACTACAAGATCGAGAGAATCTTGGTTGAAGGGGGCAACTTAGCCAACATAATTTTCAAGTAGGCTTTCGACAAAATGAAGGTCAATTCAAGTGTTGTGTAGCCCATAAAGGTACCCCTTATAGCTTCAGCGGGGACGTCGTCAGCTCGGTCGGATGGGTCTCTTTGCCCGTCATAGTCGGGTCAAAACCAAGGTCGGCCACGGTCTGGACTAAATTTCTCATTGTGAACCGACCCTCACCCTACAATGTTATCATAGGGTATCCAACTGTAGTTGCTCTGAGGGCTTGCTCTCCTTATCACTAGATGATGAAGTTTCCTACAGATCACGGGGTGGGAGAAGTTCGAAGAAATCAAAATTCAGCCCAAGCATGTGCCAGGAGGGTGCTCGGGAAAAAGAAATATCAATCACTAGCCGGGCATGGGCTTAGTGAAACTCAACTCAGATGTCTTGAGCTCATGACCATGGACAATGATAACGGGATCATCCCAATAGATGATCCTCAGAAAGAAGAGCTCGATCTCTGACCTCATGAAGATATGTTAGAGATGCCCATTCACCCTTCCATTGAATGAAAGAATGTGAGAATATAAGCTAGGCTCAACCCTGAGCAGCGTGCTGAGCTTACTGACCTGTTGCGGAGAAATTATGACATCTTTACCTAGTCTTACAATGAGCTTTCTGGGATCGATCCCAGGGTAGCAATGCACTGGTTGTATGTTGACATGCATAACCCTCTAGTTCAGAAAAAGTGGAGAAAGTTTCACCCAAATCGATAGAAAATTATTGAAGAGAAAATGGATAAGCTTGTGAAGTCTGACATCGTTGAAGACGTTAAGTTCCCGGACTAGTTATCCAACGTGGTCCTCACACCTAAAGCCGAGAAAAAATGGCGCCTTTGCATGGATTTCAAGGATTTAAACAAGGCCTGCCCGAATGACTTTTTCTCCTTGCCGAGGATTAACATCGTGATCGACACCACTGCTGGGTACAAGTAGTTAAGCTTCCTCAATAAGTATGTCGGCTACAACTAGATCCCGATGTACACACCTGATAAGAGTAAGACCTCGTTCATTACAGACCAAGGTACTTATTGCTATAAGGTCATGCCGTTTGGGTTGCATAACACCGGAGCAACCTATCAGCGTTTGGTTAACAAGATTTTCAAAGAGGAGACCGAGAAGACTATGGAGGTGTAAACATGTCGGTCAAGAGCAGCCGAGCTCAAGACCATCTTAGGCACCTCTAGGCCTATTTTAACAAGCTCTAGGCTCACTACATGAAGCTCAACCCGAACAAATGTATATTCGGGATGTCTACGGGAAAAGTTCTCGACTTCATGGTGTTACAGTGAGGTATCAACGCCAACCCCAACCAAATTAGCATCGTACTTGGAATGTCCTCACCCCGCAAGAAGAAAGAAATTTAAATGCTCATGGGGAGACTAGCAACGCTTAACCGTTATATCTCTAAATCCTCCGAGAAGTGTCTGTCGTTCTTCAAGATCCTAAGGGGCAATAAGGCATTTGAATGGACTGAGGAGTGTAAAAAGGTTTTCCAAGAACTCAAGAAGTATTTCTCCTTAGCTCCTTTTCTCAGCACCCCGAAGAAAGGAGAAGAGTTGTTTCTCTACATCTCGGCGTCCACCACAGTAGTAAGTGTGGCCTTGGTGAGGAAGAAAAATGGCATTCAGAGCCCGATGTATTACTCCAGTAGGGTCCTCACTGACGTTGAGACGAGGTATTCATGGTTTAAAAAGTTAGCATACACCCTACTGATCACATCAAGAAAATTAAGGCAGTATTTTCAAGCCCAAACCATTGTCATTCTGACTAACTAGCCCCTAAGGCATATACTCCATTCTCCAGATGTCTCTGGGCGATTGAAAAAATATAGCCTTAAGCTTGGCCAATTTCATATCGAATACTAGCCTAAAACAACGATCAAGGGGCAAGTCCTAGTCGATTTCATTGTAGAGCTAACTTTCCTGAACGAAGATCCAATTACCGATCTAGAAGTTACCAAGACGACTCCTCAACTCAGCAATAAGGCCAGTGAAATTCCCACCACAAGACCAGACCTGGGACCAGGCTCCTGGTAGCTGTATATATAGACAGTTCCCCAAACCAAAATGGTTGTGGAGCTGGGATGGTCCTCGTAGCCCTATATAAGAAAGAAGTAGAGTATGCACTCTGGTTGGGATTCCGGGCCACAAACAACGAGGCAGAGTATGAAGCCCTTCTTTTCGGGTTGAGGTTAGCTCGGAAATTCAACGTAAAGACTCTCTAGGTCCTGTGTGATTCCCAGCTCGTGGTCAACCAAGTAAATGGTGACTACCTAGCCAAAGACCCGAGTATGGTTACCTACCTGGAGAGGGTGAATGCTTTGGTAAATGACTTCAAGAAGGTGCAAGTCAAGCAAATTCCCTGAGAAAAGAATAGGCATGTCAATTTGTTGGCTAACCTGGATTCCTTAATAGAATACACCCTCAAGCGTACAGTACCCGTGAAGTATTTGGCCGAGCCGAGCATAGTGGCAACGGACTAGGTTGTGACCATATGCGAACTTAGTTCCTAGTTGTCTTAGATAGATCTAATCAAGAATTACCTAGAAGATGGAGCGTTACCAAAAGACTGAGCTAAGGCTAAAAAGATACGATACCAAGCTGCGAGGTACGTACTTCTCGACAGGGTGCTATATCGTAAATCCTTCTTAGGCCCCTAGTCTAGATGTCTCCAACCTGAAGAGGCGTACTATGTTATGCGATAAGTTTACGAAGGAATTTGGGGCAACCATTCCGGGGGGGGGAGGGGGCAGATCCCAAGCTCAAAAATTACTCTAGCACGAATACTATTGGCTAAAAATACTAGACGATGCGGGTGAAATCGTGAAAAAGTGCCACAAATGACAGAGGTTTGCCGCCCACCCTTATGCACTGCCAACCGAACTGGTGCCCATGACTATCACTTGGCCCTTTGTCCAGTGGGGCATCAACCTCCTCGGCCCATTCGCTCAAGACACTGGCTAGAGGAAGTTTCTCGTCATAGCCATGGACTATTTCACGAAGTGGGTGGAAGACAAGCCCCTAGCCAAGATCACCAAGGAAACAATCAGGGACTTTGTATGGAAAAACCTGGTCTACCGGTTCGGTATCCCTAAGGCGATCGTCTTGGACAATGGTGAACAGTTTGACAACAATCTATTTGTCGACCTCTGCTCGGGATAAGGGATCAACATGCACTTCTCATCTCCGGGTCATCCTCAGGTGAATGGCCAGGTCAAGGTCACCAATAAGACAATTTTAAAAAATTTGAAGACAAGGCCAGACAGGTCAAAGGGACAATAGGTGGAAGACCTCTAACCCCTTCTTTGGGCTTGGCACACGACGGTTAAAACCCCGACTAGGGAAACACCCTTTGTGATGACCTTCAGGTCTGAAGTTATTATCCCAATTGATATCGGCATGCCATCACCACTGGTAGCACGTAGATACGTTGCTACTTTCACCGCAAGTGTACGGGTCAAGTTTTAGTCTAATGGGAAGAGTAGGGGTTGTCGTATCCACATGGATTGGTGAGATTATCGTCAGGTACCACAATTATCATAACCTAACTTTATTTAGGCGACATAAATTGTAGATTTTATAATAAATAATAAACTAAACTAATTAACTAATTAAACTAATTATACTATAATACTATTTTGAGACGTTTAGGGGAATAGATTATATAGGGATTAACTTTGTTTACAAAAACGTGTTTGGTTTCGATTAGTTAACAATAATGCTATTCAACCTATCCGACAATCTTTGTATCGGAAACTCATTTACTCCCTCTCTCGAGTGACAAGTGAATGAATATATGACTTCGCATTAACGCTGAAGTCCCCCTCTAGTGTTTTTTAGAACACATAGTCATATCAGTCTTGCCCCAATGTCATTGATTACACACTTTCTAACTCTCTCCTGGGTTATTAGATCATCGCGTTGTGTTTAACCCTAGTCCGAATTCGGAGTTACCTCTCCCGAGTGTCAAATTCCAATTTCTCAATATATCTAAACAAGCATATAATGTAAATACAAGAACGATAAACACAATTGAATAGCGAAGAATAACCATTAAAGAAATACAACTCAAACAAACAACATTTTCATAAACTATATTAATCCCATAGATAATCCAAGTTTAGCTCATGGCCATAACCGTTTATACAATAAGAATCGAGTTAAACATGCTCAAACAATAAACCAAAGTTAAGAAATAAATAGAGAAATGAAATAAACTAGCCGTAGTCCGAAGATTTGATGCTAAGACCGTTTCGAGATCGTTTCTTCTTCTTCGCGTTGTGTTCTTCTCCTTCGGATTTGGTTGAGCACATCGCAAAACTCTATCTAATATATTCTAAAACTAAGGGGTCTCTCATGGCTGAAAAAGATGAGAGGAATGAAGAAATAGGGAACAAAATATCTAAAATCTGTGCAAAGTGACCATCGCGGCTGTGGGCATTCGATAGTGTCACCCGCTGTGGCGGTAGATGCAACGGTGGAAGTAGAGTGTTTATGTTGTTTCTCTGCCGCGGCGGTGGATTTGCAGAGAGTTTAGGGCCTTCTCTGTATTTTGAACGCCGTGGCGGTGGGCTACATGTTCTGAAATTTAGCCTATTTGCTCTTTTTCCACCGTTCTTCCACCACTCTTGATCCGATTTGATTGTTTATGATCCGTTTTCATCCATTTTTACCCCAAACAACTGATTTATAACAAAAAGAATAAAAAAGTATTAAAATGCATTAAAACACTATAAAAATACTCAAAAACTAACAAGTTCGATTTGGAAATAGATAGGTAAATTACACCTATCAATACCCTCAAACTTAGAATTTTGCTAGTCCTAGATCAAAACACCCACACAATACAAGAAATGATAACAACTAATTACGAAATTAAAAACTAAAAACGAAAAACACTAAAAATAATAATGTGCAAGTTTTGAATATCATCTACCGGCTAAACGATTTTTTCCGCATCGGCCCCCAATCCTATCAAGTTCAAGAATAAAACACACCATGTGATGTTCTAGACTTTCAATATTCAGTGATAGTAAGCACTATTCTAGATCCTATCAACGTGTGTGTGATAAAACTCAATTATACAACTATCCGTCAATCGAATTTGATTATCCATCAAGAAAGCTCATGACTAAAACCAAAAAGGTATAGGGAATCTATAACCTGGACTGGATTCTATTCTCCACTAATGTAGGCTAAGAAATTCAAAAAGATCAGTAGGACTTGGTTCAATTTTGGAAAATGGCAAAGGGTATATCGGAAATAGAAAATAGGTTAACGTTGAACTTAACGATACCCGAGGCACATGCTTCACTCTCACACTCGAACCCCCATAGATAAATTTGAAACAACCCTGAACATATATTTACAAATGTTGTACTCACTTGTCAAAAGAAACGGAAAATAAAACCGTATATACATGTTTTTTTTCTTCAACGAACCACACCCGCAAACTTATTCGATTATTACAATTCCATGGGTGTGGTTAAAACGAAAGAAAAAATACAAGTGAGTACTCGAATACCGAACCAATTTAAAAGTTTGCCCTAAACCCAACCGCTCACATCAAGTAGCATACACGAATGCTAACTTGATTCACTCAAATTTGTACCTTCGGTTTAACGATATGGGTTTGGGAAAAAATTCAATTAGCCATGGTATTAGTTAAGTGTTCATAATTGAAACGGTTTTTAGGCTTCGATAGGGTAACAAGGGATAAACATTTAACAAGGTAAGCTCCAAAGGCTCAAGCAATAAAAATGAATGCCTAAATCATATCTCCCGAACTACCTCGCCTAGGATTTCGCCTCGAATTTACCCCAAATTAAGTTCTAGAATCGCCTATTGTCATGAATTTGGGTGACAAATAATCGTTTTCAAATCAATTGGACAGTTATATAATGGGTTTACGTGCTCGTGCATTTAGGATCTACAATAATTTTTACTAAAACGATACGTCAAGCACAAAGAACACACATGAATGAGCTTTACGCTCGACCTCAATAAACAATCAGGGGACAGACTCATTATCGGGTAATGGCCCAGATGAATTCAAAACTCAAGACATAACTATAACTAACCTAAACAGACATGCACACAATAAAAAAATAAAAATAAAATAAAAAAACACCAATATAAACTACAACTAAAACATATACTAAACATACTACACATCACCCCCAACTTAAAATGGGTAATGTCCAAAACGACCCATATGCGATCCCAATGACAGCATATAGAATGATAATGAAGACAAGAGTTTAGAACACGTACCTAAAAGGTGAGAGAATCTTGCCTCTGAATCAAGTCGGCTGTGACAGATTTAACTTACTTTTGCCTTTGGGTTGCCTCCTAAAAAACACCTGATTTAAGGTCATCGGCTTGACACGGCAATAGCTCGTCAAAGAGTGGCTTCTGCCTGTAGTACGTGTCAAACAACACCACATATGGGTCTTGATTTAATACGCCCTCAAGACTGGCGAGATTTGGCATTGAATGGCTCGAGCTTTCAACTCAACTCAGCTCCAATTTATGTGCATGGTTGGCATGAATGTACTAAGCTCGAAATAGGGTAGGATAGGTGAGTCACATCGGATTCTCGTAGATACGATCATCTTGGATTGAGTGCGGCATCACCAACTGGAATTCAAATGATGAAAACTCACAACGATTAATATGTGAATCTCCATCACCAATCCACATTTGGGTTCTCTCCCAATTAGCTTGATAGTCTTCGATCTCACCCAAGTGCCTTTTGTTTGCATTCGGTTCCTCACGGTGGCTTTCACATTCGGATATGATTTGTAAATCTCTCAGTACCACCATGTCTGACTCAGCCTCAATGTATCAAAGAAGATGACCGATCTATGTCTGCAAAGACGTTACGGTCACATCAATTTCAACGTCGATCGTCTCAATATTGTTAAGACGATTCTCGTGCTCATTGATCCGGTCATGCGTCTCCCACAAAAATCTCTGAGTTTTCCCCATAACTGTGGCGAACACCTCTTCTAGGTTAGGAGAAGACTCCACATCTTGAACCGAAATGTCAATCTATAGCGCAGTATTATTGGAATAATCCCCCAAGTTTTGGTGACTTGATAAATAATTCCAACTTTGATAATCGAATGCCGCTAATTCCTCCAATGACCAAAGGGCTTCGTCCACAGTTAGGTTGTAGAAATGGGAGGTTCTGTTTCCTCATTCCACCCATGTTTTGGTTGCGGCTGATAACCCATCGAAAAAATTCAAGAGTTGACATTTCCTCGGGAAACCATGGTTCGGAAACTAGAATAGCAGCTCGTTGTAACGATCCCAAGTACAATAAAACAACTCAAAATTTTGTTGAAAGAATGGCATAAGTACATGTTGATCTAACATCTCCAAGTTCCCTATAGGGAAAATAAAAACAAAACTACAAAGAAAAAATTATAAACAAAATAAATGTCTAAATTAAAATTAGATCATTTACTCACAATATCAATAATAATCGAAAACACAATCCCCGACAACGGCGCCAAAAACGTGGTAGCGTGTAGATACGTCGTTATTTTTACCGCAAGTGTACGGGTCAAGTTTTAATATAATGGGAAGAGTAGGGGTTGTCGTATCCACATGGATTGGTTGAGATTATCATCGAGTACCATAATTATCATAACCTAACTTTATTTAGGTGACATAAATTGTAGATTTTATAATAAATAGTAAACTAAACTAATTAACTAATTATACTATAATACTATTTTGAGACGTTTAGGGGAATAAATTATCTAGGGATTAACTTCGTTTACAAAAACGTGTTTGGTTTTATTTAGTTAACAATAACAATATTCGACCTATCCGACAATCTTTGTATTGTAAACTCATTCACTCTCTCTCTCGAGTGACATGTGAATGAATATGTGACTTCGTGTTAACGTCGAAGTCCCTCTCTAGCATTTTTTAGAACACATAGTCACATCTGTCTTGCCCCAATGTCATTAATTGCACACTTTCTAACTCTCTCCCGGGTTATTAGATCGTCGCGTTATGTTTAACCCTAATCCGAATGCGGGGTTACCTCTCTCGAGTGTCAAACCCCAATTTCTCAATATATTTAAACAAGTATATAATGGAAATACAAGAATGGTAAACACAATTAAATAGCGAAGAACAACCGTTAAAGAAACACAACTCGAACAAATGACATTTTCATAAACTATATTAATCCCATAGATAATCCAAGTTTAGCTCATGGCCATAACCGTTTATACAACAAGAATCGAGCTAAACATCCTCAAACAATAAACCTAAGTTAATAAATGAAGAGAGAAATGAAAGAAACTAGCCGTAGTCCAAATATTTGACGCTAAAATCGCTTCGAGATCGTTTCTTCTTCTTCGCGTTTTATTCTTCTCCTTCGGATTTGGTTAGCACACCCCAAAACTCTCTCTAATCTGTTCTAAAACTAAGGGGTCTCTCATGGACGAAAAAGAAGAGAAAAATGAAGAAATAGGGTACAAAATATCTAAAAAAACATATCTAAAATATGTGCAGAGTGACCGCCGCGGCGGTGGGCATGTCGGTAGTGTCACTACTGTGGCAGTAGATGTAGCGGTAGAAGCAGAGAGTTTCTGTTGTTTCACCGCTGCGGCGGTGGATTTGTAGAGAGTTTAGGACCTTATCTGTATTTTGACTACCGCGACGGTGTGCTGCAAGTTCTAAATTTTAGCCTTTTTGTTCTTTTTTCACCGCTCTTGATCCAATTTGATCGTTTATGATCCGTTTTCATCATTTTTCATCCCAAACACCTGATTTATAACAAAAAGAATAAAAACATATTAAAACACTATAAAAATACTTAAAAAATAATAAGTTTGGTTTGAAAATAGATAGGTAAATTACACTTATCAACCGCGGATAACGACCTCTTTCAACCGAGATGAGAATGAAATAGCTTTGGTATTGAGCCTAGATCTCTTAGAAGAAAGAAGGGAAAAAACTAGGGTACACCAAATCGCGTACCAGCAAAGAGCAACTTGGTACTACAACCAAAGAGTTCGACCTCGCTTCTTTGACATTGGAGACCTCGTTCTCAAGAAGATCACTCTAGCCACCAAGGACTAAAACACAGGCAAGCTCGCTGCCACCTAAGATAGACCTTACAGAGTCACTCACGTAGTTCGGCCCGGTATATATGACTTGGAAACTGAAGAAGAAGTACTCCTAAGACACCCTTGGAACGCTGAACACTAAAATGCTACTATCCTAGAAAGGAAGCGTATTGTAAACTTATAGAAATGTCAATTTCAAAGTTTGTAATGAAATTTTCCATCAATGAAAGAAGTGTTCGATTTAACTCGTTCTCTACTCTCTAAAATCTACACGTACAGTAGCAGAGCTAAGCAGCCCTCCATCCTACCATGGACAAGGACGGTCAGCCCTCCAGCCCATCTACAAAAAGAAGTGCACCCTGACACATATTGCCGAGGGTGATAACCATACCCCTACACAGGTCGGTAGTGTTTTCTTAGAGACTGACCTCTATCGTCCACCAACGGTGTAGCACCGACCAGGTCTGAGGACCTGCAGTTAAGCATCCATACCCTCACATCCGAGCTAACCTCAAGCGATATAAAGAGACGATATTCCTGCAAGGACAAACTTGAGATAACTTGAAGAGGCTCAAGTATGGGCCTGACTATGGAAAACTCACCTATGAACCGTCCACAGGAATCCACCAAGGTTTTAAGGTCCATGGACCAAGAGGACCTGACTCAAGTCGAATACCCCTAACTGAAAAATCAACCACGCGAGCACGGCCCAATTGTTTTATAATTTTCCAAGAGCTAGGTCCAGATGATGAGCTCAGTTTTTTCAAGCCGGTTAGTTGAGTTATGTTCCACAATTTTCCAAAAATATTAAGTGTGCGAAGATGTCTGAGCTGGTTTGTGGTTATTAGGTTGGTTATATTTGGTCGGCTAAGTTGAACAGTTTGAGTGATGATTAAGCAATAAATGCAAGCATAAGCATAGAAAGTATGCCGACCAAAAATTATCACCAAGTAGACAAGAAATTACCGAGAAAATTCCATGCATTCATTCAAAATATTTTTACAATTGTGGGGATGAGGCCCAATGTTACAATGCCTGACCTGGCTAGAGATGAAATAAAAAAAAATAAAAAATAAAAAATACAAGATTAGTTGGTTGGTTGGTTGGTTGATTAGTTAACCTTTAGGGAGTTGCCCCGACCTAACCCTCTCTAGCACCAGTGTCAGCACTGGTTCAGCTTCACCCCCCTGGCCTCCCTCGACCTCCTCCTCTGGGAATTCCATTCGAATGTTCTGGTAGGGGACATCGGGTATTGACGGCAAAGGGAGCAGATGGCAGTATCGAACCCTTCTTTTATCACCTCGGCGCCAATCTTGATATCAAGGTTCTTATAGTCATGCCTCTTATTCCAAGCCTCCATGACCTCTTTCTCGGCTCGAGCCACGAATTCCTTCCTCTCCACCTCAGCAAACTGATCTAGTCAATCGCCTTCGTGAAATTGTTCTTGTACTTCTCAGATAGGGTACACAGCGCCTTCTTATATTTCCTCAGTTGCTCGATCTGGGCTTGCTGCTTTTGATCTGCTTTGCCCAGCTCATGCACCCTATTCAGGGCTTCATTGTGGCCCTTCACAGCCTTGGATTTCTCTTCGGCTAGGGTTTTGATCTCCTTACCAGTTCGGTACAGGCGTAAGCCCATCTCCATAACTTTAAAGAGGCTCTGCATTGGGAAGGAAAGAATAGTTAGTATGTGAAAAAGGGAAAATTTTACAAATCATAAAGGAACACTAGGAAGAAGACTTATCGACGTGACGTCCTTATAGACCTATGTGACCAACTGGGCATTGGTCTTGGAAGTAATCTTGTGTCGGTCATTGAGATGGGTAATTTTGTGGATGAAGCTCAGGAGGATTTCGGGCTGGTCAAGAATCCTACTCCCAAGCTTCAAGCCGGTGTCGACGGTGAATGTTCCAACCTGCTTGGGCTGGCTGTCTTTCCTACTCTTCTTGCTCTGCAGCTCAACCTCCATCTCGGCTACCTTCATCTTGCTTTTATCCTTCATCTCTACGGGAGTCAAGCTCTTCTCCTCCAAAGAAATGATAGGTGCCTCGTTAGAGTTCCGTAAGGGGTTACCCAAGCTGGGGTGGGCTCTCCTTCGTGGCTTCTCCCACCAGACTGGGCACCCTGCTGGGGCCAGAAGCAGTAGCAGCATCACAGCGACAACGACCTCTTATTGGGCCTGCTTCTCCATCGCTAATTTTATCATGACAGACAAGTTCATGACTGCACCCAGATGATCAACACGGTTCAAAATAGAAACATCAAAGAAGATTACAAGAAAGTCACTAAGCTGAGATGAATTGACTTATCATTTTTTTATTTTTTGTTGAAGGCCGACACGGGAAGTAAGGGATCACTCCAAAAGTACAAGTCGTATAGGGACGTCTTGATCAACGCCTTAACGTGGTTGAAGTCCGTCTGCAAGACCCAATCTCTGTCAGCAACAATCTCTGGGCTGGGCTTGTTCTTCTTTGATGCTCAAAATACAAAAGAGAACAAAAGTTAGACAAAATACCGGGGAGAAGTGCTCAAACTCACACTGGGACCGACACTTACCCACTGTCTCCTAATACATCTGGATTGGGTAGTCCATGTCCGTGGCCGAGCTAAACTCCCATCTTTTTCCTCCAAGAAATAAGTACTTAGGATTCTAGTATTTTATAAACTTATCGTTACCGCCCAGGAATTTCTGCCGAGTTATGATGTAGCACCAGTCCCTACCATTGGGCATGGATTTGGTAAGAAAAAAAGCTCGGAAGAGGTCCAAGGACGGGACAATACCCTCAGTATAGAAGATGATGTGGGCTTCTACCACCATCCTCATGCTGTTGGGAGCCAGTTGTAACGGACACAACCCAAGATCCCAACAGACAGCCCGCACCCATGGATAAAGGGAAAATCGTAGGTCGACTAAGAGTTGGTACACGTATACCGAGATGTACCCCTTAGGAGAAGCACAAGCTCGGTCGTTAGCCTGGGAAACTCCCAATTTCATCGAGCTGGGGAAAGTGTACTCAAACCGAAGTTTTTTTACTTTGTCTTTCGTCAAGCATAATTCGATCCCCTAGACCGGAGCCTCTAAGGGGACCTCATAGATGGGTTGGTTAAGATCTATATCGGTCGGCGAAGCCCAACCTGGCGAAGTGGAGGGGGAGTCAATTTCCAGGATAGTTAGGCCCGTGGAACCAAGCTCGTAGGTAGGACCCGTACCGAGCTTAGCCCCGAGACCCCCAGAAGAGCCCACCTCACTCCTGGCTCTATGTCGACTAGGTTTGTTGGTCACTTTAGGAGATTGGGAGGGCCCATCTCCAACCAATCTGCGAGCCTTCTCGGACGATGAGGTCATCCAATCGACCCCTTCTGCAGACAAGCTAAACTCGATCTGTTGAATAAGGGACCCCGATCTAGTCCGTTTAGAATCAGACAGGTACCCCAGGGATAAAGAATAAGACATATTGGAGAAAGAAGAAAGAGTATTGTGCTCAGGAGAGGTCGGTCGGAGCGCTCACATTACTCTGGTGCGAGAAAATGAGCGAGGGTAAGCGCCTATTTATAGGAGAGCTGTCCAGCCAAACGGTCGCACTAATCGGATGTTGGGAAGCAGCTCGATTCTCATGCTGTCAGGCCACATGTCGCGTATCTGCTCAGATAGCAGCAAGGCTTCTCGTAGAAGCCAAGTGAAGTCCAACCAAGCTATTTTTCAATACTGAGCTGATTCACCTCGAGAACGGAATCTTGTGCTTTACCAGTTCAAAAGTAGAACTCTCAGTATCTCATGTTCCAATTCCACGCTAAGGCTTGGGGGGCAACTGATATGGGTGAAAATCTATCGACCTCCAAGTAGCTCCACCTAAGCCTGCCACGTAGATCAGTTGGAGACACATCATCAAACAGTCTAGTCACCCCGGTATAATATTAGCTCGACAGCTCATTAGGTCAGTTATCTCGTAGGACGAGCAACTATCAATTAGAAAATTCTCTATAATTATGAAGGATCCAAACATCATGGCTCAGGTCGGTCTAGTCACCTCGGCATTCATATTGGCGTCCGGGTCAGTTCATCCGCTGTCTCAGCAACGCGACCTATAGAATTCTCCATCAACGTTTAAAGGCCCAAGCCCATAGCTCTTATCCCTTCACGCGCCCTTTTTTTCCTCCACGTTCCGTGTTAAGGTGGATAACCGATCTTAAGGTCTTAATCACCGAACTGCTAATTAGATTCTCGCCTATAAAAGGAAAGTATGAACAGCGTTTTCAGAGGTTGAAAAAGGTAATTGCTTTTAGAATATTCAAAGCATCCTTAAATATTTCCCCGAGTTCTTACTCTTACGCTGGAAGGGACACGTCGGGCCAACCCTGACAAGTCCTGTGTGTAGGTACCGATCAGGAGACCAAGCCGGACAACGCCAGCCCAGCTCTATCATTCGCAAATTCAAGGATAAAAAGACTTAAAAGAGCTAGCTTTTCTAAGAACAATTTTCATATCAATAACCTTTCCCCACGTGGACACTGACCAGACCATACTATTGGACAATCCATTTTCAAACACCAACAAAAATAAATTGAGAAGTTATGGCAAAATGATGGGAAAAGAACTCTTGCCCATAAAACCCCCATTGTTAGAAACATAGAACATGGGAATTGAGTGGGTTGAAATATGTTCATAGTCCAGTAGGGAAATAATAATGTGAGTTTCTTCAGAAGGTCCAGTATTATGAGAAAGATTGTTTGACCCATAGAAATAAATCCATTTAAGAATAAGCCATAAGTGATTAGGATTGGAGATTATAAGGCAGTGGGAGATTCACCTTAAATCCCGGTATGAGTAAACAATATAAATATGTAAGCTATATAATTTATTGAGAAACAACATATTTCGAGAACATATTGTTATACCAAAGGGTCTTTGGATGACACCACGTCGGTGTCCCTAAAACTTACGACTCTTTGCAAGTGTCAGAGATAGGAGTATTCTTTGCTACATCACAAGGTTTTGAGTTTGCAATTTTAATTTTCCCTATTTTCCCTTATTTTGGATTTGAGGGATTGAACTATTGATCAAAATCTATTAGAGTTGATAACTTCACTATTCATTCAGATACCTTGTTTGAGCTTGCACATCTATTCTGGATTGAGAACAAGTCACTTATTTTGACTCTTGATTCAAATTCCTTTTTTTTTTCTTTACATTGAGAATTTATAAAGAGAGTATCTAAAAAAATAAACAAAAAATGAATAAGAATTATGTAGAAAGTTTCGTAATGGCACATTTTTTGTTGGGTGGTAGCAGTCGTTGCTGGTCAATTCATGTTAGTGCAGAGACAGACAAGTTTAAGAAAATGGGAGAAACAAACAATAATATAACGAAAGTATAAAAGAGTTATCTTTTTATTTTAACGTCAAATATATTCGACAGAGAATAATTGAAGTACCATTTGGTTTTTGCGTTTTTTAATTATTTTTTAGATAAAATAAAAGTACTTAATTTTACAAGTAATATTTATTTTGCATTTAAAAATACTTTAAAAAATCACAAAATAATTAAAACATAAATTTTATATTTTCTCAATAAGTACAAGATAGCTAAGAAAAAATTACATTTGTGTCCCTTTAGATTTAGGTGAGTATTTAAGTGGCCCCTATTGTTTTGGACTTGACACATTTGGTCCCTAAACTGTTAATTTATTTTGCAATTCGAAAATTTGTTAGGGAAATTTGACGGTTGTGAAGGTTTTTTTGTCTTTCCAGGTCCAAAACAACCCACTTTCTATTTTTCATTTTTAGCGCCTGTCTCTATTTAGTAGCTATTAGACCAATTGGACCCCGTTTTGTTGTGGGAGAGTGAATGTTTCACAATTTCAACAGTCAAAATGGAAAATCAACATATTTGCAACTGCAAGTGAAAGGCAAAAATGGTAACTTCTTGGACTATATATAATCCTAGAAGGACATTCTATCCTTGTAGAAACTACAATCAAGTATTAATTATTTGTTTTTTAGGAAACATAAACATTTCATAAAATATTTCACAATTTTTTATTTTGATTTTCCAAGACAAAGGTTGTGGTTATTTCTTGTGGGTTATGTGTCTAAGGTCAATGACAATAATACCAAGTTTGTTATAAAGAATAAATGTTTTGGAAGAGGAGAACAACCGGATGAAGAATAGGAGAGAAAGTTACGAATAACATTACTTGTTTCATGAGTGGTGTTTGTAATCATTTGGAAATGAATTGCATTTTGGATTTTGTTTTGCAGCTTCATCCATTTACCATTCATTTCAATCAACATACCAATCTATAAACGCATAAGAGCTACCAAAAAGTCAGTGTCTACATCTATAACATTGACTACCAAAAAATTATATAACTAGTATTTGTTCACTCTCGACATTTTTATATACACATACACATTCCAGTAATTGAGAATAAACTCTAGCAGCTCCAGCTCTAGCTTTAGTAGCGCCTCCATCCCAAGCAACTCCAGCTCCAACATCACATTCATATCCAGCAGTTCCAGCAGTTTCCTCAGCCTGTGCATCTGCTCCAGCAACTGTCTCACCCTGTCTAGTATTTAAGTTCAAATTAAAAAGGAAATAAATAATTGATAATCAATGGCAGTAAAGAACTCAAAATAACATGTTCATACCTTTTTTTTTCTTTTCCAAATCTGCAGGTTCTCTTGTTATCCCCCAATTGTCCACATACACTGCATTTGAGTGACACTTGTTTCCTCTTCAGATTTATTGTGTTTTGGACAGGTTTATTAGGATCTTTTCTTCTCAATTGTTTTAGTCTCCCTATTTGCTTTATGAAGCAAAGAGGCACCACTTTGGGTTGTCCACAATTAGGCAATAAAATGGAAGATTGGGTTGTACACGATTAGGCCATAAATTGGAACAATCTATTGGCTTGATCACTGGTTCATAGATCATCATGTATGTCTCTATGCTATAGAAGGCATTCACATACTCCTCCGGATCAACACCTTTGTAGACGATGGCAGAAACAGCATGGGTACAAGATAACATTTAAACGAACAGTGAACCAAGGGTTGGTTCTCCTGAGTTCATGTACATACTTATGAAGCTTATCATATCAATCCCCTTGGCTGAGATCAATAAATAGCCAAAAGAGCCTTTTTGTTAGCCCTATACACTTCAGTCATTAAGATCATTATGCACAGTGGTCTTAAAGGCTTTCAAACTCCAATTTTTTCTCCGCAAATCTAACTTTGTCCATGTATTTGTTAGAAAACCATTTTGAGGACATGCTATTCCACAAATTCCTACACATTTGTGATTTAGTTCATATATTTTTACTGTCAACCCTTCTTTTCTAGAATTGAAAGATACAAATATAACCCAAGGACACCCTTCTTTGAAAATAGGCCTAAATTTTTTGGGTTCTCACTTTGTAAACTCAATGGATTTTCCCATTCTAATAGCCTGGTCTCAAATTGCATATTAAATTCTTTAGCATTACTGAAAAAGAAAATCCCTAGCTTGAATTTTGTGTTTTTCATTTCTGTTTTATGATTAACTTCCTGCACCTATTGCTTTCCTCATTAGATGATGATCCACTTTAATTGTTCATATCATTATTTGATTCCACACAATCCTTTTCACCCTCATCATTAGAAAAAATATTTACTCTTACTCTTAGACTTTTCAATTCATTGACATTAGAGCCATTTACATTTTTAGATTCAGTAATGGTGTTCCCATTAGCATTTGATAAAGTTACATGTCTCCAATATGTTATATACATTCTACTAAATATATTTATATTTTTAAAGTTTGGTTACCATGTTTGTAATATGTTATATACTAGCATATAACCCGTAACTGAAGGCACGGATGTAACAGAACATCGAAATTAACATAATTTTCTTTGTATACAACATTTTGCACCCATTCTGCACTTATAGCTAACATTGAACATCAATAATAACTACTAATCAAGACTACCATTCTGCACCTATTTCATTTAAACATCACTAACAACTAATAATTGAATATCATCAATAGAACTTCCAATAGATTCTCTTTTAAATTTCAATCGTAGCTAAAAAAACTAAAATACAAAAGGAACAAATTTAGACATGATAAATTACACAAAAAAATAATATGAAAAAAATTCAATGATAACACAATGTAGGAACAATGAATGTAGGAACAAAAAAATATTTTTGAAAACATTGGGAACAAAAAATATAAGAGATTTTTTGAATATAGAAATGAAAATTATAAGTAAAAAAAAATTCTTATCTCTGTCACAAAGAACGAAATAAACTAATTAAAACTCCAATATCAAATTCTCAAATGCAAACCAAATCTCACTTAACACGGCTAGAATCAGATCTAGGTCATAAAGAACAAAAAAAAATGCTACTGATGAAGATTTTTCGAGAGAGAAATTACCATTACTTTTATCTCCTACAGTCCAACATCGATAAAAAATACTATAAACCATGCTCCAAAATACAAACTTCAAAGTCCAACAAAACACAACTGAATGCATTTTACACTTCGTCCAAGAATATGAATATATATATATATATATATATATATATATATTACCTCCACATTCTTTCTAATTTTCATACATTTAACACATAATAAGATGTAAGAATTATTAGAATAACTCTATATTTCCAACTTCCAAGAATGAAAGGTAATATAACTCATGCAAAACTTTCAAATTCCAACTAACCATTTAAAAGCATATCTAGAGAAGACCATATCATTATTTTTATTTTTGCAAATGGGATCTTAATCTTACATATACAATCTACCTACTATCTCCCTCAAACAAAAATTGTTCAAACAAAATTAATAAAAGTATTAAATATTACCCATACACCAAAACTTTTAGATAAATCTCTACTCTTTAATAGTCATGTACGAAACCATTGTCCCCTACCTAAAAAAATTAATTTAAATTAAATCCAAAAAATGCAAATTTTAGAAGATTTAAACCAAAAAAAATTACAGAAATGGGCATTTCCAACTTTATTGAAAGTAACCAATGTTACATTTGACATAATATGAAAAAAAAAAAAAAAAAATAGAAGTAAGAGAATAGAGTTTTAAGTAAAAATAAAAGATAAAAGAGATTGAAAATGTAAAGAAAAATCATTTTTTCCTAAACTATTTAAAAATGTGGGCAGCAAGCAAGACCTTCAATTGCAATTACAACCAATACAAACTTACGTAAAAAATAACCGAATACTTGAATAATATGCTTGGTTAGATAATATAAGTCATGAAAAATAGAAAATAACTTACCTAATGCTTGGTCATATGTGCACAATGTCGGATGCTTGGTAACAGAGCATTATTCAAAAATGGTGGACCAGCTGAAAACTTTTCTGATGCAAACTCATAACAAAAAATCTAGAAAAGCAATGCTCACCATTAAAAATAGATGAGTTGTTCATAAAATCTAAAGGAACAGATTTTTTTTAATCCTCATATTTCTAATTTTGTTCCTATTTTTCTAAGAACAAAAAAAAAAAAATAATACCTAAAAGTCTTATTGTTTACCTCACATCATAAAAATTGTTTAAAAAAAATAAAAATAGATAGAAAATAATTGAGAACATAAATTTCAAACAAATGCAAAACAAACAAATTGGACCTTGTTCCTCAGAGTTTCAATTTCCCAATTTCTGTTTCTATTCCCAGAAATAAAAACCTGAGAAATGAAACCAAGTCTGAGATGGTCAGTGCCATCAATTATGCTGGAAAAACTGAGTAATTAAATCAAATCCTTCAAACTATAAATCCATGTGTTTAGGGAAATCAAACAAAGTGAGAGATTAATAGAAATGAAAAACTAATAAATAACAGTAACTAATTTACCACTGAGTATGAAAATGCAGCAAGGTGTGGTTGACCATGGTGCAGCACCTGAAAGGGAAAGATGGGGGATTAGTTCAAAATTAATTAGATGTTTTCAACAAATACGATGCATATTTTTCTTTACATTTAAAAGAACATGTTTTTGGACAGATTCAATCATAGTTTCTCTTGTTCGATCTTTTAGTTGATTTAAATCGAAAACAAAAGATGATACCTCATATTTTCTCTTGATGTTGAGCCTATGTTCTCTAGTGTCTTCGGCCATGAAAGCGTCAGCAAAAAAGAAAATCAAAATCAATAATATTAAAAAAAAAATCAAAATTAGCCATTTCTTGACCAGTATGTTCGGTGATGGTAGCGTCGGTGGTGTGGAGAGAGAAAGAGATTCCTCATTTATGCAGAAATGGTGGAAGAAATGGGCCCTTCAAGAGAATAACCTTGCATGTGCCTGTAAAATGATGCAAATAAGAACAATAAAAATGGGGGGGGGGAAATAGAGAGAAATCTGATGCAAAGTTAGAGAAATTAAACTTAGATTTAGCCAACTCAAGACCCAATTGAAAGTTAATGTTTCCCAAATCATAAACAGAAATCAATTTTAATGAGAATAGAATTAGGGTTTCGGAGAAGAAATAAGATAATAGCGTGGTGGCGACCTGACTGTTGCGATGGAGATGGTTCGAGGCCATGTTCATGGCAGATCTTTTAGCAGCGGTGGCTCGGAGGTGGCAACGGCGATGGATGAGATTGAAGAGGAGGAAACTACGATGCGAAGGTGCAGCGATTGAGGTTGGGGAGCGATGCAGGGATAGGGGTTCCGGCGATGGTGTGGTGGCGGCGGCAGGCTGCAAAATGAGAGGGAAAGAGATAGAAGTGAGAGTGAGGGAGAGGGAGGGCTGCGGTTCAATTTTCTGCAAGATGGGAGCAGAGATGAATTCGGCGGAGAAAAGAAGAAGCTGTGAATTCGGCAGACAGGAGAAGAAGCTAAGCAGAAGAAAAGAACGAAGCTAAGGCTATGAACTCTCAAAAGGTAGGTCTCAACTCTCAAAAAGGTCAGTCTATGAAGTGAAGCAAGGCACAGTAATGGTAAGTCTCTAAAAAAGTAAAAGCAACTCTTAAATGCTTTATGAAATAAAAATGGCCAATGTGATGATAAGTATGTGCAGCTCCAAATAAAAGTAATCCAACGACTGTCTTTGATGTTTGTCCTTGATCCGACGGTCCTAGATGTAAATGAAGTGATTTATTATATAGATTATATAGATATGTTGTATATATCCAGAGACATCTAACGGCTACGAATATCCAGAGACATCCAACGGCCCTGGATGTAAATGAGCTGATTTATTATATAGATATGTGTTAATTATATTTTACCCATGTAGTTTGGATGATTTACACTTTATTCTCTTGTGGTTTGGACGTCACCACTTTGCCTTATGTGGTTGCTAACTAAAGTACAACGGTTAAAATTAAAGGCAATTATGTCATTTCAATTTGAAATTAAGGATAGTTTTGTCATTTCGTTCTTATTAATTTAGTGGGTTTTATTTGAATATTTTGTTAAACTTATGAGGTCAATTTGTTTTTCCATCTTCTTCTCCACAGCTCTGCAAGTTTAACTCCATCCCCTACGGCAGCACCCACCTCCTCTCACCACCCAAGGCCGCCGGAAAACCACGCCAATGGCCTCCTCCTCCAATTCGAAGAATCAACTTGCAGACATACCCCCAAAATCATCGAATTCCATTATAATATATCCCTTTATACCGCACAGAGAATCATGGGATCTTTACTGAGCAAACCGGCGGAAATCGTAACGATTGGGATGGCTTCGACCGCCGATTTCGGCGAATTCGAAATTGTCGACGGTGGTGATGTTCGGGGTCTCCGGAGGACAGCGGCGGAAACGGATGATTGAACAAGGAGGCGAGAAGAGAGATGTTGGAATCTCTCTGATAAAGAAACCGGCCGGCACTCCGACGAGGTTGGAATCTCTCTGATAAAGAAACCGGCCGGCACTCCGACGAGGCTCTATTCCCTCCACAACGACCCCGTCGAATCGAAAAAAGTCTTCATTTTCGGAACCCGGTACAAAACCCCTTCAGCCCCTTCAATTCCGTCGACCCCCTTCTTCATCTTCTTCGCCAAACCTACTTGTGTGGCCGTACATCGAATAGAACACGATAAATATCTTTAATTTCTTGCTCTGAAACCCTAATTTGAGAATGGTGCTAGGAAGTTGATAACAATTTCAATGGAAAATGCAGAAGATGGAACATGAATTGAAGGTGGTTATGGGAATAATTGTCCTCAAATTTTTGTATCTTTTTTTTTCCTTTTATGGTGGAGTGTGGTGGTGGTGGCTGTCGGTCGTGGAGATGGTGTTAAAATGAATTTGTGTATATGTATATATCGGAGAGAAAATTAGGGATAGCTCGCCGGAGAAAGAGAGAGATCACCGGAGCCGCCGTGGTTCAAGCCAAGAAGGAAGAAGATGAAACAGAAAAATACACATTATCCCCTTAAGTTTTTAAATATATAAAAACAGTCCTTATAAAATAGTTTTAAGGGTATAAATGTCATTTCATACTATTTAACAGATTTTGGTTGATTTTCGTCAGTTGACCGTTAGAGTTAACGGAAAACTTAACCGTTGCATTTTAGTTCATAACCACAGAGGGCAAAGTAGTGACGTTCAAACCACAGAAAGTAAAGTGTAAATTGTCCAAACCATAAGAGAGTAAAGGATAATTAACCCTATATATATTCTAGTAAATATATTCATATTTTCAAACTTTAGTTACATGTCTCCAATATATTATATACATTCTTCTAAATATATTCATGTTTTTAAATTTTGGTAACCATGTTTTTAATATGTTAGATACATTCTAGTACTAGTAAATATATTCATGTTTTCAAACTTTAGTTACATATCTTTAATATGCTAGATCTATTCGGCTAATTATATTTGTGTTTTCAAACTTTAATTACATATCTCCAATATATTAGATCCATTATACTAATTGTATTCATGTTTTCAAACTTTAGTTACATGTCTCCAATATGTTAGATACATTCTATTAAAAGTATTCATATTTTTAATTAGAATGAATAAAATATGAGACAACAACAAAACAGTACCTGATTTGGGTTGATATCGGCAATCCAACAGCTTCAATTTCTTGTTTAAACTTTTCAGATTTCATTTTGTGAATCAGGGAATTGTCTTTGTCCTCGCTGCAATGGATTTTTTTATGGTCGTACGCTCGCACAACCAATACTGTATTTTTTTTCTTCATGAAAATGCATTTTGTTATAATACAATAATGTTTGTAGTACAAGTCAACTACTTAAGTATTTTAGAATATATACTTATAAGGAGGGCCATGGCACATCCTCCAACCACTCCTGGATTATTGAAATCCAATTGAATTGATGCCATTAGATTTTGGTTGATTGACTCAAGCCAAGCATAAAAAAAATTTGCTATCAATCACTTTAACGTGCTTCAAGAGGCCATATGAAATGAATTGGCCCTAGTTTGCGTAAAAATAGGTTGCAAATAGATGCATGCATAGAATTCAAACTAGATCAGTGATGTTTGTCATTGTCTCATCCTTAACGACCTCTTTAGCAAGTTCTTTTATCATCAGTGCAGTGAATTTCGTCAAATGTTCTAGATTGTTCCTCTGCATAAATTGCGATGACCCTCTTGTGCCATAATTGTTATTCACGATTTCTATCTAAGACTTGATGCCAAAAATTAATTATATGTCACATTCCTTTAATCTAATGTACTTTTTGCCAATTTTTAATGCCTTCTTATAGGGATTGAAATGAGATATTATTTCACTAATTAGGTGATCCTTCTTCCTACATTACTCTGATGTCACATCTTTGTCCAGAAGAAACTTAAATTTGTGCCAAAATGGTGTTTTTGGCTAGACACTCTTTGTGTTCTTTTTGTAGTTTTAACTCACTCAATAGATCAATCGTTTAGCTGAACGACGATCTGAAATGACAACTATTTTTCACCCTCTCTTGCGATGATGATTTCATGAGATTTTTTTTTTTTTTTTTTTATTCCACTTCAACTACTGGAGCTTTGCCTTTTCTTGAATCTAAATCAAATAAGTTACTTTTATTAGTACAAACTACAAATTTGTAGATAATAGAGCTAATATAAGCCAATCTTTTAGGATTCACAAATAACATGGAACACAAAGATTTGTGCATAAGTTCAGGGTATTTTTAATACACCTTAAATGCATCTGCTATTTTTATTTAGAAAAATTAAGAAAATAATGCATGTTTGCGAATGTTATAGAGAATCACATACGTGTCAAAATCTGAAAAATAAATTATAAATATTACTTTTATTTGATGTTTCAAATTTAGTTACATGTATATATTAGATACATTCTACAAAATGTGTTCATATTTGCAAACTTTTAGTTATATGTCTCCAATGTGTTAGACACGTGCTACTAAATGTATTCATGTTTTTAAACTTTAGTTATATAATTCCAACATATTAGATACATAAATGCAAATTAGATGTAACTATGTTAAGCACATTTTAGAATACAACGAATGTGCATAACTACATGGTACTTGTATAATATTAGTTATACGTAACTATTTTTATGCAAAAAAAACTAGAATAACTTGTACCTCTCGGATTTAACACCAAATTGTTAATATTAGTTACATCTAAATACATTTATTCACAAAAAAACTGAGACAACAATGTATTTATTGGAGTTTTTAGGATGAAATCGTTTAATATTGTTACATATAACAAATATTGCACGCAACTCTGAGTAAACCGTTTAATATTAGGTACATCTAACAAATATCACGCACTAATTTGAGTGAATCATGTAGTTTTAGATACATGTAATAGATATTTACATGCATGTGTACAAAAATACAAAGTGATCGTGTTATAGTACTTACATGTAACTACTATTATGTAAAAAAAGACAGTTGAGTGTAATTTTCTCCGATTGTAACGTGAAATGGTCATAATATGCTTGTTGAAATACTGTTCATGTTTTAGTAGTAGCAAATAGAGTGAGATCATCAAGATTCAACACAAATAGTGGTAATTGATTCGTTGCATGAATCAATTTTACCTCTTTGAGGAGCTTGCCATAATTCATCTCCAGCGGACTTCAATTTTGTGCTTTTCTTGGACATGTTTGGAGAAGAACATAATTTTTGCCGTAGAATGCTAGGGTTTGGTATATAGAAGAAAAGGGTTTTTGAGAGTTTTTCTGGGGTTTATCTGACTTTAGGTGAACAAAGCGGTCTTGACAGTAATTCATTCACGTCGTAATGATATTCTATGTTGAGTACGGTTGCGGGCGCGTATATTGGGCCTCGCAAGTGCGTGTGAATACCTTTTCCTCTTTCTTTTTTTAATACACGGAACTAAAACAAAGATTGTAAGTGGACAAAGACTTTCTAAAATTTAGGGCAAACTAGGGAACCGGCCACCGAAACCTCCTTCGTTTAAGCCTATAGTACATGGGAGTTTTTGTGTATATACTATCAAGTATAAAGGAATACAGAGATATGGTGAGGGAATAGTACCAACCAGGCAGATGCAAGGGAGCTTGACAAAGGCCCAATGCAAGAGGCCCACGACTCAGTTTGGATTGGCCCAATGAGAAGGCCCATTGTTCAGTCCAAGCAAGCCTCGAGTAATGACCCAAAACAATGATCCATAACAGTGATCCAACCAGTAAAAAGCGAAAGAACTCAAACCGGTCAAACTCACATTCCCATTGTGCACGAAGTTTGGAATGAACTACCCATGAGGGGATCGTGGGAAGCAATCAAGTCATCCATACCAACGACCATTATCTAATGGCCTAGGGTTCAAGTATAAAATGAAGAGATATTAAGTTATTCATGGACAATTTTTCACTCATACTAAAAACAGATTAAATTATTCTCACACCAGAGATTCTTTGGTTGACATCACACCGGTACCATTCTTAGCATTTTCGATTTTGCAAGTTCATTGAAGATTTTGTGGCAACGTCAAGATACAAGATCCAAGTATAAGGTGATAAGAGGCAATTAACCCAGGAAAATACAATTAAAAATCTCAAGATATTCACTGATTGAACTCAATTGGATTCCTCAACATTTTGGAGTGATCGGCACTAGAGTAGGAGAATTAAGGCTAACAAATAAATGAGATTGCTAAATATAGATTCTTCTGTCTTACTAAATCCAACAATTTACAACATGCAAAAGAAACTTCTGCTATTCAAATTTTTTGAATTCACAGCTTGTTGGCTACATTTTTTTTTTTTTTTGAGTACATATCTTGACAATTTACAAGAAGCAGAAGAAACTTCTGCTATTCAGATTTTCTAAATTCACAACTCGTTGACTACTTTTTTTTTGGTACATATGTTGAGGGAGAAAGTTGAATGTTAGACCTTACAGAAAGAAAGTTAGATATGCACTAAACTAGAAGCTTTGAGATTCGTTTGGCAACATTGCGCATAACAATTTGTACATGTTTATAATTGCATACATTCCACAAAAGTTAGATATGCACTAGGCTAGAAGCTTTGAGATCCGTTTGGCTACATTCCACACAACAATTTATACATGTTTATAATTGCATATATTGAGAGAGGCGTACATTCAGATACAGATTACAAGAAGGCCACAATTTACAAGTATCATCATTACATAGTTATTTACTCGATTAGAGTTGCCACTGAGGCCCCACGTCTCTAACTCAACGAAGGTGATGCCTGCAAGATAGAAATGAACATTTTTCTCTTATGAAAAAAATAAAAATAAATAAAGCAATATCCCACAACATATAGAACTTCGCACTAGTATCAAACTCAAAAATAATGAAACTAGTAGTAATGAGGCTAAAAATAAAAAAATAATAATAGAACTACTAGTAATGATGCTAAAAAAAAAATAAAAAAAATACCAAGTTATTTAAGTAAAAAATTGACACAACCTATAAAACAAAAACATGATACATTTTACCTTACACATTTTACCTCCACATTTTGAGGGCTATATAGAGAAATATTAAACTAGAAATAATATATGAAAATTATATACAGCAGTTATAATTGAAAATTTTGTAATAATTTTTCCTAATTAATATATAGAAATTATAGAAATTTTTAATTCCCCTAATTAGAAATAATTACCCCTAATTAACATATGAAAATTATAGAAATAGTTCCCAGAACTTGTAGAAATAATTATAAACCTAAAACCCCTAATTCTCACTAATTAATATACAAAAATTATAAAAATGATTATATGAATTTCTAATTCCCCCCTAATTAGAAATAATTCCACATAATTAGAAATAATTCATACTAATTAATATACTGAAATTAAATAATAATTATAGAAATTTATAATTCCCCCAATTAGAAATAATTCCCTGAAATAATTCCACCTAATTAATATAATTATAGAAATTTCTAATTCTTTCCAAATCAATTATAAAACAGCTCGCATACATTTTTACCTATATTTTGAGGAACTATTTAAAAAGCTTCAATTAAAATTAATAATTTATTAATTAAAATTAATTATACGTAAATATGAAAACTATATTTTTGTCTTCATATTTTGAGAAACTATTTAAAGAAACTCCAATTAAAATTAATAATAAAAGAAATAATTTTTATTCTTTAATAATTTATTAATTAAAATCAATCATATGTAAACATGGAAACTATATTTTTACTTGCATACTTTACCTTCATATTTTGAGAAACTATATACAGAAATTCTAATTAAAATTATTAATGATTAAAAATATTAATAAAAATTAGATTTGCATCCATATTTTAGGAAACTACTTAAAGAAATTAAAGGTAATACCCAATATTTAGTGAAGGAGAATTGCATTTTTGGTCCGTAAAGTTTTGTCCAAATCTGTTACATTTCATAATTATGGAGAACCAAATTTTTTACCCCTATATTTTAATGAAATTCAATTAAAAAAACTTAAAAATATAACACAAAATTTATAAAAATGAAGAGGGGTTCATATAAAAATTTAAGAATTTTAATTGATTTCTTATTAATTTGTACGGTTAAAAATTTTCATTCTTCATAACTTAACACAAGATTTATAAAAATCAAAAGGGGTTTAAATACAAACACATAAGAGAATGTATTCTCAATTGTTATGAAATGTATGAGTACAAGAACAAGTCTGGAGAGAAAAATAATTTCTTATAGCTGAAAAAAGAGAGAGCGACGTGAGAAATAATAAAAATATTTCCAAAGTGCAAGCTTCTTTGTTTTTGTAGTTTTAAATTTGATGTTTGTTATTTTATTTTTAAAATAAATATTAAGTAATTAGTTTGTGGTTACAATTTTCTATGTATAGTTTGCTTGATTCAAATTTAATTTTCTTTACTGTTTTATGATATTAAATACTTTTTGAATTTTGAATTACTTTAATTTTTTGCTTTTCTTTATTTAGTTCACGATTTTTTTTCTTTCTAAAATTGTCTATTTTTTTGTGTTCAATTTTTCAATAAAGGTCGTTACTCTCTTTTTGGTTTTTGTATTGACATTGAAAACAAAATAGATCAGTAAAAAAAAATCTTATACTTCTCATATTGCAATTTTATTTTATTTTTTAATTGGACTATATTTTTTTTAATCTTTATTTCTACTCCTTGAGTCCTCGAGTATACGTGTGTGAATTATAGTTTTCTATTCTTTCTTTATATTTTTTTTACTGGTAAATAACACACGTCTGAAGGCACAATTAAAAAAAAAAAGACCGATTTCCAAGAAGTTCTCATATGAGGACAAAACTACCAAATACATCTTTTTTAAACACGTTACAAAATTGTCTTTTTGTGACGATTTTGCCCCTCGTGTTATAGTCAACACGAGATCGTGTATATTCCACTTTCACCGCCATTCAAATTCCACCAAGTCGCCGTACTCATTCCATCTTACCAAAATAACCATACAATATACCCAACATAAGCTCCACTCCACCAGATGCATAGATCAAGTCATTTTCTCTCTCTCTCTCTCTCTCTCTCTCACACACACACACACACACATTTGTTTAAGACGACGAGTTCAAGCCGCCGCCATCATATTATATTCAACACGATCTCATGTTGAATATAATAAGATCGTATTATATTCCAATTTTTTCATTCACATTGATAATTATTTCTCTACATTCATATACTTGATTTTCCCCAATACAAACCAATCATCAAATCAGTACTTCCAAAATTCTCACTGCAAATCGCCCATAATTAGAGCGGGATTTGTAGCGCATTCAAGAAATTGCTCGAAATTGTCTTCGAAATCCTCTAAAATGGTGCGAAATGCACTGTTCCACATTTTGGCAAACCCTACTACTTTGTTGTTTTGGCATTTGACTACATAAGGGTTTGATCAAAAAGCAGAAAATCGAAGATGATGCACATGACCTTCTATTGGGGAAGAAAGGCCACCATCCTTTTCAATTTCTGGAAAGACCGATTCATGGTTTATGTGATAAAGAATGTTGAACAATCTACAGATCTGATTTTTCAGATCTAGAAGTTAAGAAGCCTGAGGCAGTGCTCACAGTAGTGAGAGGTGAGAACGATAGAGGCTTGGAACGATGGCCTGGGACGGAGAAGATGGTGGTGAGGTCAACGACGAAGATGTGAGATTCAGTTAATCGATTGATCGATTTCAGTAGGGAAGGGAGAGAGGGCGAAGATGGTGGCGATGACAACAGTGGTAGTGGCGGCGAACTCCAAAGCGAAGATGGCAAAGATGCTGGCAAGATTGACGGCAAAGATGCGAGAGACGATCGATCGATCCCAATTGGGAAAGGGGGGCAACGAAGCGACAAAATGATGGCAAAAGGAAGGGGTAGTGAAGAAAAGGTAAAATCGTAAATTCAAAAAATTCAGGACTATTTAATACAAAGAAGTGTTGTTTGGAGGACTATTGGGCGCAAAAAAAAAAGTTGTGGAACCATCTTATACATTTAGTTTTTTAAGTAGACTTTTTGCTATTTTTCCCAAAAAAAAACTTAGTATTGTTTTATGGTTATTTTTTAAAAGGAAAAAAACCAAATAATCTAGTTGAATCACTGAATCCACAAGATGGCCCCACAACTTTTTTTTGCACCTAATAGTCCGATAAAAAACGTTAGTTTACAACAAATAGTCCTAAATATTTTGAATTGACGATTTTGCCCTTCTTTCACTCCTCTTTCTTTTTCCCTTTGATGTCTCTCACGATTGCTCCTCCTGCAACCACCTCCCAAGTTCTTCCTCCCCTATCTATAATCATGTGCCGCCACCCCTCCGTCTTTGTCTCCACCTGCACCTCCGCCACTTTTGCCTCCACAAATCCGACGAACGGTGAGGTTTGAGAACCAAATTCTCTGTCGAACCCAAGGGGTCTACGTTCCGGTGACTCATGCGTCATCCTCTATGCATTGGATTTGCTCTTTTGAAGTTTAGATTTTCCGATTTACACTGTAAATTCTTTGCTCCTCCATGGCCGAGCTCTAATATTTGTTTGTAAGTTTTCGTTTTTCTCTTTGATGTTTATGTTTTAGCCAAAACTAGAAGCTGAGTTCGAAATTTCTGGTTATTTGATTTGATGTAGTTGATTTCGACTCGTTTTCCTCAACAAATTCATCCGATTGAACTTAATTTTCTGATTATTCTATTCCGATTTGGGGCTTGTTAATATTGAAGCATTTTGAAGCAAATGATTTCCATGAATGTACACCACCTATTTGATAATATTTCACGAGATCGAAGGCTGCATTATTCATTACACTGTTTCATTTTTGGCAAATTTTGCAGAAAGAAGCTTCAAATGTCGCCAAGGAAATTATCAATGAGGCAATCGCTTATAGCCTTAACATCGACACCCTAACTCGTGCCTCAAATACACTATGCATCGCGACGGCCAAATTTGTTAACAGATTTAGCAGCGACAACCTCGATCTCTCGCATCGGCGACGGTGAGAACGGTGGAGGGTTGGAACGGTGGACTGGTGAAGGCTTGGAACGAAAAATCAAACATATGAATATAGAGAAGGAATTATCAATTTGAATGAAAAAAATTGGAATAAACTCGTCACCCTAAACAAATGTGTGTGAGAGAGAGAGAGAGAGAGAAAATGGACTTTGGCTTATACCCCTAGTGGAGTGGAACTTATGTTGAGTATATTATATGGTTGTTTTGGTAAGATGGAATAGGTACGGAGGTTTGATAGATTTTGAACGGCGGTGAAAGTCGAATATAACACGATCTTGTGTTATATTCAACATGAGATCGTGTTGAATATAACACGAGGGGTAAAATCGTCACAAAAAGACAAAAAAATTATTTTGTAACATGTGTTTAAAAAATGTGTATTTGGTAATTTTGTCCTTATATGAGAACTTCTTGGTAACTGTCCCTTTTTAAAATCTTGCCTTCAGGTACAGGTTATACACTAATTTATATAATAAATTAGGACATAAATTTGAGATATTTTTTACCATTGAATTGTTGAAAGCATTTTCAACCATTGTTTTAGATTTAGTTGAAAAATTAAATAACAAAAGTATCAACAAAATATCTTTTCTTTATTAATAAATTTGCACTAACTGTGGGATATTAAAGACTAATATATTTATATTAAAATTAGTGCTTTTAGGAACGGGATATATACTAATTTTTGTGTAAAACACAAACTTCCCAACACCGTTATATAAAATACACAAATTCTCAATGAAATTTCAGCAGATGAAGATTAATACTTTCGATATGTCTAACAAATCACTGATACGTCTAATGTGTCCAATCATATAAGATACATGTAGAAATATAGTTGGTACGTATCTGAAAATATCCGCAGAGCATATGTACCTATAGTTACATTTTTTACCAAAAAATTTATTAAATTCTTCTTTATCAAAGGTAAATTCTCTCGTTTACAAGAATTACATACTTACTGCTTTTGGTTTTCCAATCCACCTATAATTGATTATTTTCTAAAAATTAAGTAAAACAAAAAGCAAGACAACACATTTGAAGTATCTTCACCACAAGAAAGGGCTAGTATATATGAATAACACAGTTACAAACCTTAGTGTTTCTTTGGTTCCGCGTCGAACTTTACAGCGGATTGTTGGGAGCCCAAGGCGCTGGTGGGCTTCAAACCGGTGACAACCAGAGAAACCTGTGGACATGCAAGTGAGAGAAGTTTGAGTCATGCATACAGCGTATAATAGATATTTGAAGGATGGGAAGTGAAAATTTTGAAGCTGGAGGTATGACCATTCCTGGCCGTAACGTGGATCACGCTCTCATAAAAGGGCCTTGGTAGGAGAAATATATCATAATAAAGTTATCCCTTTGTTTTCTGACTTCTCTGATTTACTTATCTTCGTACTAAAAGAAATATAAGCACTTGATAAGTGTCAGAGAATAATTGGGTACTTACCATAATAATTTCCATCGACTTCGAGCACATCAATCTGCATGTGCCACACAGACATAGGATTAGACAAAATTCAACATCACTTATATGTTCGAGACTCTATAGCTTCTTCTGTGTAACCGTTTTCAGTTACACGTGAGAAATATTTACTCGTTCCAATACTCCTAATAAAAAATTAAACTCACTCGTAAAGACGAATAATTCAGATCAAGCATGCTTTTTTCAGTTTAAGAACATATGCGTTTAAAACACGTAAAGAATAATATGACTAAACATGAGGGAAGATTTTTGGATCCACTTATGGTGGTTCATAAAAACGATTACTTGCCCATGATCAGGTTAACATGCGGAAATAATGATCCTAGGATACATCTCACTGAATATGTCCTAGATTAGTAGTTGCAGGACCACATGTGGAACATTGGAACATATAGATGCTAAAAGTAAACAAGCATCGGAGAACAAAGTTAGCGTGCAGCCAAGACATGCAGATAAGCTCACGTATAAACTTGTGCGCTTGAATTCAGCATTCATCCTTGGAAGCCAAAATAATCTATTAACTCCAGATACTTCCTAGCTATAAAGAAAAGAACAATTTTTTTCAGAACAAAAAAGAACAAGGAAAGATATGAAAGAGTTACATTGCATAACACCAACAACAACAACAACTAAACCTTTCTTCCACTTAAGTAGAGTCGGCTACATAAATCCATGTACGCCATAGTGATCGATCAAGGGTCATCCCTTCAATCAAGTTTAATGTCATAAAACCAATTCCAATAGTCTCGTCCCTAGTCTTCATAAGCCTACCTCTCCCTCTAATAGTCCCCGCACTTTAACTAAATCACATTTTCTCAAAAACTAGTGCTTCTACAGGTCTTCTATGCACATATCCAAACTATTGTAAACGATTTTTCTCTAATATTTTCTTCGATGGGTGCTATTTCTAAATTCTCTCTAAGAGTTACACATATGCACATATGGTCGCCAATTGAACTAATCCTTCCAAAACATGGTTTACTTCCATTGTAAATGCTGAATGTGGCAAGCAAATATTATAATGTGAACATTGTAACAGAGAGTTTTCTCGAGCATATAGAGAGGATCTGTAATACTTATGGCACAATGTAACTATTGTTGCCATCTATTTTTCGATTTAAAATTTTCATTATATTGTAGGAACATGTTACCACAGTTTCCACTTCTTTGATAAATATAGCTATCATATATTAGGACAGGTAACAAACTGCATACTTGTCCCCATCACTGAAACATTTCCTACATCCAGTTAACATTGAGATATTAAAGGGGATCACTGGTCTAGAGAAACAAATGAAGATTAGAATATAAAGACACTTCAGTAGAAAACTGAAAGGAGTTCACCCTACTAAGAATGCTCAACATAACTCGGGGTTCAAGGGTGCCAACGACAACCCAGCCATATAGAGAGTCACATTCCAAACAGCAGTCAAAATGTATTCCATAGACAAATAGGAGGCTTAAAAAAAAATTAAAAAAAAAAATAAAATAAAATAAAAAAGGGATAGAGAAGAAGAAAAAGACGTCCCAGTGCTACAAAAGCTCCCGCTATGCGTGGGGTCCAAGGAAGGGTCAGACAAATAGGAGGCTTGAAAGCTATAAATATCAAATTAAGGACGAAGTGTCACATAAATCACACATGCCAAAACTGTGCCTAATGCAAATGGAGGATACATCCAAAAGATATGAAACAGGACTTGTTGCCCCTCCAACCCCCACCCCTTTTTGCAGCAGCCTTCTTCAGAATGGGGCTGGTTGGGTTGGGAGTGAGGCAAAAGGATATATGGTGGTGATGAGCCTAACCTACCGATTTAATTTAAGGAGTTTTGACAATTTGCATCCCCAAAGCTTAACCATTATTCCACTTTGGTCCCTATAGTGCAATTTGAACACATAGCACTTTGAAGTTCCGCAATCATCCCACTTTAGTCCAAATCAATAACTCCATTACAATTTTGGATTAACAAACAATCAAATGTTGTGCACCCAATTATTTTTAAGGGGATGTTATAGGCATTTTCAACCTCTTCCTTTTCTCGTTACAAATTTTCTACAAAATAATACACACACACACACTCTTATATATATATATATATATATATATATAAATTTCTGAGTATTTGGATGGAAAGGAGGAGGCTGGAATTGCCCAGAAAATCTTTTAAAAATAGTCATATACATGGCAGGTGACTGTTTTCCATGCAAAATTGGGATGGGGATAGTGACTTGGACTGTAGTGGGATGATTAAGAAATTGCAAGGTGTTATATGTTCAAATTCAAAAGAGGGGGACCAAAGTGAGATTTTGGTTAACCTTTAGTGGTACAAGGTGTCAAAACGGACAACTCCAGGTCAAACGGACAAAAAGCAAATGAAAGAATGGCGATTGGGAGATCTGAACCAGAATCTTGACTGCTCAATTGACCAAGACGAGTCTGCTCAACATCACCATGTGCATCTAATCCTTCATCTTCGTGTTAGGGATGTTATAATGTATTAGTTTTTCTTCCTAGAGGTGTTAGATTCATTGCATGATAATTGCATGACTAGGAATTTTCAATTGATACGATGTTAATACAATGTTGCCCCAATTCTGAATATCTTGTAGAATTAAAATTTTACAATATTGTTTCTAGACATTCAATCTAATGCATGTGGTTTTAATTGAAGGGTTGTGTAATAGTGCTTGTTTGGATTATTGATTAATTGGATTGGTTACGCATACAAAAATTATTTCATATCAAATTAGGTGAGAGTAGTGGATTAAATATCAAATATAGCCCACGCCAATTAATTAATATCCTATTTTCTAAAGTGATTCAAGGACTCTACCTTGTAGCCAAGAACCTAGATCATTCTTCAATTTACATGAATACACTTCGAATTGGGAAGAGAATATAGTAGGATTCCAAATTGCACAATCCCAATCTGTAACTCGATAGCCATCTTGAATATTCCTTTATTTAATTTTGACAAATTAGCTCTTCAACCAAATCCAAATTCAATTGTTTCTCTCTCGTGTGCTTGCAAGGGTCACATTTCATAACTATCAAGTTTAGGCACAATTACAAGGGATAGGCATATTTAATTTTCAATTTCTTTTTATTTTTCTTCTTCACTGTAATCACTTCATTGCTTTTGATTGATAGATGAATTGAGTTATTGACATACGAGTTCGACTTCCTTAAGCCGGAACTCAAGTTACGCTTTTATATTTGCAATTTTACTGCTTTTGCCATAATTTGATTTACTCTTAGGGTCTGTTTGGTGTCATAGAGTTAGGCTATGAATTGGAATTAGAAGTTCAATTCCAATTCTTTTGTTTGGATCTCCTATTTAACTTTCACCTCAATTCCTTATTTTGAAATCCACAACCTAACTAATAAATTCTAAGACAACTCTTTGGAATCCGATCCATGAAACAAGGAATCATCCCGATTGATTCATCGTCTTCACCCTCATTTCACATCTCTCTCTCTCTCTCTCAAATTTCGACGACAACAATGGAATGTTCTCTCTAATACTTCGCAATGAAAGAAATTTCTATAGCGACGGAAAATCGAATTCTGAATATAGAGAGAAAGAAGAGGAAAAAAATGAAAAAAGAAAAAGTAGAGAATAATAAGAAGAAACTAAAAAGCAAACAAATTGGGGAAAAACACAGTAGGTACGACTGGCAGTGCACATCCTAAAATAGTGTTTTTTTAACTTTATTTATCTTATTTTATTTTTTAGAGTATGACAGATTAACCTATTACCCATAATTTAGTGTAGAAAGTAATAGAGAAAGAAAATATGTGAAATATTTTTTCCTAGAAATATGCGAAATATATATTTTCTAATGAATTTTTATTATAGTTTATAGTAAAAATAATAATGTTTGTTATATTTGAATTAGAAATAAATAATTAGAGAATCAAAATAATAAAATTGTAATTACAATATAATTCCAATATACTACCAAACAATAAAATTCTAATTTCATGGAATTACAATTCCTAGAATTCTAATACCATAAAATTGTAATTCCAATTCCAGGCAACCAAACACTACCTTAATTCTTGTGGTAGTTGGATATCTAAGACTCTAGGTAATTCCCGAGTGCATGCATGGTAGACGATCATTGGAAAGTAAGTTAGAATCTATGGACATAGAAATAGAGAGAACCCTTGGGAAGAAGAAAATTGTGTCTAATTTTGTCATGAGGGATAACCAATAACCAATAAATCGAGCTACATAAAAGGCTTATGAGAAATTGAGATACTTGAGGGAGTAGTATAATACCACTCATACACCTCCCCATCATGCAACTGATAACCTATCGCAGTGAGTGAGGCATCCTTTGAGTTTGAGATTAAGCCCTCAACCATACAGATGTTACAATCATTGTATGGGTAGGCATTTGAATGAGTTCCTACAGATTTGCACCGTAAAACTTCCAAACTCATCTGAAGAGGTTGTTTAGGTTGAGGCCCTTTTCTGTTTGATCAATCAAAAGAAAGGCTTCATTCCTTAAGTCCTAGGACAATTACCACGTGAGCATAACTTGAACAAAAATTATGGAAATTCTTTCACAATGCTAAAGACAAAACGAATCTGAAAATTCATCACCCCACCTTCACCCAACTTCCAATGCCATGAACATTGGGATCCGATAAAGTAGCTCAATAGGGATTGCCAAACCATTGCGTCCTGAAACGGAACCTTTTTTTTTTTTGGCCAAGTAAGAAAGGAAACAATATAAAAAGAAGCAATGGGCATCAACCCTATACAATTATGAAGCCTTGGTTCTCCCAGACAATCAAGAAATTCAAGACTCCCTGAAAGTTAACAACCCTTCCACCAAAAACAAAGCATATACAAGGACTGTCTCAAAAAAGGTAAAGACATAAAATATCCATAAAAAATACGCCTATTCAACTCCTTCCAAAGACACCAAAAAAGTGCCAACTAAATCAAAAAATACCGAAACACGAGTAAAGCATACACCAAGAAATCCCCATAAGTGAAAATATCATGTCCAAAATATCCATAGCCACCGGACAGAACAACAAGAGACGACTGACTGATTCTTCTGATTTCAAATACACATAACACCTATTCAGAAGCTGACATCCCTGCCCCTTCAAATTGTCTACCATCAGAATAGCATCCAAGCCACCGACCAATTAAATAGATCCACTTTAACTAAAGCTTTCGACCTCCAAATGACCTTATACGGAAAGTCAACGCTCCTTATACCCCTCAATAACCTAGAGAAAGATTTAACCAAGAAGGCCCCTTTTGAATCCCTGACCCACTCTTCCATATCCTCCTCCTCTAGAATGATGACCGTTGTTTAAAGAAGAGCAAGGACGTCTACCAACTCAACACTTCCCAATCAAACAAATCCCTCCTAAACCGGACAAGTACTCATGTACGAGAACTCCTTTATCCCTTGACACCGCAAAACGGGAAGCAAACCTCTGACATAATTTTAAATCCCCAAGCCACCAATCCTGCCAAAATCAAACTCTCCTACCATTACCTATCCCATATATAGTGCCAAAACACTGGTTCATTATTGGCAGTCACCTTCTAACGTCCCACTCCATGTGTGCCACTAACCAACCTTATGGACCACCCAGCACTTCCAATACCAAATCTCACAACCACAACCCGTCTCCATAATCTCTTTCGTTAAGTGCAAAACACCAGAACCACTTACCTAGAAGAGCTTGATTAAACAATTTCAGACTACAAATACCAAGACCACCCTCTTTTACGGGTCAACAAATATTCTTCCACCCAATCAAATGAATTTTTCTATCCACCTCCGAGTAGTGCAAAGTTTTTATAAGGAATTAATATACGCAACTACCACATGGTAAACAAAGCGTTTTCCAGAGTTTCACGTTTGATTCTCAAATCCCTGAGTTTGTGCAACAAATAAATATTGATCAATGATTCCCAAGTAAACATAAGTAATGCTACTTAGGTTGCAGGGAGAGATAGAGAGAGAAAGAGACGGCAGTGGCTGGAGGCATAAGTTGTGCAAACAAGGTTTATATCCGTGCCTTCCGGTATATACATATATATACATACACACACACACACAAACACATACTACATACATGGTAGGCCAAGATGGAAAAGAGTACCTCAATTCAATTAAGTAAAACAAGGGAAAACCAACGAAATGTGTTAGAAACAATTGGAAGAGATTTAATTATAAGCAGTAACAGGTTAACAGCAAACACTGCCCTTATCAAACAGCCAAATGGTGAAAAAAAAAAAAAGATTCATGTGCCAAAGCCGAGTCTATATCATCAGCTATATTTAATTAAAGGAATATACAAATACTCTCATGGAGTATACCATCTTAAATATCTTGCATTATAGTTGAGAACGATCATAATGCAATAGCCTATCTATGAAGATAAATTTCCTAGTACTGCACATGGACATTTAAAACAACAGGTCTTGGGAGAGAAGAAAAAACATTTATTTTCTCCTTAACTCAGTTTTCCATCGTCAAGGGGAACCCCATATGCATGATATACAGATTTCAAGTAAAAAAATAGCAGAGGTTGGATCATAGTTTAGGTTACAAAGCTTCCTACATGGCTTTCTTTTATGGTCAATTTCGATTGAGGGAAAGAGAAGGGAGAGGAGAGGTGGGCCGCGTTTTTGGTATTTGGATGGAGAGGAGAGGTGGGCCGTGCTCTTTGTATTAGGGTTTAAGGAGGAAGTTGAATATGAGAGGGAAGAAGACCCTCTTGGCAAGATATCATGAGTTGTAATCATGGTACCCTGCTCCACAGACTCACGTGCCTGAGGTGAAGCGGTAAACAGAGTCAACGTGGCCGTACCCTGTGATCCTGTTATTCCCTCTAGATTCGGAGCTCATGATGAGCGGGCCATATGGGTGTTGTTCTCCTGCATCACGTCGTCTTTTGCCTGATAAATCTGCCTTTAGGTTGGGCTCTGCCCTTTGGCTGGTTGGGCCCTGTTCATTTTAGGAATTGGGCCTAAATACTTTTCATTTCATTTTCGTTGTGGGTCACTCCAAGTAGCCCTTTTCCCCTTGGGCCCATGCCCGGGTCCTATTGAACCAGTTGAGCAAACCTGTTTGAGTCTAGTCTTGGGCTTGGACCATATTCCCCAGCTAAGTTAGAGTAGAGTTTTCTGGTTCTCTTAACCAGAAGCCAAGAACCAAATTCCACGTCATCGTCTTCCCCGATTTTGGTTAGCTTCGGTGGCATCTTGTTTCTTTTCAGATCTTGTGCCATTTCCATTGTTAGTCCCCTCTCCGGTGTCCCTGTGCTACCCAACGGTCATATTACCGTTGCAAGTATCTCCTTGGTTCTCCGTTCGTAGTCCCCCCTCCATCAACGACGCCGCTCCGATCAACGCCACCTCCTTCAAAGCCTAAGTTACCGGATTACCTGGTCTAGTGTGCGGCCAATATGGAGAGCTATGCATAACCCTCCCACAATTGCAGCAGCATAGCGAGTGAAGGCTTTCATACTCAATTTTATGGATATGCCCCCTAAGCTTATAGTGAGGAATCAAAGGCTTGTTAAGGTCCATCTCAACGCAAATTCTGGCAAATTTGCCCTGTATCGACGTAGCAGTGTTGCCATCCATCTGGATAAATTTTTCAATCGCTTTTCCGATGCTAGATAACACAAGTGGCTTGTGGTACTCCATTGGCACCTCAAGTAATCTCACCTAGACAAATGTTTTTGATTCCACTGCATCACTGGGGTGGAAGTCAGCTTCCCACTTCCTCACTGTCAAGTAATGATCAAATATGACACAAGGTCCTTCAATTAGGATTTTGTGGGCGTCTGCAACTCTATCACATTTGACAAGGTAGTATTCATAGTTTAGATCTATAATTTCACAGTCTCCCTGAAATTTCCATAATGCCCTGGTTTTCAAGCACAAGGTTTTGTATCCAATTGGCCTACCCAGGAGTCTAATGATAAGCGATCCCTTCTATTTTTCTCTAATTTGTTCAAGGAGGTCTACTTGGATTTTTGGTATCCCTGAATTCCCTACCTATGTGGATCCATCATCCTCTGTTTCCATCATACCATTTTTTTTCAAGATTGTCTTCCTCTTCATCAAGAAGACTTCTTCAATTTTCTTTTTCCTTGCCTCTGTTCCTCAATTAAGAATATCTTTGAATGACTTTGGAGTCTCCTTCGTTTTTGCTTCGGTTACTGGGAGGTTGTGACTCCACTTGAATTTCCAAATCTCGTTCCCTTTCTTCCTGCACCAATGTTGTGTTACCATCGTTGATTTCCATTTCCAAGGTGTCCAGGAAGTTGGAGTGTTCATTGTGTTTTACTTTCTTAGTGTTGCGCGCAAGATCCTCCTCCTATGTAAATTTTCGGTGGGAAGAGATTTTCCGGTGGTGAGAGCTGATGTAGACATACTGGTTGTGTGCATGACCTACCTTTCTATAATCTAATTCACTTTAAATTTTTTAAGGCAGCAAATTAATTGGAGAGCTAATAGAAAATACCCATTTGACATGAATAAAAACGAGATTTGATTTGATGTGTGTGTGTATATATAGAAGGTATAATAGTTAGATAATGAAAAATAAGTCTCTCCCACTCCTCCATCCAAATTTAGTTTTACATTTCCTACTCTCCACTCTCACAAAATGCAGAAAGCAATATTCTATTTCATTGCTGCTCTTCGCATGCCGAATACAAATGTATCTTCATGGGGCATGGGAAGCCTTTTTCTTCATCATATCACTAGAGTTTAAGCTCATAACCAAAATGATTGAGGAATAAAATGGGCATGTACGCAATTAAGATGCAACAACATTAATACCACAAGAATAGACCATTCGATTTAAGAATTAATCAAAAAGCGGCGCAAGTAATTTGAAACCTAGTTAAGGGAATTCATTGCTGCGCCCTTACAGGAACTTGAAGCCCGATTTCGCGAATGCTTTCCATGAGTTCATTCACTTTCTGCGGATCATTAGCTCTTGTACGCATGAGTGGCCTTCGAATTTTGTTCAGAGGAAGTTCGATAACCACTGGACCTCCGGATTGAGGCACACTAGGAGGAGATCCTGACACATTCACTCGACCATTACTTCACTGTTTGCTGAATAAAATTTGAAAAGACAAGTTTGTGTCTAAATGGGAGAAGGTATTTATTTTACCGTTAGGCGAAGAGGAAACACAGATGTTTCTCAAGTTGTTGGGGAGATTGAGAAGCACATTCGCCATTTTTTCCGTTTATCTTCTTTAGTTTTTTATTGAATTTTCTTGGAGACAGATCCCTCGGTCTCGCTCTCAGGTTGAATACCAAGGAATCAATGGCTGGCGGCATATGGACCGCACGTGCCCAAGCGTTACCTTAGTTTGACTTTGACGTCGCGATCACGGTAGAATATAAGAGCATCTCAACATATACAAGCCGTTTTGGATAGCCATTTTTCGCCTATTAATTTTTATTTAATTTTTTATCCAAATTTTTATCAAATAAATTAATTTTACCACCAAATCTTAATTATTTGATATTATTTATTTGAACTTAAATTAGATGTCGCATGTTTTTTTGTATAATGCAATAAAGAAAACCAAATAAAAATATAATTAATAAATAGAGCCAAATAAAAATACAATTAATAAATAAACTAAATAAAAATACACAAAAAAAATACAACTAATAAAGAAAATCAAATAAAAATACATCACAAATTACGGCGTCTTCCCTCAAGAATCTTCGTCTTAACATCGTTATAGTATTCAGCTGCAACAGGATCCAGTTAACTCGTGTCCATTTACAAAAGATTTTATCCAACTAGATTCTTTCTGCATTTTGTTGTAATTGTCGCTTATTTTGCTCTATCACTACTTGAAGTCGTTCAGTCTTTTTGATGATTTGGTTGGGTTGCTAAAGCACTAATTAACAACCCAACCAAAGCCCGCTCTACTAATTAAAACACTAATTAACAACCCAACCCATCTACTAATTAAAAATTGAGCCCATATATTACTAATTAACAACCCAACCAAATCCCACTCTCACTAAACTAAAACCCCTAGCATAAACTCACGCTTGGTGGAAGAGAAGAGCTGCCGCGAATAGAAGACAGAAGCGAAGAGAAAAACTTATTACAGAGAGAGAAGGTCTGGTCGCAGCTCAAGAAATTGGAGATGGAAGGAGAATCGGACTGTCGCAGCTCAAGAAAACAGAGAATCGGACTTTTACACTTTTCAGATCTTAAATAAAGAACGATGAATTAGGTGATTTATTCTCTCAAATATTCTCAGGTTTTATAATTGATTCTTGAAATCTATTGTTTGAAATATTTTTACAACGTCTATATTTTTTTACTGTTGAAATCTAACGGTAATTTGTACCCGCAAAAGTAGTTCTGGCTATTTAAAGAACCTAGCCAAATTTGGCTTTTATTTAGGACTCTAGCCATTTTGGCTATTCAAATGACTATCCCATTGGAGTTGTTTTTTTTCGTTTTAGCTAGCTAAAGTGGCAGTTGAAAATTTTGACTACCCTTTTGGCTATCCCGTTGGAGTTGCTCTAAGGTAGGTTTTGGTTATTTTTTCCACTTTTCCTATGATCAGAATTTTGTTGTGTCTTGGAATAAAAAAAATTGGTAACGAATTTTTTTATTGTTTTTTAGAATTAATAATGACATTAATTTGGATTTATTTTCTCTATTTATGAAATCATTATTTTGAAAATGTTTATTACTCAATAATTTTATTTTATTTTTCTTTAAATGTATGATAATAAATATCAAACCACACCAAATTCAAAAAAAATAAAAATATTAATTAAAAATATATATCTAAAAATATTGATATATTAAATATAAACGCCATACATAGTTTGCTTAGATGTCTAATTTAATTAAATATAATATTTTACGACAAAAATACAATTGTATAGCGAAATTCTTTTGTTGAAAGTGACGAATAGTTTTTCGTAGCCAATATTTACCATTCAATAGCAAAATCTTTTTGGTGAAAAATACAAATTCCCTTTATATACTAAAAAGTATTACCTAATTATATATGTTTTCAAAACTAAAAACATAAACAATCAATATACGATAAACAAATAAAAAATATAAATAATTTATTTCTCAAATTATACAGCTATATTAAAAACAATAAAATAACCCTCCACGCTATCGTCAAACTCTTATCCTAAGATATCAATATACTTGATTACAACCAACTCTTAAACATTATTTTTTCTTATTTTTTTCCGTATACTCTTAAACATTAATTCAACGTAAACAAAATTCAATTAAAATTTATAGACTAACCCTACACAACATAGTCAAAAGACAAACACTCAAAAGAACAGATAATGTCAAACGATCAACATCATCAATTTCATAATATGTTGAATCTGCAAGAAGATAACATTAAAAAAAAATAGTTTTGAGGAGAAATGCAAAATGTGTGCCATAGTCCTGGGGCAACACCCTCTATCTCTATATGCCCAAAAAAGAAAATAATCACATAATCATTTAGGCATTTGACGAGGGAGGGAACTCTAATTGTGCAAAGAACGGGTCTAATTTATTATAACACCAATTAGAATCTTATTCCAATCATCAAACTGCTCGACATAAGTTTGGATTATTAAATTGAATCACATAGCAGATGTTTTTTTTGCTGAGAGTGATAGATAATATCTTGCATACTTGTATATTTACACGTATGACCCACTATACGCAATGAATATCTTTGTAGTCTCGTGGCTAGAGTACAAGACTTATTATTATCAAATCACAACAACCTATACATATAATATACATTGCCTAAATTTAAAAGATCACAAATACAATTATATCTCATACATCCTATTTTGACATTAAGCAAAAGTATCATGTAAGATATCAAGGATGATCACATTTGATCCCTTAGTACACTAGTAATACGCGAGTTAGAGTTTTTTCAAGAATAAAATTTGCCTGCCACCGGCATCCACAAGGTCCACGCTCAGTCGTGAGTTGCACCCTTCGTGGTCTAATCCATGGTAAATGCTCTCATGCCCAAATCTATCACCAAAACAAAAAAAAAAATAGGCAACAATATTTAACATAATACACGTATATACTTATATAAATAAATAAATAAAGCCTACAATAAAAATAACGTTCCCACAATCTACATCGTTGTTGGCCTCGTACGACACATTTCTCTATACAAGATTGCCAAGCAATTTGAGCCCCAACTGTACATACTGATGGCATCAAAATCGGCGAGCAAGGTTAGGTACATAAGCTTGACAAAGCACTATGATTTATCATGAAATAATATTCCTCCAATCGTTTGGAGTATGTACGCCATAGCATGTTGCATCACCATCATCTGGAAAATCTGTGAAGGTCAATACCAACCAACAACACTTCATCTTATTCTCAAAAAACTTTGAAGCTCATGGAGTCACTCCTAAAATATCCTAACACAACTGTTGCCAATGAGGAATATCGAGGCTGACATCTAATTCTGTGACTTCACGACTTTCAATAAGAAGGCCGATCAATATTCCCACATTTTCTAGTTTAATCGTGCACTCCCTACAAGGTAGGTGGAAGGTATGTGTCCCCTGTCTCCTTCTCTCCACAAGGGTAGGGATCAAGGCATGATCTAATTTCCTAGACCTAAAACGATAAACTCCATATAAACCAACACAGTGGAACTGAAACAATATCCTAGGGTCCAACCCCAAACACCATGTCCCACCCTCTATCCACCTACATCCCAAAGATGTACTGCCATCCTACAGATTATTGAAACAAAAAAAAAAATCAATTATAATAACTGTAGTATAATATAACTTGATGATTGAAGCACCCCAAAAAACTCCCAACGTGCAATTTGAAACACCTTTGGATTTTTTTTTTATTTTTTATTTTGAAATCTTATTATTTTGAAAAAGATATTGGTTTTTTTTTTTTTTTTTCATGCACTAGGTGTTGAAAAAAAAAAGATTTGGGGCAAATTTTGAAAGAAATGAGTTGCCACCTGACATTGAGTTAAATGGTATGCTAGGTCAGCAGGATTTTAAGATATGCATTTTTGGAAAGGCTCAAATTTGACTCCAAAAAAGACAACGTGGTCTAACAAAAAAAAAAATTAAAAGTTCGAGGATCGATTATGCTCAAAAAAGGTGTAACGCGCCCCAAGACACCTATCCGAAGACGGTACCTTTGTCTAAAAAATCTTCATTTAAAATAAGTGTCGGCGATTTAAGTTTGGGTGAAAATCATTTTTTTATGAAACAAAAAGTTTGTTTTCTTTTTTTAGTACATTTTTTAGCAAACCAAAAAAGGTTATTATTATTTTTCATTTGTTTTTTTGGGAAATGACCCTGCAAAACATTTTTTTTTTTTTTTGATATTATGGAAGAAAATATGGAATGCAAATGAATTTTTTTTTTACTTTTTCCTTTCTCCTTACCAACTTAACCTGAACTTAAAATCTGATATAGGAAAGTGTCTTCCTAAATCCCCCGTTTTAGGATTTCACACATGTTGAAAAATATGAAACAATGGTATGAAAAACTCTCTCTTTCTCACATGCCTCAGTCAAAATTTTCTTTTATTTAAAAAAAAAAAAAAAACTTTTTAGGATAAATCGAGTTTAATACATTTTTTTCTCTTTTTCTTTTCCACCTTTTTTGTTTATCTTTCTCCGCTATAGAAAAAATAACATAAAAATGGCATAAAGAACAAAAATAAAAATGCTTGCAAAGGAAAAATTAACACATTATTATTATTTTTTATCTTGAATTGATGAATCTATTTGCAACCCTATGTGTCCTTATAGTGTTTCATCTAGTCTTGAAAGAGCTATCACATCTATTTTGCCATAAGAACGGAAAAAAGCATAACCATTATGTATGAAGAAAAAAAACTGTGTCCTTATGGTGTTTTGGCAGGTCTTGAAAGAGCACCAACATCAACTTTGTTGTAAGAACAAAAAAAAATACCATAACGTTAAAAAAAGAAAGAAAAAAAAATATGCGCCCTTACAATGTTTCGTCGGGCCCTAAAATAACAATCACATCTACTTTGCCTTAAGAACGAAAAAAATAAAAGAAACATACTATAATGTAAAAACATAAACAATAAAAATAACTGAGTGCATTGTAAACTAAAATGAGGAAAAATAATGTTTTTTTTTATCCTATGTATCTTTACGATATTTTGTTGGGTATTGAAAGAGCAACCACGCCAATGTTGCCAAAAGAACTTTTTTAGTGATGATTTCCCAGTTAATTATTCTTTAATTCATAAGGATTTAGTAAAACAAAGTGCTAAATAAATAAAAATAAAACAAGATAAGGGGAGCTGTAACTGTAGCGGCTTTGGCATTAGGCGTTTTGATCCTTTTCCTTCTTTCTCTTATATATATATTTTGAATTTTTTTCTTGGCTTTTAGAGTAGAGTTTTGGGAAAAATAGGGGTGAAAATGGCCATAATTTTAGACTTGGGGTGGGGGAGGCTTGAAGTGTGTTAATGTGTCATTTGGGGAGAGGATGGGTTGCCTTATATAGGCAGCCGACCAAATCGCTCATTAAAATTTGCATGTGCAACCCTAGCTACTACCAGCAACCCTAACTGCTGACAACCCCCTATTGAACACTAATACAGGTTTTAGCCTCCCAAAATGTGATTTCATGAGTCTTCTCCTAAAATCACTCCATTAAGTTAATTCCTACTGGGTATTGCCTAAAAACACTCCCAAAACACACTCCATCACTCCAAAAATAGAATCCAAGGCTTGTCATCTTCCAAATGGGTGGGGAAGAAGTAAAATTATTCCTAAATGCACTATTTTTTTTAAAAAAAAACAAATCTTTAAATTGATGATAAATAAACAAAATTAAGTCATCCTATATTTCATTTGATCCCTAATTTGTGAAAATATCTTGAAATTGCTTGCCAATTGATGAATTTTTGAAAGCTTTGGGGGTCGAAATAGAAATTTTTCAAACACTTTGATTTCACTTGATTTCTTCAAAATTGACCTTTAAAAACTGAAATTGGTAGATTAAACATGGTAATTTCTTCCAAATTTGACCGATTAAGTTCGAAAATATTTTTTGTAAACTTCAATTTGACCCTGAAGTTTTTTCTTTGACTTCTCAAATCTCAATTGGAGTTTCGATTTAAGTCTTTCTAAAGTTAATCATTATTAAATGTTTAGTTTTAAGATTGGAATCAAAATTGATCCCTTTGAATGTCGATTTAAAGTTGCTAAAAATTCCAATTAGGCTCATAAACGTTTAAATTTAAAAGACTGTCTTAGTTGGCTTACTCGGGGTCTAATTGGAATTATGAGATTTTCATTAAAGTTGGTTTGAGATGGATTGAACTTTCCAAAGATTAACTTTGAACCTTGGATCCAAATATCAATCTTTCGAATTTTTAATTTATTCCCCAAATATTCCAAAGACACATTATGCTTCTCAATCTATAATTAGATAATTTTTTACTTAATTAGACTTTTAAAACATTAAACAACAACAATTAAGTTTTTGTCCCACTTATGTAGACTTTTAAAACATTAATTTAATTTAATTTATTATTTTAAATTTCTAATTTAGCCTTTGTAATTTTAAAGTTTGAATTAATTCCTGAAAGTTTTGGACCAGGACCCCCATTTTAATTTGAACATTTTGAAATTCTGGGCATAATTTTATTATTTTTTTCTATTTCTTTACAAAATGCTTTATACTGACGGAACAAAATATGATGTTTACAATAACGACGTACAAAAAAATATTAATAAATTATATTTTTTTACTTTAAATTGGTACCTTAGAAGGCTAGAGACTATTGGATCTGTGACGATCCTAATAAATTAATAAACTGGGATCGATGAGCCTGGTAATGGTGTTGTCCATATTGATTGAAAATTTCATAAAAAGTAAAAAAAAATAAACCCTAACGATATGGAACATTAAAGAATAGTTCGTAACATTTAATAAACCTTAAAACTTAATAATAATTCGTAACACTTAATAAATCTTAAAATGTAATAACAATTCGTAACATTTAATACTCACAAGGACATTAATACTCGACGTCGAAATAAAAGTTCCAAAGCTTAAAAATATTAAGAAAAACTAAAATTTAATTCTCACTTTTGTAACAATAGTTCATAACACAGAGTTCGCTAATAAAATACAATACTTCTAAAACAGTAGTCTAAGACAAACAATACTAATTAAATAAAACACTTAAACAACAATAGTTTATAATACAAAGAATACAAATAAATTACAACTACAATGGAAGCACAAACCCATCCATGCCTCGATGCCTCTGAGGATATTTTTGTTTGTCATGACCAGTTTGAGAACACATTGCATATGTTTGTCATCGTCCTCTTTGAAACATCCATTTCATTGTGAACTCTAGATATAAATGGTCTTCCATGTATTATTTTAAGACAACTCAAATGAGGAATCATGATTGTCATGTTTGTAAGACCCTAATTTTCGCATACGCATAATTTTAGTTGCATTTTAGAACATTTAAAAAATAACGGGGTAGAATGTGTTATTTCTAATTTAATTAAAAAATGTTATGGGTAAATTTATAATTTTAAGAATGATAAATTTTGGAATGGGTTTAAATAATAACCTAAAGGAACTTTAGGGGGGATTTAAGTAAATTAGGAAAAGAAAAATAATAATCATGAAGCAAGTGGGCTGATGACTTGAGAACCACCTCCTCTGCACCTATACATATATTTCCATGCACATACATGGCAACCTAAAAAGAAAAAAACAAAGGGAGAAGATCACGACGTGGCTTCACAAGAGATCAAGGAATACCACTATTATCATGCATATATATATATTCATGCATGCAATTCACAATCCCAACACTTAAAAAGAAGAAGAAATCAGAAAACAGAGAGAGAGAGGAGAAGGTTCGGCTATGTCGTTAAGTCGCCAGCGGTGGTGGGTTCTGATCGTCGTTGTTTCTCCAGCGAGGGTGGGTGTGTGTCATCGTCGTCAATCATCCAAAGATCGTGTGCGTGTGTGTGTTTCATGTGTGTGTGGGGGGGTTGTTTGATTGAAACCAAGCAGGGCCGACGGGGTATGTGTGTGATCAGTCGCCGTTCGTCCAGCATGTATGTGGGTGTGTGATCGTCATTGTTGGTCCAGCGATGTGTGGATATCCGGTGAAGTGTGTATGTGTGTGTCGGAGTGGTATGTGTGTATGCTCTGATTGTTGGGGAGGGGTGGCAAGTAAGATCGTCGGAGATGGTGAGGAGAGAGAGAGAGAGTGACGGTCTGCTGAAACAAAGCAGAACAGAGATAGCATTAGATTTTCGCAATTGTAGTAATAATTTTTGTAACTAGTAATTTTAATAATTTTGGTACAGTAAAAATTAACGTAGCGAAACGAACGAAATAACAATTTTGCATAATTAAATTTGGGGAATGGGAAATCATGCTATTTAGGGTCATGCATTGCATACTAGGTTATTTTAAATAAAATATTAATTAGGGCCCTATCGCTGTTAGGTTCGCAGGCACCAGCGTTCTGGTAGGTTTTGGACGGTGATATTTTTGCAATATGGAAAACGAGGTGAGTGTACTGTCTTCTATATAAATTTACAAATTTTATTTTCATATAAATTGTGGAAAATGCGTTTATTTAAAATGGATGATTTTGCGACTTATGTGGATCAAGTTAGCTTTAAAGGTGGAAAATGATTTTTGGATCAAGTTGGTTTTAAGAGGTGGAAGGTGATTTTTGTCCGACTATGCCATAATTTTTCTTTTCATTAGGTGGATATAACCTACGAGATATGAATTTTCTTCTCGTTAGGCGGATATGACCTACGAGATGTGGATTTTCTTCTCGTTAGGCGTATATGACCTACGAGATGTGAATTTTTTCTCGTTAGGCGGGTATGACCTACGAGATATGGATTTTCTTCTCGTTAGACGGATATGACCTACAAGATATAAATTTTCTTCTCGTTAGGCGGGTATGATCTACGAGATGTGGATTTTCTTCTCATTAGGCGGATATGACCTACGAGATGTGGATTTATTCTCGTCAGGAGGATATGTCCTGCGAGATATGGATTACCTGCTAGGAAAGTCCTACAGGGTGGTTTAACCCGTCAGGAGTACAAATCCTGCAAGTGGTACTCCTACCATTGGGGATAATAAATGGCCCTAGCACTAATAGTCACTTTAGATGGCACAGTTGTATAGGTTACAGTACCGCTGCAACTCCCGATTGTGAGGTAAAAATGATTCTATAGCTAGTAGAAAAGTGGTGTGGGGTAATTTATTATACGATGAACTGCCTGAATTGATTGGCTTAGATATATTATTTTAAAATAGATTGGCGTCAATATATTATTTTGTTGCTCTGGTTGACTTAAAATATTTGAATTTGGTGTTTTAAATATATGAGTTTATTTCAGTGGTGACAGAGAAACTAGATTTCCGTACGGTATGTGATTATATAATATTGTATTTTGAAACGTGGTGTTTAATACTTATACTTGATCCATAAAATATTTTTATTATGAAGACAGTACACCGATAAAATATTTTAGTTTCAGGTGCTGCAAATAGGAGTGGGTCCACTATTGGCACTAGGTAAAGTCCGGGAGGTAGTGTCATTTTGGAGGTGGGCCGGTCAGAGGCGAACCGTGAAAAGTTCAACATTTTGAGATTTTTGTTATATATATATTTGGGGCGGGTATGTCCCATATTTTTGGAAATGAGTAATAGGTATTATTTTTTGGAAATAAAATATTGATAGCGGTACGCGTGCGTCTGAGTATGTATGTATATATATGTATGTGTTTGGTTGGTTGGTTAGGAAGTGTTATGCCGACATCACGCCTGATCTCGGGTAATAGGTGCCCAGGGTGGGGTGTGACAATGTTACTCGGTGGCCAATAATCTATGTGTGGCATCAAATTGAAGCAATTCTCTCAATTTCTTGAATATACTGTTGACCCTAATGTTTTGATGGACAACTGAACATTGATATTTTATGGAACTAATGAGTTTATTGAGTGATTTTAGATAAAAAGCTTCATGATTTCAAATGAGAAAAAGAACGAATTGAAAAGTTAATCGTTCAAGATTTACAAGACAAAAAAGAAAGTCAAGATGGGTACAAAGTGAAGACACTGAAGATTCTTTGGAGCATTGAAGATGTTTTGTATTCTTTATGATAAGACAACTCATTATTCTTATACTCTTAATACAACCCAAATGAGGATTATGCACGACACTTTAAAATGAGTAATCTTATGTGTGACATGGTAAGAAGTGATAAATTTAAAATTCTAAATGATTTTTACAAAGTGTTAAAATCATGAAAAGGTTTTTGATAAAGTGTTTGATTGAGAAAATATTTTTAATACATAAAATGTTAAGTTTTTAGTCAATTCAGTTAACCGAAAAAATGGGTCAGTCAATTAACAAAAACACTAGCATGAAAGAAAATATATGAAGAAACTACTAGTAATTTTGGTCAATTGGCTAAACGGGCCAATCGACTAACAAAAATAGTGGCTTGAAAGAAGTTAAAAGTGGAAGCCATTGGCCAAATCGACTAACCGACCAAAATGGCAGTCTACTAACGGGAAATTAGTCAACATTTAACTTTTGGACCATTGTAAAGGTCGGTCAACGGGCAGGAGGGCAGTCAACTGATGGGGTAAGATTTAGTCAACTTAGTTGTTTCGCTTTTCGTGATCTTTTACCCAAATCCTATGGTTTTAAATGTTGGAAAAATAAATATTTTGGGGATTTGAGTATATTGCTATTATATATTATATATCTATTAAGATCCTATTTGTTGGGCCAAAAAACTACCCAAGAGGGGGTGAATTGGGCAGTTACTAAAATTAAACAATTAATTCCTTTTAAACACTAAATGTCAAATAATTAATTTTCCTAAATTAATTATTATCATTGTCACGCAGCAAATATGTGTTTAATACTAATTGCACACCCAAACACAATATAAGAAAATAAATAATGTAACATACAACGATATATCCTGGTTCAATCCAGCTAGTCTTGCCTACGTCCAGTTCCCCAAGCTCCACGGAGATTCGCAATTCACTAAATCCTTTGATTCCTTTACCAGGTAAGAACCAAACCCTTACAACGATTCTTTTACAGGCACAGAATCAACCTTTAGAAATTATCCTTTTCCAAGGCCAATGATGAATCTTATCTTTTTACCCGGCTAAAGAGTAACCTAACACTCTATCACTTATCCTTTTTCACAGGAAAGGATGAATCGTTACAATTTACTCAAAAAATAATTCAATTACCAGAAGAATCAAAATATAATTATTTTCAAGGGAAAAGAACAACCTAACCATTTTACTAGGACAAAGATGAAACCCTAATCTCTTTTATAAGAAAAAGATCGAAAACTAGCTACCCTGATTAGACACCGTCCCAAACGTGTCTAATCTACTCAAACTCACAAATACAAAAAATATTAGTTTCTTCCCACAACGAATTTCTACCACCCCAATAAGAATATGCTCAATTACTGACCCGAATAATTACTATGTGACAGATACAATGTGAAGTAAATAAAATCTGATTAATTAATAAAGTGGGTAGTAAAATTTGCGCACTTAATCAGATAATCAAACAAAAATCGTTTAATTTTTTTTCAGGCTTTTAAGTTTAAAACGATTTTCTAATCAATCCTATACCAAACAATCAATGAAAATAAAACTTCAAAGTGAATAAAAATGGTATGTGTGGTTGGAAGGATGGAAAAAGAAAAGGAAAAAAAATGAGAGGATAATATTTTTATTCATTGTGAAAGAAAAATTATTTTTTCTAACATTGTTTGGTTGGGGAAAAAAATAAAAGGAGGAAAAATAATTCACTTTAATATCATTTACTATTTTTCCCTCATATATTACAAAAATAAATTAAAAAAACTATTGTTAAGGGTATAATTGTAATTTTGATACTTTTAACCATTTTCCTTCTATTTTCCTCCCAAATTTGTGAAGAAAAAAATTTGTCTCGAAAATTGTGTTTTATCGATCCTATTTTTTTTTCCTTCCATTTTCCATCCAACCAAACATGATTTTTTTTTTTTCATTTTCTGACGTACCTCAATTTTTTGAGAGAAAAGAATATTAAATAATAAATAAGTTTAAGGATAGGGTTTTTAAAGCATCGATTTTCTCAAAAAATATACTTAGACCGTTTTAAAAAATAAAGAGTCGTCATCTAGTATTGGGTTTCAATGGTGTGCTAGGTCACCGAATTCTTAGAAAAATAATTTAAATGGCTTAAGTAAAAATTGACTCCAAAAAAGACACGGTCAAACCAAATATTCATTTAAAGGCTTGGGAGTCGATTACGCTTAGGGAAGGTGTTAGGCATTCCAAGACGTCTGTCTGAAAATGGTACCTTATGTCCAATTAAGTTTAATTAGTTTAGTCTAAATGTTTTATTTTATTTTAAAATTGTTTTCTTCTTATCAAATCTTTTTGGTATTTTCACAAATAAGGTGGGACAAGTTTTGGAATTTTTGGAAATGTTCCCTTGGTATAACCTTTTATCGAATATTAAGGATTCAACAAGGATGGTCCCCGGGGGGTTTTATGTATGTTTCCGAGAGATTTATTTAATTTAAATAGGCAAACTAAAATAGATGAATAAGACGAAAAATATGAATGCAAAACTAATATCTATATGAATTTTATTTTTATGCAAAAGTAACCTAAAACTAAATGGTTTAATTCAAATATGTCAATGCAAACTGATATGAATAGGGGACGTGAATAGGGATTACTAAGTGAATTTAGGTGATTATGTGTGGCAATGATTTAATTATTTAATATAAAAGTATAAGTGGCGCACGTGTCGTGACTAGATGTAAAAAGTAGCGTGGATTTATGAAATAAAAAAAAACTAAACTATATGTATAAAAAGTGTAAGTGGTAAGAGTGTCTTAAACATGTCGTCTAAATGATACGAGAAATAAACATACTAAGTGGATGCAAAAAAAATCAACTTTGAGTTTGCCCGATTAATTTTATGAAATCCTGTTTTGCTATTTTCTCGAATTCTATGGATATAAGAATCAAGGAGAGGTTTGCAGAAACAATTTTTGTTGAAATTAATCTTTCCGAAATTTAATCGGAATCCCATGAAAAATTTACCAAGGGAAGAGATTTCCTAAAACCATTCGTTTCTAAATTCTACTCAAGTCGGGGAATGAAAACAAAGCCACAGAAAACTCTCCCACGATTTATTGAATCATCGAAAGCATCTTAAGATTCATAAGGATTAATTCCTACAAATAAATATTTTATTATTTTTGTAATTTTTTATTTTTTTTAGGGTTTTGATAACAAGAATAAAAATAAAATAAAAAATACTGAAAAATAAATAATAAAACATCATTCACCTAACGCTCGGGGTTAAGCTTAACACGAGAAACTCACTCCGGCGTTTTCAACGAATCATCGAAATTATTTTTTTAGTTTTTCTCTTTATGAATTACAAAACAAAATAAATAAATAAAATGTAGAAATAAAATAAAATTATAAAAAAAAAAAAAGCGGACGCCCTTGTTTAAATGCTTAAAGGTTCAGATTGAGAATAAGGAACCTCATCCTGATGTTTTTTATCGAGTCATTAGACAATTAAAAAAATAAAACTTGTAGGAATTTAAATTGCGAAGAGAATAAAATAAACTGAAAAAAGAATTGAAAATAAAAAAACATACCTGTTCTAGGCCAGAAATCCAGTTGCTTGGGTTTTTCCTCTCTCGCAGACAGCTTCTCGAAAGGGTTTACGATGAGTATCATTTTCTAAGGCGTTTTTCTCTCAATTTTTGAATGTTCCTGAAGGATTTCTTCCTGAATTTTTGCGTGTCTAAACTACAAGGAGGAGGGTCTTATTTATAAGAAAAATGTTGAGTGAGAAATCTTAGTCCCAATTCGACGCGGAAAAAGAAACAAAAGCTAAAAGGAAAGGGAAAAGGAAACATAATCCCATTTTGACAAGGAAACATTTTCTTTACCATTTTTTTTTAGTTTTATTTATTTTTTCTTTTTTTCATTTATCTTTCTTTGCTTTTTTTATTTTTTATTTTCTTTTTTCTCTATTTTTTTATTTTTTTGAAAATAAAGCATAAAATTTTTGCAGGACGGTCAAAATGTTGTATTTACAGTTGCCCCTCTTTGTTATGCGAGTTCCACTTGCTTGACAAAGATAGGAGATCACGTCATTTTGAACGTCCCATTTTTTTATTTTTTTCAAAGTGCATTTTTCAATGACAGAACAAATAAAATAAAATGACTCATGATGATACTCATGACGAACAAATATCCATTTAGAAGATCGTTTAGAGTAATAACAAAATGACTCATGACGATACTCATGACGAATAAATGTCCGTTTAGAAGATTGTTTAGAGTAATAACAAAATGAAAAGACTCATGACGATACTCACGACGAACAAGTGTCCGTTTAGAGGATCCTTTAGAGTAATAAAAAAAAAGACTCATAATAATACTCATGACGAACAAATGTCCATTTAGAGGATCGTTTAGAGTGATAAAAAATAGAGACACATGAGGATACTCATGACGAAGAAGTGTCCATTTAGAGGATCGTTTAGAGTAATGAAAAAAGTCTCATGATGATACTCATGACAAACAAATATCCGTTTAGAGGATCGTTTAGAGTGATAAAAAAATAGAGACTCATGACGATACTTATGACGAAGTGTCTGTTTAGAGGATCATTTAGAGTGATAGAAAATTGATCAAGCCCTAGCACTCTTGGCTGGGGGACAAAAGAAAGTCCAGAGGTATAAAATATGCCCCAGCTTGTGGTTGGGCAAAAATAAGAGAGCAAAGATATAATATGTACCCCAGCCTTCAGCTGGGGCTGACTCTCAAATGAGCGAACCTTTACAAGTTGCCTACATACTTTAGCATTATGCCAATGATCAAGTTTAGCATAGTTCACTAGACGCCCCTTTCAGGGCAAAACGTATACCTGGATGCTCATTTAGACCTTCTGAATTTTCAACAATAAGAGTCTCCAATTTGAGTCGGGAGAAAGGTAAAAAGTCCTAGTGATAGAGAAATCCATGCTTCTAGTCCTTTTGAGATCTCTGTAAAATAACACTTTCAAAACAAAATCTTAGTCTGAAAAATTGTTACCTTTGATGACTCACAATTCCGTTCCCCCCTTTCGGTCGTAATCGCTTCGGGTGATGGTGCTTGGATCGGAGCAATATCGAGAGATTCTTCTGTTTGAATTTAGAAGATTCGCTTTCCAACTCAGGGCACGACATTTTTCGGGGTGATTCGATGAGACATTTTTTTTTTTTAATTTCTGAGATTTCACTTTTCAACTCAGATGAGGGCCCAACATGCTTCATAAAGGTCTCCTTGACTTGCTCGACTGGATTCTTGTATTTTTTAAATTTTTAGGTGCTTCGATGCTTGGAGTTCTAATACTTCTGCATACTCTGTGTTTTCTCAAGTCCTGCAAAACTGATTTAGTAAAAAAAAATGGGTAAATGTTAAAAATCACTAAACGAGTACCTTTAATGCCTGATACAATTTTTCGTGAGATCTTGAGTTAGATTGCAGAGAAATATGCTTCCAATACACTTCCCGACCATGACCAATGTTTCTTTTCACAAATTCTGATTCTATTCAAATCCATCAAGTTCCGATCCCGAAAAATGTTGTTTTGCCTGCCAAATTGTGTTGAGGCGCAAACCTTGAACGGATGAAACTATCCTCTTTCTTTCATCTTCTAATTTCTTCCATATTTGTACCAACGCTTCTTGCTCGGTTACCCCACATTTGTTTTATTTATTTTTTTGAAATAGATTATCGAACTTACAATGGTTCGGGAGCAGCCGAGCTTAAAAATGAACTTGAACTTCTTTTCTAATTGAGGCCTTCTTGCAATATTTGAGCTTATTCATTGGGATCATTGACCTGGAATGATTGTGTTTCCTTCTCGCCATTGGGGTCCAGCAGCAAGCGAACCAAGATATTTATACTCAATTTTATCAAATCACTAAAGAACCACCGGAGACGGCTTAATCAACTTACAATGATATATCAAGGAATCGTTAGGGAAATGGAAGCCAATCTTGACTTTCGAATCCTCTTGGGACTCTGGAATTGCTGTTGGATTTGGTCAGGGGCCTTTTGGATCTCACTATCGTTTGGCTAAACAGAACCTTTCTTTGTGGCTATTCCCATTGGATCATGGTCTAACTCTGTATTGAAATCATATACTTGCACACTCGCTTAGTCATATCAGATACAACATATGCAAGCAATTTTGGGTACTTGAAAGAGTAATGTTCAAACATTAGACCACAGTTTTGGATAAAACAATATTGAATTTATTGAAATTTAAAAGCCATTACAGAAAAAAATCTCTTTCCATCCAAAAGATCAACGGGATGGAGAGGTGAGTATATGAAAATATCCCAATTTTATCAAAACTTCTAGCAAATTGAAAGTAAACAAGAAAACCCAGTTTTGTAGCCTTTAGAATTTTCAAATCAAGCCTCAGGCACATGACTCGCTCCCATCTCCACCAATGTTTGGGTAAAGATTGACTTCACCACTCCCTGAAGGTGTATGCTTAGGCAGTGGATTCTGCTGACAGTTTGGCGCACCAGTCTCGGGCTTTTTAGGAAATGTGATGGCTCTTGTCCGTATAAACTCCCAGATCTTGTCCTTTAGCTGAAAACACTGCTCGGTCGTATAGCCTCTAGTTCCTGAGTGGTATTTACAAAAAGCATTCGAAGAAGTTGCTTTACTTCCAGGCTTAAGTTCGTATGATGAAAGGGGTGTCAGCATCCCCTGCTTAAAAAAACTTCTGTATACCTCGGTGATTGAGACCGGAAAGTCTAGTGGTTCTTTGTCATTCTGGAAGTTTCTCCCAGTAGCATGAGATAGATTACCTTGGTGGTATTTGGTTCCTGGCATTAGGGTATAGTTAGGAATTTGAGGTAGATGATTTTGGTTAGGCTGATATGAGGGCGAATGGTAAGCGGGTGTTTGGTAGGCTTGAGGGTAGTATTGGGGAGTGTGATTTTGGTAAGGGGGAGGTACATTCTGGTAGTAGTGGGGACAACTTTGGAAATATGGCTGGTTTCGGGGGTAATATTGGTTTTGGCAATTTTGAGAGAGGTGGTTACGGTATTGGTTATTTTGGCTCGGGTAGTTTTAGGGATAAGAAGCTTGGGGGTAGTTCTGGTGATGGGTTTGCTGGGGGGAAACAATGACAACTACTCCATCTTCTCTTTTCTTTGGTAGAGCTGACCTCTTTGTCGGGTTGGGCACGGCCCCTTCAATCTTTTCGCTCCTTATTCTTTCTTCCGTTACTTCGGCTTGTTTGATCGCATCGCTGAAGGAAACCACTACTATGCTTGAGAGATATCGATAGAAAGGTGGTGTCTGAATTGACTTGAATATCTCTAATTGAGCCTCCTCGCTCAGCCTAAGGATAACTTTGGCAGTCTCCTCCCTCTAGCGGGCAGTGTACCTCCGGGAGCTTTCATTTTTTTTTCTTCAGTATCTGGTAAATGGTATTGCGGTTTGGCGCGATATCTTTATTGTGCACATACTGTTCACAAAAGGCCTCTACCAGATCCTCGAACATTTTAATCTATGATAGGTCCAGGGTTATGTACTAGCTAAGACTCGGTCCTTTCAACGATCTCTGGAACATTTTCAGACAAAGATCTTCGTTCCGAGCATGGACTCTCAATTCTTCCTTGTAAATGCTAACATGCCACTCGGGGGGGCCCGTACTGTCATACTTCGTGAACTCTGGAACTACAAAGTTTTCCCGGTATACCACTAGGGGTGGTGCTGACAGTTCCTTGTACGCTGCTTTCCTAGATGGCTTGTAATTTTTTAATTCTTCTATAGTTTTCTCCAATTCCTTCATTTTTCAGAACCCAGGTCAGAGGGGGTTTATTCTCTTCTTCTGTGTTTTCAATTTCAGTGGCCGGGGCCGATTGATTAGCATTCGGATCGTTTGGCGGAGCAATGACCCTCTCCTGGTGAATGAGAATCTGCGGTACGGTGGGGGCCGAGCCTTCTGGTGAGGCCTGATAGACATTCCCCTGGATGGGATATGTCGGCACTTCATAGGCGAAAGGATGAGGGCCCATCTAGGGTCCATAGTAGACCAGTACCGTGAAGTTCGAATTCGACACTGAGCTCTCCACCCCAACACTTGGAGGGTTTCTATTTGGTGATTCAGTCATAAGAGTTCCACTAGACGGAGGAACATGAGCCTCCTGGGGTCGACTAATTTCATTGATCATTTTCCTTAACATGTCGTTAGTTTCTTGCATCAAAGCCATTTGGGCCGTTTGGGGAGATTCGGGATTACCTTCTGATGTTATCCTGGAATGAGTCTGTGCCCGACTACGAGTAAAGACTGGGCTTTGGATGCGGGAAACCGGAATTACTTTTTTGGGACCAATTTTCATGTCTCGTCCTATTCTTACAACAAACTCATTTATTAGTCCACGTGGGTTTTAGGTAGTCTTAAAACCCATCCGAGTTCGAAATTTTCAATTTCGATAATGACCGATCAAAACAAATAATGATTTATGAAAATTCTTTCGTAGTTTAATCGGTATTGAAAACTTCGAACTCGTTTGGTTTTTAAGATTTCCTAAGACATCATCAATCTATCAAGTATGAAACCCCCCGTTTTGTTTCATAGAATCCCAAGGGAATAATATGGTTACAAAATGACCGTACTTGTGTCGGAGGGTTTACAACAATATAAGAGTTCGAGAGAAAAATAAATAAATAAAAAAGAAACAAACATCACAACTTATTTATAAAAAATAGAAAGAAAAGATAACAAAATAAAATATAACATTTGGATATGGAATGGTTGGACTTATTTGGACATATTAGGCTCGACCCTCTAATTATCCCCAGCGGAGTCACTACCTGACGTGCCCCGATTTTCCGAGAGGAAAAGAATATTAAATAATAAATAAACTTAAGGATAGGGGTTTTTAAAGCACTAATTTTCTCAAAAAACATATTTAGGCAATTTTAAAAAATAAAGAGTCGCCACCTAGCATTGGGTTTAAATGGTGTGTTAGGTCACTGAATTCTAAGAAAAACAATTTAAATGACCTAAGTGAAAATTGACTAAAAAAAAATATGGTCAAACCAAATATTCATTTAAAGGCTCGGGAGTCGGTTACGCTCGCTGAAACTGTTAGGCACCCCAAGATGTCCGTCCAAAAACAGTATCTTATGTCCAATTAAGTCCAATTAGTTTAGTACGAATATTTTTTTTTTTAATTTTAAAATTATTTCCTTTTTATAAAATCTTTTTGGTATTTTCACAAATAAGATGAGACAAGTTTTTGAACTTTTGGGAATGTTCTCTCGGTATAACCTCTTATGAATATTAAGGATTCGACAAGGATGGTCCCAGAGGGTTTTATGTATGTTTCCGAGAGATTTCTTTAATTTAAATAGGCAAATTAAAATAGATGAATAAGATGGAAAATATGAATGCAAAACTAACATCTATATGAATTTTATTTTTATGCAAAAGTGACCTAAAAGTAAATGGTTTAATTCAAATATGTCAATGCAAATTGATATGAATAGGAGAAGTGAATAGGGATTACTAAGTGAATTTATGTGATTATGCATGGTAATAATTTAATTATTTAATATAAAAATATAAGTGGTGCACGTGTCGTGACAATATGTGAAAAGTAGCGTGGATTCATGAAATAAAAAAAAAAACTAAACTATATGCATAAAAAGTGTAAGTGGTAAGAGTGTTTTAAACATGCCGTTTAAATGATACGAGAAATAAATATGTTAAGTGAATGCAAAAAAAAATCTACTTCGAGTTTGTCCGATTAATTTAAAGAAATCCTGTTTTGAAATTTTGTCGAATTCTATGGATATGAGAATCAAGGGAAGGTTCGCGGAAACAATTTTTGTTGAAATTAATCTTTCTGAAACTTAAGCGGACTCCCACGAAAAATTAACTGAGGGAAGAGATTTACTAAAACCATTCGTTTTTCAATTCCACTCAAGTCGGGGAATGACAATGAAGCCACGAAAAACACTCCCATGATTTATCGAATCGTTGGACTCACCTTAAGATTCATAAGGATTAATTTTTACAAATTAAGATTTTATTATTTTTGTATTTTTATTTTTTATTTTTTAGGGTTTTGATAACAAGAATAAAAATAAAATAAAAAATACTGAAAAATAAATAAAGAAACATCCTGTATCTAACACTTGGGGTTAAGCTCAACACGAGAAACCCACCCCGTTGTTTTCATCGAATCATCGGACGATTTATTTTTTTAGTTTTTCTCTTTATGAATTACAAAACAAAATAAATAAATAAATTGCAGAAATAAAATAAAATTATAAAAAAACAAAAAACGTCCTCGTCTAAACACTCAAAGATTCAGATTGAGAATAAAGAACCTCATCCCGGCATTTTTCATCGAGTCATCAGACAATTAAAAAAATAAAACTTGTAGGAATTTAAATTGCGAAGAGAATAAAATAAACTGAAAAAAAGAATTAAAAATAAAAAAATATCCCCATTCTAGGCTAGGAATCCCAATACTCAGACTTTTCTTCTCTCGCAGATAGCTTCCCCGAAAGGGTTTACGATGAGTATCACTTTCTAAGGCGTTTTTTCTCTCAATTTTTGAATGTCCCTGAAAGATTTCTCTCTAAATTTTTGTGTGTCTAAACTATGAGAAGGAGGGTCTTATTTATAGGAAGGGCGTGAAGTGAAGAATCCTAGAAACCCTAGTCCCAATTCGACAAGGAAAATGAAACAAAACCTAAAAGGAAAGGGAAAAAGAAACATAATCCCTTTTTGACAAGGAAACCTTTTATTTTCCATTTTTTTTAGTTTTATTTTTTTTAATTTTTTTTCTTTTATCTTTCTTTTTTTTTTCTCTATTTTTTTTTATTTTTTTTGAAAATAAAAATAAAATAAAGTATAAAAATTTTGCGGGACGATCAAAATACCATGTCTACATTTTTCATTTCATTTTCTTTTTCATTCATTTTGCATCCAATCAAACTCACCCTAAAGCTTGGATAGATCTCACTGGAAAACACCAAAGATAATGATAGAATATCAATAGAACTCAAGTTGGTGACACCAAACCACAAGTGCTTTAGATCAAGAACTTAGATTAAATCTCTCACAAAAATCTCAACGTAAATATCACTCTTAGAATAACTCAAACTGATTGTTCTTGTTATCCTCAACTCAATTCCCACAGGTCTATATTAATGAACAAATAACTAATCCTCCAACGGCTAGTTTCTCAAATATGTGCCACTTAATGACACTTTTAGACCCCATATATGATAACATTTCATTTCAGGTGTATTTCACTTGAAAATAACTTTCAATTCTCTCAATTAAGTCCATAAAACTATTCGCAACTTAAAACCATAGAGATAGGAAGTACTAAACCATTTAAATTAGAATAATCTTAAAATATTTGGACCATATCAGTAGGGATAACATAATAGGTTGTTGATAGTTCAATTAAGTTCAAATTCCCCAAATCCTTCTCTTGGAATCATAAAAAATTGATAGTTTTTTACTAAGAGACCAAATCTCCCAAAATCTCAACTGATTCAGACGATTAACCAAATCTCACAGGTCGGCTGATTGACCTGTCTAGCTCCAAATTCAACCGTTGGCTTAAGGCCACTCGGTTGACCGATCACATCCAATCGATGTGATTCATTTTCCCTTCAATTCATCTACTGACTCAAACGTCTGACCGGCTCTTATTATTCGGTTGACCGATTGGATTAGTGTGTTAACTTCCTTCGCCAATTCAACTACTGTTTCAAATGGTTGATTGACCAATTTCGTTCGGTTGACCGACTGGATCAGTAACACCTCATTTTAACTCCAAAATACACTATATGATTCAGTTGACCAATTACTTTTCTTGGTTAACCAAATTAACCTGAAAACTTAATTTTTATACTTTAAAACATGTTTTCCAATTAGGTTAGTTATCAAATTCATTTTATATAAGGAGTACATACAATATCTCAATTTAGGATCTTAAACTTATCACTTCTTATCATGACACACATATAATTAATTAATTTCAAGTGTCGTTCGTGATTCTAATTCGGGTTGTATTAAGAATATATTAGTAGAAAGTTGTTTTCACCTATTTTTCTTTAAGGTCTTCAAAACTCTTCTCATCTTCATTATGTCCATCTTACACCCTTTATATTTTCTTCATGAGGTCTTCTTCTTAAACACATGAATGGAACTATAAATCTGAAACACTCGATATTACCATTAGTTCTACCAAAAATATCAATACTTAATTGTTCATCAAAACCTTGAATTCAACACTATTAAATTGGTTCATCTATTAATTGATTCTTTGAATTGAATTAGTATAAATACTTCATATATTTAAGAGTTTTGAATTTAAAAAGTTTTGGGGACCAAATCAAGTTTTTCTAAAATAATTTTTGAATGAAATATACCTATTTTGATAGTATATTATGTATGGGGTCTTAAATTGTCATTTTTAGTCTTATCTGTTAGTCTTATAGGCATAGTTTGAATTATATTTATGGAGACATGCGTTTTTCAATTTAATCAATCAAGAACAATCAGCATTTACTTTAAAGAGAGAGTGATTTTTGCTGAAATCTTTCTAAGAGAGTGATTCTATAAGAGTTCTTGATAGAAGAGCGAAAAAATTTTCATCACCTATTTTGTTCTACACTGAGCTATCTTATTTGTTTTCAATAAATCCCTGTGAGATATTTCCAAGTTAATTTAAGTGCTTTTCTTAGATTATTTAATTGATTACTTGGAATATTTTTTTTAGAAAAATCGTTTTCCTATTTGAAAATCTTTCATATCTTAAGAAACAATATATTCCTACGAAATCTGATTAAATATTAATTGTGTATTAATTGAGTAAATCATAATTATTTCTCACATAGTTCTATCACGTAATATTCAAGACATTAATTGAGCATAATTATTTTGAGGTGGTAGAAGCTCATGTGGGAAGAAACACGTGAATTTTTTGTATTTACGAGTGTGAATGGATTAGACATATTTGGGACGGTGTCTAATCTGGATAGTTAGGTTTGATCTTTAGCATGTGAAAAAGATTATATTTGATCTTTAACTTGTTAAAAAGATTAGATTTGGATTTTATTTTATTTTTTTTGTAATAGAATTAGGTTAGTCTTTAGGCTAGAAAAAAGATAAGGTTTTTCCTGAGTCTATGAAAAGAGAAAGCGTAAAAGCGTAAAGGTTTGATTCTGAGACTGCGAAAAAAAATGGGTTAGTCATTAACCTGTGAAAAGGATTGTAAGAGTTTGGTTCCTACCTGGGAAATGAATCATAGGATTAGGGGATTGCGAAAGTCCTGTGGAGTACGGGAGATTAGACGTTGGTAAGAGTAGCTTGCTGAATCAAGATAAATAATTGTGTGTTGCTTTTTTATTTATGCTATTTGGGTGTGCATTTAATTAGATACGTTTTCACTATTATACAAGATAATAATCAATTAGAATCATATCCTCTCCAACAGTTGTAGTTACAACCATCACGTACGAGCACGAAAGCGATAGATGATCCATTTTACACAAGAACAACTAGGTGACATGCCCTGTTTTTTGAAGTTAAAAGAATAGGAAATAGTAATGCATAAAAGAGAAAAGGTTTTTAAAACGCTGGTTTTCTTAAAAAGTAATTAGGTCATTTTAAAAATAAAGATTTGTCACCTAGCATTGAATAGACTTAAATGGTGTGTTAGGTCACCGATTTTTTCAAAAAATAATTTAAAATGCCTAAGTAAATTTAACTCTAAATACAAGGTCAAACCAAAGACCAGTTTAAAGAGTTTGGGGTATACTCAAGAAAGGTGTTAGGTACCACAAGACGCCCGCTCGAAAACTGTACCTTATATCCAATTAAGTGTAATTAGTCTAATTCTAAATGTTTTACTTTATTTTGAATTTTTTTCCTTGTTATAAACTCTTTTGGGTGTTTTTTCAATATAGGATGGGATAAGTTTTTGGTATTTTTGGAATGTTCTCCCTATATGATCTCTTATCAAATATTAAGAGATTTGACAAGAATGATCTCCGGGGGAAAGTTTTATATATGTTACCGAAGAACTTCTTTAATTTAAGTAGACAAATTAATATAAGTGAATTAATTTTTATGAAGGTATGAATGCAAAATGCAAAACATGAGGATAATGATGTAAACTAGCATGATATAAATATATTTTTATTTATGCAACAATATGTCTATTTTGTGATGAAATGACTTAAGCTAACGAAACAACATGTTTATAGTTTTGTTTTTTATGACTTTTCTTTATGCAAAACAATTTAATTTAAGCATGCCAACGTAAGATATATGAATACGGGAATAAACTATGGACCTAAATGAATTAACATAACCATATACTTTATTAAATGAATGACGTTTAGACTACATGCAAAGTAGGTGCTGAGAGGATAAAAAAAACATGATTCCTAAACTAAGTATAATAACAGGCTTATGATTTTTTAATTTGTATGAGGAAGAGATCTAATAGCTAATATGCCTAGCATGACATACATGAATGGCTCATACAAGAACGAGTATGCAGTGTGCAAGTGGTGTACATGTCCTAAACATGCATATACTAAATGGTGAAAAAATGGTTCAATGGAATGAATCATGGAGTCTAAATGGAATATATAATATAATAAAACATGAAGAGTGCCAGTGGGGAAAAGTGTCCAAAACATGTCTTCTAAGTGGTGCAAAAGGCAACATGCAAAGTAGCGTGAAAAATTACATTTCTTACTACATGGATTTTATGTAAATGCAATAACATGAAATGCCTACTTTCTTAATTTATCCAATTAAGTCAAAGAAGTCTCAATTTGACATCCACTCAAATCCTATAGAGATGAGAATCAAGAGAACATCACAGAAACAAGGTTTGTCAAAATCAACCCTCCAAGACGTAAGTAGAATCCAACGAAGTGACTTACTAAGGGAAGTGATTTTCTAAATTGATTGTTTCTAAATTCCACTATATTTGGGGAAACAAATTGATGGTATAGAAATATCTCATTCAATTTATCAAATTGTTGAATTTGTCCGAAGGCTTGCAGGAATTAATTATAACAAAACAATTTTTTTATTTTTTTTTTAAAACTATGAATTTAAGTGTAGCAACAATATATTTTCTGTATTTTAAACAAACGGCCTAATAACGTAAATTAAATAATAAGATAAGTTAAATGCGAAAAAATACAAAAAGTCCTCATCTAATGCTCGGATGCTAAGCTCGAAAGGGAAAATCTCGTCCTGACTTTTTCATTAAATCATTGGATGATTTTAACAAGGATTACATTGTAGGAATTTAAATTGTAATAATTTAAAATACGATAAAAAAGAACTAATATTAAAAAAGAAAAATATACTTATCCTGGTAAAAATCCCCGATAAATGAATTTTTCTCTCTTAAAGGCGGCTTCCTAAATGGGTTTCCTTCTTAGAATCAACTCCTAAAAGGGATTCTCTCTAAATTTTGGCTCTCTGAAGGGTTTCTCTCTGAATTTTAACTCCTAGAACTATGAGAATGAGGGTCCTATTTATATGAAAAGATGAGGAATGAAAAAACATTCAAAAATCCTAAAACTCTACTTTTGCCAGCGTACCCTAGTCCATCTTCAACAAGAGAAAGGAAATTGAACAAAAAAAGAAAGTTCATGAAGGACAAGGGGTGTGCCTTGCGCGACCTTCTACTTCTCACGCAAGACAACTACGTGGGCGGTTGTCAGCGTGATAACTGTCCACGGGGAGAAACTTATATTTTTTTTAACCTGGGCGTTTGCGCATATGTCCGCGCATTGCTCGGACGTCCCTACCAAGCTGTTATTTTTTTTCTTTCTCTCTGCGGGGCCCTCATCTCCTTTTTCGTCTCTTTCTTTCCCCCATACCTCTCTCTCTCTCTCTCTTTTTTCTCCCTCTTCCCTCTTTTTCTTTCTTCTTTTTTCTTTTTACTTCTTTTTCTCTCTTTTGTTTGTTTTCTATTTTTCTATTTTTTTTCATTTTTCATTTTTTTTTTGTTTCTGATTTTTTCACAAAACCAAAATAGAATAAAATAAAAATATACCGAATAAATTAGAAAAATAAAATTAGATTTTTGTGGGAAAGACAGCCAAAATGTAGTATCCATACTAGGTTGTAGTCTAAGGAAGACAACTTGTTGATTATTTCCCTCAGAATCTTGTAACCTAGTTTTAACTTCAAAGCTATGTAGACACCACATTTTTTCTTTGCCCATTTAGTATCAGATCGAAAGTGCAAGTTCGGATAAACTTTAGAATAAGGTTTAAAATGAACGAATTTCTGCATTAGATCACACTGGATACTACAAAAAAAAAAAAAAAAAAATCAAAAAACACAAGAAAACATAAAATTGCTAAATTTAACTGAATTTGGTCAAGTAAAAATTTTGGGTCAAGCTCGAAATTCCTAAAGTTAAGGGGGACTAAAATGATATTATTAAAGGTTGATTTTCATGAAATCATCTTTAATATGAATAAAAATTAGTTACTACCCTTTAATTTAAGAAAATTTCACCAATTACTCTTGTTTCCCGTTTCGACCTCTAAAACATTTACTATTACCGATTTTGTCCTTTTGACGCAAAAAACACTTCTTTAAATTTTTGTTTAAATCAATAATCTCCATAAGTCAAGCCAAAAAAACTTGATCAAGTCAAAGAAACTATCATGACAAAGCTAGTTACCCAAAGTAACTAATGCTTAAGACTCGGTTCAAAATCAACTAAACCGAAGTTATCATGACAAGCATTCAAAGCCCATCACATCAAGGGCCCCAACATGCATTTAATGACTCATTAATGAGCATTAAATTCCAAGATATTTTCAAAATATTTCTACTAAAATATCTAGGATGGAAATCAAGTTACTTGAAAAGTAACTAACGGTTACAAATCCAACCGATTCGGTAATGCCTTTCAAATCAAGTGTCATAATCAAGAATTAAAGGCAAATTGACAAGAAGAGACTACATTCTTTGAACTTCCAAAGCATTAAATGCAAAGTAACTGAACTAGTTCGAGTAACTAGTACTTAGCAAGAAAACCAAACTGAAAAGCATCACATCAAACATTAAATATCCCATGTGCAAGATAATCATGAGCAATGATTGATAATAATGACTAATCATTACCAATCATGAGTAATAATTCCCAATGATTACTTGAGATATTTTAAGATTTTGCAATCATTACAAAAAACTTAGGAAATCTTAGTGAATCTTCAAGATTTGTCAAAAATCATCAAACTAGAAGACATCAAAGGGTCACACCTAGACCAACAACTCCCAAGGAGAATGCTGGGATGCCCTACGCATTGGCCAATGTGCAGGCTTCCTGTACCTATAATTAGGCAGCCTTTTTCACATTTCAAAGGGCTTAATCCAAGAGCTTCTCTCTCTAGCCTCGAATTTCACCCTCAGGTCTATGGAATTCTCAAGCCTTCTACTTCAAAAACACCCCAAAATTCTATCAAAATATCTTCCTAAATATGTTCTTGAAGATCTGGGAGGAATATCTCAAGAAGTTGAAGAAAAACAATCGAGAACAACCGAGAAGATCAAAGAAGGAGCAGAAGGAAATCACTTAGGGAAAGACCATTCTCCTAAATTAGGTAAGTCTTCTTAAATTCCCTTAGATCTTGTTTAAATATCATTATATTACTTGTATATAACATATATGGTTAGTTTTCAGATTTATATTTCATGTACATAGTGTATATTATCAAGAAATAAGTCAAAAACTTCGAAAACATGTCAAAAACATCAAAATATGTTAAAAACATAAAAAACGTTGTCAAGAACATGACAAGAACATCAATCACACCATGAATTGTGCATAACATCTTTGATTCTCTCAAGAACACATGAAACCGAACTCTAAAGAACTCAAAACAAACATATGATAAAGTACTACTAACCACTAACTGCTAACAACTAACTTTTATTTTTGCAATAGTCTAGATTACAACTTGACACTAAGTTATCAAGCTCGTGGACTGCCATCATATATATATATATATATACTACTCCGTCGAGACCCTTGTGACTAAAAATTTGGAATAAAGGAATAACTTTTATTCCTTCGGGGATAAATGTGCACTTTCTCTATAAATGTTTTCGTTTTTCTTAGTTACAGGTAGGACTGACACATATACAATATATATTCTTTTCTTTTTGAACTAATAACCTAAACCTAAACACTAAACTTGCCTAAGCAAGTGAGTTCGGTTGGAATGTTCTTGACAAAATCAAACGTGAATATTACATATCATCGGTGTAATTCATGTATTTATCTCATAAAAAAAAATAAAAAAACAAAACAAAAGTCATCTCGAGATGAACTACGTGCTGACCTAATTCTCAACTACCTGAGATACGTAAGCAAACCATGTACGGGTTTGGTCACCTGTTTAAATAAAAATCAGTTTATCTTGAACAGATGAGCTACATGCTGACCTAATTCTCAGATATCTGAGATACATAGGCAACCCACTCATGAGTTCGATCACCTGTCTTAAACAAAATTATCTCGAAAAGGTGAAATACATGTCGACCTGATTCCCTGTGAAAACCGAGATACGTAGGCAACCTTTACAGGTTCGGTCGACATAAAAAATACAAAAAATATTTTTTCTTTGATTTTATCTGTTGCTTCTGATAGATAAGTAACTTTTACTTGCTTTTCTTATATAAAAAATGCATAAAAATACCAAAAAAAAAAATCATAAAAAAAAGAAAAGAATTATTGTGTTAAACAAAACCAAAGGAAATTACTTGGACTTTGTTTAAACGTGAACATCTATTTAGACTTAGGTACCATCTTCGGAAGGGTGTCTTAGGGTGCCTAACATATTCTCCAAGCATAACCGACCCCCCGAACTTAAAGAAATATCTAGTAAAAGGCCAACCATTTCGAGTCAAAACTTGGGCCATTTCAAAACAAAAATAAATTTCTAAAATCCCGGTGACCTAGCATACCATTTAACCCTATGGTAGGTGACGACTCCTTTTTAAACAAAATCCCGACCCAAAGAATGTTTCAAAATCAGTGCCTAAAAAAGCCCCCCCCCCTGAAACAAGTTTTCTAAAATGAATAATTTTTTTAGGATTTTGAGAGGGAGGAAACGAAACCTTATTTTCCTCTTCTTCCCGTTCTCTACTTCCTCTGCTTCCAAAAAATCCAGGGTGTATCAAGCTACCATCAATCCTGAGAAAATTTAATATTAAGAATTGAACAATTTGGAAAAAAATGACAACTTAAATTCCAAACAATTAATAAAAAAATCACGTGTTGAAATTAACACCTTCATCCGTATTTCCTTTTGTCTTGTTCCTCCTTAATTCATTGACAACGTGGTGAGTATACTTCACTTCATTTGAATTATCTCTAGCTGCCTCACTTCGTCATTCATTAATATATTATATAGCTTGATAGAAGGATAATTGAACCGTGGTAGTGATGAAAACATTTCTAGCCCCCTTAAGCATGCTGTTAAATATTTATGCAAAGTTAGTAGTCAGTATACCCCACCGTCTACGCTCATCGTGGCACAATTTTCATTTCTTTGCAAGTATCCTTGCTAACCAAGCTATGGCCTATGGTTTCAACTCTCCGATCTTACCCATGATTGTATTGAATTTCCTGATCTGGTGGGCACTATTAGCTTTCCAAACAAGGTCCCTCAACTGTTGATTCTGGAATTTTTCATTGAAGTTGCTTTGGACGTGACGTAGACAATATCAATGATGTCTAGGTGGTCTGCAAGATCGATGTATTCTCCCAAAAATCTCGAACAACAGATAGTATAGCCTTATGCCAATCCGATATCAATGTAACATTAAGTAGTTGGCCAACGACATGTATACGGAGGTTCCTTATAAATCAAGGCGAACTTTCATAATTCTTTTCACCCACAAATACAGAAACAAACGAAAAGACTCTGTTGAATGACAAAACAACTACAACAATAAGCAATTTACCTTTATACTTTCCGTTCAAAAATATGCCGTCAATGCAGATATCCGGTTAACAATATATAAATCCTTCTACTGCTAGATTGAATACCCAGAAAACTTGTCCAATACGAAAAACGTAGGGGTATCACAAGTATTGAAATGTTTTAAGGTAAAAACATATCGAAACAACTTTTTATAGGACTCGTCCCAATCCCCCAATAACATCCCCACTGCTTTTGTCCTTGCTATCCAAGCTTTATGATAAAATATCAAGAATTTGTAGTTTTCACAAATATTTTGTTTTATGATGGTTATCTTTAGTTAGGGATCTCGTTGCAGCAATATTTCAAGCAATGATCCTTGTTAGTTAACTAAAAAAATTATTTAAATTGTGTATAGTAAGAAGCTTACAACAATTTGATTTAATAAGATATGAGTAATTAACCTCGAGTCTAAGTTCAAATGATCCTTGTTCGTCTTTAACGACAAATACATATGTTCTTCATCATATCTAGTCACCTAAAGTAATCATATTTCTTCTTCCAAGAGGCGCACAATTGCCACCAATAGTAATTTTTGTAGCGAATAGCCCACAACTTAGGATTGGTTTCGATGACCATATATTCACCATTTACTCTAACATTATACATCTTCACCGCATTCTGAAGTGTAGATTTATCTTAAAAAAAAACCTATCCCTGAATCGAATTCTGAATTGTTAGGATCCTGTGTTCTAATCTTAGATTTACGCTTGTACTATCTGATCTCGGTATTATTTCTCCAGTCGTATTTAGACATGTACAGAATCGGGTCTTGTACGTCATCGGTATATAATCATCAATGCCATAATTAACCTCATTCTATTCCATATCTCCATCACTACCTCCTGCCACAACCATTAAATCCTCCTTCTTATTTAAATCATCCACCAGGTCGTCCTTCATCATTTGGTCATCAACATCCTCGTCATAATTTTGAAAATCAACCCGATTGTCTACCCTAAACATATCCTCCATCATCGTCTTAGTCTCACCCAGTTGTTGACGAACTGCCTCAATTGAATTTGTAGGACAGGATACGGGCTACGCTCAAACTTTCAACTAAACCCAAGGTTAGTCTGATGGACCAACTGTGATTGAAACAAACCAATCCGCTAGCTTGCAAGTAAAATGAAAAATTAAACAAATTGTTAAACTGGGATGCATACGAAAAATTCGTTTAAACTTCAATCTTCAATTAACATCCTAGTAAATGATCCTAATTCGTTGGTTATTGCACAACCAAAATATTTTGTTAGTAACACTTCATTTTCAACATAAAATTCAACTATATATGTCCCCAGAAAATGCATAGGTATACTTAAAGAATTTGTTAGTACATTGTCATTCTCAATAGGAAATAATTGACGCATCCAAAGCGATTGCCATTGATACATTGGGTATCGACATTGAACCATTAACCCTGCATTTTCACAGTCTAAAACTACTTTCAACCTAATCAAATCTAAAAAATAATTCAATGTCGTGTCAATATTAAGTATAATTATTTTCTTAGGAGATACATTATATGACTTACTTCCATTCGGTTGGTGCATAATACTACCACCCCAATATATCATCACGTTTGATGTTTCCAAAAAATCCATAGCACGTGTAACAGCTCTGCACATGCCAGAAATCTCCTCAACCTACATCTTTAACCTAGTAACCTGCAAAACCGATTAGTTCTAAGGGGACACTAGTGCAGTATCGGCCAAAGAACCTCCGGCGTGAGAAAAAATCAGTCTGCTTTAGGATATGAGACAAAAGACTAAATTGTAAAGATAATGTGATACCTTTCCTTTATTTGTAGACTTAGTCATCGCTCGGGAGTTACGTCCTTTCGGCTTCCCATTATGTTGTTATTTAATAGGGAATTACGCCCTTCTGGCCTTCCCCTTATTTAGTTGGGAGTTACACCCTTTTGTGGATTCATGTAAGGAATAATAAGTATATCAACAATAATCACTAGCATTAGTGGAGAATGTGGGCATGAATGCATGGGCTTGTATAGAAGATGTGGTCTTGACCATGAAGACGTGATCTTGCCTGGAAGACGTGCTCTTGACCACGAAGACGGATCTTACATAGAAGACATGCTCTCTCTTGACCATGAAGACGTGATCTTGCGAGTTATGCATTGGGCTAGACCTTTCCCGTTCTTGGGCCTAAAATATTAGCCCAATTAATTTATCAAGCTCTTCTTTAGAAAGCTAAATATAGAAGTGGAAATTTCTCCCGCATCAACGTTCGTCATTGTTACGCTTTAGATAAAAACAATAAAATTATTTTTCATCATTAATTTCAACTTAATAATGTCGGTATAAAATTGAATTATCATTAAATGCTAAATTTATATTATTTTAGTTACGAATTTTGATGGTAAATTAATTAAATTTATTGTGTTAATTTAGGAACAATTAAATTCTTTGCTTGCAGGAAGCAACCTACTCGGTTGCCGATGCTCCCCTCCTCAAAAATCGATTTTTGACCAGATCAAAAAAAAAAAAAAAAAAAAAAAAAAATCGGCATCAACATGCGGTTTTTTTTTTTTTTTTTAAGTATAGTTATTTTTTATTTTTTTGACATTATTCATGTAAAGAACTCAACAAATTGGATGTACATATAAAAGCCTTTTTCTGTCCTTTTCTCGTTTTCATACTTAAAAGTCCTACTTTACCGTTCTTGTGGCAGCTAACTAGCATGGAAAAATAATCTCCTATTGAAACAACGAGTGTCCGGAGATTCCAAGGTGACAATCAAGGAAATTTTAGTGTCATACGGATCGTTGTTTGTGAGATGCTATCAGTTATCATCGGGGCGATAGACAACGAGGGTTGCTGTAATGGCGGAATCCCCAACAAAAAAGAAGACCCCAAAATGTCGCATTTGCGTCTTTTCTCACGCTCCGCGTCTTTCCTCACTCTGCCGCCTGGCCTTAGCTTCCAAAACTCAACTTCGTTCTCTTGGTTTACTAGCTTTTCTTTCTCACAGTACCCGAAATGAGGTCTTCTTCCTCCAATTCTCTGTCACCAAATCACCCGGTATGACATCTTATATCCCTTTTTACTTCTTCCCACACATACGCGTTGTACAATTGCTTTTAGCTCATGTGGATTCCTTTTTCATAGTGGTAGAACTTTGTGAAAATCACTTTTGAGGTGTTTGGTTTTTGATAGATTTTTTTCCCCCTCTAGAGAAAAAAAAAATTCGTGTTTTTCTAATGATATTTGGCGTTAGGTAATTTGTGATTGTAGACAACCTAAACCATTATGCTGCGTTTGGTAAGCTGGAATTGAATGACAATAGGATTGAAATCATTGTGGTATTGGAATGGATAATTCCTATGTTTGGTGACAAAATGAATTAAATTTGGTATTAGACTGACCATTCTCATTCCAATATTTGATTAGTGTTAGGAATAAATCAATTATTTGTTTTAAATAGGGAATATTCAAACATAAATCAAATGAAATCAACGTTAAACATAAACCAAATGATCCCCTTTTACTTCTCTAATCGCCAGATTAAGTAATACCACCTTTGTGGGATTAATGAATACGTAGGAATGAGAATGAAAGCAAGTCTCACCTACCAAACATGGGCATCGAATTATCATTCCTAAAACCATTCATTTCCTTAATTGAATCCTGCGTACTAAACGTCACCTTAATTGGTCGGAATGAGTTAGTTTTTGGTATGGTGCAGAATAACTTTTCGGGACAGGCCAAGTTAGAGTGAGGCCAACTTTTCATCTGCCTGTGAAGATGATGCAACTGGTTTAGAGTTTTCTTTTCTTGCAGCATTTGGATTTAGCATGAACTTTGACTAGTAATGAAAGCTTTGTTGATACCTAACAAATTTGCATAGAACTCTTCAGTGTTTTTTGATATATCAAAAGCTCCTCGTGTTCATCGCTATTGAAGATTTGCTGTATATTCAGACTAAAAGGTTTAGAAAAAGGTTCCTTACGATGGTTTGTCAAATTAGCCCTCAATTTTTCCGTCCATTCTCCAAAGTTACGTTCATTTTCATCTTTTCGACCTTTCAAGAAAATATATACAGTTGAGGTTGCAAGAGAGCATGCGAAGAATGAGACGGTTAGACTTAATGGTTAACCCCTCTCTCTCTCTCTATTTATAATAAAAAGGGAATGATACAAGAAACCCTAAATCCCAGTGAATGACTACAATACCTTCAGAACTCCTCCTCGAGGTGGAGCACATGTATTATATGCTCCTGTCTTATTACATATGTATTTTATCCTTGAGAACCTCCTAATAGTTTAGTAAAATCGGTTAATTAGTCAGTTGAATTCACGTGTGATGTGTGAATCAAATTTTGCAACAACTTTTATTGGAGCACATATATTACATGCTCCTATCTTATTACATATGTATTTTGTTTTTGAACCTCCAAATGATTTAGTAAAATTGGGTAATTAGTCAGTTGAAATCACATGTGATTTGTGAATCAAATTTTGCAATAACTTTTATTGGATAAAGTTACAATTGGCTTCAATATATTTTGTCCTAATACTTGCAGGAAAAGAAAACATAAAAATAGGCAAAAATAGAAATTCTAGTTGAACAAGGAAGCAAATAATTATGGCATGGTCAAATCTAAGTTTCTTAAATGGAAAAATTAGGAGCTTGATTGTCCTACATCAATGGGATTAGTCAAATACCAAATCAAATAAGGTTGTTAGATTGGATGAGATTCAAAATCGAACTAGATAATTCTATTAGCCGGTCTTCTTTTTCGACAAAGTTGTCAGAGTTCCAGCATTAACACTGGAATTTTGTTGGAATTCTGGCAATGTTGTTGGAAGGCCAATGGGATTTTGCTGGAACTCTGAGAGTGTTGCCGGAATATTGCAGAAGTTTTAGTGGTGTTGTCGGAATGATGTAACTGGAGTTCTGTAAATGTTGCCTAATCTTTTAATTAAGACCTATTTTCGTTGAAGCTATTGGATTTGAGACTTTTTCTCTGCGTGAAGGTTTGATCTGCGACAAATTTATCAGGATTTTTTTCACTTATTTTTTAGTTGAGACTTATTTCCCTAACAAAGTTTACAGAGTTCCGGCAACTTTGTTTTTTTTTTTCCCTGCTTATTTTTTACCTTTTTTTTTTTTTTTTGCGACAAATTAGTTTACTTTTTGTTCCACTTATTTTTAATAGAATTTTTTGTCATTGAATTTGTCGGAGATTCGGCAACATTGCTTGATTTTATTTTTTCATTTATTTCTAATCGAGACATTCTTTTTTGACAAAGTTGCTGAAGCTTAGACTGCTTTGCCATTTTCTTTCACTGGTTTTTCAATTGATTTTTTAAAGTTTCCGGATGATTTTTTAAAGTTTCCGGTGTTTTGACGACTTCGCCAAATTTTTTATTTCTATTTATTTTTCTAATTGAGGCTTATTGAAGTCGCTAGAACTCTGAGGTGATCATCTGATTTTTTATTTTTTCTTGAGACTTTGTCCCTTTTATGATTTTTTAGTATTTCATTAGAATTGCCATATCTATTGTTTGGTCTTCTTTCTGGCCAAAATGGCAGAGTTCCAACGAAGTTATTGGATTTTATTTTTTTATTTTTTTTGTTTTTGTAATCGAGACTTCTTTCACTTATAATTTTTTATGGAAATTATTTTATCATATTTGACATATTTGATTTTACAAAGTATTCGATTGCTATATTTGAGGGTGAGTCTTGGGTATAATGTTAAGATTGCTCCATTGTGACTTGGAGGTCTTAGGTTCAAATGTTGGAAAAAACTTCTCTGTATACAAGGGTAAGATTGCGTACATCTGACCCTCCTCAGATCCCGCAATGGTGAGGGCTACCCTTTTTATTTGATTGCTATATTTAATATCAATGGTACCTAAACATGGGAGTGTTAATTGTCATTCCAATTCCACTGTTAAAGTAAAAGAAGAGGAGGAAAAGAATGAGACGACTTAATTATTGTGTTAACCTCTCCCATTATTTATAATAAAAATTAGGAACTCATATAATAAACCTAAACCATATAGGAAACTCTAAGTAATACAAGAAAGACATAAATATCCTGTAACACTATCCCTCAAGTTGGAGCATCTATATTGTATACTCCTAACTTATTACAAATGTACTTTATTCTTGAACCTCTCAATGGTTTAATAAAGATATTGGCTAACTGATCAACTGAATTTACATATTTTGCCTCAATTGGCTTCTGTAACAATTTTTCTCAAATAAAATGGCAGTCAACTTCAATGTGTTTTGTTATCTCATGTAAGACTGGGTTTGATGCAATGTGAAGTGCTGTTTTATTATCACATACCAAGTCCATCGGTGAAGAGTGTTCAAATCCAAGTCCTTCCAACAAATGTTTTAACCAAGTTAACTTACAAATGGTATGGGTCATTGCCCTGTATTCCGATTCTGCACTTGATCTCGCCACTACCGGCTGTTTTTACTTTTCCAAGAGACAAGTTTACCACCAACAAACACACAATACCCAGTAGTAGACTTCCTATCTAAGGGTGATCCGGTCCAGTCTGCATCTGTGTAGCCTTTTATTTGAGTATGACTGAAATTTTGATATAGCAAACCGCAACCAGGAGCACCTTTCACATATCAGAGAATACAAATCACTGCATCCCAATGACAAGTCATTGGATGATCCAAGAACTGACTGATAACACTAACAACAAAGGAGATATCTGACTTGATAATTGTCAGATAGTTCAACTTCCCAACTAATCGTCTATATTGCACTGAATCTGTTAGTGGTACACCCAGATTTGATAATAATTTGGTGTTTGGATCCATAGGTGAGTCAATCTATTTAGCTCCTAGCATTCTTATTTCGCTCAATAGGTCAATGACATATTTTCTCTAAGACAGGTAAATGTCTTGACTTGATCGAGCAATTTCAATCCCCAAGAAATACTTTAGGTGCCCTAAATCTTTAGTTTGGAACTTACTATGCAAACACTTTTTGAGTTATTGAATACCACCGTGGTCATCCCTGGTAATCACGATACCATCCACATACACAATCAACAATATTCTCCCAACTTTACTATGCCCGTAGAAGACGGAATGATTGACTCCACAACGCCGAAGACAAAATTCGGTGACCACTTCACTAAATCTTCCAAAGTTTGAGACCATAAATAGATTTTTTCAAGCGACGTACCAAATCAGACTCCCCCTGAGTAACAAACCCAGGATGTTGCTCCATATATATTTCCTCAGTCAGATCGTCATTTAAGAAAGTATTCTTGATATCATGTTGATGTAATGGCCAACGAAAAGTAGCAGCCAGAGAGATAAACAAACGAACTGAAGCGAGCTTGGCAACGGGAGAAAATGTCTCATAGTAATCAAGACCTTATACCTGAGTATAGCCTTTAGCAACTAGGCGGGCCTTGAGTCGATCAATAGTGCCATTCAGATGAACTTTGGTAGCGTACAACCATTTACATCCAACTAGAGTTTTGTCAGGCGGAAGCGAGACGAGATCCCAAGTGCCATTATGATGTAAGACAAACATTTATTCTTCCATTGCTTTTGTCCAACCATGGTGAGTGAGGGCCTCTAAAACAGATTTAGGAATAGAAACAGAGGACAGAGAAGCAACAAAAGATGAGTATGAAGGAGATAGGTGTGCATATGAGACAAAGTTGAAAATAGGATGGTTAGTACAGGTGCACTTACCCTTCCGGATGACAATGGGCATGTCCATGTCAGACATGGATGGGTCAGCTGGAGAAGAATCTGAGGACACAGAATCAATAGGCGCGATATCGGAGGGTACCTTCTGGCAACGGGAGTATACCTGCAAAGGGGCTGAAGAACGACTAGGCGGGATAGGAGCTGGAGTAGAGAAAGATAGTGTAGGGTTTGGTATACTTGGCAAAGGAAGTGTAATATCCAGATCATCTCGAGAGGATGAGGCAGAAAAGTAAGGGGTGGACTCAAAGAATATAACATCTGCACACACAAATGAGCGACGTAATTATGGACTATAACATCGATAACCATTTTGTGTGCGAGAGTAGTCGAGGAAAACACATTTTAAAGCACGAGGATCTAACTTGTCCCTGCCGAGAGTGAACTGATGAACAAAACAAACACACCCAAATATTCGAGGAGGTAAACTAAACAAGGGTGAATGAGGAAAAAGAATGGAATGGGGAACCTTGCCATTTAGGGTTGAGGACGGCATTCGGTTGATTAGGAAGCAAGCTGTAAGAACTGCATAACCCCAGAATTGTTTGAGAATGTTCATCTCAAAAAGAAAAGTACGGGCTACTTTTAGAAGATGTCGATTCTTACGCTCAGTAACTCCATTTTGCTGCGGTGTGTGGGGACAGGAAGACTGATGCAAGATACCAGAGTGCGACATAAAGGAAGTAAATGGCTGAGAAAAGTATTCTCAAGTATTATCACTACGAAGAATACGTACTGGTACATTAAATTGAATTTTAATTTCAGCATAAAACGCACGAAAAATAGAGAATAATTTTGAATGATCTTTCATTAAATAAAGTTAAGTAACCTTGGAAAAATCATTCACAAATGTAACAAAATAATGAAAACCTAATGTAGAAGGAACACGAGAAGATGTAGAAGGAACACGAGAATGACTCCAAATATCTAAATGAACTAAACTAAAAGAATTCGATGCTCGAACATGTGCTGGAGAAACAAATGAAATACGATGATGCTTACTTAATTGACAAGACTCACACTCTAACGAAGACAAATAACTTAAATTATGAACAAGTAACTTGAGGTTGCCAAGGCGACAATGGATCTGGTGAGCGGATGCAACAGCAGCGCAGGCAGTAGGTGGGTTAGCAGGACTCTTGTCGTGAATACCAAAGTAATAAATGTCATTTTCCTTACACCCTGTACTAATCGTCTTCCGCGTTCTCAAATCCTAGAGAATGACAGAATTAGAAAAAAATGATACAAAACAATTAAGATGTTTGATAAACTTACTGGCTGACATCAAATTAAAAGAAAATGAATGAATATACAAGACAGAGGATAGAGATAAGGAAGGTGAGAGTTCTACTGTGCTTATGCCACGGATAAGGACAGTGGAACCATCAACAACTGTAATAGAAGATAACAAAGAAGATGACTGAATATGTATAGACCCAGGGTGTGGGAAGGGAAGGGCGAATGGAAAGACAAGCAGTAGAAGTACCTCGTTGAGTTAAAGAAGCAATGGGAAGAAATACCTGCTGGGATGCCTTATACTAAAGGAATTGAGCATATTCCTCATCAGAGATGTCCTTAGCCGTTTGAGATACTGGAATAGTAGGATTATTTGGATCAGATGTCACTGCATTGGCGAATTTGGATGGACGACTAACTAAATCTCAATATGTTTCTCTAGTATGATTCTAATTTCCACACAAGGAGCACTGACGATGTGAGCCATGACCACGACCATTATGGTCACCCCGAGGGCCACTACCACGAGAGGAACCTCCATGACCACCACTGAGTTGATCACCTTGATTTCGTGTAGGCATCTGAGTAACAAGCGTCAAATGCTCAGTTAGCGCAGACGAACTCGAACCAGAAATATTGTCATTGGTAGTGTTACGCGCGACGCGAGAATACATTTTAGTGATAGTGGGGAAAGTAGTACTGGAAAGAATCTGAGATCAGACCAGTTCAAATTCTGGGCGTAATCCAGCTAAGAACTTCATGACAACCATCTGCTCACGTTATTTTTGTATTTCTTTCAGATCGATAGTTATCGGTAGAATAGTATTTAACTCTTCGTAAAGGCTATTGAATATGGCAAAATAATCTATAATGGATTGCGTGCCTTGCTGAAGTTGGAAGTACTCGACCAATAAATCATACATCCTGGTGAGATTACTGGAATACAACATACGAAGATACTCCCATATGGCTTTACACGTATCTAGATGAATACAAAGATCAGCAACTTGAGGCTCCATCGAATTCCACAACGACGTTACAATCTGCGCATCAGCTTGAATCCATTCCTCATATTTCTTATCATCTTCTGTTGGAGCAGATTCCGTGAGATGACGGTATTTCTCTTGTCCGGTAAGAGCTATTTTCACAGCTTTGGCCCAATTTAAATAATTGTTTAACTTGTGGGTTGTTAATGGTTGAGGGATAGCCGTCGACATTAGTGTCCATCAATACAACAACTAACAAATAACAACAACTTGGGGAAGGAAAACCAACACCACAAACAAGTTCAGAACTTAAATGAACACCACTAAAAACAGAACAACAGTGGACTCACAAACATCTGCCAAAGAGGGAGCGCGATGGTCGGTTGTGGACTGCCATCGGATCTGAACAGAGGGCTGCCGGCGATGGTCGGTTGTGGACTAAGAAGTTGGTGGAGGCTCGGATTTTGACAGCAACAGTGGGGAAGGTGTCGCAACTGGTCTGCGAAGGTGATGGAGGCGTGGATCTTGACGTCGACGATGGGGAAGGAGTCGACGAGGCTTTGTGACAGCGGCTAGTGCTTCGACGGCGGCTAGGGTTTCGATGGCGGGGCGTTGCTACGGCGTCGATGGGGCTTTGCGACAACGATGGAGGCGTGGTAAGGGTTTCTGATCGACGACTGCAAGGGTTTAGGTTTCAGCTGGTAGGCGATGGTGTTTCTGATCAACGGCTAGGGTTTCTGAAACTTTTTTTTTTCTTCGTACGGATGGTGAGAGAAATTGAAAGAAGATAAAAAATGACTGAACAGATCTATAGGATTAATGTCCTATAATCTGCTCTCTGATACCATATTAAAGTAAAAGAAGAGTAATAAAAGAATGAGATGGCTTAAATATTGTGTTAGCTTCTCCCTATTTATAATAAAAATTAGGAAACCATATAACAAATTCTAAACCGTATTAGAAACCTTAAGTAATACAGGAAAGACATAAACACCTTTTGACACCTATATTAATTACTTTTTGTCACCAAATATGAGAATAGTAATGACCATTCTATTTCAACCCCGTATCCATTTGAATCCATCTATTCCATTCCATACACAACGTCAATCTTCTTTGAATCCCATCCTTAGTCATATCTTGTTTGATTTGAGATTGACAAATCCCTTCATTATTCAGTAATCCTGTGTACAAAACGGAAAAATAGAATTGTAGTAGGAATGATCATACTATTGCTTAGTTCAATCCCATGTAAAGAACATGGTGTTACTGGATTAGGTAAGAGTGTTGATTATGTTGTGAAACAATTTGGCCCTTTAAATTTCATCACCACTTGCTATAGTGCTGAAGAAAATATATTCAAGCCTTAGATCACTGGTTCATCCTTAGAGGAACTGCATAACATTACTGAATTAGAAAGTCGTCTATATGTTTATCACTTCAATGACTGGATAGGGAAAATAAAATTCAGGTTTGCACGACTAACTAGTTGCACCCTATATGAAGCCTAGAAGGGCATTCTGTTCCCGATAACTCAACATTATTTGAGTTGATACTACGATTTAAAATGGTATTAAAGTACTCCTACGATCCTATATTAATTTTTAAGGGCTTGTTTAATACCACAATTCTGCATTTAAGCCTGAATGCATTAAGCACTTATTTAATTAAGTGTGTCTTGATAAAACATAATGTAACCATTGAAAATATTAATTATTATTAAAAATGGATTAAAATTTTAAATGATGTGCTCATGACTTTACACTTATCACTTAACCATTAAAATTATAAAAAAAATTATTTTTACAAGTATCATTACTGTGATTATTAAAAATTATAAAATAGATTTGTAGAGAAATAAAGTACGATCAAGAAAAAAAAAATAGAGAGAGAAAATTGAGGAGAGAGAAATTTTTTGAGAGATAAAATTGCAAGAAAACTTTTAAACTTAAAAAAAATTGTAACAATACAAATTTGTTGCGATTGAAATTTTTTTTAAAAAAATTATTCATCGATTCGTCACTTGATAAACTCAACCTTAATTTGAGAACTTAATATTCAACACTTAATATATTTCAGCGCATACTTTTCAGTTCTATCAAACAGGCTCTAAGAATCTAACTAGTAATGGAAGGGGGTAACGAGACTGCGCAATTCGTTATATGTTAGCACTTATTAAACGGTCATCATATGTTAACACTTGTCTTGAGAGTTAAGATATAATTTTCTATTTGATTTGCAGGAGCAATATATTCGTGCCCGTGATGACCCCTTTTTTGATGGGATGAGAAGAGGTGATGCAGCAGCGAAGAACAGGACAACTATGTTTGACTTCCAAGGAAAGGTTACTGGAAGGACCATTTCCCGGTCTGCATCAGATATTGGTGACAATGGGTTCAGGAATATTCTTATCGACAGGAACATCTCTTCCAGTCCATTGAAAGATTCACCCTCAGACATAATTATAGAACCTTTTGGCCATTCCTCATCTGGCAGGTGGTCAATAATTTCCAATACCACTTCATATCCCCTTGCAAGTGTGCAGTCAAATTTAGGCACAGATTTCGAGGAAGAAGGTGTATCCCTGGAGATGTCCACTCTGAGGGTGTCTGAAGAAAAAGAAGAGTGCAATACTTTAACTGTTCTGTCTAGGCCTGCAATTCAAAAGTCATACAGCTTGAACAATAGAACAACAAATCTTCATAAAATTCCTCTTCCTCCATCTGCTGCATCATTTTACAATGGATATTCTCCACAAATAGAAATTGTGGAATTGTGTGACGGCACTCATAAGTTAAATTTGTTTCTGAAAAATAGAAGGGATGAAGTCAAGTCTGGTGTGCCGGGAAAGTTCCTGCACGCCGTAATGGGACAGAATGTCTCTGGTAAGACTATTTCTTTATACCTTTTTACTAAAACTTCATCCAATGTAAACAACGCTTCACAATGTTCTTTTTTATGTCTTTCTTGTCTCCCTCCAGTGTTATATTTTTGGGAGAACATCGGCTATATTGGCATTATTTTTGTGAACAGGCAATGTGTAATTTAGACGTTGAGTTGCAGGGTTTTGAAACAATAAAATGCCTCACCTGGATGAATTCATGCCCTGCATTCAGCTAGAACTTTGATGTAGGAAGGTTGTAGTTCATTAGGGGAGAGATGTTACCGGAGAGGATAGATAATAAACTCATTTACTTAGTTACTTGCTGATGATTTTGCTTATTTGTGCTTGAGATTTGAGATCCTAATTTGAACCATTTTTGAATTTTATTTAAGTAAAACTGTGTATACCCTTCCCTTTGTTCCTTTGTTCTATATTCTCAAAATTCCAATAAACTTTGTGCTAGGCCCCTGATTTTTGTGTTGGCTAGATTGGTGACTCATCGAGTTGTAATTTTTCAGTTGTGTAAATTTTTGAAACAAGTGTTACAGTTAGTGTGTCCTCTTCTTCCGTTTAATAGCAGGCTGAATTGAGCAATACTGAATTTCATAAGAAGATCCGCATTGAGTTAGCTAGCCTGATCACCCAACAAGTCATTCACCTACTTTAGCAATACTTGAATCATATCGCTAGGCATATAGAAAAACAACCAGTAGCGGAAAATAGCGTGGAGTCTAGTTTATCTCATTACAATGCACATCCACCATTCCACAACTTAAAACCCACTATTTTGACAGTTCCTCATTCGAGTTCTTCGTCTACCTTAGCACTTTCCCATATTCACCTTGAGTGCTGAACAAATGAAAGCGGGTAGGACCAGGGACATTGACAGGAGATTTCCCCAGTGAGTATTCAACAAAGTAACATGATCATAACAATAATATTCTCCCCCTATATTAGTGCAATGCTTAGGCGAATCAATCCTAAACATTTACTAACTTGTTTAAACTCAAATATGGTTTCCCCTTTATATCTTCCCTTTTATCAGTCAATTCAGTTCAATAAACATCAAACATACTCTCCCCCTTTGTCATCTCAAAAAGTGGGGAAGGGGAACCACAGGGATCAACACATGACATTTTGAATTTTTAGATGGAGTATACCCACTTGAGCAAGAGACACTTGGCTATCCTAGACCATTGATAGCCTAGAGTAAACCTCATCAATCTCGCTATGCCTATGAGGATAATAGTAGCAAAGTGAAACTTGATATTTCTTGTTGTGATTGCACCCTCCCTAACACTTTTTTAGATTGGTTAAATGATTTGAAAGACTATTTTGAATGGTATGAGATGTCAGGCAACCATAGAGATCGCTTTGCCAAGATGAAAGTTATTGGGTATGAGGTATTGGCAAGGTGTTTAAAGAAACATGGAGCGAATAGGAGAGTCACCTATTTACTCATTGGGAGGATATGAAATGTCTATTGAAAGATAAGCACCTTCCGACATGCTACATGCAACAATTAATGAACCAACCACTTAACCTTAAACAATTGTTCTCTAGCATATCTGATTATGTAGCTTGGTCGAATGAATTAATGTTGAGATGTGATGTTGATGAGGCATCATGGGTTCGAGTCGCCAAATAAATAAATGGTGAGACCTGATATTCAGAGGGAAGTCTCTTTTCATTCACTCGAGTCATTGGAAAAGGCAAATCACAAGGCTCTAGAAACAGAAAGGTTCTCTAGGTTTCTCTATCTGAAAAGAGTAATTTCTCAAACAGGAGGATCGTATAAGTCTTGATCTATAGCTTTTGAGAAGTCATGGGAACAAATCAATCAAAACCTCTTTCTTTAGCACCCAAGAGTAGTTACAATGCAAGTCTAGCCCCATCTGGAACCTCTAGGACGAGCACTAATCCTAGTCATAGTGTCTACCAAAAAGCTAGTTAACTAAGACCATGGATCTCTCTTCCATTGAATGTCACAATTGCCATGGTGTACGCAGCTTTGCGTCATGTTGTCCACATCGAACCTTGGCCATAGAGGTTGAAGCAGTAGAACCCCTAGATGATGAAATAGCTAACCAAATAATGGAGCTTTTAGAACCATCAGAATAGGGGGGACGAGTCTACATTTGCTGATCTTAATGTTATTAGATGTATCATTCCCACATCGTTTCTGACGATTGGAAGTACTAGTATTCTTCATACTTATGTCGAGTGCGGGGATAGAGTTTGTAAGTTGGTTATTGATAAAGGCAGTTCGATGAATGTGGTATCCAAGTCTGCCGTTGCTAGATTAAAGCTAAAAGCCGACTCACATCCTCAATCCTATAAGGTTTCCTAGGTAGATAAGACGTCTTTACCTGTTTTTGAGATTTGTTTAGTACTAATCAAGATGGGTGACTATTTGACACAAATTGTATGTGATGTTTGACCCATATGTTCTCTCAGGCCATCCATGGTTTTATGACATGAACGCAAAACACTTTGGTAAGGAGTAAGGACAATACTTATGCCATTTATAGAAAGAAATGAGGGAATAATTCTATTATTCGTTGATACAATTACAAGGGAACAAACACCTTTAAATAGGATAAAAATGACACATGGCTGTTAACCCTAGAATCTCATACAATCAATGAATTTCCTCATTTATTCAAATCACTACTTTCCTGATTTATTCAAATCTTTAATCAATCAAACCCTAACAAAAAAATATCCCTAATTTACCGACACTCCCCCTTAAGTTGGTGCAAAGATATCCATCATGCCCAACTTGCTTACTTGAAGCTGAAAGGCTGTCTCAATAGTCCCTTAGTCAAAACATCTACAATTTGCTGTGTGGTAGGTACAAATGGATTACAAATTATTCCTTCTCCAAGCTTTTCTTTTATACAGTGTCTATTAATCTCAACATGTTTCGTTCTGTCATGTAGAACCGGATTATGAGCAATGCTGATGGCCGCCTTGTTGTCACAACACAACTTCATAGGAAGACTTACTGGTCTTTTAAGCTTTTCCAAAGCTCGTTTTAGCTAAAGAATCTCGCACATTCCTGGCTCCATTGATCTGAATTCCGCCTTAGCACTACTTCTAGCAACAACACTTTGATTCTTGCTCCTCCAAGTGACTAAATTGCCCCATAGAAACGTATAGTATCCCGATGTTGATCTTCTATCAGTGACTGAACCTGCCCAATTTGCATCTGTATACACGTCAATCCTTCTCTTCTCATTTTTCTTGAAGAAAAGTGATAGACCATTAATTAAGCACACTTATGTGAGATAAAGGAAGAAGGCATAGAAGCTTCCATTTTCAGTTAGGAAGTTGAGTTGTTAGGCTGTTAGTTGTTAGGATAACAGAATAGGCTGTTAGTTGTTAGGCTGTTAGCCGTTAGTTGTTTAGCTGCAAGTTGCTGCTATTAGGGTTATAAATAGTAGAGAGAAAGAAGGAAGGGGCACGGAAAAACTAAGGTAGAAATTGGGAGAAACCAGGTTCTCGAATCCCTGGCTATTTGTTCATTTCCTTACTGTTTTCTTTTCAATTACAGACTGATTTGTATTTCATTATATTGGTGAATGCAATTACAGTCCAGTTCCTTTAAACAAAACTGTCATATTTCCTATTTGGATACATTTGTTCTAGCAAGTTGGTATCAAGAGCAGCTCGATCCTGGAAAACATGGCTCAAAAAAAAGGTTGAAGCATTGGAGGAGAAGATGGACCTTGTTCATTTAGAATGGCAGAGGGAATTCGATTCGGTGCGGACTGAAGTTCAGAAGATTGGAAGCTTGGAGAAGGCAATCACGTTGATGTTGGGGAAATTCGAGCAGTCCGTGAGAAGAGATGAAACGTGTTCTTCATCATTGATGGAGGAAAAACAGAATCCGTCTGTGATGATGGAATCGCAGACCTTGGGAGGAGGAAGTACGACTGAATTTATGGGGAATCGATAGTTCCGGAGATTGGAACTACCAATCTTCACAGGAACTGATCCTGATGGATGGATTTTTAGAGCTGAGAGGTATTATGCGATGAATAAAATGAGCGATGGAGAGAAATTAGAAACAGTGGCTTTGAGTATGGAAGGGAAGGCTTTCGCATGGTATCTATATGTAGAAGATAGACTCAAATTTCATACCTGGAATGATTTTAAGATGGCGTTTCTGCATCGCTTTCGATCGAGTATGGAGGGATCCCTTTGCGAGAAATTTCTGGCAATACGTCAGGAGTCTTCTGTTGAAGATTATCAGGAACGATTCGAAATTTTGGCATCTCCATTGAAGGGGCTCTCAGAGGAGGTTTTGCAAAGCACATACCTCAATGGATTGAATCCATCGATCCGAGCAGAGGTAAGGCTTCTCAAACCTAGAAATCTATTAGAAATGATGGATGCAGCTCGTTTGATCGAAGATAAGAACATGATCCTTCAATCCACTCGGATCGGGTCTGGATCTACTGGGTCATGAATCAAATCGTCCGGAGTTGGGTCGGGTTCAATTTATTCTAACCCGAAATATTCGTCGAACTTCGCAGCGACGACGATTCAACCTTCGACGTCGTTCCAATCGCCGTCGACGACGAATACTGGACATGGCGGAGCAGATCTGAGGAAATCGCAGACTGAAGACTCGTCGGCGACACGATTTTCGTCGAATTTCCGGCAGTACACCGACGCTGAGTTGATGAACAGGCGTGCGAGAGGACTATGTTTCAAATGTGAAGACAAATATTCTCCAGGTCATGTTTGCAAGAACCGCAAGTTGCAGGTCTTGATTGTGGCTGATGCTGGAGGAATCGAAGAAACAGGAAGTGATTATGAAGGAGAAGAGAGTCTCGAGCTGGTAGAAGGCGCAATTGAATTGTCAATAAATTCTGTAATGGGATTTACTGACCCGCATACTATGAAATTGCGAGGAAAAATTGGACCACTAACAGTGACAGTGTTGATAGATTGCGGCGCTTCGCATAACTTCATCTCTAAAGATATTGTACAACGGTTGGATCTACCCGTAACAGCAACCACGGCGTACAAAGTGATTATTGGAACGGGAGAAACAGTGGGTGCAGATGGAATTTGCAAAGGGGTGCTACTGTCCCTTCCCGAAGTAGAGGTGGTGGAAGATTTTTTACCACTGGAGTTAGGCAAAGAAGATGTTATTTTGGGAATGCAGTGGTTGACGAAATTGGGGGCAATGCAAGTTAACTGGAAAGCTTTAACTATGAAATTTACTTTGGGACAGACTCTGGTGACATTGAAGGGAGAGCCGGGATTATGCAAAACACAGATATCGCTCAAAGCGATGATGCATACTATACAACAAGAGGGACATGGTTATTTGTTAGAGCTGGAGTCTCTAGTGGCACAAAACGACAAAGACAAAGCGGCTATGGAAGTTCCCCATATGTTCGATGAGCTATTACAAGGATATCCGGGAGTGGTGAACGAGCCGAAGGGATTACCCCCTCAACGGGCGTTGGATCACTGTATCATTTTGAAGGAAGGAGTGGAACCAGTGAGTGTGAGACCATATCGGTATCCACAGGTGCAAAAAGACGAGATCGAACGATTGGTCGATGATATGCTGGCAGCAGGTATCATTCAACCAAGTCATAGTCCATTTTCCAGCCCTGTTATTTTGGTAAAAAAGAAAGATGGCAGTTGGAGATTTTGCGTGGATTATAGGGCTTTAAATCGGGTAACTGTACTCGACAAATTTCCTATTCCGGTAATAGATGAGCTCTTGGATGAATTATGGGGGGCACATTTTTTCTCCAAACTAGATCTCAAGTCGGGATATCATCAAATTCGAGTGAGGCCGCGGGATGTGCCTAAAACGGCATTCAGGACACATGAGGGTCACTATGAGTTCCTCGTGATGCTGTTTGGTTTAATGAACGCTCCAGCCACTTTCCAAGCATTGATGAATGAGGTATTTAAACAGTACCTTTGGAAATTTGTGTTTGTTTTTTTTGATGATATTCTAGTGTATAGTAAGTCCATGGAAGATCACATGGAGCATTTACGAACGGTATTGGAGATCTTGAAGGAACATTCATTGGTAGTAAACCTCAAAAAATGTGTTTTCGGGCAACGGGAGCTAGAGTACTTGGGTCATATAGTCTCGGCAGCAGGAGTGGCAGCTGATTCCAAGAACATTCAGGCGATGGTAGAATGGCCAACTCCGACCAACTTGAAAGCTCTCCAAGGGTTCTTGGGTTTAACGGGGTACTATCGAAAGTTTGTGCGGAACTATGGGCACATGGCGGCACCCCTCACAAATCAATTAAAAAAAGACCGATTTGGGTGGAATGATGATGCGCAAAAGGCATTTGAAGTTTTAAAGGTGGCGATGACAACAGTACCTGTATTAGCTCTTCCTAATTTTCATCAACCGTTTGTGGTGGAAACTGATGCCTCTGGTGTTGGTCTTGGTGTTGTGTTAATGCAAAATCAGCAACCGATTGCATTTTTTAGCCAGGTCCTTAGCCAAAGGGAACGGACTAAGTCAGTATATGAACGTGAGCTAATGGCTATTGTCCTTGCGGTCCAAAAGTGGCGACCTTATCTTTTGGGACGCAAATTCATTGTGTGTACTGATCAGAGGAGTTTACGATTTTTGCGTGATCAACGCATGGTGTCTGAGGAGAATCAGAAATGGGTTTCAAAATTGTGGGGTTACAATTTCGACATTGAATATCGCCCAGGAATTGAGAACAAAGCGGCCGATGCTTTGTCGCGAAGAGAGGAAGGTTGTGAGCTTACCATTTTTACGGTTTCATGCTATGCACAAGTCGATATGCTGCAAAACGAGATTGATTCCGATTGCATTTATGAACCCATCAAGCAGCAGCTACTACAGGGGTCGGACTTGTTTCCTGACTATAGTATCCGACATGGCATTCTGCTGTACAAAGGACGAATGGTGTTTCCGTCAGACTCCACTCTCATTCCACAATTATTGGATGAATATCATGGGGGCAAGATTGGAGGCCATTCTGGGGTTTTGAAAACATTTCAAAGTTTATCCTGAGATGTTTATTGGCGAGGAATGAGGAAAAACGTACAGAGTTTTGTGGCTGAATGTTCTATTTGTCAACAAAATAAAAATGTGTCTCTCAGTCCCGCCGGATTACTACAGCCGCTACCTATTCCAGATCAGGTTTTCGAAGATTTGTCCATGGATTTTGTGGAAGGATTGCCGAAGGCCGATGGGTTCAATTGTTTGTTTGTGGTGGTCGACCGTCTTTCGAAATACGCTCATTTTATTCCACTCAAACATCCTTTCACTGCTCCCGATGTTGCGGCCATATTCGTAAAGGAGGTAATCCGTTTGCATGGAGTTCCCCGTTCTATCGTCTCTGATCGTGGTAAAGTCTTCCTCAGCAAGTTTTGGACGGAGTTGTTTTGTCTGCAAGGCACAACGTTGAAACACATTACCGCTTATCATCCGCAAACAGACGGGCAAACCGAGGTGGTCAATCGAGGCATTGAGACCTATTTACGATGTTTTGCGAGTGACAAACCCAAATAATGGGTTAAGTGGTTACCATGGACCGAGTATTGGTACAATACTTCATTCTACACATCCACTCAAACCACTCCCTTTCACGTCCTCTATGGTCATGATCCACCACCATTGCTGCGTTTTGAAATCGGATTCACTCCGATATCTGAGGTGGATATTCATTTACAAACACGAGATCAAATCTTGAGGGAACTTAAATACCACTTGCATCGTTCTCAGAAACGCATGAAGGATTATGTAGATAAGAAGCACCGCGAAGTCGAGTTTGAAATAGGAGACTGGGTTTATGTGAAGCTCCGGCCGTATCGTCACAAATCCTTGGCAAGAAAAGCCAATGAGAAGTTGTCTCCTAAGTTTTTTGGGCCTTATCAGGTGCTGTCTAAAGTGGGTACAGTGGCATATCGGTTGGCCCTGCCGTCTACTACTTCTATTCATCCAGTATTCCATGTTTCGGTGTTGAAAAAAGCCGTGGGCTCTAATGTCAGTGTGCAACCTATTCCGGAGATCCTTACGGAGGAATTGGAGTGGCAGGTGCAACCGGCTTCGGTGGACGGATTGCGCTACAATGTGCACAGGAAGTTGGAGGTATTGATTCAGTGGCAAGATCTTCCGGATTTTGAAGCATCGTGGGAAGAGTTTGAATTCTTGAATATCCAATTTCCTGCTTTTCACCTTGAGGACAAGGTGAGATCTTGAGGGGGAGGTGTTCATAGACCATTAATTAAGCACACTTATGTGAGACAAAGGAAGAAGGCATAGAAGCTTCCATTTTCAGTTAGGAAGTTGAGTTGTTAGGCTGTTAGTTGTTAGGATAACAGAATAGGCTGTTAGCTGTTAGGCTGTTAGCTGTTAGTTGTTCAGCTGCAAGTTGCTGCTGTTAGGGTTATAAATAGTAGAGAGGAAGAAGGAAGGGGCACGGAAAAACTAAGGTAGAAATTGGGAGAAACCAGGTTCTCGAATCCCTGGCTATTTGTTCATTTCCTTACTGTTTTCTTTTCAATTACAGACTGATTTGTATTTCATTATATTGGTGAATGCAATTACAGTCCATTTCCTTTAAACAAAACTGTCATATTTCCTATTTGGATACATTTGTTCTAACAAAAAGTCATTTTCCTGGTGTGCTTTTCGGATAACGAAGAATTCGATACACAGCTTCCAGATGTTCTTCGTACGGGGTATGCATAAATTGACTTACCATGCTCACAGTGAATGCAATGTCAGGACATGTATGTGACAAGTAGATCAGTCTTCCAACTAGTCTTTGGTATCTTCCTGTGTCCACTGGAACGCCATCTTTTACATCTCCAAGTTTAGCATTAACTTCTATTGGACTGTCAGAAGGTGCGCAACCACTTATTCTAGTTTCTTTCAAGAAATTTAGAATATACTTCCGCTGCGAAACTACAATGCCCTTTTTTTACCTTCCCACTTCCATTCCAAGAAAATACTTTAGTTGGCCCAAATCTTTTATCTCAAATTCCTTGGCTAAGTTCTGCTTTAATCTGCTCATCTCTTCTAAATCATCTCTAGTCAGAATTATATCATCCACATAAATAATCAAGAGATTTTTGTAGATTTCTTTTGTGAAAAGAGTATGATTAGATTGTCCTTATGTATACCTTTGGCTCTTAACAAACTTTGTGAATTTTTCGAATCAAGCTCTGGGAGACTATTTAAGACAATATAGAGACTTCTTTAATTTAAATACCTTGGCACCAAACTTCTTAGTAAAGCCAGGTGGAGGTTCCATATAGACTTCCTTTTCTAAGTTTCCATCCAAAAAAGCATTCTTCACATCCAGCTGATTCAGAGGCCAATCAAGATTAGCAGCAATAGATAAGAGTACCCGAATTATATTTAGCTTCGCCACTGGAGAAAAAGTGTCAGAGTAGTCCACTCCATATGTCTGAGTGAAGTCTTTAGTTACAAGACGAGTCTTGTATCTTTCCAAAGATCCATCTGAGTTGTACTTCACGGTAAATACTCATTTGCGGCCAACAACTGTCTTCCCATCTGGTAGATCCACTTTCTCCCAAGTAACATTTTTCTCCAGAGCTCTGATCTTCTAAAAAATCGCTTATTTCTACTCAGGAACATTTAGAGCCTCCTAAATACTATTAGGAATGACCACACTACACTTGTGAAATAAAGGCACAATATGAAGATGAAATATTTTTGTAAGATACAAAATTTGACAAAGGATGTTTGGTACAAGACCTAACACCTTTCCTAAGAGCAATGGGAAGATCAAGTTGACTAGAAGAATTTGACTCAGAATTACCTGGAGGAATCTTTGACGAGTTATCATGAATTTCATGATCCAACCTCTGATTAGATTCTTGGTAGTACTGTGGGATAATGCCTCTTTTTTGTGCTATATACTCCTTTGAATATACAAGACCTTTATACCGTTTCACACACATCTCTGTTGTTTCAGTATTTTGATTCTGAGATGGCAAAGGTCGTTCATTGGTAGGTTTAATATTTTCAACATTTAATTCATTTGTTTCCCTAGACTTTGTATTTTCCATATTATTCTTTTTCGGTAACTGTTTGTGAGAAATATCATCATGAACAAACTCAAAAATTGAACCATCTAAAAAATCATCTTCACTAGTGCACTCCCCCTGAAGATGGGAATTGTTGTAGTAGTATTGTCCTTCAAAAAAATTGACATCCATAGACACGAACATTTTTTTGGAAGTAGGATCAAAACATTTATAACCTCTCTGATTTGTAGGATAACCTACAAAAATACATATATGTGCCTTTGGATTAAGCTTAGAACGTCTAGGATCATGATTATGAACAAAGGCCACACTTCCAAATTTATCTGTTGTTAGTCGAGTGGTGGGAAAACATTCGGTGAAAAGCTTTATTGATATTTTAAAGTTCAAAATTCTCGTAGACAACCTATTAATCAAATAAGTGGTTGTTAAAGCAGCTTCTCCCCAAAGATACTTAGGAATCTTAGTTTGAAAATTTATAACTCTAGCAACTTCAAGGAGATGTTTGTTTTTTTCTTTCAGCCAACCCATTTTATTGAGGTGTATTATTATAAGAACTTTGGTGAATAATCCCTTTTTCGGCAAAAACATTCTTTAACACAGTATTAAAAAAGTCCTTTCCATTATCACTTCGAATTTTTTTAATCTAAGTCTGAAATTGTGTTTGAACCATATTATAAAAATTTTTAAACACAATCTCAACATCAGATTTTTCTTTTAAAAGGAACACCCGAGTGACTCTAGTATGATCATCAATGAAAGTAACAAACTAGCGTTTTTCAGAAAAAGTTAGCACTCTAGAAGGACCCCAAACATCACTATGAATCATGGTAAATGATTTTGATTTTTTATATGGTTGAGATGGAAAAATAGCCCGATGATGTTTTGCTAATTCACAAGATTTACATCGAAAAACAAAAGAATTTTTATTCATGAATAACTTGGGAAATAAATGTTTTAAATATTGAAAATTTGGATGTCCTAATCAATAGTGCCATAACATAATCTTTCTGTCACTAGAAACAGAAATAGAATTGATACAAGTCCGCTGATCTTGCCTTCCAAAGGTTGATCCGTTATTAAAGAGGTAGAGGTCACCATCTTGTTTAGCCCCCCCAATCATCTTCCTTATTAAATCCTAAAATTCACAACGAGAAGACCAAAAATTAACTTGACAATTATGATCAAGAGTTAATTTGCTGACAGACATGAGATTATATGACAAATGAGCAACGTGCAAAACATTTTTAAGAATTAGAGAAGGGGAAATGGTAACTGTTCATTTCCCAGTAACAGTAGCAAAAGAGCCATCAGCAATTTTAACTTTTTGATTCCCTGCATAAGGTGTATATGAATGAAAAAATTGCGAAGTGCCTGTGATATGATTGGTAGCACCTGAATCTAATATCCAGGAGCCAATAGACTTGGCACAAGTGATGGCGACACTGAAAAAGTTACCTGATTGAACTAGCAAACAAGATGGGTTAGAATTTCCTAAGGATTGGGACTGAAACATTTTATATAGGTGCTCTATTTGTTCCTTTGTAAACGGAAGTGATTATGAGGAAGATTGTTGCCCTGGATCTGTACTGCTAGCTTGAAATGCGTGGACATTACCCCCTGACCTGGTGTCACTGCCTGGTTTTTTCTTCCAATTTGCTGGTTTCCCTTGCAGCTTCCAACAACTTTCTCGGGTATGCCACAGCCTTTTACAATGGTCACACCAAGGCATCTACTTTTTTCCTTGCCTATCTCCTTCTGAATCTGCACCTCGAGCCACAAGAGCAGATTCTTCACTTTCTATTTTTGGTTCATCGATGTTCTTCAACATCACTTTTCGCCGTGCTTCTTCTCTACATACTTCGGAAAAGACCCCCCTTATTGTTGGCATGGGTTGCTTTCCTAAAATACGTCTTCGAACCTTATCAAGTTCTTTGTTCAAACCAGCCAAGAACACAAATACCCGACCTCTCTCAATCTTCTTTTTGTACCGAGCACTATCATTTGGATTTTCCCATTGTTCATCTTCAAACATATTCAATTCCTGCCAAACCGCCATCATATCATTATAGTAGGCAGTTACCTCACAATTGTCTTGCTGCATCTGCCACATTTGAGTATTTAATTCAAACAATTGTGAGTGATTGTTTAAATCTGAGTAGGTTTCCTAAGCTGCTTCCCAGACATCGCGAGCCGACGGCATGTACAAGAAGGGCTTTCCAACAATTGGTTCCATGGAATTGATCAGTCAGGTAGTCACCATTGAGTTTTCCGAACGCCATTGCCTGTATCTTGGATAGTCGGTGGCTGGTGGTATCACTTCGCCATTCAAGTGCTTGAGTTTCCCTTTGCTGTCGATCACTAACCGCACGGACTGAAACCACTCAAGGTAATTCTTTATATTTAATTTGTGAATGGTAATTTGAAGAGAATTTTCAGAAAATGAGGTAGCCGAAAGTGGCGGCTGCGAGGAGACAGCCGAAAGCGGCGGCTGTAAAGCTCCCCCTGACAACATCACCGAAAGCGGTGGCTGCGAACCCCCCCGACGACGTCGCCCCTTTGCTTGCATCCGACGAGGCTAAGCCGAAGCCAACCACGGCGGCTTTGAAATTCATGATTAAACCTTAGGGCTTTGATGCCATATAGAAAGAAAAAGAGCGAATAATTATATTATTCATTGATATAATTACAAGGGAGCAAACACCTTAAATAGTAAAAGAATGACACACGGCTGCTAACTCTAGAATTTCATACAATCAATGAATTTCCTAATTTCTTCAAATCACTACTTTCCTGATTTATTCAAATCTATAATCAATCAAACCCTAACAAAAAATATCCCTAATTTACCGACACCATTCAACACGTTGGCAAAAAATAATTTTAAAACCAATCAAACCCAGTCCAAAAGAAGGTCCACTGAAACATGAAGTGTCTTCTCAAACTACCTATAAGAATGAACTTCATATCTCGTCCCGCTAGAGGTTTGAGTAGGAAAGTAAGGGCTTAAGTGTCCTACTGGCATTAGTTGGAAAAGTAGGAATTCAATTTCCCATGAGGCTAGTGTCAATCTCCTCGAATAGATCACAAAATTGTTAGGGAGTTTCGCACGTGGCACCCCGAAGAATATCCTAATGAACTACCACCGACAAGGGACATTCAACATGTCATAGATCTAGTACCAGGATCCCAATTGCGTAGTCTCCTGGATTATAGGTTCAACCGCAAAAAAGGGTTAGAAATAAATGGGTAGGTAGATGGACTTCTCATAAAGGTCGAGTTCAACTTACCCTTTGTCCTTGTCCAGTTCTTGCTTTGTTCTTGGAGAATGTGTGTGATAGTCAAGCCATCAATACGATCACAATCAAGTATATATTTTCTATCCCTAGACTTGATAGCTTACTTGATCAAATAGCAGGATCCAAATGGTACGAAGATCGACGTTCGTAGTGGGTACTACCAAATTAGGGTCTGTCCAGGGCATGGTAGAAGATTGTCTTTAAGACCTAAGATGACTTGTACAAATGGTTAGTTATGCCTCTTAGATTCTCTAATGTGCCACGTAGCTTCATGAGGTTCATGACTGAGATTGTACACGATGTTATTGGAAATTTTTTGGCGGTCTACTTTGATGATATCCTTATTTATAACATATCTAGGGTCGAGCACATAAACCGTTGGTTGTTGTTTTTGAGACTCTTAGAATTGTTAATAATCTAAAAAAATGCTCCTTTTGCAGTCTCAAATGCTTTTCTTGGGATTTATAGTGTTTGCTCATGGCATTGCTGGTGACCCTGAAAATGGAAAAGTTATAGAGAGTGGCTAAAACCTAAAACCATTTCGGATGTTTGTAGTTTTCATGGGTTAGCCGCTTTCTATTGACGCTTTATTAAAGGGTCTAACACCATTATGGCCCCGAAATCTGATTGCATGAAGAAAGGAAAGTTACTCGTAACTATTTTTAGTGTATTTTTCAGTTACGTGTAACTATTTTTTGAGTGTGTTTTTTAGTTTCATGTAACTATTTTTTTAGTGTATTTTTAATTACATTTTTAAGTATATTTTTTAGTTTACCTTTAGTATATTTTTAGTGTATTTTTCAGTTACATTTTTTGTGTATTTTTTAGTTACATTTTTAGTTTATTTTTTATTACATACATGTGATTTTTCGGTGATCGGCAACTGGAAAATTAGTTTAATCAATGTAACTAAAAATATAATGATTCACCAAAAAACCGAAATATTAGAGATGAGAAGGTTCCAAAAGTGGGTCATTTTAGATATTTATGTTCAATGATTTAGAGTAATAGCAAAATCGAGGAGGATATTACTCATTGAGTCAAGGCAGGATGGTTGAAGTGGAGAAGTGCAGTTAGAGTGATATGTGATCGTAGGATACCATTGAAATTCAAAGGAAAATTCTACAAAACTGCAATAAGACTGACGCTTCTGTATGGTTCAAAATATTGAGCAATAAAAACAAAGTATGTCCAGAAAATTTGTGTAACAGAAATGAAGATGTTACGATGGATGAGTGGGAAAACGGGAATAAATAAAATTAAGAATGAAATTATTAGAGAGAATTTAGAAATAACATCCATAGAAGAGAAGACGAGAGAAAATCGTTTATGGTGGTTTGCATATGTGCATAGAAGATCCATAGAAGCAATAGTGAGAAAATGCGTTTTAGTTTAAGTGCGTGAGGCTACTAGAGGGAGAGGTAGGCCTAAAAAGACTAGGGACGAGACTGTGGGGCGCAGTTGACAAACCCTAATTCGAATATTAGTTTGCATGAACTCTAATAGATGAGACCAAAGCTAAAGTACTTACTTGTTTCGGGGAGTTTTTATTAATTTGGTGCAATTTTTAGGACAATTGTAAAATTTTAATTGCCTATTTACCCCTCCTCTTGGCTATTTTATGTCTGGCGACGGTTTTTCACTGTTAACTATGACATGTCATTATTAGTGGATCTCTGTGCTTTATTCTGTCTCCACAACATGGTCTGTGTCATTATCATTACTGTGGCGCGATGCTTTCTTTAGTTACTTGTCTTTTTATTTTTTCCAAGCAAAATAATGAGCTCAATTTATTAAATGCAGATGTTGGATCGGTTGCTTCGACCATTATGTATGCTTTTTACTTGAATGAAACATTGAGGAGCAACCAGTTGTGCACTGTTCCTGTCATCAACATGAAGAGGACGGACCTAAATTTCCATTCTGAGCTCATTTGGTTGTTTGATTTGTGTCGTATTGATCAGTCATCCTTGTTTTTTGTCGATGAGGTATTCTTCATTAAACTACCAGAATCAAACTTATATAGTCAGTGACTTAAATAAAGTAATTTCATGTAACATGTTAGCCTTGAGAAGAAATATTGCATGTAAGAGGTAAGGAGAATGAAAGAGCTCAATTTCTAGGACTATTTTCTCATCAATTTGTATTAAGTTGGGGGCATTGCAATGACATAAATATCCTCATCATCTCCCAAGCTGGAGCATATATATCATCATAAGCGCTTGCTTCTTGCAAATATTGTTCACAAGTGAACCACATAATGGCTTGGTGAAGAAGATGGCAACTGATGAACCGACCTATGTGTAGAGTTTATTTCTAGGACTATTTTCTCCATCTATTTATAATAAGTTGGGTCCATTACAATGACATAATTGTCCTCATCAACCCCCAAGTTGGAGCATATGTATTGTCATGTGCGCTTGCTTGTGACAAATATTGTTCACCCTTGAACCACATGATGGCTTGGTAGAAAAAGAAGCCAATTTATAAACCGATTTCATGTGTAGTTTGAATCAAGTTTTGCACTAGCTTTTCTTGAATGAAATGACAATCAACTGTTATAAATACTTGGAAATAATTTAAATAATTGCTTGATTATCACACACTAAGTTCATAGGACGAGAAATGATCAAAACAAATTTCAAGGAGACTATTTAAGGTGATAGAATGACTTCATACGAAACAATAGCTCTGATTCTCTCAAGCAACAAACCGCCATTTCTAATGACTCCTTCAAATAACACACTAGTTTTGACTCTCTCAAGCAACAAGCCGTTGATATTACTCCATGTACACCTTTTTCTGTAAATAAGAATGCATTCTTTGCATCGAACAGATGCATTGACCTACCAAATGTGGATGCAAGGGATTTGAACTATAGAACAAATGTTGGGAAAACACTTCATTGTAATCAAAGACCATACACTTTGTATTTCCCTTTGTTGTCACAAGATGAGTCAACCTATCAATGGTGTTATTAGGATGAACTTTAATTATTGTAGACCCAATTACATCCAACTACTATTTTGTCAAGTAGGAGATAAACGAGTCCCATGTATCAATTTGTTTCAAGGCCATCATTTCATCTTCCATTGATGTCCTCCAACCAGAACAAGAGAGGAACAAACATAAGTAGACAAACAAATACCGCAGAAGCAACAAAGCAATAAACCGAAGGTGATAAATGGTATACGATACAAAATTAGGTGTCACATCTGCAGAGCAACAGTGGGGAGGCATGCTGATGACAGAAGCCAATAAAAAAAAAAAAGAAAAAAAAGAATAAATAAATAAAAAGATTTATTTTTTCTGAATTATTGAAAAGCCAATAATCAAGAATCAAGTTGTCTCTTCCATTATAATGGAACCTCATTATATAGGCTTGATCAAAAAATGGAAATAACAAGCGGTAACGGCTATTTAACGGTGATAAGTATTAATTTGGAAATACAAGCTGCTTAATTGCTATAATTACTAATTTGGAAATAACAAGCAATAATGGCTATATTACTAATTTGGAAAGAGACTAATGATTATTTTGCCCCACCGTACGTAAGTTCGAGGAGGTGGCCTTATTTGATCTCCATCAACTCGTGGGTTGAGAAAAACTTGCTTGGGAGAGTTCGAAGAATGATATTGCTCCAAGAGATCAGGTGTAAGTCGTCGTAACTCTTCATCTTGAAGCCAAGTAGCATCTGAGAGTAGGTGACCCTTCCACTTGAGAAGATATCTTTGAAATCCCCATTGTGAGGAAACAATGATCTCGTCCTCTAGCACTTCTTCAATTTGATCGTCGATATGTAGTATCATGCTGGGTAGCGCTGATATTGGTGCAAGTGGAGTAATAGATTTTCCAGGAGGAACATTTGTGAAAAACATTAAAAGGCTCGAACATGCCTCGGTAAGGTAACACGTGTTCGACATTGAAAATCGAACTAATACACATATCAAATGACAAATCAAGTAATAGGCATCAGGTCCAAGTGTACGAAGAATGCAATGCGGTCTACTAGCTCTACATGTAGTTTCTTGAAGAAGTGTTTGGGTATCGTTCAAGACATCCCCAAACCATCACATACTATCCCTTCTTGAATTCTGTGTTCCTATGGTGAACATCAACATGAAGATCACGAATTTGTTGGCAAATAATTCTGGCGTTTGAGAAGGGCGAGAATTGAGGGGCACTGGAATACCATGCACAATTATGACAACATTGTTAGTGTTCCTTCTATGGCAATGAGAATCATACTAGAGAAACTCGTTGAGATTTAGTTGGCCATCCTCCTAAATATGCTAATGCGACTACATCTGATCAGGCCAATCCAGCTCAGCGAGGTACCCCTATTGCATGTCTTTCCTTTTGTCCCTCTTCTACCACTTCATGGGTTATAGACTTCGTTGCTACTGACCACATGTCAGGTACCCCATCACTCTTTACACATATATAGTCATCTTACTTGTTGCACCCCGTTACTGTTGCCAGTTATTCCATGGTAATGATTAGTAGTGTGGGCACTGTGCAACCCTCATCCTCTTTATCTTTGTCGTTTGTTCTATATATTCCCTCATATTTCTTTTAATTTGATATTTGTTAGTAAACTTATTGAACACCTTAACTACTTAGTTTTTTTTTTTTTTTTAATTATTATTCTGTTCTTATTTAGGATTTGAGGATGCAGAAGACGCTGTGTCGGGCGTAAGAAAAAGAGACTCTACTACTTTGATGATCAAGGGGGTATTCCTGATGCACCATCCACTGCCTGTTCAGCCATTGTTTCTGCACACCAGATTCATTGCCGTCTTGCTCACCCATCTCTTGCCAACCTCAAGTTTGTTTTTCCTAGTCTGTATCATTTTGAGTCCCTAGATTGGCGTTTTGTTAGTTAGGAAAGTATCACCGTACTTATTTTGTTTTCCGGGTTAATAAAAGAACTTCGAATCTACTCCTTACTTTTCTGAGCATCACACTCGTGTCGACCTTGTTGTTACACTTCCTTTGCCTACCTTACCTACCCCTAGTCCATTTGCAGCTCCTAAGGAAACCACTCACCTTCCTTGTCCACCCTTGCAGGTTTACTCTCCTCGTTGAAAAGTCTCATCTGCTCCCTTGACCTTTGTCGTCATGCTTATCGTCCATCTGTCCCCAGATCCTTCCTCATCTGCCCAACCATCGTGTGATTTGGACATACCCATTGCTGTGAGGAGAGATAAGCGTTCATGTACTGAACGTCCTATATCTAACTTTGTTTTATATGCGCATCGTTCCCTTTCATATTCTGCTTTTGTTGCTTAGTTGTCCTCTGCTGCTCTTCATAAATCTGTTTCAGAGGCACTTTCTCACCCTGGTTGGAAGATTGGGGGAGAAATACTTGTCTTACACTAGATTGGCATATGGGATCTCGTCTCTCTCTCCTGCCTTGCAAGACCGTTGTTGGTTGTAAGTGGGTGTTCACTATCAAATTTCATTTGGATGGCACCATTGATCGACTCAAGGCGCGCTTAGTTGCCAAAGGATACACCCAAGTCTATGGCCTTGATTACTCGGAGACGTTCTCTTCTGTTGCCAAGCTTGCATTTGTTCACCTATTCATCTCCGTTGTGACCACATTTATTTGGCCGTTATATTAGTTAGACGTCAAGAATGCATTCCTAAACGGCAATCTACTTAAAGAGGTGTCTATGGAGCAACCTCCAAGGTTTGTTGCTCAGGGGGAGTCAGGATTGGTATGTTGGTTGAAGAAATCGATTTATGGCCTAAAACAGTCTTCTCGACCATGCTTTAGGAGGTTGAGTGATGTGGTTATCGAGTTTGGTATTCAACGATGCAGTGTTCTACAGACATGGTACCAGAGGGAGAATATTATTGATTGTGTATGTTGATGATATCGTGATTATAAGAGATGACCACAACGGCGTTGAAGCACTCAAACAATTTCTGCATGGTAAGTTTCAAACTAAGGTTCTGGGACAATTGAAATATTTCTTGGGTATAAAAGTTGCTCGGTCAAGTCGAGGTATTTACCTTTCTCTGAGGAAATATGTCCTCGACTTGTTGAGTGAAGTAGGGGTGTTGGGGTCTAAACCAGTAAACTCACTAATGGATCCCAACACAAAATTACAAGCAGACCAAGGAGAGTTATTGACAGACTTAGCAAAATATGGACGGTTACTTGGGTAGCTCAATTATCTGACTGCTACGATACTTGATATATCCTTTGCAATAAGTGTTATTGGTAAGTTTTTAGATCATCCAAGAACGAATTATTGGGAAGTTGTCCACATTTTAAGATATTTGAAAGGTGCACATGATGTGGTCTATTGTATAAGAATCGTGGACACGCTCACGTAGAAGGATAAACGGATGATGATTGGGCAGGTTCTTAAAATATAAAATCTATAATAGGCTACTGTGTATTTGTTGGAGGTAATTTGGTATCTTGGAAGAGTAAGAAACAGAGTGTGGTAGCCCAATCAAGTGCTGCATCAAAGTATTGAGCTAACTCATACTACATGTGAGTTGATTTGGTTGAAACAGATGTTAGAAGAACTTGGGTTTGGCCAGTCTCCTTCCATGAGTCTAGTGTGTGATAATCATGCAGCATTCCATATAGCAACAAACCCAGTTTTTCACGGGGCGAACAAAAAACATCAAGGTTGATTGTCACTTCATTCAAGAAAAACTACTATAAAAGTTGATCTAGACTTGACATGTTAACTATTTGGATCATTTAGTTGATTTATTCACTAAAGCTCTTGGGAGTTCTCAGATAAAATATATTTGTAACAAGTTGGAAGCATATACGTTATATATACCCCAACTTGGGGGGAATGTTACAGGATATTTTAGACTTTTCCTGAGACAAATTTAACTCATTAATTGCATTCACTGAAAGAGCCCTCTTCGACTTTTCCTCATCACTCCTACCACTGAGCTCATTATTTTCAGAATCTGTGGTGTTGCCATCAGAATTATTACCATCCTTAAAATTCTGGTTTCCCGATCTCCATAGGGGTTTCCTCCACCAACTCCGTATCTTGATCAATACCTTCCACCACATAAGTAGATCTTATGATCTGCTGCATATATGTAGAAATCTTCATTGCATCAATTCCATTCTAATGACCCTGGACCAAATCACTCTGCCGTTGCTGACCCACAACTGTATCAACAATCCCATCAGCACCAGCAGCTTCCACATTAGGTTTCTGAGTATCCACCGCAGCCTCAACTTCTGTCAAACCAACCACCTTATCTTGATCCATAAATTTCTCCTGCACCACCACTTTTTCTCATGGTGGAACTTGTTTTTTAGGCACAAACTTGAGCTCTGTCACGTTCTCTGTTATGGGAGCCTTGCGCTTCTCTACATTCCTTGCCGTGTGGTTCAACATTTTACAACTAGCTTTGTCATGCCTTGGTCTCAGGTAGTGAACACAATATGGAGGGTTTTTTCGAAGTGGATTGTTTCCAGAATCCCTTGTTTCCAATTCCCACCCAAACGCTATAAGGTCTTGGCTCAAGCAGCTCCGATTCAACACACACGAGCCAGGCTAGGTCTAGACTGGTCAACTTTGGCAGCATCAAGTTTTTAAGGTGTTGAGAATGTTGAAACAATAGAGTAGATGCTCATGGTGTTGTAGAAGTGAATCAGTAAATAAAGCAGCGAAATCCTTACTGGTGCAGTAGCAGGTTCCACATTTGGTCTGAAACTAGGATCCCATTTGAAAATCTGCATAGGGAATCTTTGGACAAACTATGCTACCCTGGAAATCTTCTTCATGATGAAGACAGAATCAGGAAACGCTTTGAGTCCATGAACCGAGTTTGGAAGTGGGAACACAAGCCTAAATGCATGAAGAATTTTCGTAACTCAGGAAAAGCTGCCTGGCCGTGAGAAACTTTACCTATCAACACAAATTACAGGGGGGATGTTTGGGCATTGCACATCTTGATCGGAAAAACTACACAGCAGGATCCCCCTTGTATCTGGATGGAGTCTTGAGATTGATGAGTTTTGAATCAGATGAGGGGTTAGGAGTGATCTGGGCAAACAATTTTTTGTCAAAGGTGGGGTGATTGGTTGAGCCTTGGCCTGGTTTAGCGTGATTGGTTGAGCCATGGCCAGCTTCCCCTTAGGGAAGGCTGCTGCTGCCACGTCGCAAAGTTGAGGAAACACTATTTGTTGGAGACGTTTAGGAGGGAGCGGCGAAATGGGTCATACTTTAGAATTGTTCGATACACAGTCAGAGATCGGTTGTATTTCTAGCCCTTGGTTTTCTTTGACTACTTATGTTTTGTTCATAGAAAATGTAAAGGAATCAAAAAGAAAATGCGAAGGAAATCATCGTATTACGCTTGGTTATCATGGAAAATGACAGGAAAAACAAACATGAGCCAGAAGAAGGAATTATATCTATTTAAATGTTGGTTCACTTAAACTTTTCTTTCATTCCAACTGTATTTTAAGAAATTATGTTCTAGTTTCACCTGAGAAGAAGAGAAAATGTAGAAAAATCATTTCCTCTTCTTTTTTCCCTTTCTTTTTCCTTTACAGGTTACGACCACGTGTAGTACTAATTACGTGAGCATTTAATGAAAATTTTCCCTTCTCGTCAAACTGATCCCTCTCTCTTTTCTCTGTTATGTTTTCTTGTACTGGTGAAATGTTGAGCAGATAGACCTATCATACTATGATCTGTTTGGGAGCCTTAAGCTAGTTTTGCTAAATGGCAATAAGCTACCATCCAAACAAGAGGTAACATCTTATCATAGATTTGATGGTTTAGTCTTAAGACCCAACGGCTGAAAATATGGTTAATGCCATTCATGGAACAGGCATTGAAGGAGTCCGTGGTTGAAATCTTCAATTGCAGAAAGGTGTAACTAGTTGGTTCAGTTTGGATGAATGTGTATTGATCTCGTCAACCACCAGACATATTGGAAATGGGGAAAGATAGATCATAATTTCTTCTACCTGTTGTTTACAGGTTGATCCTCCTTATCCATGGGCTGGTACTGTCAGCGTTGGACAGGTATCAGTATCATTGAATTTTCCAGACATTATTTGTTTGCATTTGTCCAGTACAAATTAATATCAAAAGTTTCACCGGCACAAAAAGGCGACATAATTTTCTTGATTCTGTGAAAATAAAAATGAATATTATTTGTTCTCTTGTGCATAAATTCTATCCAACTATATTACCTGTCAAAAGAAAATATTTACTAAAATGTGGTATCTCTTATTAGCAGATCGCGGATATGTCGCTACATTTTGTTTTCACATTTTGCTGAGGTTCAAATTAATTGTTTCTGCATTGTGGCAACAAGTTATTTTAATCCAATATAAAGGCTCCTTAAAGGAAGTAATTTTTTTTTTTTAATTTTTGCTTTTACTCATTGTAATTTCTGTTCACATAAACATGTATCAGAAACAGAAAAATAGAGACAAAAAATTACGTTTCTGTTACGTTTTTTTATTTTTATAACAGGTCTTTGGGATCAGAGCAGAAACAATTATTTTTATTTATTCTTTGTTTTTTTGTTCTTCTGATTTTTGTTTCAAAACTTTGGGGTACATCAACAGAAACACTAATCAAATGCCACTTCAAATGCTGTGGATGTGCATCTCGCCTGTAGCTTAGGCATTTTATATTAAGTAGTAAATATAATAGAATTTTGTTGAGAGGTCCCAAGATTCAAAAAATTACTTTTTAAGGACCATATCATGTGTTAAAAAATCATTGTCACAGGACCCCGCAGAGTGATGATTTTATAAAATGAGACCTTTCACCAAATTTCCCTAAATATAAATAGAGTACATCTCATATAACTCTGATTTGGGATATCCATTGCAAGTTTACAGAAGTTGCATGTTTTTCAAGTGTTCAAATTTATTGGATATAACTTCAACTCTTACACAAAATATAAGTATCTTTGATCAACTTTTTTTTCTTTTTCCAATTATGATTACTTGGAAATTGGTGAGGAGTTTGTTGTTCAAAGCTTTATTGGAGATATGGAGAAGCTGTAGAATGATACATCTATCAAGCTCTCAAACAGCTGAAATACTTCCTTTTTATTGTGTGAAAAATTATACAAGTGTTGTATATCAAATGCATGCACATCAGGCCTAAATGAATATCACATATCTTAAACTCATACATTGTTTCGCACAGCTCACCTATGCCTCAATTTAGTTTGGTTTCTCTATAATCTGAATTTACTATGTTCAAAGTTCTAATGTTTCTGTGCTTTCAGATTAAAATATTTGAAAATATTCCCGGTTTTATGAATTCACATCATTGTGAGATCTTGTTGCCTCACATCGAATTTTGTTGATTCTCAGAACGTAAGATCGGGTAATAGGTTGAGTTATCCCATTCAGTCACTGTTCTTTTTGGGACTCACCCTCGCATGCAAATCAAAGTATGGATGTGAGATGTAAAGGAAAGCATAAAAAATTAAAACTTTATTCAAGCTTCAGATTCTTATTCCTCCAATAGTTGCCATTAATTTATTACTTACCTGTTTTGCTATTAATTTGTAAATAAAGAGGATATTAGTGATTCTAGGCAAATGTATCTGTTAGAAGATACTTTAGTCTTTGTGTGTATTAGGGTTTACATATTTATGTACGGGCCATACAACCCATTAGACTGCTAAAGTCAAGCAGTCTCATTCATTTCGTATCTCTTTGTACTGCAACATTATCTTTAAACCTCTATATGCTATCTTAGGTGAACTTGATGGTGTGTACCCATCAGCTATGCTTTTTCTACTGGTCATAGGACACCAACTGGACTTTTTCTCTTCTTCTTCAAATTTGGTTAACCTAGTAAATTGAATTATTCATCGTTTTCCATAAAAAAAAAAAAAAAAAAAAAAAAAGACTGTTAGCATGTATTTCTTTCATGCGACACACAAATAATGTGTTTTTTAATTTTAGTATTATATGTGTTTGTATTTGTAATGTGTATGTATGTTTTGTAGCATACGTTGAAAGAGATTAGGATAAAGAATTGAGTAGCAGGCAGGAGGCATAAGTCTACTTCATATTCCTTTGGTCTCACATCTATTTTAGTTACACATATTTAGTCATAACTCATAACCATCTGTACACACAATCCTACTTCATGCTTACCTTTAATATTGTCTGGTTCAATTTTAGTCAATTAATTCTATGTTTTCCGAATGCAGGACTGCTCATGTTGTACACTTATTGCTGAAAAGTTTGCACTGACATCCCCGGAGATATTGGCTGGGCAAAGTTTCAGTAGACTGCTGGTACCTAGTGCTTCTGAAATCTTCGCCCCCCCCCCAGGCGGCTTTTAATGCTGTACATTATTCTTTCTCATTTATACTTTTCTAGTTTAAGTATTACACTATTTGCATAGTCATTAGAAGATTCTGGCTACCCTAGTTCCGTCATTAATCTCTGCAATTTTGAATTATTTTTCAATGGATCAGATTATAGCACAGATAACTACCCAAGCAAGAGGGGTGGTGGTGGTGGTTGAATTGGTTAGGGCAAATTTAGTGAATAAAAATTTCAACTCTAAACACTATAGTTTATATCCTAATCAAGAGTTACATGGAATTGATTAAATAAATTCAGCAACATAAACAACACAAACAAACCACACAAATAAAGAGAGTAGCAGCTTGTTTGGTTGAATGGAATCGCCATTCCACCCTCGATTCTGATTATCTTATTTGGTTATCCAGTGCTAGGAAGCACGGACACGGACACGCGACACGGACACGACACGACACGGACACGGCGACACCACAATTTTTCAAAAACCCCGACACGGACACGGCGGGGACACGTCTGTAGCATAACTAACGAAATACATTTACACATAACTAGTAAGTAAATTCATTCCACAAAAAACATCAAGTTAATCATTTCACAAAAAAAACATCAAGTTAAAAATATTCTTACAAAATAATTCCAAAAATAAAAAATATCACTCGAGATCAATTGGTTGATTGTCATCTTTGCACCCGTCATTAGTGAATAAGACTGCCTCAAAATCCGATTCATCAAGGGACAAATTAGCAACCGAAAGCAGCCCAATCCCATCCATTTGATCAAAAGCATCCCCCTCCAATATCCCACATCAAATGTAAACAACCCATTTTACATTCATGAATATAATCAACATTTTAGATTAATAGTTGATCCTTAAGCTCATGTTGCACGGATGATCCTAAAATAACACTATAACAGACTTTCAAGTTTCAACAGTGGGTTTTATCAAATGATTATCTTTAATCAATAAACAATAAACAGACCAATAAAGAGATCCATTAAGCCATGAACCGAAATTGAACAGAAATTGAATGAAATAGGAACAAAAATTGAATGAAACACATAATATAAACATTATAAATAGAAACAAGAACACAAATGACACAAATAAACAATAAACAGAACAATAAAGAGAAAGAGGAACAAACCGAAGTAGGAACAAAAATCGACCAGAGCAAAGTAACAAGCCAAAGCAGGGAGAGACCGAAGTAGGAACAAACTGCGAACAGAGCTTGAAGGTCGAACAGAGCATCAAACCGAAGCAGGACTTGAAGGTCGAATCGTGCTTGAAGGTCGAATCGAGCTTGATTCCTTGAAGATCAGATTGAATCGTGCTCAAATGAAGAATTTGATTCGAAGAAGGAAACGAATCGCAATCGCAAGAAGAAGAAGGGTAGCGGCTGATTCGGCTGAACATAACGTGGGTAATGGGTATTTTTACAACTAGGGTTAGTAAAAAATTACACAAATCATCCCCTAAAAAAAAAAAAAGGCCAACACGGCCCCACGAAGTGTCCGACACGCGAGGGAGGCGTGTCGGAGCCGTGTCGGACTTCAAAAAAAATAATAAAAAATTCCGACACGGTCCGACACGTGTCCGACACGTGTCGGAGCCGTGTCGGTGTCCGACACGTGTCGGACACCGACACTCTACTCCTGGCGGAGTGTCGGTGCTTCCTAGATCCAGTGGAATAAAAAATTTGATTCCATTGGAATGATAGTTAATTGAATTAAATTCCATAGTTCATGGGCTGGAATCAACCCAACCCATTGAAGTTAAAAAAAAAACAAACACAAAAGCCTGATTCAATCCCTACTATGATTTAAGGAAAAAAAAAAAAGCTTTTGATAATTTTTCTTTTAAAAAGTAGTTGTGTATGTTAAAAAGTGGTAGATTTTAAATATTTTTCATATAGGATATTACTAATATTTTGTAGTCATTTTTTTTTGAAAAATAATCTATTATTAGATATATATTGTGAATGAATTTGATCTCAAAATTAATATCTAAAAGGGAATTATGAGAATTTTGCTAGATTTCATTATTTCATTCCTTTAAACATACAATAACAACCAAACAAAAGAATGAAATAGTGATTATATTGACAATTCCATTCAATTCTTTCTCCCATTCCATTCCACCCTAATTTCATTCCATCCAACCAAACAAGTCGTAAGGGTTAGAGATATTGACACCGTATTTATAGTAGTGTGGCAAGTTGCATGCCTTGTTCTACTCCGCCGAGCTCCATGGAGAGTTCAATCCACTAAGTTCCGATCTCTTATAGGTGAGACCCAAACAGTTCTTACAATTCCACTTGAGAAGCCTATCACAAGAATTCCTCTAGGTTGATATGATTCACTCTCACAAAAAACTCAATCCTACTATGTTGGAATATTCGATATTATTATTATTTATATATAGGGAAAGTCAAATATGTAGATTAAGAAAGTTATTATTTGTCGTAGTTAGTTTCCTTATTTATTCTTAATTACTCTTATATGTAGCCTAATTGTACAATTAGAAAAATATACAATTGATTATTCAATTTCAATTTGGCATCAGAGCTGAAACAAAAACCCTAGCTAGCCTTTGCAGTTGCAGCCGCCGCCGGCCCTTTACAAGCTTTCTACATCTGCCGCCGGCCATTATAGTCGTCGACGACTTTTGCCGGCATCCAACAACAGCCGACGACGAGCTCTCTTGACAACTGACGAAGCCTCGCCGGTCCCCTACAACCACCGACGAACACTCGCCGGCCCTCTACAACCGACGACGAAGTCTCGTCGATCCTCTATTCGCCGCCGATAGCCTCGCTGGAGCCTTAGTAGCCAACAAACTTGCCCTCGTGAGATTTGTACGAAATAGATCTCGCGATTACAGCTCAATTGCAGTTCGTGAGGTTCAATTGCAGCCACCGACGAACACTCGCGGCCCTAGACACCGCCACCGTTGCCGGATTTGCTTGAAGCCAACGAACCGAGTCAACTCATTGACTCAACTTAGTATCAAACAGCCTGATTTCATGAGATTTGCTCGTTGAAGGTCAACCCGACGATTCTCAACCTCTGACGATATTTCCCCTTGCCTTCACCATGTCCGACGTTACCTCGGAATCCATCCCAAGGTTCAGCCAACTTATCGAACCAAAGCATCTCCCTTCTGAATCCCACTCCATCTAAATCACCTCTGTTCGTCTGAATGGAACCAATTTCTTGCGTTGGTCTCAATCGGTGCGAATGTATATCCGTGGACGAGGACGGATGTAATATCTAACCGGTGATGCAAAGGAGCCCGCCATCACAGATCCATTGCATACGACTTGGGATGCTGAAAACTCCATGGTTATAACGTGGCTCGTAAACTATATGGATGAGGAAATCAACTCCAACTACATGTGCTACCCTACGACGAAAAAACTTTGGGACAATGTAAATCAGATGTATTCTGATCTGGGAAACCAATCTCAAAAGTATGAGCTGACTCTAAAACTCTGTGATATCCGTCAAGGCGAAGACAGTATCACCAAGTATTTTAATTCATTGAAGATAATATGGCAGGATCAGGATATGTTCGACAATCATGAATGACATTCAACCGAGGATTATAGCCACTATAAGAAGTTGGTGGATGTTGATCGTGTTTTTAAGTTCCTGGCAGGTCTGAAACCGGAATTTGACGAAGTTAGGGGACAAATCATTGGTCGTCAGCCTCTTCCCTCAATTAATGAGGTTTTCTTAGAGGTCCGAAGGGAGGAGACCCGTCGGAACGTTATGCTCAACAAGCCACAAAATATCGGTCCTACAGTTGCTCCAATTGACTAGTCTGCTTTAGCTGCTGCTAATGCTAACTTTAGCAGGTTTCCATGCCGAGCAGAGGAACGCCCTCGTATATGGTGCGACTACTGAAACAAGCCCCGTCATACACGGGAAACATGCTGGAAAATCCATGGGAAACCGGTAAATTTGAAGAGCAACAAGTCGGGAGAAAACTCTAACTGATCCTATCCTTCCGCGCATGAAGCTGCCACCACTCCATTCAACAAAGAGTAGATTGATCAACTTCTGAAACAGCTGACTGTCAATCCATCATTTGGTATTCCTAATGCTTCCTTAGCTCAAACAGGTAGTAACTCTAGAGCCTTTTCTTGTTCCTTAAACCCAACACCTTGGATTATCGATTCAGGTGCTTCTGATCATATGACAAGTTTTTATCATCTTTTCAATACCTATTCACCTTGTTCTGGTAACGAAAGAATTAGAATTGCAGACGGTAGTTTTTCACCCATTGCAGGAAAAGGCCAAATAACAATCTCAGATAGTATTAATCTAAAAACGGTCCTTCACGTTCCTAAACTTACTTGTAACCTCTTATCTGTAAGTAAACTATTGCGAGATTCGAACTGTCATGCCATTTTCTCTGAATCTCAATGTCTCTTTCAGGACTAGAGCTTGGGGAAAATGATTGGCAATGCTAGACTGGTGGATGACCTTTATTACTTCGATGATAACTCCTTGAGGAATAAAACAACTCACGGCTCTAGTGGTATGAGTTCAATGTCCGTTCGTGATAAAATCATGCTTTGGCACCTTAGATTAGGACATCTAAGTTTTCAATATCTTAAACATTTGTTTCCGATTTTATTTAAGAATGTGGATTGCTCTTCTTTCTATTGTGAAAGTTGTTTGTTTGCAAAAAGTCAGCGTACTTCTTATATTTTTGAAAACCATATCATGCATCCAAACCATTCTATTTAATTCACAGCGTTGTATTGCGTCCCTAAAAAATCACAACACTATCCGGAAAAAGATGGTTTGTGACATTTATTGATGATCACACACGTTTATGCTGTACATATATGATGCGTGCAAAATCTGATGTAGAAGTTTTATTTAAAGATTTTTGCATTATACTAGAAAATCAATTTCAAATGAAACCTAGCATTCTTCACACAGATAATGGAACAGAATATTTCAACGAATGTTTAGGCAGTTTTTTGAAGACAAATGGTATTCTACATCAATCTACATATTGTGACACGCCCCAACAAAATTGCATCGCTGAACGAAAAAATAAACACTTACTCGAAGTTGCACGTACCCTCATGTTTTCTATGCATATTCCAAAATATTTGTGGGGTGATGCTCTTTTAACAGCAGCATATTTAATAAATCGCATGCCTACACGTATTCTAAATTAAACCACACCATTTGATAATTTCAAAACACACTTTTCAGCTTCTAGGATATTAGCTGATCTGCTTTTTAAAGTATTTGGCTGCACCTCCTATGTTCATATTCCTAACCAATTTCGGTCTAAACTTGATCCTAGAGCAGAAAAATGTGTTTTTATCGGTTATACATCAAATCAAAAAAGGTATAAGTGTTACAATCTATAAACAAAAAAAAAATCATGTTAGTATGGACGTCACGTTTTTGGAAAATGTTTCTTTCTTTGATAAAAATCCCTTTCAGGGGGAGAATGTAATGGAAGAGAATTTTTGGGTCACTGACGATCCTCTCTCTACCACAGTCTTAGAAATTTTTCCTCCAAATTAGTCAAAAACAAGTGATGACAATATTGAAAAACAAAAAGGGATCCCTACTAGTACACTAGTACCGAGCATAATTCTCTCACAAACAGATGAAGAAATATCACGATCATGTACTGAGTTGCCGGTTTATACTCAGAAAGGTACAAGGAAGAGGAATCGGCCTATTGTTCTAGCACAAGGTCAATCCAACTGCCCAAGCAATGATTCAGGTAATCCTATATTTTTACCACCTCCTAATGAATCTTCTCATTCCAATATTCCTTCAAATCTTAATATTCCTATAGCCATCAGGAAAGGAGTTAGAACCGGCACCAATCACCCCATATCTAGATATGTATACTACACAAAACTTTCCGTACCTTATACAGCCTTTACTTCTAAAGTTACTAATATGTTTATTTCAAGGAAGATTGAGGAAGTACTAGGTGATACAGGTTGGAAGCTAGCAGTTTTGGAAGAGATGAATGCTCGTAAAAGGAGTGGTAGGTGGGAAATAGTTGATTCGCTAAAGAATACAAAGATAGTCGGGTGCAAGTGGGTATTCACAGTTAAGTGTAAGGCAGATGGAAATATAGAACGATACAAAGCAAGGCTCGTGGCTAAAGGGTTCACGTAGACATATGGGATAGACTACCAAGAAACATTTGCTCCAGTTGCTAAGATAAACTCGATTCGGATTTTATTGTCCCTAGCTGTGAATCTTGATTAGCTACTATACTAATTAGACGTGAAAAATGCCTTTCTAAATGGAGACTTGGAGGAGGAAGTGTTCATGAGTTTACCACCAGGCTTTGAAAGAAAGATAGGACAAGGAAAGGTGTGCAAGCTAAAGAAGTCACTATACGGCCTAAAACAATCTCTAAGAGCGTGGTTTGAACGCTTTGGAACCACTGTAAAAGGTTAGGGTTATCAATAAAGCCAAGTAGATCATATTATGTTCTATAGACACTCAATTGATGGTAAGATTGTCATTTTAATTGTCTATGAAAATGATATCATCTTAACAGGAAGTGATAGTGACGAGTTGAGAAGACTTAAAGGAAAATTTGCTGGTAATTTTGAAATCAAAGACTTAGATCCGTTAAAGTATTTTCTTGGAATGGAATTTGCTAGATCAAAGGGAGGCATATTTGTGAGTCAAAGAAAGTATGTACTCGACCTACTGAATGAAAAAGGGTTACTCGGGTGCAAAGCTGTAGAAACTTCAAGTGAACCGAATGAGAAACTACAACCGGCCAAACATGAAACTGTGATAAACCGAGAACAATATCAAAGACTAGTGGGGCGGTTAATCTACTTATCACATACCTGTCCGGATATAGGCTATGCCGTAAGCATGGTCAACCAATTTATGTACTCACCAGGACAAAAACACTTCGAGGCTACCTATAGAATCCTAAGGTACTTAAAGGGTATTCCTGAAAAGGGAATTTTGTACAAGAAACGTGGCCACCAACTTGTAGAGGTCTATACTGATGCAGACTGGGCTGGGATCAACCTCCGGTTACTGTACCTTTGTTGGTGGGAACCTCGTCACATGGCGGAATAAGAAACAGAATGTCGTAGCTAGAAGTAGCGCAGAAGCAGAGTACAGATCAGTGGCTCACGGCATCTGTGAAGTATTATGGATTAACAGATTACTCGAAGAGTTGAAGATATCTAATTCAGCACCTATGAAGGCCTACTATGATAACGAATCAGCCATTGCGATTGCTCACAATCCGGTGTTGTACGATCGGACAAAACATGTGGAAGTAGACAAGCATTTCATCAAGGAAAAGATCGAGAGTGGACAAATATGTATGTCATATGTACCGACTACTGAACAGATCGCAGACATTCTAATAAAAGGATTACCAAAGAAGAGATTCGACTATCTAGTATGCAAGCTGACAATGAAAAATATCTTCATACCAACTTGAGGGAGAGTGTTAGAATATTTGATATTATTATTATTTGTATATAAGTAAAGTCAAATATATAGATTATGAAAGTTATTATTTGTCGTAGTTAGTTTCCTTATTTATTCTTAATTACTCCTATATGTAGCCTAATTGTATAATTAGAAAAATATACAATTGATTATTCAATTTCAATTCACTATAATGTTTCTCTCGACTCTAGATTTACACCCTGTGAAAGAAATTCAATTGGAGCCCTCTAAACACTTTCAATATTCATAACCAAGAACTCAGTAGTGTATACACTTGAATAAACTTCACACAGTGAAAACTTTGAAAGCACAAGAATGGTGTATCGTGTGAATCTAGGTTTTTCACTAAAGAAAATGATATAGAACGTATATAGCTTTTGTGAGTTATATGAGACTTGTGTATAAAATATTATAAAAATGCCTATTTATAGTGTAAAACGATTTAGAATGTTAGACTAATTTATGGTAGTCGTTTGATATATAAAATGAATGAATCAATTAGTAATCAAAAATAACACTTGAGTGGCCTACAAGTCATGGTTTTGGTTGATCACTCTAGTGTAAATAGCCTAAGATAATATATAAAGGTGGTCCATAAGTTCAAGTGTTGGTCCACCGCCCAGCAGTGCAAAGCAGAAGAAGTGGTCGACAAGTTGTGCTTATGGTTGACCACCTTGCCTAAAAAACACACTGAACTGGTACACAAGGTCCTCCACTGGTCGATCACTTCAGAGATGTAGGAGTTTTGCAACCTACCGGAATTTGGAATGAAAAAAACTAGTTAAACACTGTTTAAAATATGTTTGTTTCATAATTCCTTAGGCCATTTTCGAGGCAATTTAAAAACATTTTTAAGCTCAATAAATGATCTAAAAATATTTTCGAAAAACATTTTTCACTTATGGTAAAATTACCAAAATACAATTTTCAAGATAAATTACGCTTTAAAGGACTGATTAAAGGATAAGTCTATTTTAATCCATTTTTAACCTGGCATGAGTGAGTGTGTGCATACACTAATGAGTTCAAGATAGTTCAATGCTGAACAGAAAATTACAGTGTCTTTGATCTTCATGTCCGTATTGACTCCTTTAACTTCAGTCTATTCTAGCATCATCATGTTCTTGGAAAAACTCTTGAAATGATGTAAGCGCACTCAAAACATAACCTGAGAATCTGAGATGTTATCATCAAAATCAAATGTAGAGGTCCCTTTTGGCTAACATAGACTCTTACAGTTCATGATTTAATTCGAGGTTAAGTATGAGTTTTTGACTTGTGCACCAATTGTGGTAAACCTGTGCTAGGAGATCATATAACATAAGATGAAACCGATGCTTGTTAATCTATTTTTATATCCTCATCTCTTCACTTGGTTCTTGTTTTTCCACATTCTGGTTGCAGAAAGACATTATATCATGGATAACCAAATATAATGGTTGTTTGGAACTGAGTTTCTCCTTTTTGATCACTCAATATATCTCTGATGGTGAGTGTCTCATTTGTTCTTTCTACTTCCAGTTAGCAGGCATCCTTATGGATACAGGAAACTTGACAAACCCCCAGTGCACCTCCAAAGATAAGTATGTTGCTACATTATTGATTAATGGGGCTGGTCGATTTGGATGCAATGGTCTCCACCAGATCTGTATGCTCTTGAACTTAAATATTCCACTTGTTTATTTTGGTTTCAGTTTCATTTTCTTTCAGAATTACAGGTATTATTTGAATAATGATTTCTTTTCAGTGAGATACAAGATGTATGATGTTTCTGAGCTAAAAGTATGTGAGATATTGCGCAAAGATTTCAAGAAGTGGACAAGAATAGGTTCATAAATCTCCATATCGATCTTTTTATCAACCTTTGTATTTCAGCACACGTTCTAAATTGTTATGTATCATATGCTTGCATTGGTCTTAAATTCTTCATCAATTACATGCTATTATTGACATACCATGCTTCTAGGTTAACAATGTTGATGCTATTGGTTATCATCTACCAAGTATTCTTTTTCTTTTGCTTCTATAGTGAAGTTTTAGGTTTTATAAGTTAACACATTGAATTTTTTCACTGCTCTGAATGGGCATTGTTGCTGCAAACTATAGGGAAAATATCACTTATGTCCATCAATGTTAGGGAAAAGCGTCAATGAATTCCCATGCGTTTCCCATTACAGCACTAACCTTGTCTGAGATTTGGGCTTTTTTGTATTAGATTCCCCCAACGGTTGACAGACCGTTAATCAAGTGTTTGAAAAGTGATGATTCCATCATCATCATTAGGAGGTTCCAACGTAGAACTATATCGTGTCAAGTGGAGTAACTCCTTACATTTGTAAGATGGTATGTGAAGTCTCATGGAATTGAATATGGGAGGGAATTGTAACACCTATGCTCATGTGCGGTCCCGAATTGCACGTGGAGTGGTTAAAAGAGGTGACATGATTGTGATGGCCTTGTCTTGACTACAAGGAGAAATGTGCAACTTCCGGCTAGGACTTGTGATTTGGCTATGAGGGCAACACCCCCCCCACCCCCACCCCCCCAACCCAAAAGTTTGCGCTAGTGGTTTGACTTTCAAGGCAAAAGAGGAGACTTTCCAGAAGGTTGGCTCTGATATCATGTTAGGAGATTCCAACTTGAAATCGGATAATGCAAAGTGGAGTTAGTCCTTGGACTTATAAATCGGTTTGGTAAGTCTCACTGAACTGGTGTGAAATGTGGGACCTACTACACCGTCAACTTGGAACTATCGGAAAGCATTCAAATGTCCTACCAAAATAGTGGTTGCTAGTTTCCCATCAACCAGGTCTGGTGATCTAGAAAAAAGTAATGGGAAAGCCATCACTGAATGTTTGCTCCTCTACCATCAACTACTTTGGAGACCTTTTCCGCCTAATTTTTCTCTCACTTAGGGTATACGTTGGTTTTTGAGATTAGGGATTAAATATGTGAAATGAGTTTTAGGGTTCTTAAAGTTATGCAATGATTTAACATTTATAATTTTGCTTTCATCTTAAAGATGTGCCAATGACGAGGGTGAGGGATGGAAGTAGTGGTTGGCTTTGTGTCGACGGGTGGTCAGTGGCTTGGCACTTGGGACTGTTCTGGATGGTGGTTAGAAGAAGGGAGGAGAAAGAAGTTAGAAAGGAAGAAAAAAGAGAACATATTAAAGGAGGAAAAGGGAAACTGACATTGGACAGAAAAAGAGGAGTGCGGGGTAAAAATAATACCTTTTTTTTTTTTCCAATTACATTGGTTTAATAAGTGACAAGGGAGGTCATTGCTATGGTGAAAAAAACATGTGAGGTGATTGATAATACCTCAAACCTCAAGGGCGTAAATGATATTTTTCCCGTACTATAATTAGCCGAAAGTTATGCAATCTCTCTCCCCTTTTCTTTCTCCTACCCTCCTTGACTTCTCTTATCTTCGGATGACAATCTCCTCTTAAAAATAAGGGAGTATGTCTTCTCTTTTTACCCACTTCTTTTCTTTCATTGTTCTCTTACATGCTTAGAAAACCTGCTATTTCTTGTCTCTTTTGTTTTTCTACATTTCCCTCATCTCGCAATGACTCTCTCTTGTCTGAACTACTATAGAAAGAGAGAGACCCAGCGTAGTTTTGCCTTTTTCATTTTCAAGAATACCTTCTGAGCTATATAATGACAATTACATCTTAATTATTTTACTTACTAAAGTACCTGTAATGGTAGGAGTCTTAGTGCACTGAGATACCCTTTTACTAAAATACCTATAACAAATTTGATAATATTTTGGGTTAATTGCACTCCGTCCCCGCGTACTTAGGCTCGTTTTCCTTTTACCTCTTGTAGTTTGGAAATGGGCATTTTATCCCTTTGGACTTTGGAGTAAAGTGAAAAAGTTACTTTTTCTTTTGTATCTAGCGGAATTGATGAAAAGACTGAAATGCCATTGAAGGCTAAAAAACATCCCCAACTTTGGAACACAATCTATCCAAACGAACTAAGGTTTGGATAGTCTATATGTGCCGTGATTCATTTCACGGAGTACTACAATTGAAATAAAGATTTTAAGAAAAACATGAGGATTTGACCCCCTAAATCACTCACCTGGTATAAAACAAAATACTCGAAACAAAATACTCGTGTCACTGAAAAATTCAAACACCAATTTGATCTCATTTTTCATCTATTTACATAATATAAATATGTTTTCTTGGTTTCATGGGGCATATAATCCAATTTTAGGATCAATTTTGACATGCAAGGTTTGTATCTATATCAAAGTCAATCTCTTTCAACGACTCCAAGATATCATTTTTTAATATAGACCTTGAATGTAAACTTTTACCCTAAAATTAAATTCTACACCCCTTAAAGCCTAGGAAAACAAATGGAGATGATGAAACATTCGGTTGAAGCATTTTTCAGTCTAAGTTTGTTACGACTTATGAATAACCGTTGTAATAGAATTTCCACAACATTGAACTATGTTTATGCATTTATGAACATATTGAGTCACTTTATTTATTAAATTTGTTTTTATAAAATGAGAATGAAATAGGCCACCTTGAGCACATGTCTCCCACTGTGGGTCTTATGGGGGTCCAGCCACTACGTCGTAGACAATAAAATATAGCTGTAGGCTTCATTGTGAAATGAATTCTTTTGGTTTGTCTACTTGCCTCCATCTTATGCATTGTTATTAACTACTATATCTGTTGATACTCGACCTTATGCTGCTGCCTCCAATATAGTGCATTCCGTTGACTTGGAAATTTTTGAATCCAGGTAAACCAGACAGCACAGGTTCTAGAATGTTGGTGTCGCATATCGGCATGAGTTCAATTGGAATATCAATTGCACAACTTTTAGCACATGATGATAATGCGCGTCAAGAAATCGGACATTTCCAGAGTGAGTTGTTGATCATGCTCAGTTTTCAAATCCATGTAGAAATTGCTGATCAATATACCGAATCTTATTATGACATCCACATCTTTGTTATTGTAATTAACGTTCTACAATTATGCGAAATTCTTCGGAACCATAAATATCCCATTTTCCCATTTGAAAATTGAGGATTAAGAAGCACCGACATGGATATGGGAAGTGGATGTGATACGCCAAATCAAGTTGGATACAAATATAGTTAGGATACTACAAAATTTAAATATATGTGGTATTGTGTGAATATATGACCATATACATAAAGCTACAACCGCAACAAGGTCAACAAATTCGTTTCCACTAGTCATATCTAAAAAACTAATTTATCATATATGCAAACTAGATTCCTAAAAAATGATAAACTGAACTTTAAATTGCTCCAAGTAAAAGCTTTATCCGTTGTTAATACATTAGTAAAATAAAAAACAAAAACTTCGACTCCCCAAATCATTGCCTATGCTCATTTGATTTGATCTCGATACTTGTTATTAAACTTGTTAATATTGCAGATTCTACCCTTCTATTTGCTGAAAATGTAATTTTTTTTTTAAATTTGAAAATTACAAGAAATGCCCCTTGCTGTATCCCCAAGTATCCTCCATTATCCTAACTGTATCCACGCCATGTTGAACTATTAATTTAAGATAAAAATAATAGACAGGGATATTGTGTGTCAGAAGTGTTTCCAGCTGTATTCATGGTTCATCTGTGTTGGAAACGTGTCCGGATATTTTTTCCTACCTAAGCGTGTCAGTGCTTCCTAGGTTGAGGGTGATGCCCTGATTTTTTTTTTCGCTCTCTTCTGATTTCAATGTATTTTCATTTTAGTGGCTCATCTTAGCTTCCCTAAATCCTTCCTACCATTATTATGCTTCGTGTGTTTTCACGGGTCCTGTATATAATAACCATTAATCTGATCCTGCTTTAATGTGTTTGGGCTACATCTCAAGGCTATTGACGTATGCTATTTTCAGTTTAATTGACTTCATCACTTTTGTATGTGCAGAGTTTGAGAAACTTCGTCTACTCGTGATTGTTTCTGGCTACTATGATACTCAGAAGAACTTCAAGGTTAAGATGGATTCTTATCTTTTGACACATCACTTCTTTTGTTTTGCAAGTGGGCTGTGTGTGTGTTAACTGAAATCCTTTTTTTGCTCCCCTAAGTCTTGAGGAATCATGGCATCGTGTAGCTTGAGTTTACCTTGGTCGTCTTTGCTTATTAAGAAATGCTCCATATTTCTTGCCAACAGCAAGACTTGTGTAAATAGAATGAATTTATAATTCTCCCGAGTGGTTCTATGGATTTAACCATGAAAAATCCACTCCATATATTGGGGGTAAGGCTGTACATGACCCTCCCAGGAACACACAATATGGAAGCCTTGTGCAATCGGTTGCCCCTATAGTTAGCCGATACTTAATTCTTTATTTTCTGTATCTTCTTTTCCTTTGCCTCATCCAATTCATTTTATTTTCCATGGCACCATTCTTTGTCCCTTTTTCTCAAAATATACTTTTGAAAGATATTGCATACGTAAGTAAAATGAAATATGTACATTTGATATGAAATCGAGTTGGTTTAAGTAAAGCTTTCTGTGATTCTGTAATGGGACCGATCACCTATTTAATCTAGTGGCATCTAGATTTTGAAACTTAATTAATTTTCCTGTACCTAGTTTATGGGAAGCAAACCAATTTGGCTGGCTTTGAAGCTTTTGATGGGATTCTATGATCTCTATTTTGTGTTGAATTTGTTGAAACTTCTGATTTTGTCTGTTGCCGGTGTAATCTAGAGAGAAATCCTGGTGTCTGTTGAATCTGCTGATATCATGAGAAACCTACTTCATTTTTTCAATATGAATGCATCCCAGCTGCCTCTCAGAGTTTTGGATCAACCAGGTCAGTTTGTTACTCTAATTTTTGTTTTATGGAACTCACTTGCAGTTATCACAATGTATTATTCTTGATCATATATGAAATGAATGTTCTTGATCATGAGGGCAGTTTATTCCCTGAGCATGCGTGTCTAGGTTGTGGCCCTAAAAAAAAGAAAAGAAAAGAAAAATCTCAATGGAATGAATAAAAAATCAATTAAAAGTGACCATATCTAAGGTTATGTTTCGGTAAGGTAATTTAAGAGGATTTTATTTAGGCAAGGGATTTCACAAATTCTGTTTAGGATGTTTCTTGTTTGGGTACTATGAAGAAGAATTTATGAAATCTATTCATTGTAAAATATGAGAATAAGAGCGATTTGCAAATTCTTTCAAAACATATGTTATTTCTAAATCTTTCCAAGAGAGAATTTGCTATTTTTTTCAATTCCTCATCCATTTCACTTCAATCCTATTTTTTTATTTTTTATTTTGTAATTGAATAAATTTCAAAATTCTCTCTTCTCTCTCTATATTATATAATAAAATTATATTTGTAAAATAAGTATAAAAATCACATCATTAAAATAGTTATGTATAATTAAAGTTATATTAATTATTAAATTACTAAATAAAAATTATATTATGAGATATAATTTCAAATTTTTAATTATTAAAATTTAATAGATTTCAAAATTCTGCGTACAAATACTTGTCTATCCAAATAAGGGAATTATGAAATTACACGATCAAAATTTTCATAAAAAAAAGTTATCCAAACAAAGAATTTGTAAATGATGGGATTTTAAAATCCGTGCGTGCACCCTAACGCTTTCTAGCGCTCTCTGCCTTCGTTTGCTGGGTTGAATCCATATGCCCTTTTCTATAGAATTTTGAAATACCATCATTTACAAATTCCATTAATTTATCAAATCACTTGCCCAAATGCAACCTAAAATGTATGAAATCTAGAACACATATTGTCGGAGCACCAAGTCTCCCGAATGATGCTTTTCTCTATACCTCATACATATTTAGATGCACCTAGAGACAATACTAATACTATTGTAATATCTGTGTAACGGTTAATTGAACTTTCCACATGTACTATGTCGTGTGTCAATTAATCTTCTTATGGATAACCTCCTCGTCCTTCTCACTGAAGTCCAAAATCACTCTGTCAGATTAAATGTTGAATCCCACATTGATGTTGGACCCCGCGATATCCATTCACAGTGGTTTGTCAAAGTTCACCCTGCGCGTGAGGGGGCGTGTTGAATCCCCCATCGCTTGTCTTACCTGATCTGAGATATATATAAAAGCCTATGGCAATCCCCCTCTTACAAGGCATGTTTTGAGAGTGAGTAAGGCCTATTGGATTTCTACATGGTATCAGAGTTAGGCCTTCTATTTGATGCTGAGTGTGTTGAATCCCAAATCAATGTTGGCCCCCTAATATCTGTTTGCAGTGGTTTGTCAAAGTCTATCCTACATGTGAGGAGACGTGTTGAATCCCACATTGATATTGGGCGCCCCGATTTCCATTCGCAGTGATTTGTCAAAGTCCACCTTGCGCGTAAGGGGCTGTTGAATCACACATCGCTTTTGTTACCTGATCTTGAGCTATATATAAAGACTAAGGCAATTCTCCTCCTCTTATAAGGGGTCTTTTGAGTGAGTAAAATCCATTGGATTTCACCAGTGAAAAATAGATTTTTCAGTTACTCTTGCTATTCTTTTTACATTTAAGAATTAAAAGGCAACAGATGAAAAGAAAGTGTTCATATCCTATACAGTAACATTTGTTACACAATAGAGAAGAAATCAATTGATTATTGTGCAGGTTTCTTAATTAGCATTATTATTTTTAACAAAATGTGCAACTGCCCTACTTGGTGGGAGAAATAGATTCCTCTCCCATCTCTTTCTCCTGCAGCTGAAAATCGTAGCCCCTTCCCCAGCCAGTGAAGCCCCTGTTCATGACCTTCATGTCCTGCAAACCCCATGCTCAGTGGCCTGCCTGTCCTGCTGTATTCCTATCACTGCGAGCTCCCCTCCCCCGCCCCACAAATTATTGCTCTCCCCTTTCTGCGCTCTACATGCTCATTGTTTCCAGATTAGCAAACATATTTCTTGGGAGTTGTCAACTACATCGATAGTTTGTCTCTTCCACCCTCCCTCATTGCTCTCCCTCTTTGCCCCCTTCCCCAACTGCTTTTTTCATCTTCCTCCCTCCCCCTGCTGCTGAAGAAACGACTCCACCAACCAAGTCAAAATGTCAAACCCCTACCATTCCCCCAATTAGGCTGCTCAATTTGTTCTCTCTCTCCCTCTTTCTGTGTTTTTCTCTTTATTTCCTTTTTAGAATATGTAGAATTCCAAAATATAGGCGGTTAATTGATAGTTTACCATAGCAGGTGGCAGTAAAATGCAAGTTAGCCTACATAATGGAGGAATGACTTTCCAAGAAACATGTCTTACATAGAATTGCTAGGAATTTTCTAACTCTGATTGTAGCCTCGATTGTGGTAGGCATAATGTGTCGTCTTGACATGATTTGCTACCCGCGTGCTCCTGGAACTTACCTGATCACCCCATTCAGCCCGTCTTGAAACACAGACCAATGAGTCAGACGTGTGTGTGTCATCAAGTGTACAACTAGGAAAGCATTTGCTTAGGATATTTTTGTTAATCAAGTTAAGGCTTGGAAGACACACACATAAAATTATATACCGTTTTATTCTCAATGAAACACACACACATACAATTATATATCTGGAGTAGCTAGTCTTGACCATATATCTATTGGACTATATTAGATATGGTCAGATCGATAAGGAGTCACACTGGTTCACCCATTTTTGAAAAATGCTCTCTTTGACTGTAGCGTATTTACTAAATAAGGTCCCTACTATTTTTGTTGCATGGACACTGTATGAGATATGTTGTGGGTAGAAGCCAAGTCTCAACTGAGATTTGATTGGTCAAGCTCGTTAGCTACAAGTTGCAATCGAGAGCTCATAATTGTAACTTTGGAATGTACCTATGGAAATTGTGATGGACCACTTCTATCATTCAAGTAAAAAAAAGTTATTTGCAGAAATGTTGTATTCTAGAGAAATAGTTTCACAAAACTTTTGGCATTAAAAAGATAGAAATGGACAACGTGTTGGACACCGTAGAAACCAACAATAAAGTTTCTTAGGAATCCTTTTTAGTAAATACACTTAATACTCAAATTCAATCTATGGATGGTCGGACATCCACATTATCTGATAGATGTATTAGATTTGTCAATCAAGACAATGAGGAGTTACTTCTAATGGGAGATAATAGACTTGCTAGTTACGAAGGATATGATGTTGCATCATAAAGAGAAAATGACTATAAATTTATTAATGGATTGTACGTACAACTAACCGAGCTTAGGCTCAAATGGTAAAGTGAACATACGCAAAGAGAGGTCAATGGCAATACGGTGTTACAACGTCAAGAAATTGATACTGTATAGAATCTTGACATTGAGGATCAAGCTAAAACTTCAAGATTTTATTAGTCATTATGTTACACTTTGGATTATGAAATCTGACATATTAATGTAAAAATATCAATGGCAACATCATATCAATTAGAGTGTTTCATAATGGTTGACGAAAGTCAAGAAGTATACAAGCTACGAATGTTCATTATTGACTAAGGTAAAGGTTCCCTAATTTCGAACATTCGTTTTTGACAGGTCAGTCAAAATCTTTTGATTATGTTAGGAAGGAGAAATGATCCAAATGTGTACACTAATAGAAAGGATATGTCTCTTAATGGTACGAGCACAAAAGACTCTAGTTAAGAGAGATACGGTGAGTGGTAGGATTTCATATGTTTCTGTTGAATCCCACATCGCTTGTGTTACTTAATCCTGAGCAATATATAAAGCCAAAGGCAATCCTCCTCTTACAAGACGTCTTTTGAGAGTAAGTTAAGCCTATTAAAATTTTTTACATGGTATCAGAGTCAGACTTTTGTTTGATAGTGGGCATGTTAAATCCCACATCAATGATGGGCCCCCGATATCCGTTCGCAGTGGTTTGTCAAAAAGTCCATCCTGCGCGTAAGGAGGCTTGTTGAATCCCACATTGATGTTGGGCCTCCCAATATCCGTTCGCAGTGGTTTGTCAAAGTCCATCCTGCGCGTGAGGAGGCGTGTTGAATCCCACATTGCTTGTGTTACTTAATCCTGAGATATATATAAAGCCAAAGGCAATCATCCTCTTACAAGACGTCTTTTGAGAGTGAGTTAAGCTCATTAAATTTTTTTACATGGTATCAGAGCCAGACTTTTGTCTGATAGTGGGCATGTTAAATCCCACATCAATGATGGGCCCCCGATCTCCGTTCGCAGTGGTTTGTCAAAAAGTCTATCCTGCGCGTAAGGAGGCGTGTTGAATCCCACATTGATGTTGGGCCTCCCAATATCCGTTCGCCACTTGTCAAAGTCTATCCTGCACGTGAGGAGGCGTGTTGAATCCCACATCGCTTGTGTTACTTAATCCTGAGCTATATATAAAGTCAAAGGCAATCCTCCTCTTACAAGACGTATTTTGAGAGTGAGTTAGGCCCATTAAAATTTTCTACAGTTTCGATGGAAGTCCCATTTTATTTTTATAAAATGCCAACGTCCCATCTATGGCAGACAGAAACAAAAATCATCGGCCTTCAGAATTTAAATCCAATCGGATTCCTTCTGGTGCTCAGTTTGTGTTGTTATTAATGTACAAAAAAAAAAAAAAAAAATCGGTGAAAAGTCTATTTTTTTAAATCTAATTGGTAAAAAGTCTTTTTATGTTATTAAGTTTTGATTTAGTCTTTTAAGTTAGATTTCACTTGTGTTTTAGTTCCGCATTGCAGGAATTGTAAGGATATTGTTGGGATTGTAAGGAGCTTTTTAATCAGTACATTCAGTTTTTATAGTGAATTCCGTTATATGTAACTAATGTTAGTTACAATTTCATAATTGTCACTTTTCACACATATTTAACTATTTTTAGTTACATGTACTTATATAATATTAGTTATATGTTATAATTAAATATATATGTATAATATTTTGTGACATAACTGAAAAAATATCAAACTTTTTAATTACATATCAGTGACATGTAATTAAAAGGTTACATATTATTGAAACATGTAATTGAAAAATATCAAACCTTTTAATTATATATCATAACATATAATTAAAAAATTACATATTATTAGAACATGTAACTGGAAAAAAAAAAAAAACAAAAAAAAAAAATTAGTTACATGTAACTAATACAGTAATATTACACACAAAGTAGTTACATGTAACTGGCGCGTGGTTATCATATGAGCAAGATTTTCTCATTTTTAAAACAAATGGGACAAAATAAAAAAAAAATATTGCATGTAGGATTTTTGACCAATTAAAGCTTAAATGGAGAACCTCTCACCCATTGTCCAAAAAAGAAAAAGCATGTTCTTATTTGCTTCATGGATTTGCAGTACTTGGAGCGGAAATATGAAAATTAATCATGAGATGGTGATATTGTAGGTCTAAGGGACGAAATGCGAGCTTTTGAGGTTGATAAGGTCACGTCAAGGAAGACAATTGAACGGCTCTTTGAAGAATTTGGTGGAATTTCAAAGCGCTGATCCAAGTTATGCTGAACCTGGTAACTTATGAGGCTAGACCTGAGGTTTTCTTTGGTTTGCCATTTGAATTTATTTGTGGACAAAGAAATAGTATTCTGGGAATATAAATAAAGGCCATCTTTGATAATTAAATAAATCGAAAATGTTACCTGCTAAATTTTAAGTGTTAAAAATATCAGAAACTTATTTGATAAAATTAAAATTTTAATTTTTGATTTTTAAGTGTTGAATTTTTTTATCTATTTAATAAGTACAAAATTTGAAAACTGAAAATTATTTAATTTACATGACTACTCTTAAATTTATTTTTTTACGAGAATCAAGATAGTACGGAAAATAAATTCAAAAACAAAAAAATAAAATAAAAACACTAATAACTCACTAAAAAATTTCAAATATATAAATTATCACAAGTTAACAATAACATAGAGTTTAATAAAAAAAAATGGAAATTAAATAATTAAATTACATTCTCTCTCTCAAAATACTCAATATACGTTTGAGGAATAAAAATATCTCAACAGAAAAAGGATTGAGTCCATTAAGTGATGAAAAATTAAGTCAAAGGTCCAATGATTGAAAATTTTAAGCCTATTAAATTAAATTTTCAAATGGTACTTAATTAATTAATTACTATTAATTATATTTATTAAATAAATTTATTTGATTAAGTAATGTAATTAGTTTAAGTGTTAGAATTGAGTTTGATGGTTAGAATACTAAGCAGGGCAGAAGCAATTGATGCTTCTATTTGATGGCAAATTGGCATCAGGTATTTGTTTCTACATTTCTTCTCCTTTTTTCCCTAAAAAAAAAAAAACTTGAAATAAAATAAATAGAACTATTTTTGTTCTTATTGCAAAAAATAAATGAGTAAATAAATAATAAAAAAAATAAACTTTTTGTGAATAGAATAGAAATGTTCATTTATATTATTTATTTATTAACGTTGAAAGTTGGGATTGTTATTATTTAGTCCTCCAAAATAGTATAAACCGTTAAAAAACCTCAAATTAGTTTAATTAAAATTTGGTTCTCTATAGCACTTTAATAAATAGTCATCCCTTTACATTAATCATTTAACCATGTTTGATTTTCAATTTATAAATTATGTCATTTTACAAATCTAACAACTGTTAAAATAAAAATAGAACATTAATTAATCACAGAAAAAAAAATGTCTAAATAAATCAACATTGTGCACGTTTCTCATGTTAAAAAAAAATACTAGTTTAATGTACAATTCATGTTCTTCAATTTGATATACATATTGCATATTTTCAGGGAAAAAAAGTTACAGTCTTATGAATGTTCACACCACTGTCTAAATTCGGCGAGTTTTAGTGGAGATTATGTTTTTCTAAAATATTTGGAACTCACATTCCTAACTCAATGTTCCCTTCATATTGAGACTTGTTTCCTTTCTTAGAATTTATATGCACTACAACTTTGGGTTGTTATTCAAGTTTTGCATAAGCAAAAGAATGTCTCATTTTAAATGTGAACTTATTTTTTGACATTTAATATAATTGTTGCAATACTGTTGCAAACATTTACATTAGAAAATATCATCTCAATGCCTGCACTGAATATGGATTGAATTTTCTCACAACGTTTGTTTTCTTACGACAAGAAAATCTGGATTCGAAGATATTTCAAACACCACCAATTTGCCTTTTCTATTCGGATTGTAATTTATCAAGTGAATGGAATTGATAAAAATGGTCAATCTTGAGCCAAATCCCGTTTTCCACAAATAAAGAAAGGTACTGAATGCGGCTACGGCGGGATTAACCGCATTTTATATGTTTCGAATCAATTTACTTACTTTTAAAGGAAATTTACGAATCCTCAAACTCAAAAAGGGAAGAAGAGCAAGAAAGTCAAGAAGAAACGGATGTCGAAAAAGAGCCATTAATCATTACAAAAAACAAAACGACTCATGTCTATTTCACCGAGCCTTTGCCTGAGACAGTACCCAGATAGTTAAATTTTTTGTGCGGGTCAAAACTTACCCGACAAGGAATTGGTACGGCTAATTCCAATCTCCTGGTCCATACTGGAAACACTGATCATATTGATTATTGTTTTCTCCAGACCACCGGGTCTTTTGTCGAAATGGAATAGCCCTTTCTCTTTATCTTTTTTATGGAATAATTCAAAATAGTGTCCCCCACTCCTATCAGTGTTTATTTTTTCGTTTTACGTACCATAACTCTTTCTCAGCCAGGTTTGGGCTAGCTTCACGTAGGTGAGTTGCAACTTGCAATCTGAAATGAAGACAAGTAATTCACCTAATTCACCTAGACAAGAACGATCATCCGCAATTTCCAAGACCCATTTATTCCTTTTCCTCTGATAGATGGTCAAAACTTCATCTGAGTTAGAATCCTACTAAGAGATCCACTAGAGATCTAAAATTGTTGAAGAACCAACAAGATCTTTCTTTTGTCCCTTCCAGGTGATCGAAAAATAGCCCAATTTGTCCACTTTTCGGGAAATGATTGAAAAAGGATGTCCACAATGCCTAACCTGAATATTCACACTAGTGACTTTCTTTAAACAATAGATATCAATTTGCTGATGTGAAACGTTCAAATATTATACCCCATTCACACACTCATAATTGTATTATGAACATTCATATTCTTTTGTTATAATTTACTATGAGGTTAAGTTTTCAATGCACTATGAACATTCACATTTTATTTGCTATTTTGACATTTAATACACAATGATCGCAATGACTACTGTGAACTATTGCGAATATTCACAACGCCAAATAAATATTCAAATTTGGCACTTCCCTTAACAATAAAGTCGAAATGTTAATGTGAAACATTCAAATATTACAGTCTACTTTAATGACTGCAAATATATTGAAAATATTCTCATTTTTCTTTGTTATATTTTGTTGCAACGTTAAGTGTTAGATACACTATCACGTTTGGGATAATTGTCAAATTTTGTATATGTAAATCACCGTTTGCTTCAATTATGAACATTCACACTGCTATGTAATGTTGTAAATGTTCACATTGTTTTGAACAATAACTCGTAATGCACTAGGTTTAATCGGATTATCAGTGTGAACATTTATACTCTGTGGTGAACGTTCACAGTGCATTAATTCTGCATTTTAGGCTATTCATTATATAAAAAAACCTAGATTTGTGAAATCAATCAACATTTGAAGCTAATAGAAATAGTTGAAATGGAGCAATCATACAGATCGAGAAACAAATACAAGCTCAAATACGAGTGCCAAGTAGATCCAACCAATAATATCTTTTATATCAATATCGAACAAACAATTACATAAAACAAATTGTGAGTAGAGAGAGTGAGAGAAAGGACGAACTTGCCGATTTCAAGGAGGAGCAAAAAACACAAACCATAGAGATGACGGCATCGAAGTCATCACCGCCACGACAAAAGTAGACCCATCCGAGATTTTTTTTTTTAGAAAAAACGGAAATAGAAAAATTCACAGGTCTGGATAGTTTTCGTTTCAACAAAATAGAACATTTACAGATCGAGGAGGAGCAGAAAACACAAATTCTAGAAACGATGGCATTGGAGTCACCACCGTCATCGACGAAAGCAGGCCGCATCGGAGGAACAAAAAAAAATAATAGAAAGAGAAAAATTCATAGATTTGGGTGCTTTTTGTTGCAACAAAATAGCATATTCACAGATTTGTGTATTTTTCATCGCAAAAAAGTATAACATTCACAAATCAGGGAGGTAATCAACGTCGGTATCATATCTTCTCCGGTATGGACATCGGAGGGTATACGCTGCCAAAACCGTCCCCCCACCATTCCATCTTTTGTCCCAAATATAAGATGTTGACTCACTAGATATTTTGATGAACCAATTAACTTGGATGTTTTAAGAAACTAATAATTTTATTGAGATATGATTACAAATTTTAGTTCCAGTGTTTGAATGAGAAAGAGATTGCTTTTATGAAAGGGGATGATAAAGATTAAGATGATTGCAATGAAAATATTGAAGATTTTTACGACAAAGAAGTTTTTTTTTTTTTTTTTGTATTGATAGTTAAAACAACTTAATTCTTCAAAACTTTTAATGCAACCCGATTAAAATCATGCATGCATGACACATGGAATTAACATATGAACATTTTTAATGTCGTCACAATTGATAAATTTATGTGAAAAAAATATTTTCCTAAGTATTCGATCAAGAATTGTTTGAAATATGTAAAAAAATTGATAAAAAAAGGCTTAAACGATCGACCGATAAGGGAAATGATCGACCACTAGATTTAGGTAACCAGAAATTGGGGGTTTACCCATTTCGGTCAAATGACTGGTTGGATTGGAGATTTAGAGCCTAAATTGATCGAGTGACCGGTCGACCGACTTCTGTTACAAATGCTAAAAATATAAATGTTAGAACTTAATTGGTCGACTGATGTGTTCTTTTTTTCATCTTTAACCAGAATATTTTTCAAAGTTCTTCCACCCATTTGTTTTTTTTAATTTTGAACGTTGAAAAATCATACTTCAACGGGTTTGAACTATTTTTTGAAGACATGTCATATATTTTGAAGACTTTATTTCTTAGTTCATATATTCTTTGATTTTGTGATTTATACCAGGAAAACTTCTTTCTATCCTTATCGGTTTAAATCAAAATATTTTTGGGACTAAATTGAGAGTTTAGAAGTACTCTTATTAAAAGTTTATCTTATATATGGGGTTTATATATACTATTTTTGAGAATATCTTTTGAAATGTAGTTGTTATAGGCATTGTTTAAAATTTCTATATATGGACTTGCAGATTTTTATTTTGAAATCATTAAGAGTACAAATGATTTCAGATTTCAAAAAGAGAGTTTAAATTTTTTTGAAATATTTTGATAGAAAGTTTTTGAAAGATTCTTGATCGAGAAAAAGGATGTTGTTATGAAAAATTGGGTTTGATTTTACTTACTTCTTTCTTGAGGAAATCTCGGTGAGATCGTTCTTACTTGTTTGCTCCAAACTATTGTGTTTTACATGATTCACATATAAATTTTAGAGTTTGTCATATTTGTGATACAAAAATCATTTTTGCTGCTGAATATATTGAAAATATTTAAAACTATTTTTTTTTTTTTTTTTGAAAATCTGAATGAAAAAATATTTGTGCATTATTTGCTAAAATTCATATTTAGTTCCTCACAATTTCTATCACTAGTATTTGGGCCATTAATTGAGTTCATTTTGAATTGAAGTGATAGAAGCTCATGTGAAAAAAAATATTATTCTTTTGTATTCATAAGTTATAACTTAGACCTAAACGTGGTTGATCTAAGTGATAATGTTTGATTGGGCATAGAGAGAAGTTGCCTAATCAAAGATAAAATGTTAATTTTGAGCCATGTTTGATTGGGCATAAAGAGAAGTTGCCTAATCAAAGATAAAATGTTAATTTTGAGCTTGGAAAAATGATAATTATAAAGGTTTAATTCTGAACTTAAGAAAATAATTATGTTAATCTTGAGCCAGAGAAAATGATTGTTTTAAATGTTTTTATTTTTAATTCCTATGTGGGAAAGGGATCTAGTGTGGCGTGGATTGCGAATTCCTTGTGGAAGCTCAAGAAATAGACGTGGACAAGAATAACTTGCAAAAATATTATAAATTTGCGTGTCAATTTATCTATTTGGTTGTGCATCTAATAATTTACGTTTCAACTTAATAACAAGATAATAATTGGTTAGAAAAATTGAAGTTATCCGTTAATTTTTTTTAGTTACCCAATTCAGCCATCCTTGGGTAGATTTTTGAACCAACAAAAGATATCACCACCAACTATTTGAAGTCTTGGCTTTTAGATCTAAACTCTAGATCTAAAACTTGTTGTTTAAAGCAGGGGTGGTGGAGATCCATGGCGTCTTCTTCATGTGAGATCTCTGAATAACATTATAAGTAGAAAGGTAGACAGAGAATGGGTGGTGGTGGTGAGAAGTTGAGTAGATAAAGAAAGTAATGGCCTAAATGTGAAGTTTCCATTGTAATTCCGCTTGATTTATGCGAGGGTAGTACGATTAAATTTATGCAATTTATTAATTGTTAAGAACTAATTTCTACACACTATTTCTAAATGATTTTTTTTTTTTTTTGACAAAGTAAACTCTTCATTTGGTTGATTCTCTAAAGTAACTCTTTTTTTTTTTAGTACATATGTTAGGAGAGTGGGTTAAACTCTAAAACTTTCATACAGGAGATTATGACATATCCACTAAACTACAAGTTTTAAGATTTCTAAAGTAACCTTAACATAAGATAAAACAATAAAATTCTTTAAAATTAAATGTACTTGTATTAAAATCTTTTTAATAAAATAACATTAAATATAATTAGAATCATAAGATAATTAAGTCAATCGAGAGAAAATTAATATTCAATCGATAAATTATAATTAGCCCTATATTCAATGATCAATCTAAATGGCCTACTTCTTTAGCCCACAAACGCGCTAAATTAATGGAATTTTTTAAATTTTGCCCAAATTGAATGAAATCGCCCAAACTAGTAATCCGTGGTGGTGTTTGCTAATATTTGTTATTTTGTTTCCACTCTGAAAAATTGGGATGAAAAATACGTTTTTGTTTAGGGTTACCATATCATTTCATATAGGTTTTAAATTTTATTTTAAGTATAAATGATATATCTTTTTAATAATTAATTTGTAAAATTGTAAAAAAAAAAATATAATTATAAGACTAATTATAATCTTTATTAGTTTATTGTATTTCTAATATAAAAAATAAAAAAATCATTTCTCGGTATAGGAGTATAACAAAATATAAACTAATTTAATTTGAATAAGTGAAAGAATATTTTTTTAGAAATAAAATAAAATAAATATTATTTTTATTAATTTTAAAAAATTAATGACAAAATTTTTGAAAATATTTAGTTAGATTTCAAAATTTTATAAATCACAATAAGAAAATGGGTAGTGGGTCCGCATCCGCAAGAACGATGATATCCAAGCAAGAAGAGGAGGTGCCCGCCGGCTGCGACCGGCTCTACCGGGCGCTGACTGAGTGCCATCGCCGAGTACCTGCTGGTCCGCCGCGCAAGGCGGCTTGTCGGCACCTGAATCAGTCCTTGGCCCGCTGCCTGGTTGCGGTCGCGTGCCCTGACGAGTCCGAGGCCGTGCGCACGCTCTGCTCCAGCGGTGGCACTACACTCAAGCGATCGCAGTGCCAGCAGGCCCGGATCTCCCTCGCTCTCTGCCTGGCTTCTCACCAGGGACAATCTTAGATCGTGGAGAACACCTAACTGTTCTGTATATTGTCTCTTCATTTTGGTCCAGTTACAGCGATTCTTCTCTCTCGCCTCGTAAGTACATTAATTTTTTTCTTTTTGATCCCCCTTCGATTCAACCCATTGTATACGTACACAGTCACTAGACTACTATTAAAATTAAAATCATTTAAAAAATAAAAAGGGTTGATTGATGGTCGAAGAGATGGAGAGTCAGGGATGACATTTATTTTTTCGTGGAACAATTGATTGTATATATATTTAAATTTTAAAATATTTCTGTAATTTATTTTGTTTATTGTATAATTGCGCACTCATTGAGCGTGCCAAGTGCTCTATAAATAAGAGGTGGGAGCATAAGGTCTTTTCTAGGGCAGCCCACTACATCAATGTTCCGCGGGGTTACACAGCCTTATATGCACACTGTTTCTGTGATATGAGCCCGTGATATCCGGGTTTAGGTTTTCGGGTTTATGGACTAACTTTTACCATTGCATCCTTTGTAGAGAAATAAATAGGGTGCAGCCATGGTTTTAAATCGCTGTAAGGGTTACAGACGCGGTGATGCGGAAGTGGAGGTGAAGCAGGTGTAACATAACGACAACAGATACATCAGTCGTGAATTTTTATTTTGCAATTCATGACATCTATAGATCTAATATATTCAAGCGCTTTAGTTTAAAATAAACTATAATAAATATAATTATGGTAATTTTGGAAATTTATTTGAAATTATTGTTTGTTATATAATAATTTATAAAGTAATGTTATTTTTAAAAAGTAATAATAATCGTTTTCTTCTGTATTTTAAAATATTATGAATAAGGTAATTTATAACATACATCTGAAAAACGGCTATTACGTAACGGAATCGGTAGTCACTGATTTCATTTCGAGCTGTTACAACGGTGTTAGAGAGTTTCACAGAGTAACAGACCATTATGGGCCGTTACTGTGCTGTAACGGCTATAACGACGGTGTAATGGCCGTTACGGCCGTGTAACAGGTGTGTAAAAATTTCTGGTGCAGAATTGATCACATTTTCAAGTTCCAGCATCATTTCACAATATGGCAGACCTTTTTCAGTTGTTAACAACCCCTTTTCAGCTATCATTCAATGAATTCATCATTGAATTTTCCAACCAAATTTCCTCTAAACGGTCATGGGCATTTTCTCTATGAGTCTATATAATTCGAGGATTTGTTGTTGATGACTTATTAAATATATAACTTGATTTAAATTCAAATTATTTTTGAGTATTTTTTTTCCTTCTTATATAGATTTATAGACTACCTTATTCATAATATTTCAAAAGACAGAATAAAACGATTATTATTACACTTTAAAAATAATATTAATTTATAAATTATTATATAACGAACAATAATTTCAAATAAATTTCCAAAATTACCATATTTACATTGATTATAGTTTATTTTAAAGTAAAGGGCTTGAATATATTGTATTTATAGATGTCGTGAATTGAAAATAAAAATTCACGACTGCGGTATCCATTACCATTATTTTACACCCGCTTCACCTCCGCTTCCATGTCACCTTGCCCATTACCGTTACGGTTGTCGTTACTGCGGTTTCAAACCATGGTCTATAAACTTGTGTGAGAAGGAAAAAAAATACTCAAAAATAATTTAAATTTAAATCAAGTTATATATTTAAGAAGTCATCAACAACAAATCCTCAAATTATATAGACTTATAAAGGAAATGACCATGACCGTTTAGAGGAATTTTGGTTGGAAAATTCAATGATGAATTCATTGAATGATAGCTGAAAAGGGGCTGTTGACAACTGAAAAACGTTTGCCATGGCTGTGAAAGGGTGTTGGAACTTGAAAATGTGATCACTTCTGCACTAGAAATTTTTCACACCCGTTACTGTGTCGTAATGGCCGTTACATTGCTGTTATGGTCGTTACGGCGCAATAATGGCCCGTAACGGTCCATTACTCTATGAAACTTCCTAACACTGCTGCAACGGCTTGAAACGGAATCGGTGACTATCAATTCCGTTATGTAGTGGCTGTTTTTCAGAACCATGGGTGTGGCCTTTAAGTTGTTAAAATAATTGAGAGGCGGAATATTGAGAGAAAATATGAGACGATTGCATTGATATTTGTGAAATGTACAATTTACAAAGATATATAAACAATCTGTTAAAAGGGTATTTATGTTTTTCCTATATTATTTAGGGTTTCCTGTACGGTTTAGGGTTTCCTGTATTGTTTTTTTTTGTTTTCTATATAAATAGAGGGAGAGGCTATCACAATGGTTTAAACCTTCTCATTCTTTAACACAGTCTATACATAGAGAGTGACTATGGTTTTTCTAATAAGTTTAGAATTTGGTTTTCCTAGTGGAATTAGGGTTTAACCTAATGAGCCAAAACCCAGATACATATAGTAACATGCCCCCTCAAATTCAATGTGGTAAATCATATGTAAACTTGAGTTTGAAAATCAGAGTATGAAAGCGCTTGGGTAGATGAGCCTTGGTAAAAATATCTGTTGTGTGATCGGTTGAATTGACGGAGTGAAGGCGAATAGTATTTTGGAGAATGTGATGACAGATGAAGTGACAATCAGTTTCGATGTGTTTTGTATGCTCGTGGAAAACACCATTATAGACGATCAGAATAGTCCTTTTATTATCATAATTTAAAACAGTGGCAATAGGGAGGACTCTTATGTTAGCGAGGAGCCATCGAAGTCAAAGTAGTTCTTTTGTTGCATCAATGATGGCATAATATTCAGCTTCAGTGTTGGAGCAGGTAACCGTAGTTTGTTTCTTACTGCGCTAGGAAATGAGAAAGTTGCCCGAGAAGAAATAGTACAATATCCAGCGGTTGAATGTCTGTCTGTGAGATCTCTGGTCCAGTCGGCATCAAAATAAGCCTATAAGGTGGGAGTGGACTAGGCAAAGAAATGAAATCTGTGAAATAAGGTGCCTTTGACATACCGAAGAATGCGAAGAACAATTGAGTAATGAGGGGTCGGAAGAGCGGATAGGAACTGGTTGACTTGATGGATGACATAGGTGATGTCTTGGCGAGTAATTGTAAGATATACCAAACTTCCAACTAGTTGACAATAGAAGTGACGTCCGAGAGAAGAGAGCCATCTAGTGGAGTAAATTTTATATTCGGCTCTAGAAGAGTATTGACAGTGGTAGAGTTAGTGATGTCATTCTTGGAAAGGAGATTAGAGGCATATTTGGTCTGAGAGAGAATATCATTCTGAACCAGTTGAAACTTCGAGACCAAGAAAATAAGTAAGCACGCGAAGGTCTTTCATCTTGAATTGACCACTGAGAAATTTTTTGAGTTTGAAAATTCTGTGTAGATCATCTCCAGTAATGATAATGTTGTCCACATACAGTAGAAGGAATATAATACCGTGATCAGTTTGATGAATAATTAAGACAGAATCATGAGCGCTGGATGTAAACTTGAACTGGTGGATGGTGTTGTTGAATTTTGCAAAGCAAGTATACAGAGCTTGTTTGAGACCCTATAAGGCATGGTGAATGCGATAAATTTTGTGTTGAGGAGCAATTAGGCCAGGAGGGGTATGCATATAAATTTTCTCAAGGAGATCGTCATTGAGGAAGACATTCTTTACATCTATCTGAAAGAGGCACCATTTGCGAATGACAACGACAGTAATGAGAGTATGAACATATGTGAGTCTAGTTACAGAACTACAAAAGCAAATGTCTCTACGTAGTTGATGCCATATTTCTAAATGAATCCTTTTACAACAAGACTTGCTTCATAGTGTTCAACGGAGTTATCAGCAAGTGTTTTGTTTTTGAAAATACACTTGCATCCAATTGGAGTTTTTCTAGGAGGGAGGTCAATGAGATCCCAGGTATGAGTTTTGGTTAGGGCATGAAGTTTCTCATCTATTGCTTTCTGCCAAACAGGGTCAGTACTAACCTCCTTATAGGATTGCCACTCATGCAAATTAATTATGGTAGACAAAAAAATGAAAACCGCGAAGATATGGGAGAGGTTGTGTTACCCTGGTAGAACGACGAGGATTTTTGGGACATTGCTTAGTCGATGCGATATTTGAAGTCATTGGGACAAGCTCGAGGGAGTCGTGTTCATAATCCATAAATGAAACAATAATGTCAGTGGAGTAGCTGGAGGATCTATTTGAGACTCAGTGATATTTGTGTTAGGATGATCAGGGAAGAAGTTTATTGATGGATTGATGAAATATAGATGGTTATTAGTGGTAGATATCGAATGAGATTTGGATATGAAGGAAAACATTTTTGTATACCCAGAAGGTGACATGATGAGAAATACGAAGACGATTAGAAATGGGATTCTCAAAATGATATCCTTTTTGTTCAATTCCATATCCAAAGAAACAACATACTTGAGCCCTAGGCACACCCAAATACTTTTAAAAGACTCTAATTAGGATAAACTCTATCCAACTTCTTATAAGGGCAAAGATTACCGATGGTAGGTGAAGGACCAATTAACGGTATAGATGGCAGTGTGAGCAACTTCTCCTCAAAAGCGCTCTGGATAAGAGGATGAAATGAGTAGTGCATGGACAATATCTAGGATATGTCAATGCTTACGTTCAACTTGACGATTTTGGGCAGAAGTGCCAGGGCAATATTTATGGGGAAGTGTGCCATGTTTTCGAATGATGGCAATAAAAGATTGACCCTTATATTTCGTGGCATTGTCAAATCTAAATATTTTGATATTATGAGAAAATTGAGTTCGACTTATGGCAGCAAATTCTGAATAGAGTCAAGGTAATTCATAATGCTTATGCATGAGGTACAACCAGGTGTACGAGAGTAATTATCTACAAATATAACATAGTATTTGGATCTCCCATTATGGTAGAAAGTGAGGGTCCCCAAATATCAAAGTGAATTGGATCAAAAGGTGAATGAGAGATTGAGTTACTCGTGGAAAAAGGTATGGCGTTTTGTTTAGCTTGTTGACATGGAAGACAATCGGGATGCTCAGTAAAGACCGAGCCTAATTTTCCACAAGTAGGTTTAAGTGTGGATACGTCCGATAGATGCATGTCCTAACCAGGAATTCCAAAGGCTGAGGGAAGGTAAATCAGCTTATGATGATGGTGGTGGTGGTAGTGGTGGTGATGAGGAGGATGATATTGTGTGAGGTGATAGTGATGAGGATATTGATGATGGTGAAGAAGAATCAGGTAAGGATGATGAGGATGGTGGTAGTGATGCTGGAAATGAAGATGAGTGGTGATGACGTGGCATAATGGTGCTATGATTTGCTAACTGGAGGTGGAAGGTGCAAAATACCAAGCTCAAAGAGATGTCCAATTTTATGACCAATTCAAAGAGTTATTCTCGTCCGAGAATCCTACGCATAACCACTATTAGAAAATATTACTTCAAATATCAATTCACAGAGTTGCCCAATATATAAGAGATTCAAAGTGAATTGGAATTAAATACGTCTCAAAAATAGAAAAATATGAAGTAGAAATCTGATCGGCATGACTAACACACATATGAGAACCATCAACAGTGTGAATGGTAGGAGCATTCACAACAGTTTGGATGAGAAGATGTTGGGATCATAAATCATATGATTACACCAGACATAATTCAAAGAACCAAGAATAATTACCTGTAGTAAGTAAAAAGACAGGGAAAAAGTTTATACCAGAATTGGAGAAAAAGTGTTTGAAGATTGAAACCATATTCCTAGTAGAGATGGAAACAACGGTGGAGGCGAGATCAGAACCCCTATTGGCAACAAGTACGGCTTAGGAAGGAATATACTAGCAAAATATATTGTATGATGTGAATCTTGAAAAACTAAGGTCACGGATGGATTTAGAATATTGAAATTATCGAGGAATCGGTCTTTGATCGTGATTGATGAACCCTTAAACCGGTTAAAACACTATGATGAACCAAATCAACAATATAAGGAGAATTATACTGTATGATCTGAATTTGACTAAACCGAGACAAGGATGGATTTGAAATGCTAAAATTAGCTAAGAACCAGTTTTATATCTTTAAGTATCAGTCAAAAAATTGGTGAACTAGTCAATAGATGTCTTACACTGAACCAGTCAACAAGAAGCATCGACTAGGGTTGACGTGGCAATCAGTGGCGTTGACGGGGCAGTTGGGGTGTCACTAACGTGGAAGATGACATGGCGATGAGTGGTGATGATGTGGCACAATGGTGTAGTTATTGGCTACCTGGCTAGTAATGTGGTGCCAATTTGGCAATGACGTGTTAGCCGACGTTGCAAATGCGGTGCGTAGTTTATTATTGACATGGCACTGACGTCGGTGGTGACGTGGCTGGGACATTGACGTGGTCATTCTGTTGTTGAGATGACATGGCAATGACCTAGCATGTTGACATGGTGCTTATTGGTATGATGTGGCGATAACATGGCGCCACGTGTTAGGGCTAATGTGGCGGTGGGTGGCGCGTAAGATTTGTGGCGGGGTAGCAGGACCTTTGTAGATCACGTGTGATGTTTGTTTGAGGTGTGGTGGATGGCGTGTGCTTCGTCTTTGAGAGACGAATACAATTATGTACGGTTGTTGTAGAGGCCAAACATAGTGACAACGGCGGTGATGATTTTGGTGGCGTGTGAAAGTGATGAGATCCAAACAGAATCTATGAATTTTATTGAACAAACGAAAATGACAAAGATAAATCCCTGCTTTCGAGAGGCTTGAGTCTCTCCTAAATTGAGCAAGCTCAACACATGAATTTTTCGATCCCCTCATTCCCCCCTCAGCTACTCCTTATATTCAGTATCTTATCTCCCTTAACAGAATCTAGAAAACAACCCCTAACAAAAAATATACCAAATAACAAACAATCAATTGCAAAAAATAACAAACAACAACACTAATTTGATTTGCCCAAACTGCCATTCCTATCAGAAAGCTTGGTTGGGTTGCTGTCCGGTGGTGTTGGACTCATTGTTCCAAAACGAATCAGAAGATGGTGGTGGATTCAGTGTTGAGCTATTGAAACAGTGATAGAACGTATGGGAGGCAACATGCAGTGATTTGGGGAAAAATTATGGAATTTTAGTAAGAATATGGATGGAAAAATTGGCTCTTGATACCATGTTAGCATAATTGAGAGGCGGAATATTGAGAGAAAATATGAAACAATTGCATTCATATTTATGAAAGGTACAATTTACACCAATATACAATGAGTTTATATAGAGAGTGATTATGGTTTTCCCAGTAGGATTAGAGTTTGATTTTCCTAGTAGAATTAGGGTTTAACCTAACGGGCTAAGTCCCATATACATAAATATTAACGTTAGTATTAGACTATTAGGGGCAAACGGTTTTGAGTGAGAGAGAAAATAAGTTGCGAGAGGGAAATAAAATAGATAGATAAATATATGGGGATGGATAACATGAAAGGATAGGGGGTTTGACTTTGGGGTTGGCTTGGAATTTTCCGCAAATATATTCACAAACGCTACTTTTGGAATATAAATTTTCACCAAATCAATACCAAATAAAAGTTGTGATTGTCGTTAAAGAGGGGAAGCATTGGAAGTTTTTTCATACGACCCAAAAACGAAGTCAAAAGATCTCAATGGGAAAGAAACAACCCAAACAACAGGAAACAAGAAAGCCATACAACAGCATGCTACAAAATCACTAGTGAGTAGCAACCAATGAAACCCAGCAGCATTGGAAGTTCAATTTTGGGAAACCAAAGGCCCCGTTTGGTCGGTGTTTTTTTATCCTTGATTCTTGTTCTCACTCACAGAATTTTGGAATTGATGAACATAAATGCATTTGGTAACACATTTTTGTTCCCATCGCATCTAAAAAATTTGGGATTGATTCTAGAATTCCTTAAGAAGGTGAGAAACAAAAAATAGTTATTCTTTTTACTCCCATTCCCAATCCTTGGACAGCACTCATCATTTTTTTAAATGTTAATGAGACTCCTCTTCCAACTTCATGCCATTCATTCACGTGGCCCTGCTCTCTCTTCTCTGCAGATCGGTGCTATTGCGCTGCAGATTAACGGCCAAGCTTGCTCTCCTCTCCTCTCCTCTCCTCTTCATCAGCGACGGTGACGAGGTATGCTCTCTCTCTTCTCTGTCTTTCCATCTCTGCCTTTCTTTCCCTCTCTGTGCAGTCCAGTTCCGATTTGGCTGTGGAAAAACCATTTTTTTTTTTTTTTTTTTTTCTAGATCTACAAACTTTTGCCCCAGATCTATGGATTTTGCTCTTGAAATCCATTGATTTGGGGAAGCTTTTTCCAATTTCATTTAACTGGAGACGTTTTTTCCAATTTCATTTAACTGGAGACGTTTTTTCCAATTTCAATTCTGATTTTTTTTAAGGTTCCAATTTCTGTTTTTTTTAGGGTTCATTTTTTTTTTTTTTTTAAAACCCAGAAATTTCAAGTTGAAAAACCAGAAATCTGATTTTTTTGCATTTTTGTATCGCTGAATTAATTTCCTGTTAAATTTCTTGCCTTTCTAAATTTTTTCTGAATTTTTTGCATGTCTCCTGTTAAATTTCTTTCTCGTGCTGGTTCTTTTTTGCTGCTGATTTTTGTATTTTTTTTTTTTTTTTTGTATCTATCTATTTTTGCTTCTCCTCACACCATCACTGTTTATATATATTTGCAAACGCATAAATACCCGTGCAATTGGGTCGATTTTGTCTGAGAATTTGTTGAAGTAACCCCCAGTTTGTCTTTTGGTGGTGGTGCATGTGCCAGTGGTTTGTGTTTGGTGTTATTAGGTGGACTATGCACTTGTATATTACTAACTGCAGGCCTTTTCTATTACATCAGACACACAATTAGAGGGGTAGAGTTACAATGGGAAAAGAAGAAGGGACAGGCTAAACATGGATTCCTATCCTTGGTGGATTTGGGCTCCGCCCACTAGGTAGCTTTCTGTGTGTTTTGTGTTTTACTTATCCCCGAACAAAGAGGGAGAAGAAAGGCAAAAGCACTGATCAATTGCAGGGGTCGGTGAAGGAATCATCTAATACTCCTGACAACAACATATTGCATGACTAAATCATTCATATTTATTTTGGGTGTTGAATTTAATCCAGCAGAGCATATGAACTCATGTAGTCACAATTCCTGGGTTAAGGTAGTGTGATGGGATGAGTGTTAGTGTGATTGATGACCCTCGTTAAAGTTGTAACTGAATACTTATTTGTAATACTACATACAACTTTGTTCCTGCCAATATTTGTTCCGTATCTATCTTTTGAGATGATGGGGAAAGTAGGATACATTTACATGAGCTGATTTGTTTAATGGAGCATAGATACTCAACTACATGTGCTTCTTGTGGGATTGTGTTGAATAATTTTTGAGTTCATAATCTTTAGAAGTGATTAATGATAGAAGTATGGTTTGTGATCTTGTTTACAGCCTTTTTTCCAATGTTTTCAAATTTTTTTCCTCATTAAAATGATACATTTTGAGCAACTTGATGTGATTGGCATTGATGAAGCCCAATTCTTTGATGGCCCCTATGATTTTAGTTGGGAGACAGTTGATGATGACGGGAAAACTGTGATAATTGCTGGCCTAGATGGAGACTACTTGAGGTTCTAATTTAAGATTTATTTAGTTAGTTTTTTTTTTTGTTGTTTTTTTTTTTTTTTTGTCAAGCACGTAACTCCGCTTGTGGAATTTGATACTTTATTCTTTACATAGCTGGTCCCAAGCCCGGGTAAAGGAGGATGGTTGCATTAGGTAACTGACAGCTAGTAGAAAATTTTGTCAGAACTTTTGTGACATGAATTCAAAGATATTAAACGTTGGGGCGTTCTCTACTAGCGACGCGTTATATTTTCATCGCCCGGATGTAGTGAATAATGGGTTAGAGTGGGCTAGGGTGTCGCCCGGATACGGTATCAAATGAACGAGGGTTGCCGCATTATGGTGGACGGGTGCGGATAAGAAAGTTAGTCCATAAGAATAGACTTAGGTTGGCAACTTGTCAAGCACGTAACTCCGCTTGTGGGATTAGATACTTTATTCCTTACATAGCCGGTCCCAAGCCCGGGTAAAGGAAGATGGTTGCATTAGGTAACTGACAGCTAGTGGAAAACTTTATCAGAACTTTTATGACATGAATTCAAAGATATTAAACGTTGGGGCGTTCTCTACTAGCGACGCGTTATATTTTCATCGCCCGGATGTAGTGAATAATGGGTTAGAGTGGGCTAGGGTGTCGCCCGGATACGGTATCAAATGAATGAGGGTTGCCGCATTATGGTGGACGGGTGCGGATAAGGAAGTTAGTCCATAAGAATAGACTTAGGTTGGCAACTTGTCAAGCACGTAACTCCGCTTGTGGGATTTGATACTTTATTCCTTACATAGCCGGTCCCAAGCCCGGGTAAAGGAAGATGGTTGCATTAGGTAACTGACAGCTAGTGGAAAACTTTGTCAGAACTTTTATGACATGAATTCAAAGATATTAAACGTTGGGGCGTTCTCTACTAGCGACGCGTTATATTTTCATCGCCCGGATGTAGTGAATAATGGGTTAGAGTGGGCTAGGGTGTCGCCCGGATACGGTATCAAATGAACGAGGGTTGCCGCATTATGGTGGACGGGTGCGGATAAGGAAGTTAGTTCATGAGAATAGACTTAGGTTGACAACTTGGAATATAGGAACGTTGACGAGTAAGACTCGAGAATTGGTGGATGTGATGTGTAGGAGGATGATTAATATTCTATGCTTGCAGGAAACTAAGTGGGTTGGAGAGAGATATAGAGAAATTGAGAGTACGAGATATAAATTATGGTATACAGGAAATGACAAACATATGAATGGAGTGGATATCATGGTAGATAAGGATTTAAAGGATAACGTTGTTTATATTAGGAGAATTGGTGATAGGTTGATGGTTATGAAGCTGGTGATTGGAGGGGCGGTGATTAACGTTATTCGTGTGTATGCTTCCCAAGTTGGACTGCAAGAAAATGTTTGATGAAAATTTTGAAAGAAGATGGACGAAATCGTTCAAAATATATCTAATTAAGAAAAAATATTTATTGGGGGAGACTTGAATGAACATGTCGGGAAGAAAATGGAGACTTTCGAGAAAGTACATAGTGGTTATGGATTTAGGGAGAAGAATGTAATGGGTGGGATGATTTTAGATTTTGCTATGGCGTATGATTTACTTCTTTTAAATACATGCTTCAGGAAAAGAGATGGACACCTTATCACATTTAAGAGTGGTAAGAGGGATAGTCAGATAGATTTTGTCCTTACTAGGGCGAGTGATTGTTTAATATGTAAGGATTGTAAAGTTATATTCGGAGAGAGTATTGCTACCCAACATAGACTAATGGTAACTGATCTCAAGTTTCAGAGGTGGAAACGGGAGTCTAAGATAAGTAGGCATGTAAGGATACGTTGGAGAAATCTAAGATGTGAAAAGATGGAGTTGTTTAAGGATAAAATTAGCAATAATGAGTTATGGAAGAGACATGAGGATGTGAACAAAATGTGGATTGATATGACGAGTCGCATTAGAGAAATAAGAAGAGAAGTTTTAGGAGTTTGTAGATGAGGAGGACCACAATATAAAGAAAGTTGGTGGTGGAATGAGGAGGTCCAAAAAGCCGTTTGAGTAAGAAAATAGCTTATAAAGAATGACAAAAATATCGAAGTCGGGAGAGTTTGGAGAAATATAAACATGCAAAAATAGAGGCGAGAAAAGTAATCAAAGAATCAAAATTTAGGGCGTATGATAATTTATATCAAAAGTTATATACAAAAGAGGAAGAGAGGGATACATTTAAACTTTCTAGGCGACGTGAACGAAAGACTAGAGATATTGGAAGTGTAAAATGCATTAAAGATACTAATGAAATGGTATTGGTGAAAGATGAGGAGATTATGGAACGATGGATAAGTTATTTTTATAATTTATTTAATGAGAATAACATCGAGGAATCTAGACTAGAGTTGCCTAATTTATCTTCAGATAAGATTTATAGGTTTCATAAAAGAATTAGGATTTCGGAAGTTAAAATAGCACTAAGGAAGATGCGAATTAGAAAAGCAGTAGGGTCAGATGAAATCCTTATAGAGGTGTGAAAAATTTGGGAGATAGTAGGATAGAGTGGTTGACTAGACTTTTCAATGATATTTTGAGGACTAAGAGAATGCCTGACGATTGGAGGAGGAGTATCTTAGTGCCCATCTATAAAAATAAAGGGGGTGTTCAAAGTTGCACGAATTATTGGGGCATAAAACTTATGAGTCATACTATGAAACTTTAGGAGAGAGTGATAGAATATAAAATAAGATATGAAACGAGCATAGAAGAGAACTAATTTAGATTTATGCCCAATCGATCAACCATTGAAGTTATGTATTTACTCAGGAGATTAATGAAAAAATATAAAGAAAAGAAGAGAGATTTACATATAGTATTTGTGGATCTGGAAAAGACTTATAATAAGGTACCCAGAGAAATTTTGTGATGAGTGCTAGAAAAGAAACATGTATCCAATGTGTACATCGAGGTAATTAAGAATATGTATGAAGATATAGTCACTAGTGTTTGAACAAGAGGAGACGATACTTGTGCATTTCTTATTAATATAGGCTTACATCAAAGATCATCTTTAAATCCTTACCTCTTCGTTCTAGTGATAGACGAGCTCACAAAACATATTCAAGATGGAGTATTTTAGAGTATGTTGTTTGCGGATGACATCGTATTAGTGGACGAAAGTAAAATAGATTTTAATACTAAGTTAGAAAGATAGAGAGAAAAGTTAGAGTCTAAATGTTTGAAAGTTAGCAGAAGTAAGACGAAATATATGCATTACAATTTTATTAATGCTTGGAGAGATGGTGGTGCGGTCAAAATTGGAGACAAGGAGGTGCTAAAGGTTGATCGTTTTAGATATTTAGGTTCAATGATTCAGAGTAATGGTAAAATCGATGAGGATATTAAGGCAGGTTGGTGAAAGTGGATAAGTGTAGTTGGGCTGATTTGTAATCGTAGGATTCCGTTGAAATTTAAAGGAAAATTCTACAAAATTACTATAAGACCAACGCTTCTTTATAGTTCAGAATGTTGGGAGGAAAAAACGAATTATGTCTAGAAAATTGGAATGACAGAAATGAGGATACTGCGGTGGATGAGTGGGAAGACGAGAATGAATAAAATTAAAATGAAACTATTAGAGAGAAATTAGGAATAACACCCATCGAAGAAAAAATTAAAGAAAATCGTTTACGATAGTTTGAGTATATGCATAGAAGACCCATAGAAGCACCAGTGAAAAAATGCGATTTAATTCAAGTTCAGGAGACTACTAGAGGGAAAGATAAATCTAAGAAGAGATTGGGCGAGACTATTAAAAATGAGTTGGCGACATTAAACCTGACGGAGAGAATGACCTTTGGTCGATCTTTGTGGCGTAAATGGATTCATGTAACTGATCCTACATAAGTGAGACAAATGCTTAGTTGTTGTTGTTGTTTTTCAAGCACACAAGGCTCTTCCTAAGGACCTGTTTGTGGAGGCTGCTACTGCGGTTATTTCTAAACATACTTACGTTGTATTTTTTCCTATTACTTAGCTATTTTAGCTAGCAGGTGAGTTGTATAGTATAATTCATATGTTGAATGTGGATCATTTTATAAGATGTTTTATTGTTATGTATATATTGTTCTTGCTAATCAAGCTTTTCAAGTTTTATAAATGGTGAAAAAAATGATATTTGCAAAATAGTTAAACTATTATGGTCTATTTGGGTGAGGTGTTGGATTTTGAGAAGAAAAATATAAAATTTTTTCTTGAAAATGCTTCCCCCAAATACACCCTTAGCCATTTTGATTACCCTTTAAAATATTTTCTTGAATGTGATTAGAATATTGTGACAATTATGGAAAATTGGTATGGCTGTTATGCTAATTGTAGTGATATATATCTCTATAATACTAAAGCAGAAAGACAATGCATATCTTCTTGAAAAAGTAAAATAAAATAAACTATCTTTTAAAGCCCATGTCTCCATTTTTTGTTTTAACTTGAAAATAATAATAAAAATAAACAATTGTTGAGTAAGAAAATATTAGCTAGAAAATATGTATATTATTGTCATACATCTAAAGAAAATATTGGCTACGAAATATGTATATTATTGTCATACATCTAAAAAAAAAAAAAACGTTGCAACCAAACGTGATTCTATGTTTTTGTTCTCGTAAATTGAGGAAACAATTTCAGAATAATGGTCGTTACCAAACATATTCTCTATTTATGTTCTCATAAATTGAGGAAACAATTTCAGAATAATGTCGTTACTAAACGTGATTCTGTACTAAAAAAATAAAATTTTGTCGTTCTCCCATAATAGAATTCTCATCCTAGTTTTTTGGGAGAGGGATAGGAAAAGTCGAAACACTAACTAAAGATCACCTTGTGGATCCACTTGAGGGAATCGTTCCCATTGAGTGCAAATATATTCAAAGCAAAACTCTACTTAATAGTAAAGTGGGAGTGTTCAAGGTCGTTTTGGTGGCAAAATAATATACTCAACATCAAGGGGTTGACTATGAGGAGATTTTTTTGTTAGTCGCCATGTTAAGTTAATTAGGATCTTATTAGTTATTACTGTATGCCACGACTGTGAAATTTGGAAGACGGATAAAAAGACGTCTTTCCTCAATGGGAACATAGATGAAAAGATTTACATGTATCAACAAGAAGGCTTTGTAGCCGAAGTCCAAAGTCGAAAGGTATGGATATTGCAAAAGTTCATCTACGTGCTTAAGTTAGCTTCTGTAAGTTGCAACATTCATTTTGATAAGACAGTTAAATCGTTTGGTTACCTCTAAAATATAGATGAACCATTTGTGTATAAGAAAAAAATAGATGAAAATGAATTTAATTTACCGGTGTTATATGTGGACGACATCCTACTAATTGGAAATAACCTTTCCTATTGAGGATTGGCATCGGGCTTGTTAGATTCCTGTCCCACATCGCTTATTTGAGAGTTCCTAAACTACTATATAAATCAAATGAGTTACTCCACTTAGCACCATATGATTTTAAGTTGGAACCTCCTAATATGGTATCAGAGCCAAGGTTATGGGTTTCTCATTCCCTCGTAATCGAATCATCCGTGTAAACCAGGGTTTGCACATTTTTCATCTTTCCCTCGTAGTCAAATCATCCGTGTAAGTCAGGGGTTGCACATTTCTCATCATTCTCTCGTAGTCAAATCATTCGTGCAAACCAGGGGTTGCACTTAAAGGCGGGTGTTAGATTTCTGTCCCACATCGCTTATTTAAGAGTTCCCAAACCACTATATAAATTAAAGGAGTAACTCTACTAAATACTATATGGTTTTAAGTTGGAACCTCCTAACAAGGCCAAAGCCTGTGTCTCGGCAAAATCACCTTCTGTAAGGATTCCCTTGAACATCTTCATAAGGGAGATATTGTATCGGTTCAACCTTTATCCTCCTTTGCTAGATCCCAATGCTTGAAGAATGATTGTCAGATTCATCGCACTCTGCTGGATTTACGGTATCATAACTACCAACCCTCTTTTTTGTCATTTTTTCCAATTTGAGGAACTCGACACTGTACTTGAGCTGGTGGTACTTTCATACCCGAACTAACAAGACCAACTGACCAAGTTGGCCTTAAAGTACCAATGAACAACCAAGGTGGTAAGGTGAGGTGGTTCCACTTTTATGGGGAATTGGAGTGCTTGACCACCGAGCAAAACGCTTTTCCAGTTCCATGTCAATAGATAATCCCCCGTATGTCTTGAGCGTTCTCCTTAGATTCTTTATTTTTTTCATTTTGTATACTCATTGCCTTTTTTTTAGATACCCATCGACGGCCACAACTTAGCATGGTTCGAGAAGTCGAAGCGGTGACGCAAATGTATGTGGACGATAGGGAACATGATCTCACGTATCTTTACAAGTTCTTCATCCACCTATATTTTGAGTCCCCAAACAACCCCTCGGTCGGGCCAAGCGTGCCCGTAGAAGAGGCTGCCCCCAAGGTGAACGGAGAAGAAGGTACTTAGGTCTTTTTCAGGTCTAATGAATTCGATTATGTTTTTCCCTCTCTTATTTTGACTCAATTTTTTTTTCTTTGCAGAATTGGCCTTACCTCAATGAACTCTAGAGGAAATAAAGAGGGAGACAACTGCTGCCGCAAAGGCGACTCCAGAGACCATGGGCAGTCTTGCTGTTACCCACATTCTGAGACTGATGCCGACCCAAAAAAATAAAGCTTTAGACAAACGACCAGCGACGGGAATTGGGCACATGATTCCCCTACCAAAAAGGCCAAATAAACCACCATTAAATCAATGGGGCGTGGTAAGAAGAAAGTAGGATAGCCTTCTCGTGGTCGTATCCAGGACCTGACCGAGGAGGATAGCGTGCCGATCACCGATCTCCTTTGGCAACCATGTAGCTAGGTTGGTGCGACGGACCAAGCTCCACCCCCGTGGGTTTCTGGGGCCACTGGATTTAATGTTGAAGCTTTAGTTCTCGAGTCCTCGCGAATCATAAGGACATGGGAAAAGACTCATGTCCTTCTTCAGAGTTGTGACCTGGTGTGATCTGAGAAAAGGCCGAAGAAGGTGGTCGGTCTTTTTTGAACACTATCTGAGGTAAAACACTTTTTTTGATGAATGAACTTCCGCCTTTAGCATTACTGACGCGCGCCGAAGTTTGCTTGCGAATCACAATGCCATCCGAGTATCGATACTATAATTTGAAATCTCATTTATTTTTTAAAACAACTTATCTTTTAAAAAATACTTTTAGATAAATTTTATTTTAGAAAAATGATTTAAAAAAAAACCAAAACAAATTTAAGAACTTTTCTAGGCTTTGATTTTGAACTAATTTACTTGTGCCAAAACTTTATGAAAAGTTTAGAGTTGTCACTTAGCATTAGTTTTGAAATGTGTGTTAAGTCACCGGGTTTTAAAGAAATGGGTAAAAGAATAGAAAGGAAAATATTTTTGAAAATGACCTAAATTTGACTCAAAATGGTACTAACCCAAGTATTTATTAAGTTCGAAGGTTGGTTATACTCGGAGAAGGTGTTAGACATCTCAAGATATCCGTTTGAAAATGGTACCTTATTGTCTAAGTATTTCAAATTAAATCAAATCCATGTTTGCTTGATTTTGTTTGTTAACATGATATTTTTCTAATAATCAGTTTATTATGACGTGTTCATTGTGATAGAGATACTAAACATGCAAGAAAAAATGAAACATATAAAATAAAACAAGTAATTGAAATGTAAAAATATTATCTTTTAAACTATTTATCGATTACGGAAGAATTGAAAAGTTTTGGTCCCGAAGGGAGATGTTTTCTTTTTCTTTTTTATTTTTATTTTTAGTTTAGTTTAAATTATGATGACAAACTTTATGTTTTAAAATAGAAAGAAAAGAATGGAAGAAATGAAGTTAAAAGATTTTTATTTATTTCTGAAAAAATAAATTTTCTTATAAAGGGAAAAAAAAAAGAAAGAAAATATTTTATTTTCTATAAGTTTTTAAAAAAATATTTTTACTTTTAATGTAAAACAAAAGCTTTTTGGAAAATCTTTAAAAAAACTATTTGAAATAGAAAATATAAATTTTTGAAAAGAATTTTAAGAAACAATTTCAAATGAAAGAGAAAAAAATTAAAAATAAACATTTTAAAGAAAGTTTGTCTTTTTGTGAACACATTTCTTGAAAAAAAAAAAAAAAAACATTTTAGAAAAAAAGAAAAATTTAAATGAAAACATTTAAAAAAAATGCATTTTTAATGAAAAACATTTTGGGAAAGATTTTGTCTATAGTAAAGAAAACCAATATAGAAGAAAGATTCATTCACATGAAATTTTTGTCTTTTAGTGAATAAGAATTTATTGGGGATTTTTTGGTCTTTTGTAAAAGAAAATCATTTTTAAAGAATTTATTTTTCCTTTTAGAACAATATTTAAAATCTTAGTTTTTTGAAAAAGAAAATAAAATTTTAAAGGAATGAAAAATATTTTTCCTTTTTATTTAAAAAGAAAAAAATATTATTATTTAAGAAAAAAATATTTTTACTTTTTTTGGAAGAAAGATTTTTTGAAGAAAAACTTTAAAATATATATATATATATTGAGTTTGTTAGATGGAGAGAAAATGTTTTATTATTATTATTTTTTGTAGGAAAACTTCTTGGAAATAAAGAAAAAGAAATAAAATATTTTTGAAGTATCATGTGTTTTGGAAGAAAACAATGATTTATTTTATTTTTTTTTTGGTTTTTTGATCAAAATGGAAAAGCAAAATTTTGCGGTAGTAACTTTAACAAAAAAATTATTTTTTTGAGAAAGGCTTTTTAACTTAAGTAACACATACTTTTCATTTTTTTTCATTTTCTTGTTTTTTAATGATTTTTGTGTCTGATATATAACAAAAGTGAATTATATATGTGTATATATAAGTATGTAAGTATTTGTGTGTGTGTGTGTGTGTGTATATATATATATATATATATATCACCAGTCCGAGGACTTGACTAAAAAAAAAAAAAAGATACGCCAAGCCAAAGACTGTGACTTAGTGCCAGTCTAAGGTCTAGGCTAAAAAAATGAAAAAAAATGTGAAAATGTAAAGCGCGGAAAGAGACAGAGTGGTAAAGTAATTAACAGTAAAGTAAATGCGAAAAAGTAAAGTGCAGGAAAATAAATAATGGTAAAGTAAAATGAAAGAAAAGTAAAGTGTGTTATCGGAGAACGACTTGTATTTTTTGTTGGATTTTGACCTTTTTTTTTTGTGTGTGTGTGTGTGTTTTATTTGTCTTTGTTTTTAGACAAGTATGTAAAGAATTTGGAGGTTGCGAGAACATACCTTGCCTTTTGAAAGGATGATTCTTTTGTTTTTTTCTTTGCTTCTTGTATTTTTTTTTCTTCTTTTTTCTTAGATTTCTTTGTGTAGAAGATCTAAGATTTCTAAACTAAAACTATATTTTTTATAAGAGTTTTTAGAGAGAAAAAGTGTTCTTGTGTTCTAGAGAGAGAAGCACAAGAGCATACAAGTGAATTAGCCCTTGATATGTATAGAAAGATCACATATGCAAGAATGAATTGGCCTCTTCCTTCTTCATTTCTCCATGTGTGTTTTAGGATAGGATTATGGAAGATCAAAAATTTGTTTTTTTGGGAGAATTTGAGAGGTTTTTAGAGAGAGAAAAGGTGCTGGAAAATCCACCTTTCGGATTAAGGAAGTGGGGGTTCTAGGTGTGGTTTGGAGGGGAGGAAAAAAGACTTTGTAGTCAAAATAAATCTTGTGTGCCCTCCTGAGTGCGCGTGCCTCATGACGGCAGCTTCCTCCTATTGCATAAATTTTATATTTTAGCCCCCATAAATTTGGTACTTTGTGAATGGACGTCAAAACCCCCCATCAAGTCTTTACACTTATGGAAATGACCTAGGGACGCTCAAAATGACTATTTGCACTCCCAAGGCTACTTTGGGCACTCCAATTTTTTGGAATCCAATGAAAGTCCTATTTCGAAGAGTAAACACTTAGTGTTTTTTGTGATTTGGGCACCTTTTGGCAATTACACATGTTTTATTTGATTTTTTTTTAAAAAAAAATTGAAATGATAAAAATGAAATTAAACTATCTAAATAAATATTAGAATATTTTATTTTGGAAAATAAAATACCATCAATTTGATAAAATGGGCGATAAGATACAATTTTTTAGCCAAAATAAAAAGTAGTTGGAATTGGTAAAATTTCTTAAAATTAAGGAGTGTGAAACGAAATTAATTATATCCAAAATAATTTTATGTGAAAATACACTTTCAATTTAACCAATTCAACCCCCAATTAACTTTTAAATTTTTTTTTTTAGCCCGAAACTTTATTTTTTTTCCCAATTCAATTAAATTGTTGATTTTTTATTTCTTTTGTTATCAAAGCATTAAATATAATTTAAACATACGAATCTAAGATGAAAATTTGTCCCGTTAAATGTGGTTTATTGTTTGTATCAATTCGCGCTTTAGACCCGACACTTTTACAGAATACGAAAACGAGCGGGACAAAATGCGGTGTCTATAATTACACTAGTTTTTTTTTTTTGGGTGAATGAACTTCCATCATTAGCACTTCTAACTTGTGTATTTTGTCTTAACATTATTGAGGCTTTGGCTAGAGTGTCGGTGGTGACCGAGGAGTGAGAAAGAGGGGCAACAACCTGAAGAGGTCGAACAAAGAACAAAAATCTCTTAAGCTCAAGCTCCGGGAAAAATTGAAGGCTCTGATGGAGGCGTAGTTGTCCAAGGATGTTGCCTTAAAGGACACCGAAGAGAAAAATATGGTACATTGCTCGTTGCCTTGATCAATCCCGAGCTTAACAGGATAAGGCAAGCACCGACCTTGAAGAGGAATTGTAGGGCTAGTAGTTTATCAGTATGGGGTTCTATGATGCCAAGATGACTCTCTTGGCTAAGTACCCTGATGATATCTATTTCCTTGGATTCGACCCTTCCCATCCTATCCCCCCTATTGCAGACAACGAACCAACAACGGACGGAGGGGAGATTTTCGAACACCTCGATGTCGATGATTACGACCAACAACCTAGGGTCATTCCCGTGGCAATCCCCATTGCTGCTCCCAAAAGTACTTTCTGCATCCAAGGTCACTTGATCACTTTCTTTATGTACTTTCCTTGTATTTTTTTAGCTTTCTTTTCTCTTCTTTTTGTACTTGCCCAAGGGGCCACCATGCAACGCTATTGGGCTTTCAAATTTAATGGGAATTTTATTTTCTTAACTTGTGTCAAATTCGCAGAATTCCTTACTGAGATATTTTTGTGCTTTTTAATTCTATGTTGTTTGACCTAGAAGGATTTTAAAATGACACTGTATCTCTCTCGAGCGTGACTTCAAATTAGTGCCTGACCAAATTTTAACGCTTGTATAATTTTTTGAACTTTTTTACCGAAGCAGAATTCAATAATCTTGTAAACACATTAAATCTTTGTCCGATTAGAATCCAACAAAAGTAAAAGTTTTAAGGCTTAGAGTTATTTTAATGTCTCAGACTGACTAGCGTCCAACACTTGTGAAATATTACAATTTTTTCGCCTTGCACTTTTTTCTCGATTAATTCCTTAGAGGACGGGAATCATCTTGCTCAGGTTAGCTTGATTTTTATAGAGCATAATCACCAAGATAAGATTGATTCTCAATAGTTCTTAAAATAAATACTAAGTGCATAAAACTTGTAGAAAATAATCACTTTTTGTAGATATGCTATATGGCCTTCTCGTTCTAGTTCCTGATCATGTTGTCCCATTTATTAGGTCAAACCTGGGCACGAGAGTTTCTCCAGGAGGTTTTTTCAGGTAATGCTCGCACCTCCAACCTTTTGGAGGTTTGGGGTCGGTTAGCGGAGTTTGTTTTGACCATTTGAATCTCCAAAGCCAGTGAGCTTCTTGTAGACACTGCATTTTGTCCCATACATTTTTGCATTTAGTAAAGGGTTTAAAGTGGAATTTCGAGAAACTTTAAATAAATGTTTAAACGGATGATTCAATTAGATTCCATGTTGAATTTTTTCATAACATTTTAATTAAATTAAAACAATAAAATCAGCAATTCCTAATGAATTCCAACAATGATTTAAGTTTTGGGGTAAAAATTAAATTTAAAAAAAATTAATTATGGACCAAGTTGATTAAATTGAAAGTGATTTTCAATGGGATATCACTTTTAAAATAGTTAATTTTGTTTTCCCGCCTTTATTTATAAAATTTTGCATTTTGCACTTACTTTTTATTTTGACCCCAAAAACTGTATTTTTCGCTGATTTCGTCAAATTGATGGCTAATTTTGTTTTATTTTTCAAAATTAAACATTCAAATCATATATTGGATATTTTAATGGTTTAATTGGTTTTGAGCACGCGCTACTCGGTTTTGCTAGTTTATTAAGCTCATCGCCGCACAAAACTCCATCCCACTCTCTGCTCGGTTTAAAGAGCTCTTGTTAGGCCCCTTCTCCTCACTTGTTTTGGGTTGGCCCGTGGGTTTCAACTAATGGACCTGGAGGTTAGGTCCAGAGGTTTAATCACTCTATCGACTCATTAGCCTCGCGTTAGATTAAGCTAATTAACCAAGCTCAAGCCCCTAATCCAGCGGTGCTGATTGAGCCCTTCACCTATAAATACTCTCAGGAATTCAATGTCCCAAGTATTGCTTCTCACTCAGTTGAAAGCATTTTTTAGCCCTCTTCCCCGAGCTCTTATTCTTAAGTTAGCGGGATTTCACCATGCACAACCCCGGTGGGTCCTTGTGCAGGTACAAGGTCGGAGCTCAGTTCGAGATCTCAATTCGGATTGTTTGGATTAACTCAGGACCTTAGAGCAAGAGAAGTTTACTAATCTCAGAGCTCGATTTTCGAAAGTCCATAACCTCCACCTCAGCAAGGAATTCACATGTGTTTTCTTACCAGGCCAACTCGAGGTGTTAACTAATTTCCGACACTAACAGTTTTATCTTGACAGGTAGGGTGTTAGTTGGAGAAGTTATGGATAAGATCCATAACTTTAGATTCTACTATAGAGGCCAAGTTCATAGCCGCATTAGATAGGTATGAAGCTATAAGGATTTGAAAGTTTGTTTGACGAGCTTGGTTCTGACCATTGAGTTACGATACCTCGGTATTGTGACAATAATGGGCTATAGTTTAGGTTGAGGAACCTACACGTCATAAGTATCCAGACACTAGAGCGTTGTTTTAATATTATCATTGAAAGTTAATATATCTAAATTAGAGAGTATACGGGCAACATAATAGATACACTCATTAATGCCCTAACTTTACAATGGTTAGTCAGATCAAGTATTAGGTACTTTACTAAATTGTCTATAGTGCTAATGAGGGATTGTTTGTTGGAGATAAGTCATGTAGACAATCCTAGACGGGATTGTTTCTAGTAATAATTCCAAGTAAATAAATAAAAGGTATTTTGATATTATATTTAATTGTATCAATGTTGTTGTAGACCTTAGATATTAAGTTGAAACGTCTTATCTCTTTAAAATGATTAAAACATGGAGACTAAAGACATTTGCTAACTTGATATTCTTAATTATTCCTAGTCGATATTAGATTGTTGAAAATTGATCTTCAACAATCTAGTTTAACTTGATCTGTTGTTTTCTCTTTGAGAATGTGAATCTCAAACCATCAGTATATGATGATAGCACAACCACAAGGAAACTTACTAGCACAGTAAGGGACTCAATGCTATCATTCTTGATGTCCTAGAGGATACCTTTTCTCAATGTCATAATAGGATGTTTGAGGTGTAATTGTATTTGTGATCTTTTGACATGAAGTACTGTAGGTATCCATATGGTATAGCGGGACATACATGTGAATATACGAGTATACAAGAAATGATCTATTAGTCTCTACAGATAGAGACATATAATTTGTGATTCAATTTATTATAATTCACCCAAACATCTAACTAGAGCAGCATGACGATTAGGATGAGATTTGAATTGGTGTTACTAGTAATTATATTATCAATAGAATACAATTAATTGAACTAGGGATTTATCCATACCCTGTTGGTCTTTTCGGGAACATTGATAGGAAGATCGTACAATATAGAAATCATACTTGAAGAGTAACTACTGGTTAAATTTCTATCAACTGGACATGGTTGTGATATGTGGGCAGACGTGTCACATGACTCACAATAGGAGAAAATGCCTTAGAGGAAAAGTGTTTGATTCCATAAGGACAAAATTGGAACTGTTTCAATTTTTATTAATTAATTGATAAGTAAGTAATTAATTATTTTAATCATCCTGCTTTTGGTATGAATCAAATTGGGTCACACATAATGAAAAATTGAAGTTAAAAAAGTCATTGAAAAAAGAACGGCTAGTAATGCTTTATTTTAGAAGTTCGGAGCTAAAGTGCAAATATAGACTAGAAGGGGTCTAGAGTTTTGAACCGTGGTCAAATTTTATAAGATGCGAAGACCTTATGGTCGTGTACCACAATAGGATTCGACCCCCTTTGGAAATTTGGCCAAGGCTCTTACTTTGTCTGTGAGATTTTTGTTTTCTGTTTTCTCCACTTACTAATTTGAATCTTACTACCATCTAAATTCAAATCAAAACTATTTTAGATTCTTGGGATTAGATTCAATTCTTATAAATTTTAAGAACACTTTTCTTTCTATTTTTTTGTGTGGATATTGTTACAGATAATACACTTATGTTACTTCTAAGAGAATCATTCTCTGCTACCTGTTCCTGATTGTGTTAGCCACTCTGAGATGATCTTTCTCAAATCACACCTCATGAACCACTAGCTTTGAGGCTAAAAACGTCGAATATGGTAATGATTAATTAAATGCGATTAAACTATATATGCTTTTATTGTTTTAATGTTAATATAGATAGATTAGGCTTAAAGGAACAAGATATCAAATGTGCTTTTTCTTCTTTTCGTATTCCACTGCGTTAATCTAGTGATTTTAATATCTAGATCCTTCAGGTTCTATTTTTCTCTTGTTGGCCTGCTTTTTCTGAAGCTGTAGATCTTGCTACTTCCCCGAAGTAATGGACTCCTATAGGTCCTCTACCTTCTTCTTCCTTTGCTGTTAGACCCTATCCATCGTTTGGGTCTTTCTTTGAACTCTCATTTTGCCTTGGAAGCAGTGATGGAGGCTCCAGTGAGTTAGCCTCTTCATCACGGTTGTTTTTCGACGATAATTCTTGAGACTGCTTTTTTGGGGCCTCTACTATTTGTTTCAACAAATGCAAATAACTCCTAGACCTGCTAGTTGAACAAGGCAAACTCTTCAGTAGCAGTGCGGTCTATAGGAGAAATGTTGTTTACATTATCCAGTGTCATACTTTACCTGTTTTACGTCTTGACCTTAGCTGGGGAATAAAGAACATGAAGATTTATATTTTGTTTCCCAGAGGCGAAGACAAATAATGTAGCCAAAAATCTCCAGTACTTGCTAGAACATGAAGTAAAACCAGAACCTTGCAACAACCAAAATGCTATGGGACACCAATTGCAAGACTCGATTCTGTATGGGTATATTTTATTTGCATTTTATAATACTTCGAAAAATATTTGGGTCTAATGTGTCATTTAAATTCCACTTTAAAATTGTTAGGAGTTATTTTGATATTTAAAATTTAGTTCTAAGAACTTTGGGTTAATATGTTGATTTTAATTTGGCTTTAAAGGCTTTAGGGATTAATTTATCATTCAAATATAATTTTAAAAACTTTTGGGATATAATTAATATTTTCTTTATTTTAAGAGGAGTAATAAGTGTAAATATTAAATAAATAAAATAAAGTAATATAGAGGTGGCTAGGTGTGCTTGTATATTAAGCCACCAAAAAATTGGCATGATGATTCATGTTTTGGTCTCTTGAATGAATGAAAATAAAATCATAAGGCTAGATATGGACCTTGGTTTGGATAGTTTGCATGGTTGGACCTTGGCTTGGCATAATGATTTGCATGGTTGGACTTCTCCTCAAATCCTGTTTCTATTTCATTTAAAAGTAAAGCCTTATTTTTTAGAACATTATCATATATATATATATATATGGATTGTGAAAATATAATGGATTTAATTTTTATATATAAATATATCTAATTTGTGAATAATTTAAATTAAAGTGAAAATCGTAAATTTAATTAGAATAATATTTTTAATATTTTATTGACTAATAATATTATTAATAGTTAGTTAATATTTTCTCTATAGTTAAATTATTAATTGATAAATTTTATAAATGTAACTATAATATTTTAATTGTATAATTAATGTTGGTTCAAGAAAATATAGCATTTAATTTTAATAAATTTTATATAATTAAGAAAATTTGGGAATGAAACAAATTCCATTTTGGTGTCACGCATTGCATTTCATATTAGATTATATAGATAAATTAGTTTAGGCCTTATTGTTGTTAGATTCACAAGTAACGCCGACCACGGATATATTTCGACTATAGCCTATTAGCAGCGAAATTTTCGAGGTGAGTGCATTATTTTCTATATAAAATTTCAAATAATATTTTTGTATTAAATTGTGATTTTTTTTTATAAATAAAATAGACAATTTTATAATTTTAGGTAGATCAAGAAAAAAGTTGATTGTGAAAAATTATTTTTATTATTATTCGACTATACCATATTGTGATCCTGACAGGACCGACAGGAGGGCATGTCCTACAAGATGTTGTTGGTCCTAAGATGAGGGCAAATCCTGTAGGACATTATGTTGTGACCTGATAAGAGGACAAATCCTGCAGATGATTGATATACGTTATTGTTATTGATGATGATGGTAACAATGATTATCATTATGATATAGTGGTTATTACCATGTGTTGGTTTTTACCATTAGTGATATTGAATGGTCTTGACACTAATGACAACCTTAGATTGCACAGTTGCACAGGTTACGGTACCATTATAACTCCCGATCGTAAGGTGAAACGATCTTATAGCTAGTAGGAAAGTATGTGTGTGGTATTTTATTATATATCAAAGTAAATTTGACTAGTTGACTTAAATTCAATTGTTTTATTCTGATGATATATGCGGAAATTTGATATCACTCAAGTGTGTAGTTATATTTATATTTTGAGAAGTGGTATTTGATAAATATACCTAAACCATAAATTATTTTTATATTATGAAGACTGTACATGGATAAAATATTTTATCTTAGGTACCTCAGTAGAGACGAGTCCACTACTGGAGTTAGGTAGAGTTGGAGGGTGGTGTCGTATTTTTTGGGCTGTCAGGACAGGTGTTGATCAGAAAGGGTTTGAATTTTGTAGCTTTGCTATGGTATAGTTGGTTACATATAATCGCTAAATTTTAAGTGGGTAAAATATATTATATTTCTGAAAATCTATGTCAATTAATAGTTAGTGGATATTTATTATTTTTATCATAGTAGCGCAACAAAAGTATGGTGGTTGAGTGGTTTGTCTTTTGCCTTTACTTCTCTGTAAAATGAAAAGGGAGAAATTGAGTGGCGACCCTGAGAGACCAGGTCGTTATACCAATGTGGTGTCGGCAAAAAAATCCCTAGTGTGATAATAAGTCAATATGCTCCTGAAAGTAAAAAATGATGATACAACTTAACGGCACAGACATGCACGTATATATACCGAAAACACATCTGACTTCCCTTGATTTTGGGTGTGAAAACAACCATGTAATATGCTCAACTAACCCAACTAAGTTTATGGTTGTGACTTGATCAGAACATATTGAACGTTGTAAAAGATACGATAGGCTTTAATGTAAGACCCTAATTTTAGCACATACATAATTTTAGTTGCATTTTAGAAACATTTAGAAAATAATGGGGTGGTATGTGTTATTTTCAATTTGAAATAAAAATTTTAGGGGTGAATTTATAATTTTAAGAAATCTTAAATTTTGAATTGGGTTAAAATGATAATTTAAAAAAAATTAGGGGAGATTAATGTAATTTGGAAAAAGATTAATACACACACACACACACACACACATATATATATATAGGCTATGGAGATAAAAAAAAAAAAAAAAAAAAAAAACCAAAGAAAAACAGGGGGATGGGAATTTGGCATGGCAACGCAAGGATTCATGAACTACCACCATTTTCATGCGTATAAATTCATCCATGCACAATTATGATCATGAACCTCAAAAGGAGAAACGAGAAAATAGATGAGAAAGAGAAAAGATCGGAGGTGAGGTGTTTGGTCGGTCCGGTGGGCGTTGTCGGCGCTGTTTGTGATCGCCGGCGGTGGTGGGCTTTGTTCGTTGGGGTTTCTCCAGCGTAGGTATGTGTGTCCATCATCGATCATCCAGTGATCGTATGTTGGGTGTGTCGTCGCCGTTTGGTGTACGTTCCGTCATCATGTGTGGGTGTGTGCTCTGTTCCGTTTTCGTCGCCGGTGTGAGTGTGGGTTGGTGGGTTCTGTTCACCAACGGAGTGTGGAGGTGATCGGCATATGCATGTGTGTGGTTAGGCATGTGTGTGTTCTGTTCTATTCCGTAATCTGTGTGTGTGTTGCTCAACGTCGCCGTGGGTGTGCATGCGGTGGTTGCGTGTGTGTGTTCTCTAATGTTCTGCTGTGTGCATGTGTGTGTGGGTTGATATGTGTGTGAGTATCGGAGTGGAGTGTGTGTGTGCTCTGATCGTGAGGAAGGGGCGGCGAGTGAGCTGCCGGAGCTGGTGAAGAGAGAGAGAGAGAGGCGACTGGTCTGAACGAAGCAGAAGCAGAACAAGGACGAAAGCTGTCGCCGCGGTGGTGAGGCTCAGCGAACAGGAAGCAAAAGCGGGAAAGAAGAAAAAAAAATCCAATAAAGATAAAAAATTTGAAAAATCAAATTTCTTAGCCTGCAAACGATCTGGAACAGGTAAAATTTTAATCGGATATTATTATCGATTAAATTAAATTGTTAAGTATTAAAATTTTTCGCAATCGTAATAGTAATTTTCGTACCTATAACAATATTGCTATAATCGTTAATTTTGAATAAGTTGGTATGGTAAATATTAACGTAGCGAGACAGGCAAAAGTAATAATTCTTCATAATAACAACTTGGAGAATGGGAAATATGAAAGTTAGGGCCTGCATTGCACGTTAGATTATTTTAAAATAAAATATTAATTTAGGCCTATCGTTGTTAGGTTCACAGGCACCAACGTCTCAGTAGGTTTGGACAACGACATTTTTGTAGTGCGGAGAACGAGGTGAGTGTACTGTTTTCTATGTAAATATACAAATTTTATTTTCGTATAAATTGTAGAATAATATGTTTATTAAAAATTGGACAATTTTACAACTTATATGGGTCAAATAGATTTCTAAATGTAGAGGGTGGTTTTTTATCCGACTATGTCATAGCTTTGATCTCGTTAGGAGGATATGTCTTGCGGGATGGTTATGACTTATTCGAAGGGTTAGTCCGACAGGTGGTTGTTGATATTATGACCTGTCCGGATGGTTAGTCCGGTAGGTGGTTGTTGCTATTATGACTTGTCCAAAGGGTTAGTCTGGCAGGTGGTTGTTGATATTATGATATGTCCGGAGGATTAGTCCGATAGGTGGTTGTTGATATTATGACTTGTCTGAAGGGTTAGTCCGGCAGGTGGTTGTTGATATTATGGCCTATCAGGAGGATTAGTCCTGTAAGTGGTTAATTGACCCATCAAGAGTGCAAATCCTATGGGCAGTACGGTACCGTTGTAACTCCCGATCGTGAGGTAAAAACGATCCTATAGCTAGTATGAAAGTGGTGTGGGGTATTTTATTGTACGATGAACTGCCTGGGTTGATTTGGTATCTTATTATACGATGAATTGCCTGAATTTGTTTGGTTTAGACATATTGTTTTAAAATGGATTGGCGATAATAAAATATTTTGTTACACTGGTTGATTTAAAATATTTGGATTGAGTGTTTTAAATATATGAGTTATTTCAGTGGTGACAGAGAAACTGGATTTCCATACGGTATATGATTATATAATATTGTATTTTGTAACGTGGTGTTTAAATTCTTATACTTGATCCATATAAAATATTTTTATTATGAAAACAGTACACCGATAAAAAATTTTAGTTTCAGGTGCCGCAAATAGGAGTGGGTTCACTACTGGCACTAGGTAGAATCCGGAGGTAGTGGCAAGTTGGGAGTAGGCCAGTCCGAGGCGAACTGTGGAAAGTTCAACATGTTTTTTTGGTGATTTTTGTTATATATATATATGGGTGTGTTTGGTTGGTTGAATAGGGAGTGTCATGCCGACGTCACGCCTAGCCTCAGGTGATGGGCGCTCGGGGTGGGGTGTTACATTTGTGGTATCAGAACCTAGGTTATAGGTTCTATAGACATGTTAGTTCGTCGAGCCAGTGGTGGACCTTGAGATAGGGTGTCGGTAGGTAGTTTCGGCACGTGAGTGGTAGTGTTGTTATTAAATTAAATACTATTATTTCTTTGGTTGGTCCATTAGTTCATTAAATTTTATTTCAAATGGCGACGATAGAGCGTGAAAATGAGAGCTCTGGAAGTGTGGGACCCCAGAGGCATGTGGAACCCCATAGGTAGGAAGATAGGATGCAAGGAAGTTTAGATACCGTCGAGAGGATTTTGTAGGTTGTTGCCTAGTAAACAGAGCAACATGCAAAAATAATGGAATGTCAAAAGTTCCAAACTGATACTGCTACATCCCAAGTAGTACTTCTAAAAAGATTCAAGGAGTTGGATCCTCCGATTTACACAGGAACGATGGGTCCAGCTGATGCCGAGAACTGGTTGAAAGGCATGGGGCATGTATTTGAGGCCATGGGGATTATTGACGATAGCCCAGTACCTCTTGCCACTTTCCAGCTGAAAGAAGAAGTCGAACATTGGTGGGAAGAGATGAAGATATTGATTACAGTTTCCAGCACGAATATCACTTGGGATCGTTTTGTTGCGGTGTTCAATGAGAAATATTTTCCTGAATCTTATTGGTTCCAGATGGAGGAAGAGTTCATAGTTTTGAAGCAGGGGAAGATGATCGTCCAGCAGTACGAGATTAAATTCGATACCTTGTCCTGTTTTGTTCTTGATCTGGTAAAAGCGGAAGAGGCGAAATGTAGACGATTCCAAAAAGGGTTCAATTTAGAAATTCGTTTTAGGCTGACAGATAGACAAATTAAGAGTTACGCTGAGTTGGTGAATACGACAAAGTTGGTGGAAAGGGATGTTCAAGAAGCTGCCGAGAGCCACAAACAGTACAAAAAGAGCAAATTTGAGTCGCCTAGTAGATATCCAGGTGGCACTTCTCGAGGAATAGTATCTTAACCGCCAGTTGCTCGGGCCCTATCGATTGGTCAATCTGTTAGAAGTCATGGTCCACGACAGTTATACTCCGGGCAACAGCAGAGTGTATCTGGATCGAGTGTCGGCTAGCAAGGGTCGACAAGGAATTAGCCATTTAGTCAAGCCAGGATATTTATATGCTACCAATGTGGATCACTGGATCATTTTATCAGAGACTGTCCTATAACGAGTCTCGTATGTTTCTGTTGTCATGAGTCGAGTCATATAACTCCGAATTGTCTGAAATCTGTTGTCCCCATCTGCACCTTTTGTGAGCAGTGTGGGTAGTGCTGGCCCTAGCACTGCCTAGGGGTGTGGTAGAGGATCTGCTGGTAGACCTCCGATGTGAGGTCGTGTTTTTGCTACTTCTCGACAGGATGCCTAGGCTACTCCAGATGTGGTTACAGGTATCATGTCTTTATATGATAGAGATGCACGTGTACTTATTGATCCCGGTTCTACTCATTCATTTGTTTCAGCAACCTTTATGATGCATATAGGCAAATTTTCTACTTTCCTGCTATATAGTATTATTATCTCTACTCCGGCAGGTGAGTCGGTGTTAATAGATAATGCGTATAAAGATAGTCCGCTTCGGATTGGTGATAGAGAGTTATTAGTAGATCTACTACCCTTAAGTATTCATGATTTTGATGTGATACTGGGTATGGATTTGCTATCTGGTTATCATGCCACGGTGGATTACTTTAAAAATGAAGTTATCTTTCGGGTCTCAGGCGAGCCGGAGTTGATATTTTCGGGGGATATAATCATTACCCCTGTTAGCTTGATTTAAGTCTTGGAGGCCAAAAAGTTACTAAAGAAGGGATGTTAGGAATACCTCGCACGTGTGATTGACACCAGACAGAATGGAGTTCAGGTGGCGGATATTCCAGTAGTCAAGGATTTTCCCGATGTGTTTCCAGAAGAATTGTCTAGATTGCCAGTGGATAGGGAGATAGAATTTACAAGTGAGTTACTCCCAAGAACTGCTCCGATATCAATTCCACCCTATCGTATGACACCTACCGAGCTAAAAGAATTGAAGATTCAGTTGCAAGATCTGCTAGACCGCGGGTTTATCAGACCTAATGTTTCTTCGTGGGGAGCCCCAGTGTTATCCGTAAAGAAGAAGGACGGAACATTAAGGATATGTATTGATTACCGGTAGTTGAATAAGGTGACGATTCGTAATAAATACCCGATGCCTAGAATTGATGATCTGTTTCGACCAACTGCAGAAGGCCAGGGTGTTTTCCAAAATAGATATTCGATCAGGATATCACCAGTTGAAGGTCAGAGACAATGACGTAGCGAAGATGATGTTCTGTACAAGGTATGGGTAATAGGTGTAAATTACCTATCTATTTCCAATCTGAACGTTAGTTTTTGAGTATGTTTAGTATGTTTTTAATACATTTTAATGTATTTTTATTCTTTTTGTACTAAATTAGGTATTTGAAGTGAAATGGGATAAAAACAAATAAAAAACGATCATATCGGATCAAAGACGGTGGAAGAACAGTGGAAAAAGGACAAAGGAGCTGAAATTCAAAACTTGTAGCCACCGCCGTGGCGGTCAAAGTACAGAGCCAAGCCTAAACTCACTGCAATTTCATTGCCTAAGCCGTCAGAATACAGAGAGTGGCATTATTTTGCTGAACGTCCACTGCCGCGGCGGTGAAATTGTAGAATGTCAACCAAGGCCATTGTCGACTCTACCGCCTAGGCGATCAATGAACCTACTTACTCACCGCCTAGGTGATCACCACTGCACAGATTTAGATATTTTGTTAGATATTTTTTCTATAAATACCCCTTCATCTCCCCACCTCCGGCCATTAGAGCACCATTAGGCTTAGTACATTTTAGAGAGATATTTTGGGAGTGCTCATTCAAATCCAAAGGAGAAGAACATATTGCCAAGAAGGAGGAGCGATCTCGAAACGTTTTTAGTGATAAATCTTTGGACTAGGTGAAGTTTCTCTTGTTCCTTGTTTTATTTCTTAACTTAGGATTGTTGTTTGAGCATGTTTAGCTTAGTTTTCATTGTATAACCGGTTATGACTATGAGCTAAATGGGTTTTTGTCTAGGGATTAATATATTTATGAAAATGTTGTTTTGTTGAGTTTGTGTTTTGTTTGCGGATGTTCTTCGTTATTTTGATTATGTATACCGTATTGTTTGTTTATCATGCTTAGAATGATGCTATGAGAATACGGGGTTTGACAAATCCCAGATTTGGACTAGAATAAACAAATGCCACGATCCAATAACCCGGTCGGGGTTAGGATTGTGGACAATCGATGACGTTGGGGGTAAGACTCACGTGACCTAGGGTTGTTAAGACGTTGATGGGAACTTCTTCGTTGACCCAAAGTCATGTATTCCCCTGTCTTACACTCGGGAGAGGTGGCGGTGGAGTTTTATAACCAAGATTGTCGATAGGGTAAACACAACATGACGATCCAATGACCCAGTCGGGAGTTGGATTGTGTGCAATCAATGACGTTGGGGCGAGACTCACGTGACCTAGGGTCGTTAAGACGTTGATGGAGACTTCTTTGTTGACACGAAGTCGCGTTATATCCTTCATCTTACACTCGGGAGAGGTGGCAAGGGAGTTTACGAACTGAGATTGTTGGATAAGTCAGACGTCGTTAACGTAAACTAAAACGAGACCAAACACGTTTTTGTAAACAAAAATTAATCCCTAAGAAATACTTTTCCTAAACATCTCATAATAGTATTAATATAGTTAATTTAATTAGATTAATTAACTTAGTATTAGTATTATTAATTTTAAACACATTTATTTTCGCCTAGATAAAGTTAGGTCATGATAAATGTGGTACTCAATAATAGTCAAAACCAATCCCTATGAACACGATTACCCTAACTCTCCCGATCTATACTAAAACTTGACTTCGTATACTTGCGAGTGAAAGTAGCGGCGTATTTACGTGCTACCAATAGGCATTATGAATTCTTGGTTATGTCATTCGGGTTGACGAATGCCCCTGCTGCCTTTATGGATTTGATGAATCGGATCTTCCAACCTTATCTAGATCAGTTTATTATCGTGTTTATCGATGATATACTGATTTATTCATAAAGTAGAGAAGAGCATACATGGCATCTCCAGATTGTGTAGCAAACGTTGCGAGAGAAGCAATTGTATGCCAAATTCAATAAATGTGAGTTCTGGTTGGATCGAGTGATATTCTTGGGGCATATTATCTCAGGAGATAATATTCAGGTGGATCCAACGTAAGTCGAAACCGTGGTGCAATGGAAGAGGCCGAAAAGTGTGACCGAAGTTCGAAGCTTTTTGGAATTGGCAGGTTATTATCGTCGGTTTGTGTAGGGATTCTCTGTTATAGTTGCCCCATTGACCCGATTGACCCGCAAAGAATCCAAATTCGAGTAGACTGATAAATGTGTGTGTATAATTTTGAAGAGTTGAAGAATAGACTGATATCTGCGCTAATACTCTCCTTTCCGACTGAAGGTGGTGGCTTTGTGATCTACAGTGACGCGTCACATTGGGGACTAGGGTGTGTACTGATGCAATATGGTCATGTGATTGTATACGCCTCTCGATAACTAAAGAATCATGAGCGTAATTACCAAGCGCATGATTTGGAATTGGCTGCGATTATGTTTGCCTTGAAGATCTGGAGACATTACCATTATGGTGAGACTTGTGAAATATACACCGACCACCAAAGTTTGAAATACTTGTTTACTCAGAAAGAACTAAATCTGAGGTAGAGACGTGGGATAGAATTGATCAAGGACTATGATTGTACTATCCACTATCATCCTGGAAAGGCTAATGTTGTAGCGGATGCGTTGAGTCAAAAATCGGTGGGTTCGGTTGCACACATTCAAATTGTTCATACCAATCTATATGCTAAGTTGAGATCTTTGCGAGTGCAATTGGCGGTTGGTCAGACGGCAGTGTTGCTTGCGACTTTGACTTTGAGGCCGACATTGATCAACCGTATTATAAAAGCACAAAAGTCAGACGCCTATTTGGGGAAGATCAGAGGTGAAATAAAGAATGGTCACAAAGCTGACTATCGTGTCAGGGATAACGATGAGGCTTTGATGGTGGAGAATAGACTATATGTGCTTGATGATTCTGACCTGAAGAGGGATATCTTGGAGGAAGCGCACAACTCAGTATACACTATGCACCCGGGCAGTACTAAAATGTATCGGGATCTTTAAGAACACTACTGGTGGAATGGAATGAAACAGAAAATTGTTAAATTTGTTGTCCGGTGTCTCGTTTGTCAGCAAGTCAAGATCGAGCACCAACGTCCAAGTGGGTTATTGTTGTCTCTACCTATACCAGAGTGGAAATGAGAGCATATCACAATGAATTTTATTTCGAAATTATCCCATACTAAAAAATGGTATAATTCCATCTAGGTGATCATTGATAGGTTTACCAAATCTGTTCATTTTTTGGCCGTAAAGACGACGTACTTTCTAGATAAGTATGCTCAATTGTATATTGACGAGATTGTTCGGTTACATGGTGCGCTGATTTCTATAGTATCGGACCGTGATCCGAGATTTACTTCAAAGTTCTGGCCGAGTCTTCAAACTGCTCTAGGTACCAAACTAATATTCAGTACCGCTTTTTATCCTCAGACTGATGGTCAATCAGAGTGTACGATCCAGACATTGGAAGATATGTTGAGGGGTTATGTTCAGGAATTTCCTAGTAGCTGAAATGATCACTTGACGTTGATAGAATTCACCTACAATAATAGTTACCATTCAGCAATCGAGATGGCCTCGTATGAAGTGTTATATGACAGAAAATACAGGACTCCAGTCTTTTGGACTGAAGTGGGAGAAAAAAAATTGTTGATGCCGGATATCGCCTAAATGACAACAGACAAAGTAAAGGTGATTCAGGAAAAATTGAAGATTGCTCAGAGTCGACAAAAGAGTTATGCTGACAAGCATAGGCGGAAGTTGGAATTCGAAGTGGGCAATCATGTATTTTTGTGTATATCCCCATGGAAGGGCATACTGAGGTTCGGGAAAAAAGGGAAGCTAAGTTCGAGATACAACGGGCCATACGAGATCCTAGAACAGGTTGGTGCGATAACTTATCGACTTGCCTTACCGCCAGAATTGTCCATATTACACGACGTTTTTCACGTGTTGATACTTAGGAAATATGTGTCAGATTCTTCACATGTGTTGACTTCTCAGCCAATCGAGTTGAAAGAGAATTTGACATACGTTAAGGAGCCAGTCCAGATCTTAAGTCGTAAAGATCAGGTATTGCAGACGAAAACGATTCCATTAGTGAAAGTGCTCTGGCGCAGGCATTCGGTGGAGGAAGCGACGTGGGAGCGAGAGGACGAGATAAGGGACAAATATCTGTATTTGTTCGATCAAGGTAACTAAAATTTTGGGACGAAATTTCTTTTAGAAGGGAAGGATTGTAAGACCCTAATTTTAGCACGTACATAATTTTAGTTGCATTTTAGAAACATTTAAAAAATAACAGGGTGGTATGTGTTATTTTCAATTTGAAATAAAAATTTGACGTGGCAACGCAAAGATTCATAAACAACCACCATTTTCATGCGTATAAATTCATCCATGCACAATTATGATCATGAACCTCAAAATGAGAAATGAGAAAATAGATGAGAGAGAGAAGATCGGAGGTGAGGTGTTCGGTTGGTCCGGTGGGCATTGTCGGTGCTGTTTGTGATCGCCGGCGGTGGTGGGCTCTATTCGTCAGGGTTTTTTCGGCTTGGGGGTGTATGTCCGTCGTCGATCATCCAATTATCGTGTGTTGGGTGTGTTGTCGCCGTTTGGTGTGCATTCCATCGTCATGTATGGGTGTGTGCTTTGTTCCATTTTCGTCGCCAGTGTGAGTGTGGGTTGGTGGGTTCTGTTTACCGGCGGAGTGTGGAGGTGATCGGAATGTGCATGTGTGTGGTTAGGCATATGTGTCTTCTATTCTATTCTGCCATCTGTGTGTGTGCTGCTCGACGTTGCCATGGGTGTGTATGCGGTGTTTGCGTGTGTGTGTTCTTTAATTTTCTGCCGTGTGCGTGTGTGTGGGAGCATCGGAGTGGGGTGTGTATGTGCTCTGATCGTGAGGAAGGGGTGGCGAGTAAGCTACCGGAGCTGGTGAAGAGAGATAGAGAGATGGCTGGTCTGAACGAAGCAGAAGTAGAACATGGACGAAGGCTGTCGCCGTGGCGGTGAGAACCGACGCCGTGGTGGTGAGGCTCAACGAACAGGAAGCAGAAGGGGGAAAGAAGAAAAAAAAAAAAGGAGAAAAAAAAAAGAAAAAGAAAATGAAAAATTCAATAAAGATAAAAAATTTGAAAAATCAAATTTTTCGGCCTGCGAACGATCCTGAACTGGTAAAATTTTAATCAGATATTATTATCGATTAAATTAAATTGTTAAGTATTAAAATTTTTCGCAATCGTAATAGTAATTTTCGTACTCGTAATAATGTTGCTATAATCGTTAATTTTGAATAAGTTGGTACGATAAATATTAACGTTGCGAGATGGATAAAAATAATAATTCTTCATAATGACAACTTGGGGAATGAGAAATATGAAAGTTAGGGCCTGCATTGCACGTTAGGTTATTTTAAAATAAATTATTAATTTAGGTCTATCGTTGTTAGGTTTACAGGCGCCAGTGTCCCAATAAGTTTAGACAACAACATTTTTGCAGTGCGGAGAACGAGGTAAGTGTACTGTCTTCTATGTAAATATACAAATTTTATTTTCGTATAAATTGTGAAAAAATATGTTTATTAAAAATTGGACAATTTTACAACTTATATGGGTCAAGTAGATTTCTAAATGTGGATAGTGGTTTTTGATCCGACTATGCCATAGTTTTGATCCCGTTAGGAGGGTATGTCCTGCGGGATGGTTATGTCAGGAGGATTAGTCCTGCAGGTGGTTGATTGACCTGTCAGGAGTGCAAATCTTACGGGTGGTACGGTATCGTTGCAACTCCTGATCGTGAGGTAAAAATGATTCTATGGCTAGTAGGAAAGTGGTATGGGGTATTTTATTATACGATGAACTGCCTGGGTTGATTTGGTCTCCTATTATACGATGAACTGCCTGAATTGGTTTGATTTAGACAGATTAAAATAGATTGGCAACAATATAATATTTTGTTATACTGGTTGATTTAAAATATTTGGATTGAGTGTTTTAAATATAGGAGTTATTTCAGTGGTAATAGAGAAACTGGATTTCTGTACGGTATATTATTATATAATATTATATTTTGTAACGTGATGTTTAAATTCTTATACTTGATCCATATAAAATGTTTTTATTATGAAGACAGTACACCGAATTTTTTTTTTGTTTCAGGTGCCGCAAATAGGAGTGGGTCCACTACTAGCACTAGGTAGAGTCCGGAGGTAGTGTCAGGTTGGGAGTGGGCCGGTCTGAGGTGAATCGTGGAAGGTTCAACATGTTTTTTGGGTGATTTTTGTTAACGGGTGTGTCCCATATTTTTGAAAATAAGTATGAGGTATTATTTTGGGTAAAATGTTGATAGCGGTACGCTTGCGTTTGGATATGTAAAAATTATATATATATATATATGTGTGTGTGTGTGTGTGTGTGTGTGTGTGTGTTTGGTTGATTGAACAGGGAGTGTCATGCCGACATCACGCCCGGCCTCGGGTGATGGGCACCCGGGGTGGAGTGTTACATTTAATTCAACCTTTATCATTTTGGGTTTGACTGGTAGCCCGAAGTAAATGAACCCTCCTCTTGATATGTCCATTATCTCAAATTAGGTCATTTCTTAAGTCTTTTTTTATTTAAAAGCTTATGGGCAAAAAATTATCCCCTATCATTATTTTTTTTTCAAAAAATTTAGATAATGATTTTCGGAACAAAACAACCTTTACTTCTCAAAATCAATCTAAAAAATTTAACATATCTACAATATCACCCAATTTAAAATTAAACTAATTTGTAATATGATTATAGCCAAGGTCCCACCCCCACCCCACCCCACCCCACCCACACATTTAATAAGTGGGAATTGAATTATTTTTGGAGTGGGCGTGGAGAGTGAGCGACTTTTGGGGAGCACATAGGGATGGGCCCTAGCCCCATACCAAACTTGTTATTAATGGAATCTAAGAGATTTTCTTTTTTTCTTTTCGTTTTCCCTGTCCTTGCTTCTCCATTAAAGTCTTCGGATGCCTCTCATCTCTTTTTCTTATCAAGAAATTTGATGGGCATTACATGAGTGGGAAATATAAGTGGCAAAAAGGGTAGGGTGGTGAAAAAAAAGAAGAGAGAGAGAGAAGAAACGCACGAATGAGACATCAAAAAAAAAAAAAAAAAAGTGTAAGGAGGAAAAAAGAAAAGGGTAGAAGAAAACGCATTAATAATTACTTCTTACACTAGGCAGTCAGTATAACAAACAAATAATACAGGACAAAGATATTTATGGGTTTTTATTTCTAGATATAATTTCTTTATCTCTCTCGCGTAGAGCTTCTGTAACTCCCAAGTTGACTGATAACATGGGCTTCGTGGAGAGACGGATTTCCAATCCTATCTTTCACGGATGTGTGGTGGGAAATTTTTGTTAGGGCATGAAATTTGCTGGGAATCCTCAATCTGCGGCTGCACCATTGGTGTAGGTGAGTTTTCATTGAATTTCCATCAAACAGTTGATCTTTATCTGTTTTTTATATTTATTTTTGTCTAATCCATAAGCTGGATTGTGTGTTTGGCTTCCTGGGTTGGATTTGTCTGGATAAGTTTTGCGGTCCTTGAATTTTTTTAACACTTCAAACTACACAGTTCCATGAATTAGCCATTGGGTTCTGCTTGCAATCATATCTTGTTCATCTCATTATATTGGTTGCTTTATGTTCTTATTATGTTCTCATTTTTTTCTAGTTGACTTCTCTGTTTCCAATTTTAGGAATTGGAATAGTAATTTTGATAATTGGAATAAGAAGCAAAAGATTGACCCTTCTCTCTGTCTCTCTCTCTTTTTTTTTTTCCTTCTCCCTTTTCCATGGATGTCTGAGCATGAAACAGGAGGACTGCATATTTAAGAAAGATTGAAGTATGCTTTTTGGTGGGAAAGACGAGATAAATGAAATTAATTTCGTGTGAGGAAGTTGAAAAATTGAATTCATGTAGGAAAATTGCAAGATGGAGAGGACAATATTGGATTTAAGGATTCATCATTCTGGATCTACACCATCAGATGAATCGGCTCTGTATTTGGAACGGAACTACTGTAATAATCCCAATATGCCTTCATCAAGTCCTCCGCCATTACAAGGCTTTGCATCGGGCGGTCAGCTTTCTGAAAGCAATGCCGCCTACTTCTCATGGCCCACCTCCAGCCGGTTAAATGATGCAGCCGAAGATAGGGCAAACTACTTTGGGAACCTTCAGAAGGAGGTTTTGCCAGAAACTCTTGGACGTTTGCCAACAGGGTTGCAAGCTACCACCTTGCTTGAACTCATGACGATTAGGGCATTTCACAGTAAAATCTTGCGCCGTTTCAGTCTTGGCACTGCCATTGGATTTCGGATTAGGCAAGGGATGTTGACAGATATACCAGCTATTCTCGTCTTTGTTGCTAGGAAGGTTCACAGGCAATGGCTAAGCCACAGTCAGTGTCTACCAGCAGCTCTTGAGGTTTGAAAATTATAGCACTTTAGTCATTTTATTTGATATTTTGTGGCTGTTAATGTACACAAGGGATTATAAAATTTGTCGACTTATCTGTAAATTTTTGCCATGAGGGTGAGCCTTCGTTTTAATGGTAAGATTGCTCAATTGTGAGTTGGAGGTCCCAGGTTCAAATCTTGGAAGCCTCTCCATATACAGGGGAGGGGTAAGGCTGCGTACATCTGACCCTTCCTAGACCCTGCAATGGAAGGAGTTTTCGTGCACTGGGCTACCCTACCTGTAAATTTTTGCCATGCGGTGTTCTTGGAATTGCACATTGTTTTTATATTTTTGTTGGATCTTACATTGGTGTTTCTAGCTAGGGGTGTGAATGTTTTGGTTTGTTTCCGTTTTATGATATTTAAATTAAACCAAACTGTTCAATTTCCAAATTTTTGTAACCAATCCGAACTAATTTATTGTACAAACTATGAACCAAACTGATTTTGAAATTTGAATTTGTTTCGATTTGGTTTTAGTTTTTCATTGCTCTTGATATTTTTCAAAGCAATTGACCTACTACAATTATTTATGGAGAAATTGTTAAAATGTTATAAATTTGGATTCATTATTATTCCTTACCTCAGGACCAAGTCAGTTATTGGGCAGTGAAAATTGTAATAGGTGTACTTGAAGCTATTCCTATAATAGGATCACCCTCGGTAGAATTATCGTGTGGAAGTTCTAGTGAGGGACAATCCACTTTGACTCGTTTTTATACTTGTTAGATTTTTGACGGATGAAGTTTGAATTAAGAAAAGAATACATAGAACGGGAAAGAAGAAAAAATATCGGAGTATGATGATTAAGTCTGCTAGATTGTAAGGATCAATTCAGTTTGGTTTTCTTCATTTCCTAAAAATTCCGAAATCCGAAGCGAACTAAACCGATTTAAACTGAACGAAATCATTACCTTTGGTTCGGTTCGTGCTGTTTTTTCGATTTATCAGTTTTAACGTACGCCCCTTTCCAGCAAGATCCAACTTCCTTATGATTCTTAAATTCTAGTCTAGCCTCTATATTTTTATCTGAGACAACTTAAAATTGGATGGGCTTTGATATGAAAATATTTCCCAGTGTATTGATATTCAAACCAAAATCCAAATTTTAAATCTGTTGAGAAACTATGAGGTTTCTTTTAGCCTTACGATAAATAGTTTTGCTTGAAATAGAATTCCTTTGATATTTATTGAGCAGGGGCCTGGAGGTGTATGGTGTGATGTTGATGTTGTTGAATTCTCTTACTATGGTGCACCTGCAGCCACTCCAAAAGAACAATTGTATACAGAACTTGTAGATGGGCTGCGCGGAAGTGATCCGTGCATTGGTTCTGGTTCCCAGGTACATTTCCTTCCAGACACTATATTAAGGGGTGGCAGAAGTGCTATCATAAATGTTGCAAAAATGCATTCCCATGTTATTCAATACTAATTGATGGTACAGGGCTGCAAATTAGAGTACTTAATGCGAGGTTGCTGTGTTATTTCTTTTTTCCCTTGATTTTGGAAAGATTCTAGTTTCAACTGAGATCGATAACAACTTCAGCAATATAGTCAAGATTGAGTTAATAAGTTGTAGATCGTTATCTAGAACAATTTATGATTTTTGGTGTGGGCAAATTGGGTGCTGTTTTAAATTCGAAATTCCATGTTTCTTTTTTGTAAGTTCAGTATTCTCTTTATCGATATTTGCTAAATATAAATTTCTTGATCATTTTTCTTTGAATTGGCTTCATGGGCATATAAAGAAGATTTATCTGCGTATTCATCTTAGACTTGGCAGTTTGGATCCGTTTTGCATGTGCTGTTTGTACTATCATATTAGATTAAAATAAAAATAAAAAAATAAAAAATAAAAAATTCTTCCCCGGATTATGTAATTATTGATACTAATATCATCTTAGTATTGTTGCTGTATGGCACTAGAGGAACTTACACATGAGTCATTTCATAGATTAAAATCTTTAATTAATTTGAAATTTGAACACATTTTGCACTATCTGCAAGAATTATTTTATGGCAATATATAGGTCCAGGTTTAAATTCATACTGATTTTACTTTTTTCTACACTACAAGGTTTTTGTGAGATTCCTGGCATGTTCTTGTTGGTTTGTGTGTGGTCTTCAAAAGTTCAAATGTTGTGATGTACGTCAATATAACATTGGCCTCACAGAATAGTAAAACTTAAGTTATCTGTATTTATGCATAAATCCCAGCACGTACAATGATCACAAGGGATTGTTTGAACATCCATATTTTGGTAGCTAAGCTATCATACTTGAGAAGTCTCAGGCATAAACTAGAAGTTGTCTTATGGCTTGACCATCAAGTAATGATCTTGGGCAGATGTTACTGACAGCTCCTTTCTCAGATCACACGTATTTTTCTAGCATGCTATTAAACTGATGATGCATAGAATTTGCAATGCTTTGTCTTCGTAATGCTGATTCTTTGTAGGTTGTCATTTTTCCTTCTATTTTTTTTTTTTTTTTGTTGTTGTCAGACGTTCTTTTTGGTATTGTCACTGCCCTTTTTTTGCTTCTCATTTTTTTTTTTTTTAAATTAAAGTTTATGGTATGTTGTTTGTTTAGTCTGAAATCGTAAATGTCAAGTAGTTACGCTTGGTATTCGCTCATTGGCTATGCCTTTTGGGTGGGGTTGAACTCATTACACCTCGTTTGGTTGGATGGAATAGAATGAGAGAAAAAATTGAAAGGGAGAAAGAATTGAATGGATTTGCTAATGGAATCACTATTCAATTTCATTGTTTGGTTGCTATTGTATGTTTAAAAGAATGGAATGATTAAACAATAACCAAATTTGCATAATACCTTTATATATATCAATTTTGAGATCAAACTCATTCACAAGTATAACAAATAGCAGATTCGTAGTGTAAGTTCAAAGTGTAATTTTCCCCTAAAGATTCAATGAAACAATTAGACGAAATCATTTATATATTGATGGGTGTAAAAATTCGCATGTTAGAAGCTAGTGCTCCCTTTTCAGTTTCTGTTCCTCACTTTCCTTCCTTCCCATTTTCTATAAACCAAATTTGTAGCATCTGACGGTGAAGACTTGAAGACATGTTTGTTTTGAAGTGATGGAATAAGAATGGAATGTAATAGAAAAAAAAAGAAAAAAAAGAATGGATTTAATGTTGGAATGAAATAGGATTACTAGCGGAATCACTATTTTATTTTATTGTTTGGTTACCTTGTGTATGTAAAAGAACAGAATTGTATGTGTTTAATAATTTTTAATATATATAAAATATTATATTAAAAGTTAATATCATCAAAATTATAAACTCAAAAATATCTTTTTTTCTCTCTCTAACTACTCAAAATTTATACTTAGCTTTTTCTCTTTCAATCACATTTCTATCTCTAAATCATTTTCTTTAACAACATTCTCTCTCCAGAATTGGCTCTCTCAATAATGTATCAATAATGTATAATTTATTTGCATAATTTTATATATGGTATCTTTTCTTTTGAGAATTTTATATCTAAACATATTCTCTCTCTAGAATTGGCTCTCTAAATAATGTATCAATAATGTATAATTTATTTGCATAATTTTATATATGGTAATCTTTTTCTTTTGAGAATTTTATATCTAAACACGTTCTCTCTATTTTTTTTTGACAATTAATTTATCTACTCTCTTTCTCTCTAAGATATATTTCTAAATATTTATCTGTCGACTATTTTTTGTATCTGGATTTTTTTAGGATGGTTAAAAAAAATCATTTTGATGGTATGAATGTCATTCGTTTATTTTTAATTCCAATGGAATCAAACTTTTTCATTCTATTGTTTAACCAAACAAGAGAATGGGAATCAGTAGTGGCTCCGCCTTGATTCATTCTAATCAAACATATTGTTAGTGTTTTTGGGTAGGCTTGGACTTGCCAGAGTATATTATTTTAAATCTTGGATAGGGGACTACACTAAATTTGTGCATTCAAATTTTACTATTTTTTAATTAATCAATTTATGAACTGTTATAGTTTAGTGTTTGGTTGTAAGAATGAAAACACTTAAATTAACTAGATAACCATTTTAGTTGTAGTGCATATGCTATTTTCTCATGTAGTTGAAGTAAAATATAGATTAAAAATTTAACTAAACTAAAACAAATGTTTGTTTGTACAATCAAACACAACGTAGATTTGATTAAATCATAGGTAAATGGAGAAATATACTAATCAATTCATGAAAATAAGATAATTCATCAAATGGGTCCTAAATATTTCTGTAATTCCATTATCTAGCCTCAGCATGTCCATTCATGCGCTTGTGTCGTCTCTTCAAGGTTGCTCTTGTACTTACCTGATTGCTTATTGCTTCTTTAGGTAGCGAGCCAAGAGACTTATGGAACCCTGGGTGCAATTGTAAAAAGCCGAACTGGGAACCGGCAGGTTGGCTTCCTTACAAATCGGCATGTTGCAGTTGACTTGGATTATCCCAACCAGAAAATGTTTCATCCCCTGCCGCCAAACCTTGGACCCGGGGTATATCTGGGTGCTGTAGAGAGGGCCACATCATTCATTACAGATGTTCTCTGGTATGGCATCTTTGCTGGAACAAACCCAGGTAATATATTTTCAGATATTAACATTCTAAATCGTTGCTACAAAGATGAATGGGCTACTTCATTTTACAGGGTGTGTTTTATTAATCCAGTGTAGTGGTGAGCAGGGGCTAAACCAGGATTTGTAAATTTGGGGGCCAAGTAGAAGGACGAGCAATAAAATTAGAGACCACATTAAAACGGTTTCCAACTTTGCCAGCCGGCTATATCAAAATTATTGAAGAAATTGAGAAAAACAAAGATGAAATATATTGAAATGTTTGCTGGCAATTTAAATATGTTTTTAATGAATAACACGAAAATGTGAAGGCTTAAATACCATTTTAAAACATTTAGATGGGTCATGCATCTCCTAGTCTTCTTGGTCTGTGTCTTTGTGACAATGAACATCAGATCACAAAGCGAGGGCAACAGCTTCAAATGTGTTTCAGACACTTATTCTATGAAAAGAACCCATTTTTTCATCCCTACATTCCTAACGTTGAAGTTTGATGCGTTAGTCCTTATTGGGTGCCAAAGGTATCATTAATAATAGTTGAGAAATCGAACCCTGGAATCGTTTTTGATCTGTTTGCTTGACTCGAATGGAATGCAATAGTTGAATTTGAGTTTTATATGAATGTGTGGTTTCTGTTAACTAAACCCATTAATTGTGCTTTTTGGTTTTGTCTTGCTTGGTATGAATGTTTTATCCAAATCTGGCTCTGATATTTGGTGAAAAATATGCTGGTTATTATTATCTTTAAATGTCTGATTGATCTCTCATTCCAAAATTATCTGGCAGAAACATTTGTCCGAGCAGATGGAGCATTCATACCTTTTGCAGAAGATTTTAACATCTCAAATGTAACTACATCAATTAAAGGGGTAGGCGAGATAGGCGATGTCCATGTTATAGACTTGCAGTCGCCAATCGGCAGTCTCATTGGGAGAAAGGTCGTGAAAGTTGGAAGGAGTTCCGGTTTGACTACAGGAACCATTATGGCCTATGCTTTAGAATATAATGATGAGAAAGGGATTTGCTTCTTCACAGATTTCCTTGTTGTTGGTGAGGATCAACAGACATTTGACCTTGAAGGTGACAGTGGAAGTCTCATTCTTTTAAAGGATCGAGAGGAGGAGAAACCACGGCCTGTAGGCATCATTTGGGGTGGAACCGCGAACAGAGGTAGGTTAAAGTTAATAGTTGGCCAACCTCCTGAGAATTGGACCAGTGGAGTTGATCTAGGTCGCCTTCTCGACCTTCTTGAACTTGACCTCATCACGACCAATAAAGGGCTGCAAGGTGTGTTCTTCTGGACTCTCTCTCTCTCTCTCTCACACACACACAAACACACAAACATTTACATTTGCCCTTTGTTGGTAAATATGATTACACAAGGAAACGTGAGTTGCATCAAATGGAGGTATAAGAAGCATGATCTGTGATTTCTTAGTTAAAAGTAAAAGGGCTATTATTTATAGTCCTCTATTTTTGCTTTTTTATTTTTATCCTATTTATAGAGCAACTTATGTTTTAGAGTTTTAGTCCTTACCACTTCATTTTTAGTCCTTATCGATATTTTTAGTTGAATTAAGCTATTATTAAAATACAAATTCAACATGTAGTTGTTAATTGATGCATTAATCTAGTTTATGCTAACCAAAAGATTAAAAACTTAATCGAAGAACTAAAAAATAACGAGGAAAAAGAAACAGGGATAAAAAAATTATAAATGAGGTGCTTCAAGGACAATATAACAATTTTCCCTAAAAAAAATAAGATATGAGAAAATGACCTTTTTTTGTGGAAGTGTGAAATATTGAGCAGATAACTATGGCCAAAAGAGAAGGTGAACAAAATCTTCCATGTTCACCCTGCCCCTTCTGTCTTCCGTTTTCCCTTAGTTGGGGTTGGTTCCTCTTTACTATGTGGTCTGTATGCATTAGAATCTGTTAGCACAGATTGATTCTTCCATCCCTATGAGGTCAAACATAGTACGCACTATTCCTGGCCACAAAGATGAATGACTTTAGTACATTTTTATTTTTAACTTACAAAATATGGATTCTTTATTAGAAAATTTTCTATGCAAAACCCATGAATAATTTTTTGGTTGATTTGATAGAAGGAATTGTTGAGGGTCAAAAAATAGAAAAGCTTAATTTGGTAAATGAATAGAGGGCGTTACGCAAAATGAATCTAGAGAGTTTGAGAAATGAGAGGGAATGTTGGTCAACTCGTCTATGGAAAAGAGAAATAAGTCATGCAGTCAGCGGAATTGATTGTGTGACCTCTCGGAACTTTGGACTAAAGATAAAAAATATAAAGACATCTTTTTCTATCTCTGTAAGACTTGAATTGTTGGTTGTTGGATCAAATGAATTATGACTTCTATTATTTATACTACCGATTATAATGATAATTAAGTGCATTACAAAACAAGTCTTTGTCCCACTTCATGTCATAAGAGTTCTGACAAAGTCATTAAATATCATAAATGACTTAATTCATAATTTCCATATTTAGCCTATGTTTGAGGTCAAGTCAATCCAACTGGTTGGCAAACTCTCTCTTATGTGTGAGCAGGCAAGGGCACGTGGTCAACACGTTCTTGCGGGCACAGACTCCCGAAATTGTGGGTCATGTCGTGACGATGTCTTCGAAAGGGTAGTTCGTAAAAGGGTAGTATTAAAATACACACACACACGTGTGTGTGTGTATATATTTAACATAGAATATAATATTATTTTGGTACATGGGTTCATAGAGTATTTATCCCAAAGTTGGGAGTGCATGGAGTGAATATCCCCAAGGGTTCACAAAGTAGCTATACCAAATTAGGGATTGTAGAGTAAATAATAGATATGGTAGGTGTCATAGAATCTAAAATTTTTTGCACCTGTGATGACCTGATTGCCCACCAGTTGGTCAACCGTGCTACCGTTCCTTGACAACATGATGTCAAAGCAACCCAACGCGCACACATGCACCAAAAACAACATGAAAATGCAACGAATTACAACCAAAGCCAATTTTGTTTTATTACTCAGTCAAAACAAGGAAACACACACTAAATTCTAGTAAAGGGGTTGTAGGAACAATCATACTCACTGTTTAATCCACACACAAATCCGAAATACATATATATAGGCAAAGAAGCTAGTTGACACCCCCAACTATTAAGAACATGCTCTGAAATGCTGGGCAGGTGGTTGAAGATGACTACAAGACAGTTACTTAACCAATTTCTTGGCTAGCATCAATAACCACCCCCACACGCCAGGAACGTCCCTAAACTTCCCATACGTAGCCAATTTTCGCATATTAGCTAAGCACCAGCAATACCAACTTCCAACTAACTTTGCTTGTTCAGTTGCATCTTCGTTGTGTCGCTGCGCCCAACAACTCGCCATACCGTATGTATTTTTTCTAACCAGAATGCACCGTTGTGCCCAACGATCTGTCATGGCCCCCCATATGACTATGATAAGAATGCGGCGTTGCGTTCACGTTCTATCCGCCTTACCTTGATCTCGCACCAAGGTCTTCCCTTGGTTTCATGCCGTGCCTATGAAACCCAATCCTAGCACCATGCTTGGTTTCATGCCGCGCGCATGAAATCCAATCCTAGCACCATTTATAGGATTGTCTTGCACCATATATTTCAATGCCGCCAATGTGCACCAACATTGCCCAACGACGCACCATTTTCCCAACGCATGCCTAATACCTTGTTCCAACAACACCCAATGCCCACCAACATTTTCCAATGATGCCCGTTTTTTCAATGCGTGATGCCGCATGTTGACATTTGTTGCCTCGACCACGTACCAAGGTCTTACCTAGTGCGTGCCATGCCCAAGGCATCGATTCAAGCATTGTGCCTAGGATCTCCTTGATCTTAGCTTAGCAACGCCCAGTGATGCTGTCCCATGACACCCTTGTTCGCCGACGCTCCGTGCCTTGCTTTATGCCTCAAATTTTTCTTGTTGGGTAAGTCTTATCCCAAGCTTCCCACCATGTATAAGCCGTGCCTTACACATTGCCTTGGTGTGCCGACGCCTCTTAGCACGCCCAAGTACCTTGCCACGCTGAGGGTCTAGATGTAGCAATGCCCTCCTTATAATATTTCATTCAAAATAATTCAAGTGGCAGCAGTAGATATCAAAATGTATGAGGAGTCATAATTGAGTCAATTGTGGACCCCTGTCCACGATTGACTCCTTGACTTAGCTGCATGCCTACGTTTTATACCATGATACCGCAACTTGGCACCATCGTGCCTACATTTTGCAAACTGATAGTTGTCCTTACCCACATTCATTTACCTTTGAACTTTGTTTAACCTCCATGCTTATTTTGTACCAACACCTTCCATGTTCAGTTAGAAATATGCACCAAGTCTGTGCCTTTTTGTACCAATGCCTTCTTTTGGTGTCGTATGCACCACGTCTGGTTAAAAAAGTGCACCAAGTTCGTGCCATCTTGTTCAGCATTGTTAGGGGCTAACAAACCACCCCCACCAAAAAAATCCGATGCCGTTGTCGGATCGACCCTTGCTTGACCCTCTGATTTTGGCATTCACGTATGCCAAAGGTTCCGCCATATTCTTCATTGATTTGCCTGCAAACTTGTCTCCAGTATGTTACAATGCATTGCAATGTCTTTGCCACATAACGCTTTTGTGATTGAATTGAACACCAGCCCGTTTGCTTCCACAACGTCCTCGTTTGGGGACCTCTTGATCACCAGCTACCTTTGGTTATGTTTCGCCACAGAACATAGGGCGGTTTCCAGATCCCCATGTTCTAAATCAACTTCATTATTTGACTGATTTCAGACCACTCTCAGTCTGATTGCTGTCCACTAGCACCATTGTGTTAATGCACGGTTCTTCACCTTCGGAGCCTTCATCCTCTGATTCCTCCCAAATCAGCGCTGTGAACTTCTCTTTCTTCGGACAATCCTTCATCCGATGAGAACCGTCGCATATGAACAACCCCGGTTCTTGCTCGTAGCCATCTTGGGTTGGAATTTTGATGAGGAACCCTCAGTAACGGAGGCTTTCGCTCCCTTACTCTTCCATTCCTTCATTCGCCTTCTCTTTGCCTTTCCGTCCTGACCTCCGATTAGAACCGGTGCCCTCCTTTGTTAGGTTATAGTCGGTAAGGCCATTTGTTGCCACCACAGCAGTTTCCTGCCGTCTAAATTCTGCGTGCGCACACGCTTGCAAGCTTGCAGAGCTTGTCCTCCTCTGACATATTCATGCACATAATCGGTGTGCTTGAGTTTCTGCAATTGATCTCGAGCCACCCAACTTGAGTTTGTGGGAAAGAATTGCTCCCTCAATTCATTCTTCAAGGTAGTCCGCGTCTTAATTTCTGGTAGTGCAGTGTCCTCCGTGACTTCCTGTTTTGCTACCTTCTACTTTTGGCTACCTGTGCTTGCCTAACGGTGTTGCTTGTTGGGCAAGTACATACGTTTTTCTGGCGTACTACTGGCATATTTTGGTGTTGCGCTTTTTCGGTTTCATGTTTGTTGTAGTTTGTTTTGCCCAATACATGGGAAGAGGTCCTAGCAGCTCGGTTGTCTACGGGTACAACCATTGCTCTTGCCTCACTATGCTTGGGGAAGTTATACGCTCGTTTGGACCACCTATGTGTCAACCGAATAAATTAATTGGTCGATCTGACGTGTGCAGTTTCCTGCAGCCAGTGTTACTAATTTTCTGGTATGGGCATTTTCCTTCGTATGCCTTGGTGTCTCGTCGAGTGAGCAGCTCTAGTGCGCTGCACTCAAGGCATGCGAGGTGGCGCTGAACAACCACTCATACCATGCTGGCATAAGTTATAGATGCGGAGTCAGAGTTTGTCTAGCAGCTATATTCCGACCCAATTCCAAACATACTACGGGCACTTCCCATCAAGATGTCAATGGGTCTTCCAGGACGAGTTGAGTGGCACGGGGTCATTAGAGGCATGCACTTGCTTCTGTATTTCTTTAGGCAGGGGTGCCTTCTGACTTTCACGGAATTTGGGGACCCTACGACATCATAGAATTTTCACCGGGTTGCTATTTCTTATGTGGCTTGCTGTCAGATGTTTACTATGGACTATGTTAAGGATCTGCTCCCCTTGTTTGGGCTGACGATTCCTCCTCGCACGGGGGTTGACATTTACACTTGTCACCCGAGTGTTCTAGTTCGACAATATACATCTTGACGGGGGTTGCTATTTCTTATGTGGCTTGCTGTCAGATGTTTACTATGGACTATGTTAAGGATCTGCTCCCCTTGTTTGGGCTGACGATTCCTCCTCGCACGGGGGTTGACATTTACACTTGTCACCCGAGTGTTCTAGTTCGACAATATACATCTTGACGAGGTAGGTTTTTGGAGAGGGCACCAGCCTCTCACCTGTGCCGATAGTCAATTGGAAAAAAGTTCTCTACAAATATTCGGCCAGATTTGCATGGCATTGTTACCCACGAGGGTTGGTCCAGGGACTGGTTGGCTAGCTTCACGGATGGCAATCAGTACCTGGATTAGTGCCATGCTAACTTGTTGCATAGAAGCGACAATGTAGCAATTCTTGCGAGATTGATTGGCATTTATTTATTATCAGCGGGATTCAGAGGATCATGTTCACGTAGCACAGAGTTGTTTCGATTTTCGGAACTCTTGTTTTGCAAGCTGTAGAAACCCAATGGCCCTAACTCACTCTTAAAAGACGCCTTGAAAGAGGAAGATTACCCGAAAACTTATATGTAGCTTAAGGTTAGGTAACACAAGCAATCTGGGATTCAACACACCCCTTCATGCGCATGGTGAACTTTGCCAAACTACTGTGAACGAATATTGAGGGAAGGGCCCGATATCAATGTCAAATTCAACACGCCGGTGAACTTTGGCCAAATTACTATGAATGTGGGATTCTACATGCTCAACATCAGAAAAAGGCCCGGCTCTGATACAATGTAGAAACCCAATAGCCGCAACATACTTGAATTCTTTAGATCCTCCGGGATTACCCCGGTTCAAGTTACATTTGAAATCGGTTGTGCCTTTATGTTATTGAGAAATATCATTATCAATGATGGACTTTGTAATGGCATATTCTAAATGGTTGTGAGGTGTTCTTCGCGTATAATTAAGACTTTAACCGGGGATAAATCCGGAAGTTTGACATTCATTCTAAGAATATTTTTGACGTCATGGTCTTCTAAATTACCTTTCCAAATGACAATGTGTCCATTCCCTGTTCATATGGCATAAGTTATGACGTTAAAGAAATCACAAGGACCTCAGTGAAATTTGTTAGAGTTGATTTAGACTATTCCGGTTTCTAGTTATGGTCAACTATATGTAGTCTTATCAAGATGTACATCAGTTGATCGATCTCCTTGAGCAAATATTGTTAATCCGGAAGTATTATTGTAATTCTCTCAAATTATTATATTTAAATTTCTCATGAAAATTCTTGATTTACTAAAAGGTTATGTGTGCATTTTACTATATTATACGGATTTCAACTTGATTTTATGATTCTTATTGATTTTGTTGTGTTTTACAATTTGTTTAATTTAAAATAGTGTATTTAGGCATGGATACATGCTACTATATAAATAAAAGGCTCCCCCAGGCTGTCACTACCGGCTGCACGTGGTTGTGCTGGCAGCCAGACTCCCGCCATGGGTGGCAGCACCAGCAGCCTGCTTCCGGACACAATCGCCAGTGCAGGTGGCCATTCTCCTGTGGCGGTCCTTGATTTTTGTGGGTTTCTCTTCTGTGGGTCCGACAGCAGGTCCAATGTTTCGGTGAATTTTACATTTTTCGTGACTTTCCGTTTTGTTACCTTCTACAGCAATCATAATACAAAACTGGGTTAGATGAGTTGGTTGAGCAAATTTCATAAACATGGTATAATACAAGAGAAAAGGAGCTGAATTTGGTGAGGACTTCCATTCACTTGATTGCCATTTGGTTATAAAGATAACACCATTACCATCTAATTGATTATTATAGCAGTTCACCATCATTGGCAGTAGGAGTCCATAAGTCTTGCTAGTAGACTATTCTGTCAACTCATTTTGGGAAGATCTTAAATTAATGCAAAGACAACTAAACTTGAAGAAGTTATAATGAAAATAGGGTCAAATACAGGTTAATGGGTCTGTTATCTGTGTAAAATCTGTATCGGTTTTTACTTGCTTAATCGGTGGGAGGAGGATTGATAATAAATGAATATATCTATAAACCCCTAATTAACCAGCCCAAGTCCGACCCAACCTGCCCATTTGTTATGCGTTGAAAATTGGAATAGACCATGACCAAGGATTGCCTAAACCAATCACTAGAAAATCCATACAATAGGCTATTGACAGTAAAAATGGGAGATTTCCCTTTGTTTCTTTGCTTTCCTGTCCTAGCTAGCCTTTTCACTTCTGTACCTTAATTGAAGTAGATACCATATCTGTGCCTATTATTTGGGCATACTAATCCTTCTCGTTATCTCCAATGCACTTCTTCCCTCCACCCTCAGCAGCATCTCTTCCATCCCCTCAATCTTTGTACAGTAGATTGGCTACAATACTAGGTAACTGTTAATCCCCCCCCGGGAACCCCGAACGCCCACAAATTTATATAGTTTGATGTCTTATTGAATTGAAATTCGTTTAGTTTTGTTGTTATATAGTTGTATAATTTGTGTGGTGGTTTGAGTCCAAGGATTCAAGATGGTCATGTGTAGGAATTGCAGTTATTTGCTCTGTATCGTTCAAGAAGCCGATTTGTTTTCAGTTCCCGTGATGCATTTATTTTACTTCTTGTTACTTGCTTTGCTAAATGCATCTACATGTAATTCACAAAAACTTGATCTCTTTTTTATTTTATTTTATTTTATTTTTCCCCGGGGGGTGGCGGTGGGAGTTTACCTTTATATTTCCTAAACTCTACTCCCTTCATTCAAACACATCCAAAGGGAGCATAAGGACGAAGGATTTTGGTATAGGATATGATTTTGATAAGGTACTTTTCGAAATTTTAAGTTAAAATTCCTTGTTTGTTTATTGCAGAAATGAATTTATAAAATCCCTTGGAACTTAAAATGGGATTTAAGGGGGGATAAAATCGCATCTCTGAATACCTCCCAAAGGTGTTTTTTGTAAATCTTTCCAAATGATGTATACTTTTCCACCTCCAGGTGAAATTATGCCAATAAAATGTCAATTTTCAGAAGTATACCCAAGCAACCCATTTGAAAATGATGGCATTTTAAAATTTAAAATTTCAAAATCCCGTCTTTTTTAAATTTCATGAACTTATCAAATTCCTTACCCAAACACTTGCCTGATGTGAATGTCACATTTGGTATTGCAGAAATCAAATTGAATCTCATAGGAATGAATTGATTTTTGTTCTCGCAAATGTCTCCTATTTTCTTTTACTTCACTACCGTTTAGCTGCTCTATTTTTTTCCCCCCAAAACAATTCTATTTTGGTTACAGATGCACTCCAAGAGCAAATAAATGCTTCAGGAGCAGGCCTTGATTCGACTGTTGGAGAATCATCCCCGCCGGAGAAAATTTCGGCAAGAGAAAAAACAGAAGAAAACTATGAGCACATGGGCTTAAACATTGAGCAAGTTCCGGTAGAAGAAGACGAGCCTCGTCACCGTCAGCGGCTGCACGAGTTTTCTTTGGAAACCAGTGCTGAAGCAGCTCCTAATGTGGAACACCAATTCATCTCCAGCTTTGCTTGGAGATCTTCGGCACATGAAGAGGAAAAAGAAGAGACGAGAAGCCTCTTGGCATTGAGGAATGATTCTGAAGAAGACGTTTCGTTTTCATTGCAGTTAGGAGAGCCGGAACCGAAGAGAAGAAAACAATCTGGGACTGTTTTGGACCTCGAAAAACCTGAAATGAATTGAAAAAAGGAGTAAGCCTCTCTATATATTTTTTTACATGGGTGCTTCACAATTCTGTTTCTAGGTTACCTCATTTATTAAATAATTATTATAACCTCAAGTCAGTTGTATACTATAGAGAAGATGCTTGTTAAATAACTGTATTTTTCCCTTCTTTTACTTGTATCATAAAGAAATAAGATTATGAGAGGTTGGACAATGGTGTATTTTTATCGACCAACGAGTTATGTTCAAGGGTGTGATTGCAGTGACCAAGCCATGTCTTGACAAAGAGGTTAGGTAATGTGCTTGTAACAGTAGAAGGGATAGAGCGATTTTTGTGAGGAAATCTTATTATGCTAGTTAATAGTTTGTAGGGTGGTCTTGGATCTCTCTCAACTCTAAAAGTTAACTCATGAGGAAATTTTTTTCCTCACATTTATAACTTGACTATCAGTCCTTTCCATACCCTATGTGGGGTAAACTCAATGATCTTCCCCTCACACATCAAACCTTTGGTCGATTAACTTCTGATCAGACTCTCTCTCTGTGGTTACTAGGTTAGAGGAGTTGTAGTTTGGGCTTTAATACTAGTGTAGGGGTAGTCTTGGATTTCTCTTAATCCCAAAAACAAGCTCATAAGATAAGTTTATAACTTGACTATTAGTCATTTTCACACCTGATGGGATAAACCCAATGGGATAAACCCAACATATGGGATAAATCCAACATAGTTGCACTTAAAAATTCAAAAAAGGTTGTCAATGTGTCAACCTTTTTGCTAAATATACTTTCCTCTATTTCTGGTGTGTGTGGTGGGGTTGGGGGTGGCTTGGGGTATGGTATTTGCGGGGCGTGGTGGGGAGGAACCGAATTATGGAGTAGTGGTAAAAATCACAATCCGAGAAGAACAAAAGGGGCGTTAACCACATGACAAGGGTAGTGGTCGGAAATATGATTGAAGAGTGTATATCTATATCTATACTTGATATAAAGGCTTATTTGATGGAAATATATATATATATATATATATATATATATATATATATATATATATATATATATATATATATATATATATATATATATATATATATATATTAACATTGTCATTTTTGGTAATTTTTATGTTCTTTAGTCAAAATTCTATAGTGAATAATAAAGAGGGATAAAGATGATGGCAATCATGTAATTTTGTTTTTAATTTTGTTCTTTTGGTAATTTTATATTCTTTACTCAAAATTATAAATTCATCATTCGAAATTTGAGCATCGTTATATTTTCTCCCTAACTTATAATATTTACATATTATTCTAAAATATATAATACTTTTAACCTAATATTTTCACATTCGTACAAAATATATTTTTATTTGATCGACTAATCTTATCTGATAGTCATAATTTTAATAAAATAATTGCACTTTTTATTCTTGTAACTTACATTATATTTTATTTTTTATTAACTTTAAATTAAAAAAAGAAAAAGAAAAAAAGAAACCTAAGTTGATATTCCAAAAAGGTAACCCAATTTTCAAATTGAATAAATTATTGATTTTAATCTTAAATTTTGAGTGTAGTTAGATTTTACCTCCTAATATTTAAATACTCATATAGTTGGATATAATAATTTTCTCAATGTAGATGCTCAATTTTTAAATTAAATGTTATAGATTTCACCTTTAAATTTGGTTGTACTTCCATTTATTTTTTAATATTTATTGTTTTTATTTTCTATTAGTCCATAGTTTATAATAGAAACCCATAACAAAAGTAGAAAGTAAAACAAGAAAAATAAATTGAAAAAAATAAAAAAATACAACAAAAAAGCGAATGAAGAAAATAAAAAATAAAGAACAAAAAAATATTGAATAATGAAAAAAAAAAATTCAAATATCAAATATAAAAAAGAAAAATAATGACTATAAATTGAATATAAAGAACCAAAATAAAAACACAAAAATTAAAAAAACAATATATATATAAAATAAAAAATTAAGAAACACAAAAAAATGAAGTACACGAAGTGAAGAAAGAAGAATTAAATACTCTATAATCTTTTGACTCCTTTAAGTCGGTAATTTGAAACAGAGTGACATACCTATAAACGTTAATGTCAACTAGAATTGGAAACACTATTCATAAATAGGAAGAAAAAATCGAGGTGAGGTGAGCTTCAAAGTCTATAACCTACTGAAAGTAGGTTATGACTTATAAATTAGTGTTTATTGTTATTCCTTGGAAACTTTGAAAGATTTATGTAATGCTTTTGATACGCGATAAAAAAAAAAAAAAAAAATTAATCTGGCATTCTTGACAAATCCCTAATGTTTATTCTACTTAAGTCCCAGATGTTTATTTCCCAGATCTTCCCATTTCGATTTTTGACTTATTTGAAATTCCAAATTTATAGTTGTTATTTTTGAATAATGTGTAATGTATCTAAAGCTATTTCATGTCCATATTCATCAAAAAGTTCAAAAATAAATTTGAATAGATTTAAGGGGGTCAATGTTATTGGTCAAAGGGCTAAGTTTTACGGATGAATATAAGATTTTGTAACTGTTGGGTAAATTTGAAAAATAGGCCACTAAATATCATGAAAATTCAAGGAAGATAACAAGAGAAATAGTGAAAATACTAGGAATTTTTTTTTGAGAAAAACTCTCTTTGAAATTCATCCTTGAAATCAAGATTTTGTGGAAAAGAGAGTGAGATCTTAAAAAAAATAAAAATTGTGTTGATCATAATCCATCTACCTATCTAAATTATTTGATTGATTCAATTTATTCTCTATATCCCGGTTTGATCTTTCTTTATTTTATTCATCAAGATCTGAATCTATATTTGGTTATTCATCTCGTAATATCTTATTGAATATTACTTGTAATTTTCTGTTATCAGATCTCTGTTTGAAAAATACTCATTGTTTGTATTGAAAATATTTTTTTATTGAGTATAGATCTTGTGATTGATCAATAATCATTCTTGAACTTGATATCATTACTTCTAGGTTAGTGAGCTGGTAAAAATCTTTGTCTGCACTCACATATTTTAAACTTGATCTATTTATTAGTAAGTGGATATTTTAAACTTGAGTTATTTATTAGTAATCAAGCTCAACCATTTAATAGATTTTATCTGGATTATTTGTCTACCTGCTCACATTGATTAATTAGATAAACTTCTACGAAGTTATAATTTGTTTATTTGTATTTTTGTGTTCACTTCTATGTTCTATCACACTTCGCTGAGCTGAATCGTATTGATTTTTATAAGTGTTGTTAGAATCTATTTGTATCTATGAGATTAAGAGCTTGAACTCAAATATAATTAGTTTGAGTGAAAGCGTGTTTCAGTATAAGGGTATTTATTTAAGAGTTTGATTTTCACATAGAAAAAACATCAAAATATAGTGGATTGAATTCATTATGATAGCTTAGGGGAACAAACGTAAACAAGTGTAACTTGTTGAATTGCTATAAAATTCTCTGTCATTGTCGCTATCCTTTCCATGTTGGGTTGCATGTTTGTGCTTGCGCTAATATTTTTCCGCCTATAATGTAAGATAAAAAAATTGATAAAAATTTGGAAAGGTCAAAAATACTTTAGATTCAAAAGTTTTAAACCACCCAATTTACCCCTCTTGGGGTATTACTTTGGGCTAATAGATTCATGCATCTTTGTTCTTTACAAGGATCCCATATTCCCACACCCAAACACATACAAAACAAACATTAGCAAAGAAAAATAAGACCAAACAACCCTGAAAAAAGAGATTCTTGTATGCGTACTACGCCGAAAACCTATCCCTGTCATGATGAGAAGAATAGTCGATATTTGGACCACTTGGTATGATTCCAAATGGGTTGATAGTAGGATGGCTTCCATAATAATGTTTCTTGATGTGGTCCATGTTAACTGTGCTACTCATGCCGGGAATTTGGAAGATGTCTTTGGTGTAATTATACAGGTTCGGGTACTCCCGCAATAGTTTCTTGTTGCACTTGAAGTGAACTGCATAAACCTGCGATTTAGAAATTAAACAGATATCAACATGCGACGTGACAGCATAAGAAGCAGCAAAGAGCACGTTTTTTAAACTGTGAATAAAAAACCATACCTCATCGAATCGTATAAGGGTCACAAACAAGCGAATATCTGCTTCAGTAAGCGTCTTTCCACATATGTATCGCTGCTTGCTAAGTATCTCCTCACACTTGTCCAATGCATCATACAAGTTCTTCACAGCCTGCCAAACAAATATACATGAACATTCTTTGGGTAGAGAACAATCAATAGAAACCTCTAAATATACCATATGGCACCCATAGATTTTTAGGAAAAAGATTAAGGTACAATTTGAAAAAGGTATTAAAGTTTTTTTTTTTTTTTTTTTTTTTTTTGAGTAAAAGTACAGTTCGTTTTGCAATTTTTTTTTTAAAGTATTTTTAGAAATCAAGAAAATAAAACAAAAAATATTTAATAATTTTTATTTTATAGTTTAAGAGATTGATGGATATTCACCCAAATTTTGTCAACCCTTTACAAAAATCTTTTGGGATAAGAGATTGTTTATGGATAACATTATATATCATATTTGTGTTATGAAACACACCTTCGATTGTTGTTTTTGTTTTTTAAGTAAAAATATATTTTTTTTGTTCAATTAACTTTTTTTATTATAAAAAGTACTTAAAGAAAACCTTTACGAAAGGGTACCTAAGCTTCTCTGTGGAAGCCAAATCAATGATAACTAATAATAAGGAGCAGAAGGAAAAGCATAAGAAATACTAACCTCCTCGTATGGCTCTTGATTCTTCGCAAACCCACATTTATAAACTCCATTATTTATTGTGTCATATATCCATTCGTTTACTTCATTTATCTTGGCTTGCAAGTGAAGAGGATATAAATCCAAATCTGCATTCTCTGCTATATTGTTGAATTCAGTATTAAACATGCGGATGATCTCTGCACTCTCGTTATTCACAATTGTTTTGAGTTTCTTATCCCAGAGAATCTGTCATAAATTATAGATGCATTAGATAAACTTCTAACATCAAATGTCGGAAAGAACTATGAAAGGGGCGACGGTCAGTTATTTGAACATAAATAGATAACATACAGGAACCGTATATTTTCCCGAGTAGTTTGAACTTGCAAGCTCATAAAGTTCTCTAATACTTTTTGCTCCATTGAAAGGGTCAGGCTCAGCTCCTGGTTCCTCGTTATGTGAATTCGGAAATACCCATCCCATGTGTTCATCACTATCTTTTGTTCTACCCCATTTGGGGTTCACTGACTAAGATATGTGGCAAGAAACAATCTTCAGTAACCATAGAGATTTAAATCGGAAGATAAGAGTCCATTCATGAAGGGATTTGCAAAATTTTCTCAACAAATTGTCTAAAGAAAATTTTACAAATTCTTTTCTTCACTAAATGGATTATAAGAGTGCGTTTGGGTGAAGTATTTGAAGAAAGAATTTGATTTGAAAAGTGGGTTTCTAAAATTTTCCCAAGAAAATTATTTAACAATTTTTTTTACAAATTCCTTTTACAAATCAAATTCCTATTTTAAAAATGTTGAAATATTTATTTTCCTACTTATTTAATGTTTAATATCTTAGACATCATATTGACCCTTTTTGGAAATTTTCCTATTCCATTTAGTAGCCTATTAATGAGCAGCAATATTCTTCCTTATTTAGTCAATCGTTTTGGCTATATAATAGAGAGTGTAGAGCACTATTATGATATAACAATACAATAGAAAATATTCTCTTCCTCTCCCATATCCTTTTTGGTATTCAGAGCCTGAAACAAAAAAGCCACGTCACCTGACTCTTCCTCTGCCCTACTACAGGTCTACTCTTGTCAGCCACGTGCTCCTGCCTCTACCAACATCTTCCTCGCATTCAGGTATACCTCTATATCCCATGCTCTCTGATCTTGTACCGCCTCGTTACCCCACCAGAGACCATCTCCTCCCTTCCTGTTACCTTCTTGCTAGTTGTACTAATCATTTGATTGCCAAGTATATGTTTTTTCAGGGTCTCTTGTATCAATACAAATTTGTTCTTGGGCAAGTTGACTAAGTCTCACTTCCTCGCTTAGTTCATGACGCCCTCTTGGATCCAAATTGGGTAGCTACTATGAAAACGGAAATGGATGCTCTTCAGCAGAATCAGACATGGAAACAGGTTGATCTGCCGCCTAGTGAGCGGTTGGTTGGTTGTAAGTGGTGTTTAGTGTTAAGTATCTAGCGGATGATTCCATTTATTGGTATAAGGGATGCCTCGTCGCCAAAGGATTCACGCAAGTACCGCGCAAAGACTTTGGTGCTACATTTGCCCCTGTTACTAAGTTTACGACAATTCACCTTCTTGTCTCCTTAGCTACTACTCACTCTTGGCATCTTCATCAGATGCCTGTCAAGAATGCATTCCTCAACGGTCATCTATCTAAAACTATTTACATGGACCTTCCACCGAGTTTTTGGGCTTAGGGGGAGTATTCAGGGAAAATTTGTCCTCTTCGAAAATCTATTTATAGACTAAAGCAGTCCCCACGAGCATGGTTTAGCCGATTCAGTGATGTCATCCTCACTATGGGATTTACCTACTGTCATTCTAATTACACGTGCTTCATTCATTGTCGTCTTCAGGCTTAGTGCATTATTACTTTTGTCTATGTGGATGATATCATCATTACAAAAGATGACACGCAAGGCATTAACTGTGTTAAAAATGACCTCGGAAAGTTTTTCAACATCAAGGATTTGAGTCCCTTGTATTGAGGTTGCTAGATCCCACAAGGATATATGCCTATCCCATTGGAAATATGCCTTTGATCTCCTTCAAGATACGGACATGCTTGGATGCAAACCTGCATCAACTCCTACGGATCCAAACCTTAAATTATCAGCAGAATCAGGGGAACTACTACCGAAGCCATCCGTGTATTAGTAATTCGTGGGCCACCTCATCTACCTGACTAACACAAGGTCATATCTTACCCATGTCACAAGCATTGTAAGCCAAGTTTTGCATACACCACGCATATCTCACTTGGATACAGTCTATCACATCCTTCGATACCTTAAGACGTTCTCCAGTCTTGGTCTCTTCTATGTGATCGGGTCAATAAGGGTTCTCCTACTTTACAAATGTTGATTATGCAAAGATCTATTGATAATAGATGATCAACTTCTTGTCAGTGCACCTTTCAAGATAGCCACCTTATCTCGTAGAAAAGCAAAAATCAAGTTGCCGTCTCCCGAAGTCTTGTTCTTCAGCCAAAGTCGAGTATTTGCTACGGCTCAAGCAATGTGTGAACTTTTTTGGTTACGTTTCCTCCAGATTGAATTAGGGTTCCTTGAGACAAACTTGTCTACGCCATTCTGTAATAACAAGCCAGCCATAATGTTATCTTCCAACTCCATCCTTCATGAGAGATCCAAACACATTGAAGTTGATGTCAATTTCATCCGAGAGAAAATTCGGTCAGGAGTCACTACTCCTACATTCGTCTCATAGTCCGAGCAGGCAAGTGATGTGTTCACCAAATCAACTGGACCATCCATTCTTGAATTAGCCATTGCCAAGGTAGGGCTCATTAATATTGTTGCCTCAACTTGAGGGTCAGTGATGAAATATTTATTTTCCAGCCTAATTAGTTTTTAAAATCTTAAAGGTCACGTTGACAATTTTTTATAGTTTTCCTATTCTGTTTATTAGCCTCTATTGTGATGTAGCAATACAATAAAAATTATTCTCTTCCTCTCCTATATACTTTTGAAAAACTCACCCAAACACAGCCTATGATTTTATACTATAACTTACTGTGAAACTGATGGCTCTGTCGATCCCTTTAATCTTCAAGTATGCAAGGCACCTAGATGCCCAGGGACAAGCATATGATATATAGAGATGATATCTGCCAGTTTCAGCCGGAAAAGTGGAGTTGGGATCCCTTGATATAAAATTGCGGAATGTGGAAGGAGTTCTTACAAAAGCACCGGATTTTGACAATTCATCAAGTGCAGAACGAGCCATTTGAAGAGTAAAGCTGATCAATAACAGTCACTTTAAGTAATATGCAATGAAATAAACTTATTGTATCTTTTGTTTAGTTTTTGAAAATAGTTTCTGAAAATTCTGAAAACAACTATCAAAAATAGTTTTCGAAAGTTGTGAAAAGTTGTTTAATTCAGTTATGAAAAAAAGAATATTTATTAATAACGTGTAAAAAATTGAAAAGTAAAAATGATAAGATTGATTGAAAGATAATAATAATGATGGTTATTCGGTGAATGTGGTAAATAAAAATTTGTAGAGAAATATAAAGATATAAAAGAAAAATGTTAAAATTAAATTTAATATTAGAAGTAGGTGATACAATAAATTGGGTATTGGAAAAATTGCTTTCTAAATGCGTTTTTGAGTTGTATTGTTAGAAGAGAAATAATAATATTTTAAGTTTCTAAAAACCGAAAAACTACTTGAATTCTCAACGAAACAGCCCCTTACTAGTTTTTTTTCTTTTCTTTCCCCTCATTTTGAGTTCTCATCTCTTATTTGTTTTGATACATTATAGTGATACATAATTCACTATTTTGAAGGTTTTAATTTGATCAGGAATGGTTCTTCCAATAGGTAGAAATCAGAGGCACTTTATTCGTCGAAATCATACTGTAAAATAAGGATTGAAGAGATTTTTTCACAAACCAATCACAAATAGTGAGGATCAACCAATATAACACTCAAAATCCAACCGATATTTCAATTTTATAAATCAATATAGCAATAAACATCCCTAGTCTCTGATATAAGCAACACAGCATCAATTCAGACATTCAGCGTCAAGATCTGATAACTTCTAACCAACTGAAAACAAGTCAACGGGTCTGGAACGATCCAGAAATAGAAAATCAAAATTCAGTTTAAAGCTTTCACTCAAATTTCAGGTGTTAAGATCGAAGCATAAAACAAAATTTGACTGCAGGATTATCTCACGAGCGAATACCTGAAATGGGTTTCCGTGAACCAGAGCGGCAGGAAATGTGAATGGTGCTTCACGTTTGCACCAAATCTGCTGCTGTGTAGTTTGAACTCAAAAGCGATCAGCTCATTTTTTAATTAATATTTTATTACAATTATACTCTTATCTTAAATTTTCATTAAGTATCATTAATTAAAAATTTAAAAATATTACACACCTCTTTCTATTTAACTATTCATTCCATTGGCTCCATATTCTACTCTTATCAAATTACATCTTCCACTCCTCTCCGCCACAACCAAACTTCAACCGCCAACATTAATTAAAAAAAACCTAGGAACTTCCCATTTCCATCATTTAGGGCAAGATTTTAATCAATTTTGAAAAAATCATGAGTGACGAACAACTCCGAGCATCAATGGTACATTTTTAAGCTGTTTTTTGTATTTTTTTTTCATCAAACCTTAAAAATCGCGATTTGTATTACAGGTATGTGAAAATTGCACTCAAACGGGTCCGTAGGTACGCAAAAGCTATGTTTTTGTAAAAGTTATATTTTTGTAGCCCTGTAGGTCTGCTTTGAACATTCTTGCGTGGATCTATACGTCCGCCAAATGTCTTGTTGCATGGTCTGTGCAACATCTAGTTTTGCGGACCCATAGATCCGTGCAACACCTTTTTGTGCGGATCTATAATTCTGTGCTATCAGTTAACAAATCCGACGGATTTCAGTTGAATCTTTTTTCTACAGTATTACAAAATAAAATTTCCACACAATGTAGTAAAGTAGAAAATGTTATTGTAGCCGATTAAAGCAACGAATTCATTATGCATGAGGTAATTTTTTTATTTGGTACCTAGATGTTCAAAATGATGTTGCTCCACTTGGTTATGCTCATTTTAAATCATGTTTGATTTATTCATTTTTGTTTTTGTAGATTTTCTCAAGTTGAGAGGCTATGATAAATTGGGTACGCAAAGTTGGTAAAAGATTTGAATTTGTGAACATAATTAGGACTAACTTGAAATATTATATCTACGCATTAATTTCTATTTTTGGTATCTTTATTGTAAGGATTTATTAATCCATTTATTTCAATAGTATTCTTCATAATTTAGCCTGCTCATGCGGCTATATAATTAGGGGAATAAAACTCATTATGTATGTACAAAAAAATTAATATATTTTCTTTCTCTTCTCCCTATATCTTTTATGGTATCACGAGCCAATTTTTTCCACCCAAACCCTATCGGCAACCGTCACTAGCTGTTGAAACCACCAAATTGCCACCACCGCCGCCACCAGCCCCAAAAACTTAGCCGCCGTCCTTCCTGCAAACCCTAGCCGCCGCCAACTCGCATTTGTAAACCCCTAGTCGCCACCGCCTCAAACCCTAGGTGCCACCATCCCATCCCACCCCTGCAAATCTTAGTCGTACCCACCTCTTCCATCGTGAACCACAACCACCTTTGCAAAACCACTGCCCATGGTGAACCACACCCACCCCTGCGAAACCCTAGCCGCCATGAACCATCGCAAACTACTGCCCGTTCGCAAACAACTGTGAACCCAAACCCTAGCCGCCGCTGTTGTCACATCGCGAACCACAAACTTGCGAACCAGTCCTGCGTTCCATCTCGCACATCGCATATTGATGTGCTCCTGTCTACTATTGCCACGTTGTGGATTTTTCTTCGTGTAAATCTCAACTGCTCATCGCGGTTGTTCTCCATCCGTTGGTGTTCCGGATGTCTTAACTATACGACCATCTCTTCAATGATCTGGTAACTATGTTAAGGTTACCTTTCTCATATTATACCTTCTTTTTTCAGAGCCCCGTCAGTCTTCCGTAGCATTTGTTCGTCTATTTCATTGCTATAATCTCATCTCGTCTGTATTAATGGCATCTAGAAGAGAAGGCGACGTCCCATCTCGGACCATTCCTGCTCCACAACTACTTGTCTGTTTAGACTCTACCCGTGCCCTTGAGGCCACGGTCCAATGTGTTACCACTGTTTTACTCAATGGAGCAAATTTCTCTACCTGGTCTCGCTCTCTCTATCTCTACCTTGGTGGAAAACGTAAGACTGGATGGCTCAACGGCACTGAGCCCAAGCCAGATATCAACGATTCCAAGTTTGCTAAGTGGGACTCTGATAATTGTACCATCTTCGGGTGGATATTCAATTATATGGAGGAATGGATCTATAATATCTTCATGTTCCATGAGATTATCAGTGGATTATGGTCTGTTCTTACGAAGATGTATGCCCATTCTCGCAATGAATCACGGATCGTCGAGCTTTACCATGAAATTTCCCATGCCTCCCAGGCATCCTTGGGAATTTTAGTTGCGAATTACTTTGGCTACCTTCAATCTCGATGGGAGGAACTTGCACAGTATGAACCTCTAAGTGAATTCCCTGAGGATGTTGTTAAGATTGAAGCCAAGCGCCAGGATCGTCGACACACATACCATTTCTTGATGGGTTTAAATACGGAGTACGATAATCTTCGCACTCATATTTTGAACACATTATCGATTCCAGATCTATACAATTCATTCTCTATTGTTGACAACGATTCAAAATGCCGGTTCTTTCTCCCACCTGAAGTCACTCCTTCAGTCCCTGAGTAGATAACCTTTCCAGCTCCCTCTGGTCCTTGCCCATCAGGCACGCGGATATATTGTCACTAATGTCGAAAGCCTAGTTACAACATTGATGGCTGTTACAATCTTTATCCTGAATTGAAACCTTGAAACCTAGGAGGGAGGAAAGGAAGAGGAGGACCATGTACTGGTGTTATTGTTGATATTATCCCTGATCCCGCAAATCCTCCACCAGTTCTCCTGGATATTTCCCACCTCTAGGCTCAACTTGCCCAGCTTCAGGCTCAGTTAACCACTTTGGCATCGTCTTCCAGCCCCACGACTGCTTTTGTCTCGGGTACTCTTATTGCGTTTCATGGTAAGTCTGGTCGCCCTACTTGGATTTTGGATTCTAGGGCTAACAATCACATGATTGATGAGTTTTCTACCTTTACCTCCCCTCTTTCACCTATCAACCAATCTGTATGCATTGCCGATGGTACCTTTATCCCTATTCATTGTCAGGGAAATGTCTGTTTCTCCCATAATATCACTTTTCACTCTGTTTACTATGTTCCTAAATTTACCTATAATCTTCTATCGGTTAGTCGTCTTGCTAAAAATCTTAACTGCACCGTTGTTTTCTTACCTGATCGTTGCTTCTTACAGGACCTGACTACGAGGAAGATTTTTGGCAGGGGATATGAACGCGATGACCTCTACTATTTCGACAACCCTCCACCTCCACCCGTTCCATCTTTTAGTTTGCAAGCTTCTGTATTACCTGTTTTTTATTTTTCTATGTGTTCTTTCAAAAATTTAAACTTGTAGCATACCCGTCTAGGACATGCAAACTTTCAGTATTTATGTTGGTTGTTTTTTTCTCTTAATAAAGCTTGCAAGAACTTTAAATTTCACTATGTAGTTTATGAATTGTCTAAACACACACGTACTTCTTATATTCCTTGAATGCACCATGCCTCCCAAGCATTTGATCTTATCCATTATGATATGTGGGGACCTTTTCCTGTTATAGCCTTTTCCAAACACCGCTACTATGTCACTTTCATAGATGATTATAGTCGGTACACTTGGGTTTATTTGATGAAACACAAATAAGAGGTTTACACTCACTTTACCTACTTCCTTCAAATGATAAAAATCCAATATAAAATCGTAGTGTGCAATATCAGATTAGATAATGGACATGAATACTTATCCGATGATTTTCGGGCTGAGCTTAATAAGCAAGGCATCCTTCAACAACTTACCTGTCCTTACACCCCTAAACAAAATGGTGTGGCGGAACATAAGAATCGTCACATCATGTCTGTAGTTTGTTAATGTTCCCAAATCTTTTTGGCATACAACAGTTCTTACTGCTGCCTATCTCATTAATCGCACACCGAGCCGTGTCCTTATAGGTAAAACCCCCTTCGTAATTTGCAACCCACTAGCACCCTTTTCTCTATCTTACCCCGTGTCTTTGGTTGTACGTGTTTTGTCCAGAATCGGAGCCCTACTCTCACTAAGTTAGATGATAAATCTATCCGGTGTGTTTTCCTCGGCTATTCTTCCATATCAAAAAGATATAGGTACTATGATCCAATTACCCACTTTACTTACCACTCTCTCAATGTTACGTTCCTCGAGACTGTACCCTACTTTTTCAGTACCATACATTCTTCACCTATTGAGACAGCCATTACTAAGGATCATCCCTCACTTCCGCGTCCTATCTCTGTCTTAGATATATCTTCTCCGCCCACATCAGACCCACCACCTGACCCCTCACTTGTCCCCTTACGAGTCTACTCCCGTCGTGCACGTGTCTCACATCCCCTGCCGACATCTTCTCCGGACTCAGGTATATCTCCATCTCCCATTATCTCTGACCCTGTTTCCCACCGTTACCCGACTCGGGAACGTTGCCCACCATCCCGCTATCTTCTTTCATGTTCTACTAATCATCCGATTTTCAAGTATTTGTCTTTTCATGATCTCTCGGCTCAATATAAATCATTTATTGGACAACTTGATTCAGTTGTCATTCCTCGCTCCGTTCATGAGGCCCTCTTGAATCCAAAGTGGGTTGCCACTATGCAAGCAGAGATGGATGCCCTACAGCGGAATCAAACATGGAACTTAGTTGACTTGCCGACTGGTGAACAACTGGTTAGTTGTAAATGGGTCTTCAATGTCAAATATCTGGTTGATAGATCGATTGATCGGTACAAATCAAGACTTGTTGCTAAGGGTTACACACAAATCTAGGGCAAAGACTTCGGTGCCACCTTTGCCCCGGTTGCTAAGTTGACTACTGTCCGACTCATTGTTTCGTTAGTTGCATCCTATTCTTGGCCTCTGCACCAGCTGGATGTCAAGAATGTATTCCTTAATGGTGACCTGACTGAGACTATCTATATGGAGCCTCTATAGGAATTTTGGACTCAGGGGGAGTATTCGGGCAAAGTCTATTGACTCTGAAAATCCCTCTATGGACTTAAGTAGTCTCTTCGTGCGTGGTTCAACTGATTCAGCGAAGCTATCCTTACTATAGGGTTTACCTAGTGTCACTCAGATCATACTTTCTTTATTCGTCATCAACACCAGGGACAATGCATCATTATCTCAGTCTATATAGATGACATTATTATCACAGGAACGACGTACCTGGTATTCCGCAAGTAAATAAGGATACCAGACATATTTTTCATATCAATGATTTGGGTCCTTTTCGCTACTTTCTCGGTATTGAGGTTGCTCGGTCTCAGAAAGATATCTCTCTATCCCAGCGAAAGTTCGCCCTTGATCTTCTTCAAGACACTAGGATGCTTGGACGTAGACCTGCCTCTACTCCTATGGATCCGAACCTTAAGTTAACAACAGACTCAAGAGAATTATTATCAGATCCGTCAGTATATCAGTGACGTGTGGGTCGCCTAATCTATTTGACTAATACAAAGCCAGATCTTACGTATGATGTCAGCATTGTGAGCTAGTTTATGTACTCACCACGTACATCACACCTGGATGTTGTCTACAATATCCTTCGGTACTTCAAAACATACCCTGGTCTTGGGCTATTTTATATGACAGGGGCACATGATGGACTCTCTTACTTTACAGATGCTAACAATGTAGGATCAAAGGACGATAAACGTTCGACCTCTGGCCTGTGTACCTTTAATGGAGGACACCTAATCTCGTGGAAAAGTAAGAAGCAATCCGTCATCTCCCGATCTTCTACTGAAGCTGAGTATTGTGCTATGGTTTAAGGAACGTGTGAACTCATTTGGCTTCGTTCTCTTTTGACTGAGTTGGGTCTTCTTGTGAGAAACTCATCTAAGTTATTTTGTAACAACAAGTTTGTCATAATGTTATTCTCAGACTCAGTCCTTCATGAAAGGACGAAACACATCGAGATAGATATCCACTTTATTCGTGAGAAAGTTCGATTGAGAATCATCACACCAACCTTCATCCCATCTTTAGAACAGACTGCTGATATGTTCACTAAGTGTACATGACCATCTCTTTTTTAGTCAGCTATTAGCAAGTTAGGGCTCATCAACTTTTTTGCCTCAGCTTGAGGGAGAGTATTGAAATATTATATCTACGCGTTAATTTCTATTTTTGGTATCTTTATTGTAGGGCTTTATTAACCCATTTATTTCAATAGTATTCTTCCTAAATTAGCCTCCTCCTGTGGCTATATAATTAGGGGAATAAGACTCATTATATATGTACAAAGCAATTAATATATTTTCTTTCTCTTCTCCCTATAGCCTTTAACTTCTATTATATTCATATCATCATATAAGAATATCAAATATTCTTATATGCTGTGAGTGATTCTAATAGAGGTTTATTAAGAGTTTAGAAAAAATAAAAAATTACGTTGTTTTACCTAGTAATACTAAAATAAAAATAAAAAAAGAAAAAGAAAAAGAAAAAATACTTCCAAAAACTTCTTTAATAGCTTCCATTGCTACTAGCTTTATCTTCAAAACATTTTCTCATTTCTTCTCATTTAAATACAATAACTAAACTCTGAAATCAATACTCAATAAAAGGATTAGTCCTTTAAAATACCTAAGTTATTTGTTTCATCAAAACATCAAATAATTTCTTAGGGTCAACAGTTCACAAATAGATTTAAGTGCATGATTCTTAACAGTCTGGAAGTGGAAGTATACAATTTTATAGAAAGACAATCTAGATTGTTTTCCTAACTAACAAGCGTCACAAAATTTATCTCTAACATACTTAGTGTCGGGTAATCCTCAAACTAGATTGTGCTTAGAGATATTAGAGATTAATTCCATACTAGCATGTCCTAGGCGTCTATTCCATATTAAACTACATTCTGATAGTGAGCTTAAATATGTCAGCTTTGGTTTTGCAATGTCATCAAGTGAGCTGATATAGACATTTTAAAATCTAGATACAATGAATAAGACTTTATGATCGTCAATGTTTTCTATTATGCATCTATTATTATCAAAAGTAACTCTATAACCTTTATCACAAAATTGATTGGTACTAAGTAAATTATGTTTTTGGCCATCAACAAGTAAAACATCTTCTATAATAGTTTTAGAGTTACCTATATTACCAATTCCAATGATTTTGTCCTTGGCATTATCTCTGAATATCACATGACCTCCATCTTTAGGTGTCAAAGATACAAACTTGTTTTTATCACCCATTATGTGCCGTAAGCATCCACTATCCAGAAACCACTTGCCCTTGTATATTGATGTTTTCATTTTAATCTCATTTTTGTTTGCTATTAAGGCAAGCATTGTGGTCTCCTCCTCAGTGGATGAACTGTTTGAACTTTTGTTATCCGTGTCATCCCAAATGGTCTTTATGGCCTTCGTTTTCCCTTTCTAGGAAGGCCATCCTTTTCTGCACCAGTGTTTTTTTTGGGCTCCAAGTAGTCAGATTTGAGAGTGATCAGTCTTGTGACACCTAAAAACATGTGACCTTTGATATGTCTGTCTGCTTTCTTCATTTGAATGCACCTTTGGAAAACTGATAAAGTTCCTTGTCACAAGGGCCAAGATTTGCTCTTGGTCACTATCTAGGATTTCTTTATCATCTTCGTGATAACTAAATGCACACCCAAATAAACAGAAAGATAATAATATAGCACACAAAGATATATCCTGATTCAGTAAGGTACTCTTATCTACATCCAGTCATTCAAGCTCCACGAAGATTTGCAATCCATTACACTCCTTATTCCTTTACCAGGTAGGAACCAAACCCTTACAATATTTTATCGGTTGAAATCTAACATAATTCCTTTCCGAGGTTCATAATCAAACCCTAATTATTCTGATTCTTTTCGCAAGCTCAGAATCAACCTTTACAATCTCTGATTTTTTTTTTCACAGGCTAAGAATCAACCTACCACTATATCCTTTTTCACAAGTTTAGGACGAACTTTTACAATTACACTTAATTCAATTATAGGATGAATCAAAACCCAGTTTTTTTCAAGGAAAAAAAAATAATCTAACATTTTTACAGGAAAAAGACCAACCCCTAATCTTTTTCAAAGGAAAAAGATCAAAACCCTAGCTACCCTGATTACACACCAACCCAAACATGTCTAATCCTCTCAAACTCGCAAATACAAAAATGAAAAATTTCGTCCCACAAGGAGTTTCTACCACTTTAATACAAATATATTGGATTAATGACCCGAATAAATACTACGTGATAGATACAATATGAAGCAGATAAATCTGATTAAATAAATAAGTGGGTAGCACACAAGTAACACATAATCAGATAATCAATAAAAAATCGTTTAAAATGTTTCAGGCTTTAAGTTCAAATATAATTTTCTAATAACTCTTATCCAAGCAATAAATAATAATAATCTTAGAAAGCAAATAAAAAGAGCTTGGAAGGATCTCACCGGGATTCACCGAAAGCTAGAATGGTTTCGCAAGAAGAATAGAAACAGGTGACGCAAATAGTAAGCGCTTTAGATCAAGAACTTGAAAGTAATCTCTTGTAGAAATCTCAACAATAATCTTACTTAGAAAGCTCAAATCTAATAGTTTTTTATGTATTAAACTTAATCTTGCAGGTCTTTATAAATAGACCTAGAGTTAGACTTCCAACGGCTAGTTTTCAAAAGATATCTCATTAAATGACATTACAAGACCCCATATATCCTATATATTCAAAATAGATATGTTTCATTAAAAAAATACTCTTGAGAAAACTCATTTTGGTCCTTAAAAAATTTTCAATTCGAAATTAATCAAAATATAAAGTATTAAATTACTTTAATTAAAATAATATTTAATTAAATGGACCAATTAAATAGAAAATATTAAATATATCATATATATTGAAATATACCTAAATCCTTCAAAAACCTCCCTTGAAATCATAAAAAATGAGATAATTTGACCAACAAAACCGAATCAATCAAATAATTGATTGTCGCTATTGGTTGACCTTCTATAGCCTCGGTCGACCGCCCCTTGCCAATAGCCAAAACTATCCGTTGGCTTTGCACTAGCCAGTTGACCGACCTCCATGGTCGGTTGACTGATTGGATTAGTGGCTCCTTTTCATTTTCCATTTCAGCCACTATTTTCCATCGGTTGACCGATTCTTTCTATCGGTTGACCGAATGGATCAGAATGTCTCCCATTTCATTTCCAAAACACATTGTTTTAGTTAGTTGATTGACCCCTTTTGTCAATTAACCAAATTGACCAGAAAACTTATCAATTTAACCAAAACCATTTCACATATTTAGCACATAATAAAACACACCTTAGGATCTTAAACTTATCATTGCTTACTGAGACACACATAAGATCTATTCATTTTAAGTGTCGTGCGTGATTCTAATTCGAACTGCATTAAGAGTATATATGTAAAGAGTTGTTTTCACCTAATTTTTTTCAGTGTCTTTAAAACTCTTCATGTCTTCATTATTTCCATTTTGCGTCCGTTACAATTTCTTTAATGATTCCTCTTATTAATAAAATATATGAAACTTTAAATGTGAAACACTTAGTAAAACCATTTGTTTCATAAAACATCAATACTTAATTGTTCATCAAAATCTTAGATTCAACAATCTCTCATTTTTTGATGATGACAATTAACTTTGATGTTTTCTCACAAATAATATAACCATGCTCTCCCTAAATTTGAGGATGGGGTTTTTCAACTTGTTTAAGCACCATTAATGAGAAACATAAACATTAATCAGAAATATTTTCAATTTAAGCATAAAACATTATTTCTTCCCCTTTCTAATTTTACTCATGAATTCATGCTAAGAGAACCCATAAATAACTTCTCATCCTTAATATCATATTCTCTCCCCTAATAATATTAGAATGAAAACATCAGATTCTCACCCCTTTTGTAACATCAAAAAGTGGGGATTATAAAGAAAATAATTTTTAAGATTAATATGAATCATTTTGAGACAATCACGAGATCATCAAAATATTACAATATAGTATGAAATCATACAATTTCAATTAAGTCACCATACTTTATTTCATGATACCAATTAATATCTCTCCTTCAGATATAATAAAAAAACATGTAATCTTTAACGCACTAGGACATGAAACATATTTCAATAATAATTTATGAAACTATCAACATAACTCTAATGCATGTTTTAAATATGGATAAATGCATATTTATCTCATAAAATTTCATCTCCTTTCTAGAATAATAATCATTTAAAAAAAAAGAGACATTAGATGTATACTATACACTTAATGCCTGTAAAGATATCCACGTACAATAGTATCAACAAATTGATATGCTATATATATTCAGATGGTATAAAAAAATGATTAACATGATTTCACAAAGTGATACCAACCATGCAAGATTAAACTCATACGATATACCGATAAATAATATCATACTTAGCATTGATTTTATCAAATATTTCTTGATAACATATGATACAAGGAATAACCATCACATGACTCAATTTTAATCAATAAACCACCATTATCTAACAATAAAATTCCATATGGGCATATAATCAAGACATGATATTCATAATGATGCGAATCAATTTCTGTGAATAAGATTTTTCAATGACAATTTCACATCACATAAATTTCATATATTTTCAAACATGACACTTATCTAATCATCATATAATAATTCTAAGACAACAAAAGAACTTGTAAAACAACATAGGTCTTAGAAATTCTTACCAACATGTTTAAACTGATTTCTTACTCATGGCATAGTCTCTAAAAATCACATGACTTTCGTCTTTAGGTGTCAAAGACATGAATTTTACTTTATCCCTTGTCATGTGTTGAGAATAGCCACTTCCTAGGAACAATTTGTCCTTACTGATAGATGTTTATTAGATTAACCTGTAAGGAGCACTTTAAAAAGTTTCTAGATGGTACCCAATCTATGTGGGTCCGATTTTGTTAGTTGGAACCTCCTTTGTTCCTTTAAGAATCCACACCTATTTTTCTTTACTTCTTGATTGAAAACAATTTCTTATAGTATGTTAAACAATATTACAGTTAAAACATTTCACAACTTTTTTAGTTTCATAAAAGAATTTTTGAAATCTTTTTTGTTTAATATCTTTTTCAAAACCAAGACCAGTTTTGTTGAAAACACCTCTAGAACTTCCCAAAAGTATTTTTAAATTATTCTCACCATTTGTGAACTTGAGAACAATTGAATTTAAATCTACAACTTTGGATTTTAATTCATTGTTTTCATTTTCTAAAACATATGAGGTATTTTTCTAAACCTGATTTTTAGAAGAAGTGTTCTCAGCCTCATAATTCTCAATCTATTTGTTTAATGAAATCATTGTACTTTGTAGGCCACTAATTTGAGAACACTGATTTTTATAATCATGCAGTCGTTCTTGATAGACATCAAATAATTCATTAAAATTTAAAGGACAAGAATTAGAACATTTAGGTATCACATTCTCTTCAGCTATTAGGGCAAACGTTGTAGTTTTCTCATTATTGCTTGATGTACTGGAACTGCTAGAATTGGAATCATCCCATGTTTCTTTCATAGATCTCTTTTTCTTTTTTATTTTCCTTATTGATCCATCCTTGTATCTACGAATAGCTGACTCATGGGTCATTAGGTTACCAATGAGTTCATCAATGGTGTATTTGGTGAGATCCTTACCTTCCTCAATTGCAGTCAATTTTGGTTCCCAAATTTCGGTCAACGATCTTAAAATCTTTCGTACTTTATCCTCCATGGAATAATGACTTCCCAAGTTAACCAAGATTGTTACATATGTTGTTGAATTTTGCATACATTTTTGAGATTATTTCTGCATCACCCATTTTGAACAATTTGAATTAATGAGTGAAGACATTGATTTTGGATTGTTTACTTGATTAGTCCTCTCATGTGTGATTTGTAATGTATCCCACATTTCTTTAATCGATCCACAACCTGAAACCCTACTATACTCATTTGTATCTAAAGAACAAAGCAAAATATTAATAATTTGAGAATTAATAGACAATTTTCAATTGTTTTTTCTTCTTAATGACTCCATTCTCTTTAGGAACGAATGAACCATTTTCAATAGCCAGCCACACATTATAATTAGTAGTTTGAGAAAATGGATCATTTTGTCCTTCCAGAATGAATAGTTATCACTTGCAAACAAATGAGAGCGATGCATAAATTGCCCCTCAACTAGAGTGTTTCCGTGGTGCGCCATGTGATATTTTCAACTAGGATCTTACGCCAAATGAGCTAAACCAGCTCTGATACTAATTGTTGGCCTAAATAACTACCCAAAATGGGGTTAATTGGGTAGTGACAAAAATTTAAACAATTAAATCAAATACAAATAACCAATTTTCCTAAATCAATTATTATCTTGTTATGCAGCGAAAATGCGTTTAACTAAATGCACACCTAAACAAATAGAAAGATAATAGTACAGTACACAACGATATATTCTGATTCGATAGGCTACTCTTACCTAGATCCAGTCCCCTGAGCTCCACGGAGATTTGTAATCCACTAAACCCCTGATTACTTTATTAGGTAGGAACCAAACCCTTACAATCTTTTTATAGTCTGAAGACTAACCTAATTCTTTTCCTAGACTCAGAATCAAATCCTAACTATACTGATTCTTTTCGTAGGCTCAGAATCAACTTTTACAATCCCTGATTCTTTTAACAAGTTAAGAATCAATCTACTACTATATCATTTTCACAGGTTTAGGATGAACCTTTATAATCACACTTAATTCAATTACAGGATGAATAAAAACCTAGTTCTTTTCAAGGAAAAAGAATAACCTAATCTTTTTGCAGGAAAAAGATCAAATCCTAATATTTTTTACAGGAAAACGATCGAAACCCTAGCTACCCTGATTAGACATCGACTAGAACATGTCTAATTCGCTCACACTCGCAAATACAAAAAAATGAAAAGTTTCTTCCTATAAGAAGCTTCTACCACCTTAATACAAATATACTGGATTAATGACCCAAATAAATACTATTTTATAGATACAATGTGTGGCAAATAAATCTAATTAAATAAATAAGCGGGTAGCACACAAGTAGCACATAATCAGATAATTAATCAAAAATCTTTTAAAAGATTCTCAGGCTTTAAGTTCACAAACGATTTTCTAATAACCTTTATCCCAGTAATGAATAATAATGATTTTAGAAAGCAAATAAAAAGAGCTTGGAAGGATCTCACCGGGATTCACTGAAAGCTAGAATGATTTTGCAATAAGAACACAGACCGGTGATGCAAATAACAAACACTTTAGATCAAGAACTTGAAAATAATCTCTTATAGAAATCTCAGCAATAATCTCACCTTAGAAAGCTCAAATCTCATAATTCTTTATGTATTAAACTTAATCCCGTCGGCCTATAAATAAACCTAGAACTAGACCTCCAACGGCTAATTTTCAAAATATGTACCATTAAATGACATCCTAAGACCCCATATATTCAAAATATATATATTTCATTAAAAAATACTCTTGGAAAAACTCATTTTGGTCTTTAAAACTTTTTCAATTCAAAATTAATCAAAATAGGAAGTATGAAATTACTTTAATTAAAAGAATATTTAATTAAATAAACCGAATAAATAGGAAGGATTAAATATATCATATATATTTGAAATATACCTAAATCACTAAAAAACCTCCCTTGAAATCACAAAAAACGAGTTGATTTGACCAAGAAACCAAATCTATCAAATAATTGATAGTTGCTGTCGGTTGACTATCCTATGGCCTCGGTCGACTGCCCTATGGCCTCGGTCGACTGCCCCTTACCAACGGCCAAAACTATCCATTGATCTGCACCTAGTCGATTGACCGACCTCCATGGTCGGCTGACCGATTAGATCAATGGCTCCTTCTTGCCAACGGCCAAAACTATCCATTGATCTACACCCAGTCGATTGACCGACCTCCATGGTCGGTTGACCGATTGGATCATTGGCTCCTTCCCATTTTCTATTTCAGCCACTGTTCGCCATGGGTTGATTGAATGGATCAGAATGTCTCACATTCTATTTTCAAAATGTACTATTTTGGTTAGTCGACTGACCACTTTTGCTGGTTGACTGAATTGACCCAAAAACTTATCAATTTAAGCTTTAAAACCTATTTTTCACTTAGGTCATTAACCAAAACCATTTCACATATTTAGCACATAATAAAACACACTTTAAGATCTTAAACTTATCATTCTTTAATAAGACACACATAAGATTTATTCATTTTAAGTGTCGTGTGTTATCCAAATTCGAGCTCCATAAATAGCATATGGGTAAATAGTTGTTTTTATGTACTTTTTTTCAATGTCTTCAAAACTCTTCAAGTATTCATCATTTCCATTTTTCACCCATTACAATTTTTTCGGCGATTCCTCTTCTTAATCAAATACATGGAATTTTAAATTTGAAACACTTAGTAAACCATTAGTTCCATAAAAATATCATCACTTGATTATTCATCAAAACTTTGGATTCAACAATTACACTTATCTTTTTTGCAAACTTCGGAAGAACCTTTTACAACGTTTTGATTCTATTATTGTACGAATGAAAAACTAATATTTTAAAAGGCTAAAGATTAACCTAATCCTTTTCACAGGTTAAAGATCAAACCCTAATTTTTTTTCTCAGGCTAAAGATTAAAGCCCAATCTTTTTCTCAGGCTAAAGATCAAAACCTAACTACCCTGATTAGATACTGTCCCAAACGAATCTAATTCACTTAAACTCCCAAAACCAAAAGTTTACCAGTTTTTTCCCACAAGGAACTTCTACCAGCTCAATACAATTATACTCAATTAATGTCCCAAAATATTAAGTGATAGATTCTATGTGAGGCACAATTCTAATTTAACCAATTTATCACACAAATATTAAATAATCAAATTTTTTAAATAAAAATCGTTTTAAAAGATTTTCAAAATAATATATATTTAAAAACAATTTTTCTCAAAATAATTTATCCAAATAACTAAACAAATAATCTAGGAAAGCAAATAATTAGTTTGGAAAGATCTCATTGGAATTTGTTGAGAACGATTACGATAGCATAATAACGAACACAAAAGGTTAGCACTTTAATCAAGAACTCTTTCGATAATCTCAGTTATAAATTTTAGCGTAGAAAAATCTCTTTTATAATAGCAAAAATATGAATGTTCTTGATTGATTTTTATGAAACCCACAGGTCACAATTAATAGACCTATAATTAGACCTATAATGACTGGTTTTCAAAAGATATGTCATTAAATGATACTCTAAGACCTCATAATAATATGCTTTTAAAATAAATATGTTTCATTTAAAAAATAATTTTAGACAAGCTCGATTTGGTTCCCAAAACTTTTTCAAAGCAAAATCCTTAAGTATATGAAGTAGTTTCATCAATTCAATTAAAAGAACAATTAAATATGTGAACCAAATAAATAGGAGACACATAATGTATATATATATATATATATATATATATATATATATAAAATAAGGAAATTTGACCCAAAAACCGAGTCAGTCAAATTCTTTGACTATGGATGTTGGTTGACCGACCACATCTTCGGTTGACAGACCCTATACAACGGTTAGAATTCTGACCGTTGCACTATCCTGGTTGGTTGATCGACTGAACCAATAGGCTTTCCCATTTTTTCTTATTTTAGCTACTAGATTCGTTACTAGACCGAATGTCGTCGGTTGAGCAAATTGGTCAGTAGGTCACCCATTTCACTTTCTTAAGCTACTGTTTTGGTTAGTCAACTGACCCCTTTTATCGGTTGATTGAATTGACCTGAAAATTTATCATTTTACGTATTAAAACCACTTTTTCAATTAGACCCTTAACCAAAAATATTTTTATAACTTAACACTTTATAAAAACCATATTAGGACCTTAAACTTATCACTTCTTACTAAGACACACATATGATTTATTCATTTTCAAGTGTCGTGTGTGATCTTAATTCAGGTTGCTTTAAGAGCATAAAGGTAATGAGTTGTTTTCACCTAATTATCTTCAATACTTTGAAATTTTTCATTGCCATCATCTTGAACCTGTGATGAATTCTTCAACGATTATTCTTTTTGACTAAATCTTTGTCTCATTTCAACATATGGAATTTAAATATAAAACAACTCAATAAAGGCATTAGTACCATAAAACATCAACGTTTAATTATTCATCAAAACATTAGGTTCAACAATCTTCAAGAATTACTTTCAGTGTGAGCATTTTTCTTCGATTTTTGATCGTATATCTTGATGGAAGGTTCATGTGTTGTGAGATTTTCTATCAGCGCCTCTATAGAATACGTATTCAGGTCTTTATCTTTCTGAATCGTCATTACTTTCAGCACTCGCACCTTGGGAAGTAACTAAAGTAATTTCCTTATTCTTTCCGCCATTGGGTAAGGTTTTCTGAGAGCATTTAGTTCATTCTAAATTTTGTTGAACCGAGTGTACATCTATTGCGTGCTTTCAGTTTTTTCCATCTTGAATAGCTTGTATTGGTGTACGAGGGAATTAATCTTTGACTCTTTTACTTGGTTGGTGCACTCATGAGTCAATTCGAGCTTATCCCAAATTTCATTCGCTGAAAGTCATCTCGGTATCTTCTTATACTTGTTTAAGTCTAATGTGAAAAAAATAAAGTTAATAGCTTGGGCATTTAAATATAGTAATTTGATATCAACCACATTATACTTGGACTCAAACTTATTTCCTCACGTGAGTCTATAGTCTTCTTAGGGGTGTAGGGATCATTCTTAATTACTCGTCAAGCCTTATAGTTTGTGGCTTTAGGAATGCTATCATTTGCCTCTGGTAAACAATGATGGCCTGTGTATATTTTGCCCTTCGGGCAAGGTGAATCCTAAGTTATTTGACATGGATCGATTTGCTATGAATTTTAATCCTATAAGCAACTAAATTTTGGTGCTAATTATTGGTCCAATTCTATCCAAGAGGGGGTAAATTGGGTAGTGCAAATAAATTACTAGTTTTTACTTTCGTTTTTACTTACTCTTTATAATCCACTGAAGCGAGTTCAACAATCAAGAACAAGTGTTGTTAAACAGATGCAGCGGAATACATAAGTAAAGAATTAAAGCACAAGTACATAGATAGAGATATAGAGTGATACAGTATGGACACAACGATTTAGAGTAGCACGGTCAAGGTCCCTCATTGCATACATCTACTCCCTCGAGCTTCTTCTAAGATTTCAAGTCCACTATTTTTCTGATCTTCTTCCCTAGTGAAGACCTAATTGTTACACTTAAAGGTAAATTACACTTATACAGTTTCACACTCTCACTCAAGGTAAATTACACTTTTACCTTGTCACAATATCACTCAAGTTAATTATACTGGTACCTTGATATAATTCTTTCACTTAAACCAACATCCTGATTTAAGCTTAGTTTATACTCTCATAGGTTCAATTTTATCTTTTTGTTTGTTTTAACGAGCTAACCTATGGAGCTTCTATCAATTACCTATAAACCAATACACCATATATTGACTCACTAAGTGCTTATAGAAGTGTGCATACAATAGATATAATAGCAAGATCAAGTACACAAATAATAACGTATAAGATATAATCAATTAAGTCCTCGTGATACAAATAATCAAATTAATCAATTTAAGCTCAATATTCAATAGGTGTGATTCTTTACTATGAGAATCTTAGATTGTTTTCAATATATTGAATAACTTTTTGAAAATATCGACGAAAACGTCCAATTAGCTTACCGTATTAACGCACCTAGAAAAAAATCCAAGCACTTTTTGAAACACCTTTGGAAAGCATTAGACCATTTAAAAAACAAGAATTCACCACCTATAATTAAATTTAATTGGTATGATAGGTCATCAATTTTTTTAGAAAAAATATTTTAAAAGGCCTAAGTAAATTTGACTCTAAAGACACTGTCAAACCAAAAATTCATTTAAAAGAGTTCGGGGGTCGGTTATGCTTGGGAAATATGTTAGCCATCCCAAGACACTTATCCAAAAATAGTACCTTATGTCCAGTTAAGTCTAATTAATTTAATTTTAAATAATTTATGTTATTTTGAAAATAGTTTTCCTCCTATTATGAACTCTTTTCGGCATTGTTCAAATCAAGATGGGATAATGTTTTTGGTATTTTAAAATGTTCCCCTTGTGTGACCTCTTATGAAATAATAAGAGAATTGACAAGGACGATAAGCTACTTTTTATGTAGTCCAATTAGCATGCGTTTATGGGAGAACTATTTAATTTATTATGTATGAGATGTATTTAATTTAGGGAAGATTATAAATTTGGTCCTTCTATTTACAGTATGTTTTCCATGTGGCCCTCTAATTTTTTTTTTCAATGTGACCTTTCTATTTGCACACACATTTTTTTATGTGGCCTTTCTATTAAAAGTAGGGGTTAAATGTAGGATTTTTGGCATGTGACTTGTACATGTAGTCTTCAAGGGCATAAAGTAATTTTTTTTTTTTTTTTGTTTTTGTTTTTGTCGCTTTCTCCAATCTTCTTCAACAGACATGGACCTCTCTCTCTCTCTCTCTCTCTCTCTCTCTCTCTCTCTCTCTTCTAACACCCACATGACCGTGGGATCGGAGGTGGTTGAAGTCAGTGTGATAAAGGTAATGTAGAAGCCCTTGTGGTAGAAGATCATGGCCAACCTTCTCTCTCTACTCTCTCTCTCTACCACTTCCAGTCAAGGCGAAAACACTTGTTGGGATGAAGAAAACTTTGGTTTTTTGAAGTGGGAAGGCTCCAAATGAACAAAAGACTAACCGGATCATGCATGAGTAATTTTTCAATACATAACCTGTTAGACAAAAATGATTTTAGACTATTTTAAGTCTAATTATTTATGTGATTTAATTATTGGTTGATACATGTTTATATATCAATACATTAGTCCTAGAGAGAAGATGAAAGTGAACTTTTCAATTGTCAAAAATCATTAAGATGTGAATAAAAAATTGTCTTTCGTTATAGTCTCATGAAGTTGATTGAAATATGTAAAATGAGTAATTCCACATTGATTAATGAAAAACACTTAAACCACTTTTATAATCTATTTTGGATTGCTGACCTGGGTCGGGTCGTGGATCGTGGGTTTGGGTTTGGACTTGGGTTGATCCAAGTAGAGAGAATTCTTTCTAGAATTTTCTTTAAATTGATTCTAACAATTTTTCTAACCAAATAAGACTTGTCTTTTCATATTGATAACTCATTGTTAATAAGGAGTTAGATGTGATTAATTCTTAGTGAGCTTAAAGTGTTCTTAGTGACTTTAAAGTAAGACTTTTGAGATGTGTTGGAGTTACTCATTTGTTTACACTATAAATAGAAAAGTTTGCATTATCATTTAGGCATCAAAACGTATGACATCTTGCACTATACATACACTTGAATCTATGTTAGTTTATTCTTGAGAGAGAGTTCAATACTTGTTTTGTTCGTTGTATCCTTTGATTTCAAAAGCTAGTATCGAAGAATTATGATTGTTGTATCGTGGAAAGCAAACGCCTGAGTAACCATAAACACTTTGGCGGAAGTGAAATTTACTTTAAGGAAATACCGTTAAGAGATAGTCTCGATCGATATAAATTTCTAAAATTATTATCGATAAAAGATTGTAAGTATAATTTTATTTATTTACGAATTTCATGTATTTTAATTTATTATTGAAGAATATAATTTTATAATGTTTACTAATATTCTAAAATATTTTTTCTCGTATATTTTAAGTTCTAAAATATTTACTGTCACATGTATTGGGTTTCTAAATATTTGATGTGAAATGTTGTTTATGAGTATTATTTTATTGTAATTATATTTGTGACATATTTAGAATTTTTTTATCGAAAATAATATTAATTAATATTTAATTATATTAATTAAAATTAATATTTTCATCATTATTTCCAACATAATCTTCCCAAAACAGTAAAGGTAAACCGTGTATCTCTTCCTCTGTTTTCCCCTGTTCTCTCTAGTTTTTACCCTGTTCCATGATGGTGGTTTTACACAGATTGGAGGTTGCAGAGATGTTGAAATTTTTTTGTGGGCTAATTGTAGACACGACATTTTGACCGTCCCGCAAAAAAATAAAAATAATTATACTTTATTTTATAGTTAGCTTTGTTTTATTTAATTTTACTTTATTTTATTCTTTTTCCAAAAAATAAAAAAATAGTTAAAGAAAAATGAAATAAAGAAAAGAGATGAAATTGAAAGAAGAAAGAAATTGGGATTTGAAATTAGAAGAAAGAAAAATGAGAGGAGAATCAAAATAAAGAAATGGGGGCAAAATTGAAAGAGTGGGAAATAAGGGGAGTAAAATGAAAATGGGAGAAAAGAGTGTGGCCCCCTTATTTTTCCTTGTCAAAATTGAAAAAGAGAGAGAGAAGGGATGAGAAAGAAAAGAGATGATCATGTGTGTGTGAATGAGAGCGGAAAACTCAGGAGGGTGGGACCCGCCCTTTGTCACACTAAGAGAGAGAATAGAATAGGGAGAGAGAGAATTGTAGTGTGTAATTTGATGGGCCCCACATTGTAGTGTAACTTGTGTGAGTTTGTGTGTGTGCACGTAAATGTGAGAAAGAAAGAGAAAGAGAGAGAGAGTGAAAAAGGGGTGGGCCCTACCATTCACACTGTCAACTGCTAAAAAAAAAAAAATTTGCCACGTGTCGATCAACCATGAGGAGGTGAAAGGGGCGCGTGTTTTACACGTGCCCTGCATCCAAAACATTCATTTTTCTTCATTTTGACGATTTCACCCTTTCCCAGTCCAATTGCGACTAGGGTTTGGCGGCCAGACCTAACTTTTAGGGTTTCTTAAGTGTTTTTCACGCTCAATATTCTCCTATAAATAAGACATTTCTCCTCCCACTTTATTCATTCAAAAATTGAGAGGAGTCACCCTCTTTAAAAGAGTGATTCTCAAAACTCTTTCGGGAAGCTGTCTGTGAGAGAGGAAAGTACGAGTATTGAAATTCTTGACCTAGAACATGTATGTTTTTCTAATTTTTTAATTCTTCTTTCAGTTTATTTTATTCTTTTCGCAATTTAAATTTCTACAAGTTCTATTTATTTATTTATTTATGTATTGTCGTCTGATGATCCGATGAAAACGTCAGGGTGGGTTTTTCGTGCTTAAATCTAACCCCCGATCGTTAGGTGAAGGATGCTTTCATTATTTATTTTATTTTATTTTGTTTGTTTATAAATTCATAAACACAAAAAAAATAAAGTCGTTCGATGATCCGATGAAAACGTCAGGGTGGGTTTCTTGTGCTTAAACCTAACCCCCGATCGTTAGGTGAAGGATGTTTTCGTTGTTTATTTTTCTGTATTTTCTTTATTTATTTTTATTCTTATTATGAAAACCCTAAACAACAAAAAAAAATAATAATAATAAAATCTTTTATTTGTGGAACTTAATCCTTGCGAACCTTAAAGTGAATCTGAAGATTTGATAAATTATGGGAGAGTTTTCCGTGACCTCGTTTCCATTCCCCAACTCGAGTGGAATTTAGAAACGAATGATTTTAGAAAATCTCTTCACTCGGTAAATTTTTCGTGGGATTTTTTTTAAAGTATCGAAAAGATTAATTTCAACTAAATTGTTTCCACGAACCTCCCTCGATTCTCTTATCTATAGAATTTGAGGGAATTTTAAAACGAATTTTTTTTAAATTAATCAGACAAACTCAAAGTAGATTTTCTTTGCATCCACTTAGTATGTTTATTTCTCGTATCATTTAGACGGCATGTTTATGACACTTTCACCACTTACACTTTTCATACATATAGTTTTTATTTATATTTTTTTTACGAATCCACGCTACTTTTTCACATTTAGTCATGACACGTGCACTACTTCTATTTTTTAATTAAATCATTGTCACGTATAATCATATTAATTCACGTAGCGTTTCTTATTCGATTCTCGTATTCATATTAGTTTGCATTGACATATTTAAATTAAATCATTTAGTTTCTTTTTAGTCACTCTTGCATGAAAAAATAAAAGTTATTTAGGTGTTAGTTTTGCATTCATATTTTCAAATTTCATGCATCTATTTTAATTTGCCTATTTAAATTAAAGAAGCCTCTCAGAGACATACATAAACCCCTCCCGGACCATTCTTGTCAAATCCTTAATACTTGATAAGAGGTTATACCGGGGGAAAAATTTCCAAAAATTCAAAAACTTGCCCCACCTTATTTGTGAAAATACCAAAAATATTTTATAAAAATAGAATGATTTCAAAATAAAAAAAAACATTCGGACTAAACTAATTGGACTTAATTGGACATAAGGTATCGTTTTCTGACGGGCGTCTTGGGATGCCTAACACCTTCCTTGAGCGTAACCGACCCCCAAGCCTTTAAGTGAATCTTTGGTTTGACCGTGTTTTTTGGAGTCAATTTTTTACATAGGCCTTTAAATTGTTTTCTAAAAATTCGGTGACCTAGCACACCATTTAAACCCAATACTAAGTGGCGACTCCTTATTTTTTAAAAACGGCTTACATATATTTTTTGAGAAAACCGACGCTTTAAAAACCCCTATCTCCTTAGCTTATTAATTATTATTTTTTATTTTTTTCCTTTTTGGAAAAACAGGGTGCGTCAGCTAGCGACTCCACTGGAGAATAATTAGAGGGTTGAGCCTAATATATCCAAATAAGTCTAACTATTGCATGTCTGAATGTTATATTTTATTTTGTTATCTTTTCTTTCTATTTTTTGTAAATAAGTTGTGATATTTATTTCTTCTCTCACGGGCTCTTATAATGTTATAAACCCTTCAACACCAGTACGGTCGTCTTGTATCCATATTATCCTCTTGGGATGCTATGATATAAGACGGGGGGGTTTCATACTTGATGGATTGATGTTGTCTTAGGAAGCCTTAAAAACCAAACGAGTTCAAAGTTTCCAGTACCGACTAAGTAACGAAAAAATTTCCATAAATACTTATTTGTTTTGATCAGTCATTATCGGAATTGAAAACTTAGAACTCAAATGGATTTTAAGGCTACCTAAGACCCACGTAGACTAATAAATGGGCTCGTTGTAGAACAGAACAAGACGAGACAGGAAAATTGATCCTAGAAAAGCAATTCTGGTTCTCCCCATTCGAAGTCTGGTCTTTACTCATAGCTGAGCCCAGACTCACTCCAGGATGACATCAGAAGGTAATCCTGAATCTCCCCGTGCGGCCTAGATGGCTCGTATGCAGGAAACTATTAGCATGCTGAGGGAAAGGATCAACGAACTTAGCCGGCCTTAGGAGGCACATGTTCCCCCGTCCAGTGGAACTCCAGTGTCTGAATCAGCAAATGGAAACCCTCCAAGTGCCGATATGGAGAACTCCATGCCAAATCTAAACTATGCTGGCCCGAACTTTACGGGATTAATCTACTATGGACCCCAGATGGGCCCTTATCCTTTCACCTATGGAGCACCAATATACCCTAGCTAGGGGCATATCTATCAGGCTCCACCTGAAGGTTCGGCCGCTCCTGTAGCCCAGATCTTCATCCACCCAGAGAAGGTCGTTGCTCCGTTAAACGATCCGAATGCTAATCGACCGGCCCCGGCCGTTGAAACGGCAAACAAAAATGAAGATAAACCCCATCTAGACTAGGTTCTGAAAATGGATAAATCGGAGAAAATCATAGAAGAATTAAAAATGGAGAAACCATTCAGAAAAACGGTGTACAAGGAGCTGTCAGCACCACCCCGGGTGGTGTATCCAAAAAACGTTGTAGTTCCAGAGTTCAAGAAGTATGACGGTACTGGCCCTTTAGAATGGCATGTTAGTATCTACAAAGAGGAGTTGGGGGGTTTATGCTTAGAACGAAGACCTTTGCCTAAAGATGTTCCGGCGATCATTAAAAAGACCGGCTCTCAACTGGTACATGACCTTAGACCTGGCGCAGATTAAGACGTTTGAGGATTTGGTAGAGGCATTCTGTGAACAGTATGTGTACAATAAAGATACCTCACCAGACCGTAATACCCTTTACCAGATACTGAAGAGAAAAGATGAAAACTTTTGAAGGTATACTGCCCGCTGAAGGGAAGAAGCTGTCAAAGTTGTCCGTAGGCTGAGCGAGGAGGCTCAGTTGGAGATATTCAAGTCAATCCAAACATTGCCATTCTATCGAGATCTATCGAGCGTAGTAGTAACTTCCTTCGATGATGCGATCAAACAAGCCGAGATGATAGAAGAGGGTATAAGAAGCGGAACGATTGAAGGGGCCTTGCCCGATCCGACAAAGAGCTTAGCTCCACAAAAGAAAAGCAAAGATGAAGTAGCCGTTGTCGTTTTCCCCCAACAAACCCTTCACCAGAACAACTCCTAAGATTCTTATCCCAAAACCTACCCTAACCAGAACAACCAATACCATAACTACCCTCCTCAAAATCACCAATACTATCCCCAAAACCAACCATGTACCCAAAGTCATCCTCGCTATTACCAGAATGTATCTTCCTCTTACCAAAATCATATTTCCCAATATTATCCCCAAGCTTACCGAACACTTTCTTACCATACATATCAACCAAACCTGAACACCCCACCTCAAATTTCTAGCCACACCCACCTCATGCTATTGGGGAAAACTTCTGGAACGATGGCAAGGAACCACTAGACCTTCCGGTCTTAATCACCGAGTTGTACCAGAGTTGTTTGAAGTAGGGGATGCTGACACTACTTCTATTCTATGAAGTTAAACCTGGGAGTAAAGCAGCTTCTTCAAATGCTTTCTGTGAATACCACTCGGGAACCAGAGGACATGCGACCCAGTAGTGTTTTCAGCTAAAAGATAAGATCCGGGAGTTCATACGGACAAGAGCCATCACGTTTCCTAAAAAACCTGAGACTGGTTCGCCAAACTGTCAGCAAAATTCGCTACCTGAGCATGCACTTTCAAGGAGTGGTGACGTCAATCTTTAGCAAAAAGTTGGCAGAGATGGGAGCAAGTCATATGTTCGAGGCTTGATTTGAAAAATCAAAAGGCTGCAAAACTGGGGTTCTTGTTTACTTTCAATTTCATAGGTGTTTTGATAAAATTGGGACATCTTTACGTACTCACCTTTTCCTCCCGTTGATCTTTTTGGATGAAAAAGGATTTTCTCTGTAACAGCTTTTTAAATTTCAATAATGCGATACTGTTTATCCAAAATTGTGGTATAATGTTTTAATTTTACTCTTTCAAGTAAACAAAAGCACCTGCATATGTTGTATGTGACGTGACTGAGCAAATGACACAAGTATATGATTTCAATATAGAGCTAGACCACGATCCAATGGGAATAGCAACAAAGAAAGGTTTTGTTCAGCCAAACAATGGTGAGATCCAAAAAGCCCCCCGACCAAACCCGATAGCAATTCCAGAGTACCGGAGGATTAGAAAATCAAAATTGGCTTCCATTTCCCTAGCGATACTTTGATATGTTGTTGCAAGCTGATCAAACCATCTCCGGTGGTCCTTCAATGATTTGATAAAACCGGGTGTAAATATCCTGATTCACCTGCTGTCAGACCCAATGGTGAAAAGGGAACACAATCATTCCAAATCAATGATCCCAATATAGAAGCTCAAATGTTGCAAGAAGATCTCAATTCGCAAAAAAAGATCCAATTCAATTTTAAGCTCGGCTGCTCCCAAACCACTGTAAATTCGATCATTTATTTATTTATTTATTTTTAAAAAAAAATAAAAAATAAAAAAGGAAAAATGAAGAGTGGGGTAATCGAGCAAGAAGCGCTGCTGTAAATGTGGAAGAGATTTGAAGAAAAAAGAAAGAAGATAGATTGATTTGTTCAAGTTTTTCGCCTCGGTCCAAATTGGTGGGCAAACAACTTTTTCGGGATCAGAACTTGATGGATTTGAATGGAATCAGAATTTGTGAAAAGAAACATTAGTCGTGGTCTGGAAATGTATTGGAACTGTATTCCACTGCAATCCGACTCAAGATCTCACAGAAAATCATATCGGGCATTGAAAGTACTTGTTTTAGTAATTTTTGACATTTGCCCATTTTTTTGGACTAAATTAGTTTTACAGGACTTGAGAAAACACAGAGCAAGTAGGAGTATTAAAACCCCAAGCATCAAATCATCTAGAAATTTGAAAAGACAAGAATCCAGTCAAGCAAGCTAAAGAGACCTTGATAAAGCATGTTGGACCCTCCCATGAGTTGAAAAGTGAAATATCGGAAGTAAAAAAAAAAGTCTCATTAAATCACCTTGCGGCATGTTGGACCTTGAGTTGGAAATAAAAGCTTCTAAAATCAAATGGAAGAATATCTCGATACTGTTCTGATCCAAACGCCATCACCCGAAGTGATTACGGCCGAAAGGGGGGAACAGAATTGCTAGTCGTCAAAGGTGACAAGTTTTTCAGACTAAGTTTTTGTGTTGCATATGTTTTTCTAAAACAGTTACAGGGATCTCAAAGGGACTGAAAGTATAGATTTCCCTATCACTAGGACTTCTTACCTTCCGACTCGAGTTGGAGACTCTTATTGCTGAAAATTCAGAAGCTCTAAATGAGCATTCAGGTATGCATTTTTCCCTGAAAGAGGCGTCAAGTGAACTACGTTAAACCTAATCCTCGGTGTAATACTAAAGTATGTAGGCAACCTGTAAAGGTTCGATTATCCGAGAGCAGCCCCAGCCAAAGGCTAAAGCACATTTTATATCTTTGTTCTCTCATATTTTGCCCAACCACAAGCTGGGGCATATTTTATATCTTTGGACTTTCTTTTGTCTCCAGCCAAGTGGTTTGGGGCTTGAGTTATTTTTAGATTACTCTAAACGATCCTCTAAACGGACAATTGTTCATCATGAGTTTCTTTTTTCCATTACTCTAAACAATCCTCTAAACAGACAATTGTTCGTCATGAGTCTCTTTTTTCCATCACTCTAAACGATCCTCTAAACGGACAATTGTTCACCATGAGTATCGTTATGAGACATTCTTTTATCACTCTAAATGATCCTCTAAACGGACATTTGTTCATCATGAGTATCATCATGAGTCTTTCTTTTATTACTCTAAACGGACACTTGTTCGTCATGAGTATCATCATGAGTCTTTCTTTTATTACTCTAAACGATCCTCTAAACGGACACTTGTTCGTCATGAGTATCATCATGAGTCATTCTTTTATTACTCTAAACGATCCTCTAAATGGACAATTGTTCGTCATAAGTCTCTTTTATTACTTTAAACAATTCTCTAAATGGACACTTGTTCGTCATAAGTATCGTCATGAGTCATTTTATTTTATTTGTTCTATCGCTAAAAATTCACTTTGAAAAAAATGGGATGATCAAAACGACATGATCTTTTATCTTTGTCAAGCAAATGGAACTCGCATGACAAAGAAGGGCAGCTGTAGATACGACATTTTGACCGTCCTGCAAAAAAATAAAAATAATTATGCTTTATTTTATAGTTAGCTTTGTTTTATTTAATTTTGCTTTATTTTATTCTTTTTCCAAAAAATACAAAAATAGTTAAAGAAAAATGAAATAAAGAAAATAGATGAAATTGAAAGAAAAAAGAAATTGGGATTTGAAATTAGAAGAAAGAAAAATGAGAGGAGAATCAAAATAAAGAAATGAGGGCGAAATTGAAAGAGTGGAAAATAAGGGGAGTAAAATAAAAATAAGAGAAAAGAGAGTGGCCCTCTTCTTTTTCCTCGTCAAAATTGAAAAAGAGAGAGAGAAGGGATGAGAGAGAAAAGAGATGATCATGTGTGTGTAAATGAGAGAGAAAACTCAAGGGGGGTGGGACTCGCCCTTTGTCACACTAAGAGAGAAAATAGAATAGGGAGAGAGAGAATTGTAATATGTAATTTGATGGGCTCCACATTGTAATGTAACTTGTGTGAGTTTGTGTGTGTGCACGTGAATGTGAGAAAGAAAGAGAAAGAGAGAGAGTAAAAAAGGGGTGGGCCCCACTATCCACACTGTCAACCAGTAAAAAAAAAAAAAGTTGCCACGTGTCGATCAACCGTGAGGCGGTGAAAAGGGCGCGTGTTTTACACGTGCCCTGCGTCCAGAACATTCATTTTTTTTTTTTTTCATTTTTACGATTTCACCCTTTCCTAGTCCAATTGGGACTAGAGTTTGGCTGCCAGACCTAACTTTTAGGGTTTCTTAAGTGTTTTTCACGCCCAATCTTCTCCTATAAATATGACTCTTTTCCTCCCACTTTATTCATTCAAAAATTGAGAGGAGTCACCCCCTTTAAAAGAGTGATTCTCAAAACCCTTTCGGGAAGCTGTCTGTGAGAGAAGAGAGTACGGGTATCGAGATTCTTGGCCTAGAACATGCATGTTTTTCTAATTTTTTAATTCTTCTTTCAGTTTATTTTATTCTTTTCGCAATTTAAATTTCTGCAAGTTCTATTTATTTATTTATGTATTGTCGTCCAATTATCCGATAAAAACGTCGGGGTGGGTTTCTCGTGCTTAAACCTATCCCCCGATCGTTATGTGAAGGACGCTTTCATTATTTATCTTGTTTTGTTTTGTTTGTTTATAAATTTATAAACACAAAAAAATAAAGTCGTCCGATGATCCGATGAAAATGTCAGAGTGGGTTTCTTGTGCTTAAACCTAACTACCGATCGTTAGGTGAATGATGTTTTCGTTATTTATTTTTCTGTATTTTCTTTATTTATTTTTATTCTTATTATCAAAACCCTAAAAAATAAAAATAAATAAATAAAAAAAACAAAAAAAATAATAAAATCTTTTATTTGTGGAAATTAATCCTTGCGAACTTTAAAGTGAATCCGACGATTTGATAAATTGTGGGAGAGTTTTTCGTGACCTCGTTTCCATTCCCTGACTCGAGTGGAATTTAGAAATGAATGATTTTAGGAAATCTCTTCCCTCAGTAAATTTTTCGTGGGATTTCTTTTAAAGTATTAAAAAGATTAATTTCAACTAAATTGTTTTCACGAACCTCCCTCGATTCTCTTATCCATAGAATTTGAGGGAATTTCAAAACGGGATTTTTTTAAATTAATCAGACAAACTCAAAGTAGATTTTCTTTGCATCCACTTAGCATGTTTATTTCTCGTATCATTTAGACAGCATGTTTAGGACACTTTCACCATTTACACTTTTCATACATATAGTTTTTATTTATATTTTTTTACGAATCCACGCTACTGTTTCACATTTAGTCATGACACGTGCACTACTTCTATTTTTTAATTAAATCATTGTCACGCATAATCACATTAATTCACGTAGTGTTCCTTATTCGATTCCCGTATTCATATTAGTTTGCATTGACATATTTAAATTAAATCATTTAGTTTCTTTTTAGTCACTCTTGCATGAAAAAATAAAACTTATTTTGGTGTTAGTTTTGCATTCATATTTTCAAATTTCATGCGTCTATTTTAGTTTACCTATTTAAATTTAAAAAGTCTCTCGGAGACATACATAACCCCCCTCCCCCGGGAACCATTCTTGTCGAATTCTTAATATTCGATAAGATGTTATACCGGGGGAACATTCTCAAAAATCCAAAAACTTGCCCCACCTTATTTGTGAAAATACTAAAAATATTTTATAAGAAGAGAATGATTTCAAAATAAAATAAAACATTCGGACTAAACTAATTGGACTTAGTTGAATATAAGGTACTATTTTCGGACGGGCGTCTTGGGGTGCCTAACACCTTCCCTGAGCGTAACCGACTCTCGAGCCTTTAAGTGAATATTTGGTTTGACCGTGTTTTTTGGAGTCAATTTTTCACTAAGGCCTTTAAATTGTTTTCTAAAAATTCGGTGACCTAGTACACCATTTAAACCTAATACTAGGTGACGACTCCTTATTTTTTTAAAAACGGCCTAACGGCTCGTTTGGTTGGACGGAATGGAATGAGAGTGGAATGGAATGGAAGAAGTAATGGAATGAGAGAAGGAATGGAATGGAATTGTCAATGTAATCGCTATTCCATTCTCTTGTTTGGTTGGTATGGAATGAGAAAAAGAATGAAATAGTGAAATATAGTAAAATTCTCATTATGCCCTTATGAAATTATTGTTTCATTCTCTTATTTGGTTGGTATGAAATAAGTGAAGGAATTGAATAAAATATAAATAAAATTCCCATTATACCCTTATTACAAAATTTTATTATATTTCACTATTCCATTATTTCCCTCATTTTATTACATCTCACTATTCTATTCAATTTTAAGTTTCTGTTCTCTAATTTCTATTTTTGTTCTCAATTTTCAGTTTCTACTATCTAATTTCTATTTCTGTTCGCAATTTTCAGTTTCCGTTCTCAATTTTTCGTTCTCTAATTTTCTATTTATGTTCTCAATTTTTTGTTTCTGTTCTCAATTTTTTATTTCTGTTCTCAATTTTTGTTTCATTTCTTAATTTTCAGTTTTTATTCTCAATTTTCAGTTTCTGTTCTCAAATTTCTGTTATCAATTTTCTATTTTTTTTTTTTTTTCATAATTTTCATTTTTTATTCTCAATTTTCAGTTTCTATTCTCAATTTTATATTCTCTAATTTTATGTTTATGTTCTCAATTTTCTGTTTCTGTTCTTAATTTTTTGTTCTCAATTTCTGTTTCTATTCTCAATTTTCTGTTCTTTAATTTCTATTTATGTTCTCTAATTTTTGTTTTTGTTCTTAATTTTTAATTTTTGTTCTCAATTTTCAAGGGCTTAAATACAATGGCTATTATGTAATTTAGAATTTTGATTCTATTGGGTTAGAATCTCATTTCATCCTATCTCAAATAGAATCCTATTCTACCCTATTTCATTCCAATAAAATCACAAAAGTGATTCAATTGGAGAATCAAATGACGGAATAGGAATCGAGGGCGGAATACGATTCCATTCCGCCCTCGATTCCATCCAACCAAACATGCCGTAAGTATATTTTTTGAGAAAATTGACGCATTAAAAACCCCTATCTCCTTAAGCTTATTAATTATAATTTATTATTTATTATTATTTTCCTTTTTGGAAAAACAGGGCGCGTCACTAACATTAATTGAATAAATTATTTTACAAAAATGGATTAATGGATAGTCTATTATATAAATAACCCCAATAATCAGTAATCATATTTTGATTTGGACTGTGACATCTTTTATATAGAAGCACAGTTAAATAGCAATTGTAGGTTTCGGGTTTCGATGATACCCGTTATGGGAAGGTCCAACGAGAAACGCTAGTATGTATAATTAGATTGTCTTCCTAATTTAGATTAAGAGTTTTTTCTCATTGAGAGCCGCTACCACAATAATTTAGATAATAAGGAGGAAGACTTAATTAGTAATCCGTTACGACAGATTCAATCTCTTACGATGGTCCAAATAGGTACGTATTCGATTATCGTTTTTTATTATCATAATCATTATTATGATTGTGAGATATAATCGGGGAGAGTAAAGAGAAAGAGAAGGCTAACCGAATACCATGGGTTTCCTGGGAATTAGTGCATTTTAACGAAAATAAATAAATTAAATCTATGTATATAAAAAGAAGCCCCCCCTACTTTACCCCCTCCTCGCTTGATCTACACTGAAATAAAACTCTCTCTCTCTCTCTTCTTTATATCCAATTTTCGCGGGAATTCTCTCACTTACCAATATGATTTAGACAACTTTCTCTCTTCATCCTCTCTTTTTCTCTTTGATCTCCCGAATCTCATTCTTTAATCGCGAACACCCTTTTGCTTGACTAAGCTTTATTGTGACCATAACACCCACTTTCTAGTTTTTAAAAATCATTTGTTAGTTGCAGTAGGTTTGGCTGATGATGATCTTTGGTGGCAACAATTGCAGTAGTTGCAGTAGGTTTGGCTGATGTAGAGCAGACAGGCGAAGTCATAGTACACGCCTTTGTCTCACGAGATTAATTCGTTGGAGAAGGTCAAACCCGGCATCAACCCGAGCTTCTTCATCTAGAATATGGCGTAGAAGCTGATGGAGAAGAAGATTCCCTCCATGCAGACGAAGGCGATGGTGCGCTCGGCAAATGTTTCGGAGTTGTCGATCCACCGAAGCGCTCACTTGGCCTTCTTATCCATGCAGGGGATGGTATCGATTGCGCGGAACAACCTGGTCTTCTCGTTGGGGCCTTTGATGTAAGAATCGAGCAATAGACTGTACATCTATGAGTGGATGTTCTCCATAGTGATCTGGAAGCCATTGAAGCCACGCGCCTTCTATGGCGTTGGTCTGACCATGAAGGCAGCAGTCCAGGGGTGCCCATGTGGGGAGTTGTTTACGTAATAAATATTTAAAAAAAAAAAAATTACTCACAACATGCAAGTTTCATCTTATTTACCAAGGACGAGCATTTCGGCATTAAGAAGACTGGGATTAGATATTTTATTTTTTATTTTTTTTTATCCCGGCCTTCAAAAAAAATTTTTTTTTTTAAGTTTTTTTATCTGGCCTTGTGAAGGCCAAGATAAAAAAAAAAAAAAAAAAAAAAAAAAAAAAAAACAACAATTATGTTTTGGCCCAATAAATTTTTAAACTTTTCAGCAACTTTGTATTGATTAACGGTGGTCTATCGATATTTTAAATAAATCTAATTTTTTTGTGCATAAATTACGTTCAAAACACTCCATAATACTTTTTACAACACTAAAAACGGACAAGTGGATGAATTTTAAAAAATCGTCAAAGTTGACCAGATGAACTGTTTTAATAACAGCGGAATTTTTTTCGGCAATTTAAAAATTAATAAAAGATTGTATGTCCGTAATTGAAATGAACCAAATTTTTTTATATATAAACTATGTTCATAACACTACATAACAAAATTTAAAATACTAAAAACGGATTAGTGAATAATTTTTAAATAATTGTCAAAGTTGGTCGGATGAGTTGTTTCGATGACGATGCAATTTTTTTGAAAATTTTGAGTTAACAAAAAATAGTCGTCTATCCGTAACAGAAGTGAACGTGATTTTTTTGCATACAAATTATGTTCATAACGCTAAATAATAAAATCGAGAACACCAAAAACGGATTAGTGAATATATGGTGTTGAGAGAAGAGAAAACTTATGTAAGATAATAGAAAAAGTTTGGATGGACATAATCTTTTTGCATACAAATTACGTTCATAACGCTAAATAATAAAATATTTTTCAAACTTTTTCTATTATCTTACATAAGTTTTCTCTTCTCTCAACACCATATATTCACTAATCTATTTTTGGTGTTCTCGATTTTATTATTTAGCGTTATGAACGTAGTTTATATGCAAAAAAATCAGGTTTATTTATGTTACGGATAGACGACCATTTTTTATTAACTCAAAGTTTTAAAAAAAACTGCATCGTCATCGAAACAATTCATTCGACCAACTTTGACGATTTTTTAAAAATTATTCACTAGTCCGTTTTTAGTATTTTAAGTTTTGTTATGTAGTGTTATGAACATAATTTATATACAAAAAATTTGGTTCATTTCTGTTGTGAACATGCAATCTTTTGTTAATTCTATATTGCCGAAAAAAATTCCGCCGTTATCGAAACAACTCATCTGATCAACTTTGGCGATTTTTTAAAATTCATCCACTTGTCCGTTTTTAATATTGTAAAAAGCATTATAGAGTGTTTTGAACGTAATTTATGTACAAAAAAATTAGATTTATTTAAAATATCGATAGACAACCGTCAATCAACTCAAAGTTGCCGAAAACTTTAAAAATTTATTGGGCCAAAACATAATTAAAAAAAAAAACTTAAAAAAAAAATTGAAAATATATATATATATATTTTTTTATCCCAGCCTTCACAAGGCCGGGATCAAAAAAATAAAATAAAATCTAATCCCAGCCTTCTTAAGGCCGAAATGCTCGTCCTTCGTAAATAAGATGAAACTTGTATGCTGTCAGTAATTTTTTTTTTTTTAAATATTTATTACGTAAACAACTCCTCATGCGGGTGTGAGGAGAGAGAGATACATGTCTATTAAAGAAGACGGAAAAAAGCAACATAAACAAGAAGATAAAGAAGAAAAGAAAAGAAAAAAGAAAAATTACTTTTTCTACCCCTCCCGGAATATGCATGTCCAAGTCTCATGCATAAAATCCATTACATTTAACCCCTACTTTTAACAGAAGGGTCATATGAAAAATCGTGTGCAAATAAAAGGGTCATATTAAAAAAAATAAAAAATTAGAAAGCCACATAGAAAACACGCTGCAAATAGGTGGACCAAATTTGTAATTTGTCTTTTAATTTAGGGAAACTTACCGCTTGAACTCATATTAAACACTAATCTACCAATAAAACCCGTTACTTAATTAGTGAACAGAGCAGTCCTTCTTCACAGTTTTTATGCATAGTGCAGTCCCAAAATCGTTGTCCGTACACATCTTGATGACATATTTGTCATTGCGTATATGCGGCAATGAAGATTCTATAATAGAGATTGAGAGTTTCCATATTCAATAAAATCATTTTATTAAAATGAAAATAACTATTATTGTACACTTTTTGTTTTACAATCTAATTATATATTCAGATTCATCTAAACAAAATCTTGAAAACGATATTAAATTCACTATTTTTTTCACTAGTTTCAGTTTTCATATTCATATTATATTTAACATGGTACTTCTGTTTGTATTGAATTGGATGTTACATTCAACATGCAAAGATAAATGAAAATATAGTAATGTTACATGTAACATGGTGTAATTACTATTCTTTTGGTTTTGGTTTTGTTTTAATGTTACATGCAAAGATAAATGCAAATACAGTAATGTTACATATAACATTGATATTACATGAATGTTACATATAATATGGTGTAATTACTATCTTTTTGGATTTGGTTTTGAGTCGATTTTAATGTTACATGTAACATTTATGTCATGTAATATGGTGTAGTTACTAACCTTTTGATTTTGGTTTTGGTTTGGTTTGGTTTTAATAATACATGTAACATTTGATGTTACATGAATATTACATGTAACATGGTATAACCTTTTGATTTGAGTTTTGGTTTGATTTTAATGTTACATGTGACGTTGGTGTTATATGTAACATGGTTGGTTACTAAATGTTACATATAACATTCACATCCATTATGATAAACAACTCCAAAAAATTTAATTGATATCTCATTTTAAAGAGAATTAATCGAATATAATTGTTGTATAAAATTCTTATCATTTCGCGTTCGGATTGAAATAAAAACAATCATTTTGTTCTACTTAGAGTTGGTCGTATGTTACCTAATTTAGTTCTGCATAAGGGGGATGTTATTACATGATGTTTATGAAACGGTGTATTAAATATGGATATTTTAGTCATGAATCGGCTAGAAGGACTATTCAGTTCACAACAAAACTTGCGGGTGTATTTCGTAGTTTCCGCACATTTTTAGGACCGTGCGATAAGCGTCCCTTTAATTTATTATGTATGAGATGTATGTTAAAAATATTAAATAATTATGATGAGATCTAAAACCAAAATCCCCCAAATTAAAATATTAAGTTGTAAGTGTGTTTTTCCATGAGATACGCATCATCATGGTCTTCCACCGGGAATCTATTCGGGATAAGGCTCCATAAGCCTGACGTCAGCTAATAATTGAAGATATGAGGATTTGTCCTGAAAAGTGAGCTCTCAACAAACTTGTCCTTATTTTATAACAATGCAAGTGTAGACTGGTTTGCCTTTACAACTAGTGATGTGAGGGACTTACCAAGACTAGCTTAGACCATGCCAGGTGGGTGTAACTTAACTGGGGAGATGTCTCAATAAGTTGAATATATAAGGTATATTCAAACTAGGGACCAAATAAGATTTGGATCTTACTAAAAAAATGACTGATAAGAGTTACTTGTCTTTGAAGGATCTACAAGCCAATAAGCTGAAAATGTGAGACCCATTCGCAACTTTAGGATTATCCAATTCCAAACTAGGAACATTTGGAGTGTACATGTTCCATCAGAGGAATGCAAGAGTAAAAAATTTAGTGAGATTATATTTAGATTCATAAAAGACCTTTGATCTAAAATTAATGTAATACTATTCTGCTTAATTTATTCATTGTATTTATTTTCTATATAGAGATATTATTATGTCAAAACCATTGTAGAACGTTCTTAAGAAAAATAATTTAATCGAACTTAACTTCTCAGATTGGCTGGGAATTTTAAAACTTATTTTAACTTCTCACAAATTAAATTGTCTTTGAGAGTCCGTTCCTATTGCATATGATGCCATTACTGATGAAGAATGAATCACTATCTAGAAATAAATAGACAATAACAAGAAAGCTCAGTAATATATCCTAGCATCGATGATTAATAAAGTCCTGAAATATTCCAAAGGGCTATCGAGCTCATATATGACTATGTAGCGCTTAAAATCTCTCTTCAGCGAGTATAATTGTACTACGAGGTACAACGTCTTAAAGGAACAGTTCAAGGCTAAGATACCGATAGGGTCATTTGTTAGGGATCACATCTTTAAGCTGATTAGCCAGGTTGAGGAACTAGAAATGTTGGGGTCAGTTCTGGATGACAACTTGGCTGTGGAATTAGTTCTGCAATCGCTGCCTAACGTGTTAGATCAGTTTGCGGTGAACTTCAATATAAATAAATTTGAAGTGACTCTCCTAGGACTTCTTAGCATATTGAGGACTACTGAGGCGACCTTGAAAAAGTCTAAAGGTTCCCTTGTCATGGTGGATTGGCCTTCAACCTTAAAAGGGCAGAAGAAGAAAAATAAGAAGACGAAAAAAAGAAGTGAAGAAGAAGAAGAAGATGAAAAAAAAAGAAGTAAAAAAGGAAAAAGAAGAAGAAGAAGAAAAAAAAAAATTGAGCTTCGTTTTGAAAGCAAAGCACAAGCAAAATAAAGGAAAAAACCTGGGAAGGGAAAATGTTTTCATTGCGATCAACAAGGTCATTGTAATAGGAACTACCCATAGTTTCTAGGTTCCAAGGAAAAACTGTTGATAGGTATGTCATATTTACTTCTTGTTGTTGGTTGTTTGACCACTGTCTTGTTTCAAATTAGTCTTTGGACTTTGGTTCTAGCTAACATGTGTATAATATTATGCAGTGTCTAAATTAAAATAGAAGGCAGAGTAAAAGGGACGTCTCATTATGTGCAGGAAATTGAGCAAGAGTTGATGCATAAGTCGTATGAGACTTTTACTTAAAGTTGCCTTTGTCACAAGTTTTAAATTTAAGAGATTGTTGATTTATGCCTACTGTTTTCAAAAATATTATTTCTATTTTTTATTTAAAAAAAGGATAGTTATTCAATTATTTTTAGAATAATACTTGTGGTATTCATTTCAAATCAGAATTTATTGGGGTGGACATATGTTTTAACAATCTCTATTATTTAAAAAGTTGTGATGAAATAAACAACATAACAAATGAAAGTATAACAGAGAAGAGATTAAAAGATAAAATCCAACCTACTGATGAAATCTCACACTAGGTCATATTAGTGAGAATAGGATTAAGAAGTTGGTCAAAGATGGACTTTTGGGCCCATTAGGCTTGGAGTCATCACCAACTTATTAATCTTGTCTCATGGGTAAAGTGATCAAGTCACCATTTGTTACACATTGAAAAAAGGGTTGTTGACATATTCGAGAGCTATATACACCATACTAATAATGGAATGACTAAACTGGGTGGAGAGCGAAGCAAGTTGTACTTCCACTATTGTCGAAAAAACAACCGAGGTCGCCTAGGAAAGTAAGGATTCCATTAAGAGGTGACTTGATGGAAAGTTGATGTGGAAGATGTGGAAGATTTGGGAGGCACAATAGAAAATCTTGTAAAGCACCCATGAATTAGGATCATTTTTAGGGTTGAGTCACATTTTTTCGGATTAATTGTTTTGAATTTTAAAGATGCACTATTAACGTACATTCATTTAGACCATTTTTTGTTATCAGTAAACATTTACTTACTCTCATGACACGTTATTATTGTTAAGTATATTAGGTTATTAGTGAACATTCACTCACACTTAAAACACTTTGATGCCGACATACTTAGTGATGGATAAAATTATTTTTTATTCTTGATTAACAATAGAAAAATACACCAAAGAAATTATTGGAAAAAACAATAAGAAATGCAAAAAAAAATAGAAGAGAGAGATAGAGTCTATCTCTCCTAACATCTAAGATTATCACCGGGTGAAACCCCAAGCTGGTTACAATATTCTTCAAAATATTCGACCCGACGATTAACAGTTTCGGGATTCGCCCCATCACATTCAAGCGGCCCGTTAATGGCCCGAATAGTTGCCCCGAATCCCTGACCCGAAGTGATAATAGAGTGGACGTTGTTCATCCAGTACCATAGGGCCGTCCTGAAGGACACAACCGGGTCGGTTGCCACAATTTCTGGGTTATTCAACCCGTCAAACCCGATACTATTTCCGGCGGGTCCATAATTGAAATTCCATGATAGCTGAATTGGGCCCCGCCCGTAGTAGGCCCTGTTTGGCGCGCATGGAAACTGTGTGTTGCTTTCATCGCAATAATCCCTTGAAGCACCATTAATCTCCTCTATGTAGCAAAAATCTGCCAAAGAAAGCTTTATTTTATCACAGTTTTTAAAATTTTTATAACATATGTTATAGTTCACGAAATTAAAAATTTTGCTCATATAGTCTGCATACTATGATAAATTTTTTTCAAAATTCAAAAATTATTATACCACATAAAAGTCAATGTAAAAAATTGCACTAACTTTTATGTCATGTAGTGACTTTAAATTTTTTACAGAATTATTGAATTTCTCAAAAAATTATTGTATCAAGTGGGTTAGATGCATAATGAATTGCAAAATTTTATGATCATAACAAAAAAAAAAAAAATGAAGTTAAAGAATTTATTAAATATTTTTATAATTTGGAGGAGATTTATATAAGATTTTAAAAAGTTTTAATTGATTTTTTTTTTTTTTAAAATATAAGTGTAATAATAATAAAAAAAAAAAAAATTTAAAGGGTACTTCAAATTTGTTGGACCTTATATGCTTCATTATTTAGTTCATAAAAGTGAAGCGTGACTTAGCGGTTATTAGTATGTCTTTTAGTGGGCAATCTAATGTTTAAATTTCCTCTCTCAATCATTTGTACCAAAAAAAAAATTAAAAAAAACATTATGTAAAGGAGAAAAAAAAAAAAAAAAACTAACTATACACGTATAATTATGTATTTATTTTTTATTATTAATTATATCATTACCAAAAAAATTTAACGTTAGCTAGTGTCTGTATATGATGTTAGCATGCATGGAAAACGTTAACTAAGAAATCAATTAATCAATCTTACGTCCAGTCTCATGCGTGACATGCGCGAAAAAAGCGGCGATCTCACGCCTCGAATCGTCGACGGAACCTACCCGCCCGAACTGCCCATACGAATTCAGAGCTTCCAGAAACGCCGATCGAGAGTAGAATCCCCTCCCGGCGCAGCTCGCCGCCGCCTGATCAATAATCCCATTGAAGAACGCGTCTGTCACTATCCCGGCGACCGAGACACCGTTGGTGGGAGGAGCGGCAAAACAGGGACCGGATTGGCACCCGGTACCACAGTAGTCGTTGCCAGTGCCGCAGTAGCCGTACTGGCTGCAGCAATCGGTGGTGGAGCAACCGCAGTTTTGGGCCAAAACTGGTTTTGGAAGAGCTCCGGCGAGTACACCGGCGGCCAAAATGAGTGTTAGCAGATTCTTTCTCAAATTGAAGGACACCATTTTCGAAGAAATAGGTGGAAGAGGAAAAAGAAAGTGTTTCTGTGTGTGAAATTTGTGGTGGACAGCGGAAGGTGTATATAGTGCTCGTACGCGGATTGAGGAAGAAGATATCAAGTTAAGCGGTTTAAATTACAGAATGGACCCCTAAACTTTTTGACTTACTTCACATTAAGCACTCAACGTTAACTTGTATTAATCAAGCCCTTTAATATTTTAAGGCTTGACAATGAAACCCTTGTATTAATCTTGATTCTCAAATGTTATGGAATTTTATTATGTAAATATCACGTAATTAGTCCCATAAAAAAATTAAAGCTTAAATTTTGATTTAGAGGAATGACTTATTCAATATAAGTTCTTTTACTATATTATTAAATTAGAAGGTAGAATGAATTAATTTTAAAAGTCTTTAAACTAAAGCCCACTCTTTTTGACAAAAATGTAGACAATTTAAGGGCCCGGTTGAAATGTAGTGGATTGCGAGGTAGATAGTGCCGGGGGGCTGGTTTTGTTTCCATTCTCTTATTTTTGGACCAGTTCCAAAAATTTTGGGATTAATATATATAAATATGTTTTTGTTCCCAAAATTGAATCTGAGAAACAAAAAAAATAAATAAATATTGATTTCTATTCACTCTTACAAAATTATTCTTATTATCACCTTGCCGATCACAACTACTCGCAAGTCACCACTATCTCCCTGTTTGCCGCCACCACCACCCCACTGGGCACAATGACCACACTGACCACCACCACACCGACCACAATATATTTAAAAAAATAAAAGTTGCAACTAAATGTGTTTCTTATTTTTGTTCTCATAAATTAAAAGAAACAATTTTAAGATAATGGTCATTACTAAACATGTTTATATTATTGATAAAACATATTAATTATAATTCTCACCAATTAAGTCCCTTTTAAATTTTAGTCAATTTGTTCTCATTAATACAATGGAAATCTCACTCAATACCATGCATGCGATAACCAATTTTAATTTTGACATTTTGAAAAGGTTGAAGGGAATTTGGGTGACTTATGAAATATGCTCATTTGAAACTAGTGAATAGTTCAGGGGTATAAAATGTACTACTTATCATCAGCCTACAATATAGATTATTCTAAGGGGGTTGCTTGTGAAAGGGTTGACTTTGACTTCGTGGAGAGGATTAAGCTGACTTTTTACTTTCAACATCAATTAATGTGTGTAATTGGTCAAAATTGATCAAAACTCAATAATTTTGGTCCAAATGTGTAATTAATTAATTTATTGTTGCCAAATTATCTTGGATAGGCCAGTCTTCTAGACACACAAAAAACTCATTTATTCTATGCCTAATAATTTTTTGGGGCATTCGAGTGGAAAATTATTTATTTCACCCTTACTTGGTAAAAAGTCTCAAAGGCAATTTTTTTTTTTTTAATTTTAGTCTTGTCTATTTTCAAAAGGCGGAAGCCCTGCACACGCACGGTTACATGTAACAATTTTGTGTGTAAAATTTTGTTACATGTTACAAATATTACTGTATTTTGTAACATACAACAGCTTTGTGTATAAAACTTTGTTAGATGTCGTAAAAATTACACAAAATACATGTAATTAGTTACAAGTAATTAAATGTACATAAATACATGTAACCAATATTAAATTGATTTTTGTGTTAAATATTTGTTAAATATCACAAAATACTACATATATATATATAACTAATATATACACAGATATATGTAACTAATATATATTTAATTATAATATATAACTAATATTATAAAAGTACATATAATAAAAAATACACAGATATATGTAAAAAAAATAACAATTATGAAATTGTAACTAATATTCGTTACATGTAACTAATATTAACTATAAAACCGAATTTACTCACTAAGTTCTCTCAACAATTCCTGCAATGTTTCTGCAATTCCTGCAATATGGGACTAAATCTCAAGTGAAATTCAATTTAAGAGATTAAATCAAAACATAATAATAAGAAATGACTAATCGCGAATTAGACCCTAAAAATAGCACTAATCGCAGATTTTTCCTTAATTTTTTGGGTGGGATAGGATTAAATTTTTATTTTTGAGACTGGTCCGACCATCTGATCAATTAATATTAATTAAAATTAAAGATAATTAGAATTAATTCACTTTTAATTAAAGAAATAATATATATATAATAATATAAGTAAATTAATCAGAGAGATTGCATAATTTTTGGTTGTGTATAATTTTTTGGATGGATGAAGTTGTGATTATTATTTTTGTTTATTAATTTTTAATTGGATGAATGTATTTTTATATGAAATTGATTAGTTTTTGATTTATATGAAAAATTTATAGGACCAGCCTAGTTCTGATGCCGAGCTTGGACCTTATTTTTTTAATAACAAAAGTTAAGACTGTTCAAGGGTCGAGTTAGAGTCATGAGGAGTCCTACCTAATAAATTACAAGAATTTACGGGGCTAGGCCTAAGCCCAACCTGACTATTGGGTCCTATGCTCCTGTTCAAATCCGCTCATTATATAATGCATAAAACTCAAGTTCGACCCTAGGATGGTCATATAATTTTTTAAAATAAATTATATGATTTAAAAAATATATATATATAATCGATATATTTATGATAAGGGGGAGAAAAGATTTAAATATTAGATTCCCAACTTATGAGGTTCTTTCGATAATTATTGGACAATAATTTTTGAGTTTATATATGATATATGTTATAATTTATTTATTTTATGTAATTATATTTTTTAAATAATTCGATAGGCGAGTCGAGTCAGTCCTAAATCTAAATGGGTAGGTCTTTACCCAACTCTGAAAATGAAAATGATCGAGCCTGAATTTTAGGACTCTAACTTGGTCCACATACCTAAATTTTAAGCTAAAACACTAAAAAGTAACCAACGAGCCAACTAGCTGGACGACTTCCAAATCCATGAACACCCTTGGGAAGGTTTGAGCTAGGAAGTAGGGCAACAATTGGATTGGTTCTTGAACGATCTAGTAATTTTCTTTTTCGTCTTTGTATGTATACATAGATCTTGTAAAATCGGTCATGCTCAAACCATGAACAAACATAATTAAGGTTGTCTATGATTTTAATCTTCAATAATTATAATTTTTATTTTTTATTTTTTATTTTTTTATTTTTTTTTATTAATATTTTTATTTTATCAAATTAATATCAACTAGATTACTTGAGATATTAATAAAAATAATAATTAATATTTTAGGGGGTTGTATTGAAATTTTTATAAATATTAAAACATAGTTTTGGGTTTAATTTATACCCCAACAAAATATAAAGGGATGATTGTGTAATTTTACAAATAAATATCTTCATATATATATATATATATATATATATTCATACAAAGGAAAATTCGAGAAACCGAAGAGAAGGAAGAGAAAGAAAAGAGAGAGTCCGGGTGCAGCGTCGACGGTGAGGTGCAGGGCGGTCGACGGTGGGCTGTTTTGTTCAGGGAGTTCGTTCAGCGTGGTGGTTGGTTGATCATGTCATCGTCGGCGGTATTACGATTCACCGGAGATCTGCGATTGTCCGTTCGGTGGTGCTCCGAGGTGATTGTGTGTGTGTTCCGGCTTGAGTACGGTGTGTGTTTGTGTGTTCTATGCTATTCAACCTCCGACGAGCGTGTTTGTGTGTGATCGGTGAAGGATGATTGACGATGTGGCGTCGCTGTTCGTCATTGACGTTCGGCAAGTGTGTGGGTGTTGTTCGGGTGTTCCTCCGGAGGTGAAGGTGGTTGGTGGCGTGGCTGGTTAACAGCCGACGGTGTAGGAGAGTTTGGTGTCGCTTAGTCGTCCGGTGGTGTGTATGTATGTGTGTGACCGTTGGTTGGCTGAAAGAATACAGAAACAGAAAACGAAAGAGAGAGAGAAAGCAGTTCGGCGGTGTTGTTCTTCCGGTGATCGTCGTCGGCAGTGAAGGGAATGTGTGTGAGTGTGTTCCGCAGTATGTATGCGGGTATGCCGTTCGTCGGTTGGGTCGCCGGTGATCGTGTGGGTATGCGTATGGTTTACATGCGTGGGTTTTGTCATGCATTTGTGTGTGTGTTTTTTGCTGTGTGTGTGCGTATAATTGGTCTGGTAGTGTGAAGTTGTTGGTGTTCGGCAACCGTTGTGAGTGTTTGGGGATGATCGAAGTTGGCGAGGTGAGGAGAGAGAAGGTAGCGACTGAAATCTCAAAACAGAGTAGAAGGAAAAAGACGTTTACCGCCTAAGCGGTGGATTTTCGCTTAGGCGGTGAAAATACAGTGTGCAGCTAAGAGAAAAGGAGAAGCAATCACTCGTTCACTTAGGCGGTGTGACATCGCTTAGGCGGTGGAGAGTAGAATCAGAAAATACATGGAATCTTAGGGAAATTCACGATCGGTTCAGAACGGGTAACCTTTCTAATTTATTTTGTAAATTCTAAATTTAGTTTTCTAACCTTAAAATAATAAAATGAAAATAATAAATCTTGAGATTGTTTATAAGAACAAAGTTTATAAATAGTAAACCGTAACGAAACGATACTAGTTGAATAGTTATATTTTGTAATAAAAGATGGGAAATAGGAAATTAAGGAAACTAGGATTTCATGGCGTGATTAGTTTGTTTTTACACAAAAATATTAATTTAGGCCCTGTCACCGTTAGGTTCGCAGGTACCGGAGTTCGGATAGGGGATAGTCGGTTAAAATTTAGGAAAACGGATATCAGGTGAGTGTACTGCCCTTTTTGCCAAACTATTTTCATATAAATATGATGAGATATGTGTTTATTTAACTGTACGAATTTTATAAATGATATGGATCAAGCCAGTTATGGGTGAGTTGGTAAAATGGATTTCCATTGAAATGTTTGGATTTAAAAAGAAAGACTTTATAAATAATCTATTGGATTTGGTGATTTTAGTAAAAAGGTGGGAAAAACATGATTTTTAAATTAAAAGTGGGTTTTGTTAAAAAGAGGTGGACAAGGGTGATTTTGACGGTGTTGATGAATTGGTGTTTTTGTCGATATTATTGAAGTGGTGATAATTATTATGGTCTGTCGGAAGGGTGGTCCGGCAGAGGGATAATTATTTGTGATTGGGTGATAATATTATTGAATGGACTATGCCATAGTTTATATTATGATCTGTCCGGAGGGTTGTCCGGCAGATGGATATTTACTATATGGTGATTGACGTTATATGGTGATTTATATTATTGGCCTCTGGAGACGTCCGGTTGGCAGTGATCTGCGCAGTTAGGTCCGCTAGGAAGACATATCCTACGAATGGTTACGGTACCGTTGCAACTCCCGATCGTGAGGTTAAAACGATCACTATGGCTTAGACGGTGGGTATGGGATTGAGATGTGTGTTTTAAGTTAGGGTGTTTTATATATATATTGGATGATTTATTATTGATTATGGTGTTTGCAAACTTATTTGCACTGCTCTTTTGATATTGGAGGTTTTACCAACTGTGTGGTGGATATACATATATTTACGCTTGATCCATATGAATGTTGTATTATTTAGAATGTGTTATTATTATGTTAAAAATAGTTTTTACTAAGAAGGCAGTACACTCGCAGGTAAATTATTTAGGAGACTGTCCCCTACTGGCATTAGGTGGAGTCATCTGGGTTAAATTTTGAGTTGAGCTGTCAGAGAAGAACAATATGAAAGAGAAAGATTTTGTATATGTTGTAAAAAGAATTGTATAGTAACTTATTGAAAATTGTAATGTATGAGATGATCTAAATGCAAGAGGTGATGTCATATTGTCGTCACGCCGGTCCTCATATGACAGGTGTCCGGGACGGGTTGTGACACTTACCTCCGTGGTTGATGCCAAAATATAGAAATACAACTCTTTTTTTTCCTCTTCGGTGTGCTGAGTAAGGGAGCCAAGGAGAGGAATTTTTTGAGTTTTTGAAAAGCCATTTCACATTCTTTGGTGTATTCGAAATTTTTATTGCCTCGATAACCTTGACGAAAGGGAGACACTTTTCCAAGGAACGAGAGATAAACCGGTTGAGGGCTGTTAGCCTTCTCGTGAGCATTTAGACTTCCTTCTTGGTGCGGGGTAACACCATCCATAGAATAACACTAATCTAGTCGGCGTTGTGATAGGTAGAATTTATTTATATATTTTCAAATCGATTTTGGTAGTTTTCGAGTGTTCTTGTTATGTTTTAATATTTTTTAATTCGTTTTTATGTAAATTAGGTGTTAGGGACAAAAAGGGGTGAAAACGGTTGAAAATCGAGCAAATCGGTAGGACGTCGGTGGAGAAAGTTGAAAAAGGCCAAGTTCAAAAACTGCTGGCTCACTGCTGCAGCGATCACAATGCAAAAACCTTTCTACCTAACCACCACTGCAGTGGTAAAAGTTAAGTGGCCTACTGACTTCTCATCGCTGCAGCGATGCTTCCCACCACTGCAGCGGTCCAGCTCCACCTGACAAAGATATTTTGGGATATTTTTGTGATATTTTTTTATCCCATTTAATATCCCTTATTCCTCAACATTTGAAACACATTTTTGGGGACTTCTTGAGAGTTCTAAGAGCATACCAATAAGGAGAGATCATCAATTTGGAAAGGAAAAAACAAGATCGAAGAGGAAATCACTGACGTGGAATTATTCGTTCTTCAAATAACGGTTATTCTCCCTTGTTTTTCTATTTTATTCTTAAACCTTTTTTGGTATTTGATGTTATTTAGCTTGTTTGTAGTTGAATATTTGGTTATGGCCATGTATAGCTAAACATATATTGTCTAGGGTTTGATGTAGTTCATGAAAACGTTATTTGAATAAATCATTGTTTTATTAACGGTTGTTCATTTGTATCCGATTATGTTTATCATTTTATTACTTCCATCATATGTTTGTTATGATATATTGGTTGGTTTGAGAAATTGAGGTTTGACACTCGGGAGAGATAACCTTGAATTCGGACTAGGGTTTAAACACAACGTGACAATCTAATGACTCGGGAGAGTATTCGAAAGTATGCAATCCATGAGGTTGGGGCAAGACTCATGTGATCAGTACCGTTTAGACGCTAGATAAGGATATCGGCGTTGATGCGAAGTCGCATATTCATTCACTTTACACTCGAGAAAGATAGTCAGTGAGTTTTCGAAACCTAAATTGTTGGATAGTTTGAATATCGTTAATGTAAACTAGACTAAAACGAACATGTTTAAGTGAACGAAGTCAATCCCTAGATAATATATTCCCATTAACGTCATATTAGTATTATAGTTTAATTAATAATTAGTTTAGTTTAGTTTTATTATTTTTATAAAAAAAACATAAAATTGGATCGCTTAGATAAAGTTCGGTTACGACAATCGCGGTACTTAACGACAATCTAATCCAATCCCTGTGGATACGACAACCCTTACTCTTCCTACTATATTAAAACTTGACCCGTATACTTGAGGTAAAAGTAACGACGAATAATTCCGCTACCAAATTTTTGGCGCCGTTGTCGGGGATCGATTTTTAGATTGTTGTTGATATTGTGAGTAAGCAACTTGATTTTAATTTAGGCATTTATTTTATTTCTAATTTATTGCATTTCTTTCAATAAGATTTTGAGCCATTTTATTGTGCTTGGGATAGATATAAGGAGTTGCTATTTCGGTTCCCTAGTCATGGTTTCCCGAGAGAGTGTCAACTACTGAATTTCCTCGATGGGTTACTAGTCGCAATAAGAACTTGGGTGCAAGGAAGAAACAATACTACCTTTTTCGACCAACTAACTGTAGACAAAGCCTATTGGTTGTTAGAAGGCATAGCGGAGTTTGATTTTCAGAGTTGGAATATTCAACAAACTACCAAATCTTGGGGGATAATTCTACCATTTCGGTGCCATGGATTGACACCCCGGACCAACATGTGGAGTCTTCTCCCACCCTGGAAGAAATATTCGCTGAATTTATGGAAAAAACTCAGGCTTTTTGGAGGGAGACGAATAATCATCTCAATGAACATGTGGATCATCTTGACAATATTGAGACGACCTGCGCTGAAATTAATGAGACCATAAAGGCCCTCGAGACTCAAATCGGTTAGCTTATTTGTTTCATTGAGGCCGAGTCAGAAGTGGTGGCACTAAGAGACATACCAATCACATCCATATGTGAAAGCCACTAGAAGAAACCAGATACGAGCGGGAGAAACTTGGGTGAGTTTAATGACGATGATTTGAATGAGATGGAAACCCAAGAATGGATCGACGATTGTGGTTATTTACCATTTGAGATCCACATTGTGATACCACCACCGATCCAAGACGATCACATCTACGAGGATCCGATGTGGCTCACTTGTCCTTCGCCGCATTTAGTACCATTCTTTCATGCCCACCGAACACATGAGACAAAAATGAGTCATGTTGAGAGTTTTAGCCGAACAATGCCAAATCTCGCCAAGCTTGAGGATGTTCAGAAACAAGACCCGTATATTGTGTTGTATGACACATACTATGGGCGGAAATCGCTCTTTGATGAGCCATTCTCCATGTCAAGCCGATGACATTAAACCAAGCACTTTTTGGGAGGCAACCCAAGTTTTTAAATGAATCAATTCATCACCGCCGACTACACTTGGAGGCGAGATTGTCTCGCCTCCCAGGTATGTGTTCAAAACCCCTTTCGTCACTATAATGCATGCTATTTGTTGAGTTGGATGTTGGGTCACTATGGACACTACCTGTTCTGAGTTTGGGGGGGATGTTTTGTATGCTTTATAGTAAGATATCTTTTTGTTAGTTATGTTGTTTAAGTTAAAATGTAGTTGTGGTTCATGCATGCTTAGTAGTACGTTGTTGTGTTGTAGATATTTAGTGTAATGTATGCATGTTTGTGTTTAGTATTAGTATAAATATGTTTATGTATGAAGTAGTAATTGTGTGCTGAGTTTTGTAGTTCTTCTAGGCCATTACCCGATGATGATATTATCCCCTAGTTGTTTTTCGAGGTCAGAGGTAATGCCCATTCATGTGCGTTCTGTGTGCTTGGCATTTCGATTAGCTAAAAGTCATTTTGGATCCTAAATTGCACGATTATGTAGACTCGTTGTATGTCTATTCAATCGATTTGACGCCAATTATTTAGTAGCAAGTTCATGACAATTTTAGGGATTCTAGAACCTGATTAGGGGAAATATGAAGCGAAATCCTAGGTGAGGTAGTTCAAGAAATATGATTTAGGCATTCATTTTGATCGCTTGAGCCCTTGAAGCCTACCATGTAATATTTTTTACCCCTCGTTACTCTGTCGAAGCCTATTAGCCATTTCAATTCTGAACACGTAACAAATATTCTGGCCAATAAAACGTTTTCCAAACCTATGCCGCTAAACCTAAGGCACAATTTGAGTCAAAGTCAAGTGAGCATTTGTATATGTTACTTGAGTGAGCGGTTGGATTTTGGGCGAATTGTTGATTAGTTCGGTATTCGAGTACTCACTTGTCATTTTTCTTTCGTATTTCCACACCCATGAAATTATACAAATCAAATAAGTTTGGGGGTATGGTCGTAAAAACAAAACATATATAAATATAGTTCTATTTTTGTTTCTTTTGATAAGTGAGTACAATGTTCTTAAATGTTTGTTCAGGATTGTTTCAAATTTATCTTTGGGATTGTGAGTATGATTGAGCGCCAAGCGTTGTGCCTCGGGTATTGTTGAGTTATAACGTTTACTTGTTTTCTATTCCTGACATACCCTTGGCCATTTACCAAGAACCAAACCAAGTCCTTTTGATCTTCTTGATCTTCCAAGCCTACATTAGTGGATTGTGGAACCTAATCTGGCATATGAATATCCTAATCCTTTATGGTATAAGTCATGAGTTTTATTAGTGAATAATCCAATCTAGTCTTTGGATAGTTGTATTATTGAGTTTTCGCACACACACTTGAACATGATCTGGAATGGCGTTTACCAATATTGAATGTTAAAATTCTAGAATACTACATGGTGTGTTTTATTCCTGAACTTGATATGATTGGCGGCCGTTGAGGGAAAACCTTTTGGTCGATTAGTTGAATTCAAAACTAGCATGTAGTTATGTTTAGTTTGTTTGTGTTTTTAATCGTTGTTTAGTATTTGTGTTCGTTGATTACTTGTGTTTGTTTATTTTAGTGTGAGTGTTTTGCTCGAGGACTAGCAAAATTCTAAATTTTAGGGTATTTGATAGGTGAAATTTATCTATATATTTTCAAATCGATTTTGGTAGTTTTCGAGTGTTCTTGTTATGTTTTAATATGTTTTAATCGTTTTTATTTGTTTTTATATAAATCAAGTGTTAGGGATGAAAATGGATGAAAACAGTTAAAAATCGAGCAAATCGGTAGGATGTCAGTGGAGAAAAATTCAAAAAGGCCAAGTTCAGAAACTGTAGGCTCACCGCTGCAGCGATCGAAATGCAGAAACCTTTCTATACAACCATCGCTACAACGATGGCCTACACCGCTGTAGCGGTGGCCTACACTGCTGCTAGGGTTGTGCAGGAAGCCCAAAGAACCCGACCCGCCTGACCTAAAATAGTTTGGTATTATATTTATAGAAGTTCGGATCGGGTAAAACCCGATCTGATAGCACATGAGGCGGTTCGGTTGTCGGATTACACCTCCGACAACCCGTTTTCACTTTACCCGACCGGAATACACAACCTATATATGTGCTCAAATCTTAGATTCTTAGTTCAGTCCTAAACCCCAAGCGCCGCTTCAGTGGAAAGAAGGCTTGGGAATTTCTTTGGGCTCAATTATGAGTAATAAGACGAACATTGTACTGTTCGGAGATAGAAGCGACATGACGGTCATCACCGAAAACAGAAGCGTCGTCGACGGTTGGACCACTTTTCGATCCACTACCGTCGGTAAGAGCCTAAAACCTTTTCTTTTTTCCTCCTTTAATTTTGTGGTTATTTCATTATTTGGTGATTGTATAATTAAACCTTAGGGTTTAGGACTGAACTGGTTATTTCATATTTTCCAAGCCAGAAATATTATGTTCGTCGATTCCTTAAACAGTAGCAAAAGACATCCGAATCTGGATAAAAAATTGGAAGCGAAAATAGTGGATCCGTCGAATATGGGGCCGTCGTTAGAGCCATAGCTAGGGTGTAATATTCAATCAATCTCCACTGTGTCAAAGTGGCATAACGAGAAGAATGTCGCCAAGGATTCTAAGTAGGAGACAATCGTGAAAATGGACATATAAACATCAGACCCAACCCGTACCTTCCCTACAACCGAAGAACACAAAAAATGTCGGTTGCTATGCGCAACAGTTGGCGGGCGGGTCGTTGTTTTTTCCACTCGACAAGATCGGGTCACAGGTCGGGTTGGCCCAGATTTTGGCCAACCCGACTCGTGCACAACCCTAACTGCTGCAGCAGTCAAAGTTCAGTGGCCTACTGACTTCTCATTGCTGCAGTGATTCGGCTCCACCTGACAAAGTTATTTTGGGATATTTATATTATATTTTTTTATCCCATTTAATACCCCTTCTTCCCCAACATTTGAAGCACGTTTTTGGGGACTTCTTAAGAGCTCCAAGACCATACCAACAAGGAGATGTCATCAATTTGGAGAGGAGAAAATGAGATCGAAGCAGAAATCACTGACATGGAATCACCCGTTCTTCAAATAACGATTATTCTCCCTTATTTTTCTCTTTTATTCTTAAACCCTTGTTGGTATTTGATGTTGTTTAGCTTGTTTGTAGTTGAATATTTGATTATGGCCATGTATAGCTAAACATATATTATCTAGGATTTGATGTAGTTCATGAAAACGTTGTTTGAATAAATCAATGTTTTGTTAATGGTTGTTCATTTGTATCCGATTGTATTTAACATTTTATTACTTCCATTATATGCTTGTTATGATATATTAGTTGGTTTGAGAAATCAGGGTTTGACACTCGGGAGAGGTTACCCCAAATTCGGACTAGCGTTTAAACACAACGTGACGATCTAATGACTCGGGAGAGTATAAGAAAGTATGCAATCCGTGAGGTTGGGGCGAGACTCATGTGATCAGTATCGTTTAGACGCTATATAGGGATATCGGCGTTGACGCGAAGTCTCATATTCATTCACTTTACACTCGAGAGAGGTAATGAGTGAGTCTTCAATACCTAGATTGTCGGATAGTTTGAATACCATTAATGTAAACTAGACTAAAACAAACATGTTTAAGTAAACGAAGTTAATCCCTAGATAATATATTCCCATTAACGCCATATTAGTATTATATTTAGTTTTATTATTTCTACAAAATATATATATAAAATTGGATCGTCTGGATAAAGTTTGGTTACGACAATTGTGGTACTTAACAACAATTTAATCCAATTCCTGTGAATACGACAACCCTTACTCTTCCTACTATATTAAAATTTGACTCATACACTTGTGGTAAAAGTAGTGACGAATAATTCCGCTACAACGTTGGTATTAATGTCATGCTAGGAGACCATATATCCCAGGAATTTGCCAGCAGAAACTCCAAATATGCACTTGTTCGAATTAAGCTTCATGTGGTGGGCCTTGAGCTTGTTGAAGCAGGACTGAAGGTGTGTAAAGTGATCTTGAGCTCGGTTACTCTTTACCAGCATATCATCCATGTACACCTCCATCATTTGTCCGATCTTCTCCTTAAACATTTTATTGACTAGTCTCTAGTAGGTGGCCTCGGCATTGCGCAACCCAAACGGTATTACCTTGTAACAATATGTCCTATTTTCCATGATAAACAAGGTCTTTCTCTTATTAAGGGGGTACATAGGGATTCGATTATAGATGACATATGCATCAAGAAAGCTCAGAAGTTTATACCCCGCGGTGGCATCTATAACAACGTCGATTCTCAATAGGGTAATGAAATCCTTTGGGCACATTTTATTCAAGTCTTTGAAATCCACACAAAGATGCCCTTTGTCGCTAGCCTCAGGAGTAAGGAACACATTTGCTAGCCAGTCCGGGAATTTGACCTCCTCTATAACATCCAACTTTATCAACTTATCCATATATTTTTCAATGATTGTTTTCCAGTCAGGGTGGAAATTTCTCCGCTTCTATCTGATCAGCGGGTAGTGTACGTCTGCATGGAGCTAGTGTATAGCCACCACGGGGTCGATCTCCGGTAACCCATTGTAAGACCATGTGAAGACATCATAATTCTTCTGAAGGAGGTTGGTGAGCTCGGTTCTTTACTCGAGACCGAGCTTGGAACCTATTCTCACCGTCCTCCTCTTAATAGTTAGATGAATTGAAACTTCCAAGAGATCTTCATGAGGTCAGGGACCAGGGTTCCTTTTCTCGGGGGTTATCAATAGAGATGAGCACGGTACTTCCGTCTAGGGCCAAAAGTTCAGGGCATTTGAGCTCTATACCACCGAGATCAAGCTCGACAATTTTTTTTTTTTTTTTTTCCATGACCCTCCTAGCACAAGCTCAGGTTGATTTTTGGTCCCCTCTCACTTCAAATATAGTTGTCGAGGTACCCCCTACGGATGAGCGCCTCAATATCCTCTTTTAGCTGGAAACAATCATCAATTGAATGGTCTCGATCTCAGTGATATTCGCAATATTTATTCAGGGACTAGCCCATGGCTTTTCCCCTTAGGGGAGAGTTGGTGGGAAGAAGTCCCACCTAGAGTTTTTTGCATAAATCGTTGCCACAAACTTTGTTAGGGGTATGAAACCTTGTTAGTGATGCCCTAGGAGAGGGAGTGGTCTTCGATCCCTGGGTAGAGGTCCGAGTCTTCCCTTGGCCTGAAGCCTTCTCAACTCCTAGGCTTAGTTCGGGGGTTCTTCTATCCTTTTTTTTTTTTTTTTGTGGCCATCTTCTCGGTGCTTCTTGACTCTATCCCTTAGATCGACGTTGTAGAACTGCGTACCCCTCTCCAAGGCTATACGGAGATTGGGGGTGGGATTCGAATAGAGATCATGTGACAACCATCTATGCCTAAATCGATCGATAAAGGCGTTCAATACTACACCATCTGAAAGGTTTTCACAAGTGATGGACTCTTTCTCAAATCGATCCATGTAATCCCCCAAGCTCTCACCAAGTTTCTGCTATAAAGCGAAGATATGAGTCATAATGCATGAACGGCTGAACCGAGCAAGAAAACGTTGCTCAAGTTCACGAAAAGTTGAAACTAGGCCTTGGCCGCTCTGGTGAGGTTGAGAGGGAATGACTTGTACCGCATCGCCACTGTGGAAATATGTGTGTCCATGTAGGACTTAAAAATTGACAAATGATCAATTGGATTCGTGGTTCCGTTAAAGGGATTCATCTGGGGGTAGGTGAACTTGGGAGGTACTTCATCCAAAATGTCCTCTACAAAATGGGACCTTACCTTAGAAGAAACATCGACCACCGTCCTTGCACCCTGGAGATGATATAAGATGACTTCCACATTGACAAGATAACATTCCACAATGGCCTCTCCTTGGAGAGCCACGTACACGCGACTTTCCCCAGCCTGCGTGCTTGATTGTTGGGGTGGCGGCGAGTAAGAGTCTATTTCTCGAGCATGCTGAACTCTGTACTCAGAATGAGTGATGTAACTAGGTGCCCTAGTCGGAAAGGATTTCGAACCAGGATCAGTACCATAATCCCGTGGAGGTGGAGACTGTGACCTCGAGGCAACGGGAGGAGCCAGGTCTCGTTCTTTCACCCGATTGTTACGGGGCTAAGGTTAAATCCTCGGTGTATGACCATTAGAGTGGACGGAATCTTCTTTTAACCTCTGCAGTTGATTTTCCCGTCCTGCGGTTTGGAGGACCGGTCCCTCCTGGACAGGGACCGGTGGCAGGCGAGAGAGGAGGACTTGAAAATAGGTTTGGAATTCGCTGAGCTGGCGTTCCAAATTGTAAATATGAGACTCCTCTGCAACCTCAGAAGTTTTCCCCGCGAAGGGACCAGAAGGCAAGGTGGAAGGGCCTGTTTGGCCAGCGGAGGGGAGTGTGTCCTTGGGTACAGGTACGAGGGCTCTCACATCCAATTTTGGGATTCTTAACATTTCTCTAGGGTGGATCGCTCAAGTTTCTATTCAATGCGGTAGTTTGGTTTCCACGTCTAGTCACTTGACCAGACCTTGTGATCATTCGGTACTAGTCGACCAGAAAATAATGATTAAAGGGAAGCTTTTCATTTTCTTCTCACAGAAAACACCAAATTGTTGGTGTCAAAAGTTGGCTAACACCTTCAGTTGGTCCGGTAGGAGAATATGTCTATCTTTTTAGCTGAGTTAGAAATGATCTGTCCTAAATCTAGTCATTTTTGGTCAATAATTCTAGAAGATTCGTGCGTTCAGAATGATCCTGGGTCTGGCCCGACATGAACACCAAGCAAGTACCTGCACAGGACCCACCGCAGTTGTGCCTGGTGAAGCCCCTCTGGCATGAGAGTAAAAACTTGAGGGGAGAGGGTTTTAAATATGCTTCAAATATACTAAAAAGCAATACCTTTATGTCACTATTCACCTTGGCTTTTATAGGATAGAAGTTTGATTAGCATTTTGGACATTAGGCGATTTAAGCTTGGTTTATCACCTTAACACAGTGTGTGGTTGGGAAAAAGAGTGCATGAGGGATTAAGTCCTTGGGCCTGGGCTTTTAGCTTTTTTGAGGGGATCCATAGGCCGGCGTGTTAACAAAGTAGAGGACCGGCCTGACGCGCTACTTGGATTTGACCAGAAAATATCGACCAGAAGACCACTGGCCAGAAAGTCGTCATCTTGAACTCTGCCGACCACAACATGGCCTGCCAGAAGTTGACCGACCAGCTGATCTGCTCGGTCTTCCAATCAAGCAATCTAGTCATCGCCAAGTTGGATGTTTTGTACACGTGTAGGCCTTCAATAGGATGATTTAGAGTTGACTCAATTTTTATCCTCGTCAACATCTTTTAGTCATTGACAGATGAGCAATTCGATATGAGATGGTGGAAGATCATTATCAGATCAGAACTTCAGGAAGATGAGTGGTTTCATTCATTGTATGAAGATCGGAAAAAATGGGTGCCTACTTATATGAGGGATACTTTATTGGCTGGACTGTCAACACCTCAGCGTTTAGAAAGTGGAAATTCTTTCTTTGAAGAGTACATCCACAAGAAAATTTGTCTAAAAGAATTCATAAGACAATATGGAACAATTCTTCAGAATTGGTATGAAGAGGAAGCCACAGCGGACTTTGATACGTTGCACAAACAACCAGCGTTAAAATCTTCTTCACCTTGGGAAAAACAAATGTCCATGATTTATAACCATGCGATATTCAAGCAGTTCCAAGTTGAGGTTTTGGGAGTGGTTGGATGCCATCCAAAAAGGGAAAGTGAGGATGGAACAAATATAACGTTTAGAGTTGATAACTGTGAGAAAAGTGAATATTTTATGGTGACATGGGATGAGGTAAATTCAGAGGTTTTCTGTTCGTTCCTTTTATTCGACTACAAAGTCTTTCTTTGTAGACATGCAATGATTGTTCTCCAAATATGTGGCCTTCAAGCATTCCAACCCAATACATTTTGAAGAGGTGGACGAAAGATGCAAAGAGCATACAATCTTAGGAGGAAATAACAGAACAGAGCATATCGAAACCAGGGTTCAACGATACAATGATCTATGTAAACATGCCACCGGATAGGGTGAAGAAGGTTCTTTGACTGAAGAAAGTTATAACATTGCATTTCGTGCTTTTGTTGATGCTTTGAAGAATTGTGTGAATGTAAATAACAAAAATGCTGGAGAAAGTAGCAACAATGCTCTTGTTCTTCGCAACATCGAAGAAGATAACCGTGGGGTCCTTGGTGCCAAAACAAGTAAGAAAAAGGGTGCGAACAAGAAGAGAAACGTTAGCTACTTAGCTGTGATATGCAGGATTAATAGTTTCTGTCAATAATATTTAAATTTTCATGTCCATTGCTAACTCCACCTCCCACACGAAATGGGAAAAGGGCTAAACAAACATTTATAGGTTCCATTTAATGCTTTTGAAAATTAGACACACTTCATCCTTAACTTAGATGACAAGTTGTATGGTTTAGGGTTTAGGTATGGTTTATGTTTAGGGTTTAGGTATGGTTTATGTAATTATAAGAAATTATATGGCTGTGAAAGTCACAACTCACGCCATCTTTTATATCCTGAAATGACTATTCTACCATTTTCCCGAACTGTCATATGGCCTTAGTTTAAAACAATTTATAGGTTATAGGAGAGCATTACGAATGATATAAGAAAGACTAATATTTTATTTTGTACATTCATTTATTTATTTTTAAATTCGATATTTTTGAGTTAGATAGATTATATGGACATCATTTGTCTAATTTTTTTTACAAGGGGTTTTCATAAAAGTGACTCGAGAAGTTGGTTTATTTACATGTCAGGTATTACCAGAGCAGGATCTTGTTATTGTTGACACTCGAGATAGCTTGTAGCCAATGGTTTGTTCTATTGAGATCCTTACTATAATTTTATACTTTCTATAGTTCTAGACCTATCATATACTCTCTATCGTGGGCCGACCTGATATTTGCTGGTCAATTCAACAATGTAATTGATATCGGGTTTGATACATCACATTGCATACATGAGATGTCCAATTACCAAGACATATGGAAACTTACTCATCGCAATCTTTTTCGGAGAATGATAATTCATTTTTTTAAGAGAGATGAATTTCATGCTGAACTGGTAGATAGCCCATTTTTGGAATCCACCATGCTGAATCGCTCCAACACTTTATTTATGTAAATGGATTGGGATAAACCAAGCAAGCATTCTTTTAGATCTATCTTTATAGACCTTTATATCTAGTATATTGGATTCTTCTCCCAAATCTTTCATGGATAAAGTTTGAGAAACTTTTGTGGTTGACAACATTTGCGGCATCATTTTCATTTAGTAGGATATTATCAACGTACAATCACCAGGATGTTCCACCGTCTAGAACGTTGCTTAAGCCCATAAATGGACTTACCTCGCAAAAAACTCGTTTTCGGTACTTTTATGAGAAACTGAAAATCTTCAAATTTTGGATGGATATAGCTCAACAAAAAGACTGATTTCACCACTTCAAAGGAAAATTGAAAATTTTCAAAATTTGAAAGGCTATAACTAAAAGAAAAAAAAAAACTCTCGATTTTTATACTTTTACTACTTTTATGAAAAACTCAAAATGTTCAAAATTTGAAAGGTAGCTCACAATAGAATCCGATTTCTCTACGTTTATGAAAAACTCGAAATCTTTGAATTTTGAAAGAATATTGAAATCTTAAAATTTTAAAAGATCATAACTCATGAAAAAAATCCTACTTAGTTACTTTTATGAAAAACTCGAAATCTTAAAATTATGAAAGATCATAGCTCACAAAACACTTAACTTCGCTAATTTTATGAAAAACTCGAAATTTTCAAATTTTAAAAGGATATAGCTCCAAAAAAAAAAATAAAATCCAGCTTCACTACTTTTTAAGAAAAACTCGAAATCTTTAAATTTTGACAGGATATAGTTCATAAAGAAATCCGATTTCATTACTTTTACGAAAAACTTGAAATTTTCAAATTTTGAAAGACTATGGCATAGGTGTCTTGATTATTTGCCTAGGCTGCTGGTATTGCAGTTATCGTAGTTCCATTCTTGTTTTTTATTAGAGTTGTATGTGTCTTTTCTCTTGTGATTATTAGGTCTTTCTTTGGGGGTTGAGGGTTGTAGTTAGGTCGAATAATTAATCGTATGCACACTGTTTTTCTTTTCGGTGTTATGTTGTGGGTTTTATATTTTGTTTACATGCTGCACTTTTTTTTTTGGGTATATGAACACTATATTCTTAATCTTAGTAATTTTAGTTGCCATTGTCTATTTTTTTTTTAATTACAATTAGCTAGAGGACTACAAATTAAGTACAAAAAACAATTGGATATTATTGTAAAGATAGTGTAAAAATGAAACCTCTATGTAAATTGTCGTTTTATCCTCCAGCAGAACCGGTATCAAAGTAGCATAAAAAACAATGGCTATAGCAACAGTGGTAGAGAGAGTAAAATAAAGATGGGAAAAAACATTGTACTTCACAAAGAGAGAGTGAAATTCGATATGTAAGATGAATATATAATTTCAGTTGGTTGCTGCTAATCCAATCTATGTTGCAAGGCATTACAAAACCAAAAGGTATAATGCCGAAGGACTTATTGCAATTAACCCAAACAGAAGCAAAGCTAATTTTATGATTACAAGAATTTAAAAACTAGGGCGTTGAGCAATATTTTGAAACTAGAAAATTTTATTCAAAGACCAACCATTAAACTACAAATCAAGATCCATTCTATTGCTCCTAAGAAAATTCCACAATGAAGACCATTGAAGGCCGTATATTGATCATTCAGACGATGAAGGAAGCAATCAAGATCATTGGAGACTATTTATCGGGGATTCAGGCCATGAAGGTACTGAAGAATGCAAGTTCTGGGATTGCAAGCTTTCCGGCATGGCCATCAAGTTTTGGATGTTTGTGGTTTGCCAAAAGAGTTACGAGAGACCACTGGAACTCAATTGAAGTTGCAGCAACAATAAATGGGTTGTGAGATCAAACCAAGTTTATCCATGTTTAACAAGCTATAAGCAACTTGGATTGTGGAACGAAAGAGTATCTTTGTGATTGTCTCGATACTACTCTTTGGTTTTACTCTACTTTTTGGTTCAGACCCCAAGTTTTACATTTATAGGTTAACGAATCCGGACTCATTGTCATTGTCCCGTTCTCTCCAACCATGGATGATTAATTCGAATATGTTTGGCAACTGTTTTTTCACATCTTCCTGAAAGATCGGCACCCTGCCGTCATTGGTATTGGAGGTTGAGGTAACTGTCGTCCCTTTGCCGATATTGTAGACATTCTGAAGTGGGAGACAACGTGTCTTCTCTGATGGCTCGTGCCCCTGCATCGAAGATCCGCCCCTACCTCTTATTCATCAATTTCAGATACATGACTTTTACCACAATCGGTTAATAGCTCCAGCTTGGCTCTTCGATGATGAAAATTGATCAGCACCCTCGCCTGCTGCCATCGGGCTGGTCATTGTTCTTGTGGCCATTGGTGTTAAATATAATTGTTAGCCCGGTCTTGAGAATATTAGCCTCAACCTGACTGACTGGCACAATACTAAATGTAATTTTTAAATAATATATCTTACGAATACAAGAAACAAACGAAGGCTATGTCACAATACTAAATGCACGGATACTTCCTGGCCAAGGAGATTGGGGGAGGCAGCTGAAAGAGAACAGATGGTGAGTGAAATGAAAAATAATTTAAAAACTAGGGTTTCATGTATAATTGTCTATTTGTTTTTTTTTTTTGGTTTTTTTTAAAAGGACTTTTCTCTAAGAATGTTTACAAAAGAGTTTAAAAAATATTATTTTTTAAAAACAGGTTAAACGAGGAGAAAGAAAACTGAAAAATACCTAAACAAAAAAAAAAAAAAAACTTGTTTTAATATAGAAATGTGTTCACGCATTTCTTGATGTGGATTTCTTGCTTGCCTGCACCTTCATTAGTAATTTTAGTTGCTATTGTCTTTATTTTTTTTTAATCACAAGTAGCCAAGGACTACAAATTAAGTACAAAAAACAATTGTACACTATTGTAAAAATAGTGTAAAAATGAAACTTCTATGTAAATTGTCGTTTTATCATCGAACAAAACCGATATCAAAGCAGCACAAAAAATTAATGGCTTTAACAACGGTGACAGAGCCAGTGAAACAAAGACAAGGAAAACACCAAATTTGATTGGTATTTGTTTTCTATTTTCGGACAAGAAGTAAAACAAGTATGGTGAAATTCGACATTTAAGGTTGATATGTATTTTCATGTGGTTGCTGCTAATCCAATTTAATATGTGGCTGTTGTTAATTCAATTTAAGTTGTAAGGCGTTCCAAAACCAAAAGGTATAATGCTGGAGAACTTGTTGCAATTAACCCAAAACATAAGCAAATCTAATTTTATGATCACAAGAACTTTAAGACTAGGGGCTGAGTGATACTTTAAAACTCGATTTTTTTTTTCAGAGACCAACCATCAAACTACAAATCAAGATCCATTCTATTGCTCCTTAGAAAATTCCCCAATCAAGACCATTGAAAGCCGTATATCTATTATTCAGACGATGAAAGAAGCAATCAAGGTCAATGGAGGCTATTTATCGGGGATTTAGACCATGAAGGAGCTGAAGAATGCAAGTAATGCAAAAAAATTGCAAGCTTTTTGGCATGACCAATGTTTGTGGTTTGCTAGAAGAGTTGCAAGAGTCCCCAGGAACCCGATTGAAGTAGCAACAAAAGTAAAGAGTAGATGGGTTGTGGGATCGAACCAGCTTTAGCCATACTTAACAAACTATAAGCAACTTGGATTGTGAAACCAAAGAGTATCTTCGTGAATGTCTCGATATTACTCTTTGGTTTTACTTTACTTTTTGGTTCAGATCTCAGGTTTTGTATTTTTAGGTCAACGAAATTTATATTTATCTAATCATAATAATATAATAATTTTATTACCTAAACTTTATAATATTATTATGATGTCAAATATAAATTTGGAATAAATTTAGTTAATATTAAATAAAAAAAAATTCAATTACTTATTTCAAAGACAATTTATTAATTTCTCATAGAAACAATTATAGTGGAGAAAATAAATCCTCCTAGCTGTGTATAGATTTTGTTTATTTTTATGTTTAGATTTAGCTTCATTCAAATTTGACATAAAACTAAAAATGACCTCCAATTTTCTAATAATATCAAAAATCACCCTTTAGGTTAGGGTTTCATATGAACGCTATGTATTACTTGTGGAAACCGAATAGGCTACTAGAATGAATCCCTGAATATGGTTTTCGATTCCCGGGAAATAAAGTCATTCATGAGTTTGGTCGTCGTGCTTCATTAGACTTATGAATGTATGTGAAGGGTAAGGGTCAGAAAATTTACATGATTCTTCATTCAACAACTTTTTGAAACTCTCGAACGAATTGAAGGGCGGATATACTTTGGTGGCAAATGAGTTTGGTACTTTGTGGTATCTTTCGAATGACTGAAGAAACTCTCGAGCTTTTTTTTTTTTTTTTTTTTTTTTTTTTTTTTTTAATCTTCGGTTCGGTTTTGCTGTCATTGGAAGCCTATCTCTCGAGGACATTCGTCTGCTCAATTTGAACTGGGAAAAGTTTAGGGTTCTGAAGAGTAGTCTGTGTTCAGAAACATCTTATCGTTTCTGGATGCCCAAATATCGGGAGCGGGTGAGAGCTTTGTTGAAAGAGTTCGTTGTGGGAGAAACTAGCGGTAATAGTCTTATAATTGAAATTCATGAAGGATATGCAGGGGGCGGATTTGCGATTGGAAGTGGTCTTTGGGATAGTGGGTCAATCGAAGGGATCGAGGGATCCACGAACCCTCTCCGCTACAACCATCTCCCTCGAGGTCCTTCAAAAGGCACTCAATCCCTCATTGCAGCATGTTGGCAAGATCCGTGGTATCCGTGCATTCAATACTGTGCCGGTCGGTCGGGTTGAGACTGTTATTATCAAGCCCCGGGCTGACCATTACATTTAACACCAACGGCCACGGGAACAATGATGAGCCCGGTGGCGGCGGGGGATCTAGGGTGTTGATCAATTTTTATCATCGAAGAGCCAAGCAGGAGCTGTTAACCAATCGTGGTAAAGGTCCTATGTCTGAAATTGATGAAGAAGATGCAGCGGGCGGATCTCCGATGCAGGAGCACGAGCCATCAGACAAGCCACACAGTCTCCCACTTCAGGATGTCTACAAGATCGGTAAAGGGATGGCAGTCACCTCAACCTTCAATACCAACGGCGGCAGGGTTCTGATCTTTCTGGAAGATGTGGCGAAGCAGCTGCTGAACATATTCGAATTAATTATCCTTGGCTGCGGAGAGCAACGACGATGAGTCCGGATTCGTTGACTTCGAAATGCAAAACCTGGATCGGAAACCAAAAAGTAATGTAAAACCCGAAGAGTACTATCGAGACAATCACAAAGATACTTTTTGGTTCCACCGTCCAAGTTGCTCATAACTTGTTAGGCATGGCTAAAACTGGTTCGATCTCACAACCCATCTACTACTTTTACTGTTGCTGCTACTTCAATCGGGTTCCTAGCGTCTAGTGTCTCTTGTAGCTCTTCTAGAGGATCACAAACATCCAAAGCTTGCAGGCCATGCCGGAATGTTTGCACTCCTTTTCGCATCACTTGCATTCTTCAACACTTAATTTTTTATTTAAATTTTGACTTAATTTTTAAGTTAGCTTAATTAATTAAATGATCTTAATTACATTTATCAAGCAAATTTAATTAATTAAGTACTTAATATAATAAGTCTTAAGTGTTTAATTTGATTATCAAACAAGTCCTGAATCATGCACATTCCCGCAATGAAGCAGTACTACTTCTATTTATTTACTAATAACGATAATCAAAATTGTCAATTGTCCAATGAAAGCTGAAGTTTTATATTTTAGGACTGACTGCTTTCATTATTTATTTATTTATTTGCATATGCATTGTGTAAATATCGTATATGCTTAGGTTATGCATGAAAAAGTCAAAAACAACGTTAATTAATTGAAGAGGCCGAACTTTGGGAAACACATACGCAGTTTTTTTAACTTTAGGACTTGTCCTTTTGAGGTTTACGAACAGTTGGTACTAATATATCTTGATCGGCTGTGAATTCACAAAATGTTAAATGCTCCTAATTTTTCTCTCTTTTGGTGATTGCTATGCACTTCATGAATAGGCTAAGGATGTTTAGAAATCATCGGGGAAAAATGTCATTTTTGTCTCAAAAATATATCACAAGGTGACAAATCCTTGTTTTTCATGTTTGCATATTAAACTAGAACACTGCTAAATTAAGATTGAACTTCATTGAATGATAAGGTCGGGTTTTTAAGAGGAAATGCATGTGTTCTCTTAGGATCCAACATAGAATACACATGCTATTATTTCGCGATTGAATCCATGAATTCACTTAAGTTTCTTCGCGGTCCCTCTGCATTTAACTTCCTGTTCTATCCTATCTATGTCATTCTCTCTCTGTTTTTTTTTTTTTTTTTGTTTATTTATTTGTTTAGTTTTTATTTTTATTTTTTGTGATAAGCTCCTATCTACATCAATTGGGCCTTTTTGTTTCCTTTTAATGTTTTCTTGCTTTCTGCATCAGTCTGTTTCAAATACACATGATATACAATCAACTGTATACTTGTGTATTTATGTAATTCTTTTAGCATCATTAATCTTCAGATAATCGGCTTTAAATTACTTTAATTAACTTGATAGGAAAAATAATACTCCTATGATATGTGGTACCTAAAAGTAACAAAAATTGTATAGTACTTTTTTTTTGTTATACGGTAAGGTGTGTCCTGACTCCTGAGTCTCCTGACCGGTTTACACGCATGTTGACTAATCACCTCTCCGGGCGATTTTAAGGGCACACTTCCGTATATTGGTTTGATGCATTCATAATTTTACTCCTTCAGTGCTCCCCAGGAGGATCAAACTTTTGTTGACAAGAAAATAGGGCATCTCCCCTTACCAACAGGACTAATCCTCTTGGGTAAAGACTAGCTAGCTAGCTATATGTTGAATTATGATTATTTATATTTTCAATTATTATTTATCCATAATTTGATATTAGTATAGTTAAATGTAGCATTAGGAGGGCCGATGAATAACTGTTGGAGGATATTTTAGGAAATTCTGACCAAATGAAAAGCACGTAAAAACGATGTCACGTGTATAGGAGCATGTATGGGACACGCTAAGACCCCAACTAGAGCATTTGGAGACCCGAGGATATAGCTGGAGATAGCTCGGGCTCATGAGTGCTCGAGACCGAGAGTAGGAAGCTTCTAGCTCGGGCCTTGACTTACTACTCGAGAGATCCTCCCTTATCACCAAATAAAGAAGGGAATTTAGACGACGCATTCAAAGGGCACTAAACCCCTCAATCATATGTTTCCAATAGGATTAGGGGAGATTGCTCCGAATTATAGGGATACTTGCCCACCGTAACCATCCCACATCTATAAATACAATATAAAATACAGGGGGGGTACTGACAAACAGGAGGTAAGTACATTTTACTAGGGAAAACACCGCCAAAATATTTCCACAATTTAAACCCTACTAATTTTCACACCGGAGGTGCTATACCGGCAGGTCCATCTGTGTATATGTTTTTTGGGCATCATAAATAATCATATGCTTAAATGGCAATAAAGAAAGTAGAGTAACCTCTTCGGCTTATAGATTAGTTGATGAGAGACTTCATAAAGGAGTTTTGGGATGCAAACAATTCACGTTTCACGTGGAGTGACCAACAGGGGCCAAGAAATTTATTATGATTAATTACAGATGGACGTTAGACAAGCCAGCTTAGAAATCCCAAAAGTTTATGCTTAAAGGATATTTCAGAATTAGAGTCTGTAGCCTCGTAAGAGTTCAAGGACGCAGAAAATATCTTAAAACTTATTTTAACAATCTTTTTGGGTTTTCAATCGTCTCCTTTTTCCTTCTTTCCTCATAAAATTTACGACCTTTTTGTGTAGTGTATTTTTGTATGCCGAAAATATGTTATTTGTAGTATTTAACTAATGCTTACTAAATTAAGTTTCGGTCAAGTCAATTGTAACAATATGAAATGACTTGGGATGTTGATTCCTGAATCATTAAGAATTAATATCGGATAGCATTGTTGAAGAAATTATCTAGGTATGAATAGTACGATCTTTACAAAGTCGGTGGGGGCCATAATTTTCAAGCCCATGCTTGTATTTTAAATTAATCAAATTCCTTCGTATAAAATTATGGGCTTCATACATAAATAATTTTGCTTCCCTAACACCCGACAAGTCTGCTCTCACTCACCTCTAATCAAATGGCCTCTTCCTCGTTAAAAACACTTCCACCGTTGTATTATAGTAGTTGGAGGGACGAGTGGTTTGATGTAGAGAACCAATTAGCTATGGGATCAACAACAACAACAACAACATCTTTGTCGGGTAAAGCTCCAAGCAAGGCCGGAAAGCTAGCAAAGGTGTTGCTGGCAAGCCACTGCTCAGGCAGGTTTCACATTCACGAATGTGTCTCAGGCCGGTGGTTATGGCTCATCAATGTCTAGAGTTCAACGTCAACATGATCAGGATCAGGGTCATTTTCTTTTGTATTTTGTTACGGCTGCTATTGCGGTGGTATTTGGCGCTTCTTTTACTGCAGTTCTTCTCAGGGATGAGAAGCCGGAAATTGCCGCCACCGCAGAAAAAGCGGGAGCGATTGTTTCAGTCTTGGCTTTTTTGGGGATGGTGGCTATATTCTTCTTGTCTGTTTGATGCTTTTGGTCAGGAGTTGGTGAATAAAAAAAGATCATTACAAGGAGAGTAGGCTGTATGTAATAAATGAGGTATACAATAGCGGGTGTTTGCTCTTTGAAAGGACTGCTATATTATATATGTAGAGTTGTGCATGCAAAGGAATGTGGAATTATTCATTTGGACCATAATGGATTAAAAAGAGGGGTTAGGTGGCGTTTGGTTAACTTCTTTAGTTTTCTGTTTCTAAAAAAAATAGGATGAGAGATATGTTTCCATCTCTGGCAGATCTAAGGGATTTAAGCCGCCCAACTTTTGAAATTTTTTACTATTACCTCTATATTTCTATGAAAAATCACTTAAAATTCTTTACAATTGTACATAATTCCCCCTAAAATTTATATAAAAATAAATAAAAAAAAGACCTAATAAATTTCCTAATTTTTTTAGTCCCCTCTCAACCAATTTTATGAATCAACTATTGGTTTTCATTCTCAATAATTCTAGAAACAAAAATGTGTTTGGTTACGAACATTATTCTTAAATTGCTTTATAAATTATAACATTATTTTTAACATCCGGTTCCTTCATATCCCTCACTCAAAGACGCGATGTCATCAACCCAGTTCGTCCCCTTGGTTGGTGATATAAATAACAGTCCATAAGCGAAAACAAAACAACCCATAAGTAGAGACATGGTACTTAACCCGGGTCTCTTCCCCTCTTTGTAGCCTTTAATGCTCTATCAATACTAGTGTGGTGCCGTTTTTAGATTAGGGTATTCTCTGATATTTTTGTAGTGCCCCATGCAACACTGGCCTAGTAACTTTTGAACACAATCCGCGTTGCCCAATATGCTTGAGTCAAGTTACTAATACTTTTGGGTTCTCAAAGAGAATTCACCAATATTTGATGATATGTTCTAGATGAAGGCGGCGATAATAGTGATATTTTTATAGAGATCAATCGTGTTGAAAATGTTCTTTTAGTTGATATTGGTTAAGTTGGTAACTCGGACACCAACAACTCCAGACTAAACCGGTCAAGAAAATAAGGGCCTATTGATTTGTCCTTCACTCTTGAATTATTATTGAGGTGAAAAATGAATATATCGTAGCGTACACTAGTGGATTGGAATTTATGGGGGGAGAAAATACACAGAATTGGTCTATTGATTCATGCAGTATTGGTTTAACTCTCAAGAGTAGAATTAAAACAACGTACAAGGCAGTATCTACATAAAGATTCTTAAATTCATGTGTGAGAAAATATGTTATTGATAATAATATATACATACGCATCGGTACATGCATCGGGGGTAAAAAAAACGAACAGAGACTACTCGGCTGCGAGAGAATATGGATGGAAATCCATATATATATATATGCACACACACATATAAATCGTCTCTCCTCTGATCACAATTCAATCCCAAGAAATCGTTCGACTCCAGCTGGAATCAGAGCCCAAGAGAATAAAGTTGCGGCTACTGCCACGGAAAGCAAAGAACAAAGCCAAGAAAACGCTGCGAGCTTCGGCCTTTTTTCGATCGACAGAGTGATAAGGGCGCAGACAAAAGCGGAGGCGAGGCATACCAAGAAGAATCGGAAAGTAAGAGGTTGGTGTTTAAGGAGAGAAGGGAGTAGGTATCCATCTATATGGTCACAAGGAAGTGAGATGAGGAGGGTGAGGATAGTGAAGCTCATATAGACTATGAATTGCATAAGAGCAGTGTGTTGTGTATTCTCTGATTGCTGGTTCCTTGTGAATAAATAGCGCATAGCGGAGAATACTTTAGTTGAGTTTCTCTCCATTTTCTTGGAAAAGACTAACATGCAAATTCCTGCTCTCGAAGCAATACTTCTTCTATTTATTTACTAATAACGGCAATCAAATTTGACCAATGAAAGCTCAAGGTATATTTATAATTCTTTTTTTTTTTTGTCCATGGCATTTGCATTATGTGCACTGTATCATATGCTGTATGCTAATGGTCATTAGGGAGGCCAAACTTGTGGAAATACATATGCACTTTTTTTTAACTTTAGGACTTGTTTTTTATAGGTTTCCATGTTGGATTTACTTTGTTTTTTTTTTTTTTCCCCCTAGATCGGTGATTATTATGCACTTCATTAATAGGCTAAAGCTATCTTGGAATCGTCAGGGAATGACATTTTCGTCTTCCCTTTGTTACAAGGTAAAAGCCTTTTATTTTCCTATAAAGTCACAACCGAAAATAATAAAATCAGAAATTTGCGAGGAAATCCATGTGGTCTCTTAGGCCTATTCGTCTCTGTGACCATGACCCATTTTTCATTTCCTAGACAGGTATATTTTGCAATCAACTCCATGCTTTTCTTATCTCTTAATGGCTTCTGGCCAATTTAACTTCATCTTCATCCTATCTACATCATTTGATCTTGTTCTTTTTTTTTTTTTTTAATTGGTTTTTGTTTTTTGCTGAAAATGTCTTGAACACGCCTAAATCCACACGAATAACAAGTAATTTCCAACAACTTGATCGGAAAAATCACAGGAAAAATGAAATATCTGAAAGTAACCAAACAAAACAATGTTCCTACACGATTTAAGTCATTAACTCGAGATAGCTCAATATAATTTTCGTAGGGTAATATTCATGATGCCCCTATTATTAGACTAGTTTCATGTGGATCTCCTCACATTCTCATAGTGGCAATGAGACTTCTCATCGTTTAAGTTACATGCACAAGCTAGTCCTTGGATCTAAAATTGCTGAAATAAATGTAAGAGTAAGGTGCACAAACTATTTTTCTTCCCAATTCTTTTCGTGCTTTTGCAGAACACCATTTTATTTCCTTCAAGCACAACTTTGTCAGTAGTATTTTGCAATGCAAAGAGTATCATTGTGTCAAAGATAAAAAATTACAGGTTTTGTGGACATTTATGTAATTGTAATAATATAAAATGACTTGGGGATGATGATTATGTAAGAATGGATGTAGTAATGGGGGAAGGGATAACATTGTTCAAGAAATGATTGTATAAGCGTTATGAACGGTACATGGACATTAGACATATAAACTTCAGGACAAAATGGTCGATTAAAGCTACATAGGCATCTTAATTTCCCATGCATATGAGTTAAATTTTCGTAGCCATAAATTATGCTCGTCATGCATCATTATCTTTCATTGGCATTTCTTTAATTTCTGAAGTCCTAATTTCCTTGTACCATCACTCGCAGGTGATTTACAAATGTCTTCTTCCACAATCTGTACTTTTTCCAAAAACTCTAGGGAACAATCCCCACTATTTGATAGACGTTTGTCTTCCCTAATTACTGAGCTACACCGCAATCATGAGGGTGGTTCACGTGGAGAATTCAACAATCGTATTCTTTAGGAGTTTAATAGGCTCACTGAATTGATTGCCGTGCCGTTTGAAGAGTGTTTGGCGGATCAGAATGGGGATGGATGTACAATGGTAGTAAGAACATATTCCGACAGTAGTCTTAGCAATGCCTCCCAGGATTCCACTCCTTGTAATGATCGTGCCTAGACACAACAAGGATCAAGGTCTATGAGCATCCCACTCCCAAGTACGCAACCACCAAATTTGTACCAACTATTTTGGTAGGAACTAGTGCACTAATGGAGTAAATTCTGAAGGAATCTTCATTGGTGAGAAATATTATTCAACAACTGAGAGCTTACAAAGAAAATACCAAGCATTTGAGAGGCTTGGAACTCTCCAAAAGAGTAGAGCTCAATACAAAATATTCAGATACTCTCTACACAGTAAACACCCTCCTTATATCTTTCTCATCAATCCCTACCCATAACAGAATTGTAAAACAAAATTCTAACAGAAACTTTACTAATTCCTATTCATAATAGAATTGTAAAACAGAATCACAGCATACAAATTACAAGTCAACACTAATTTGCCTTACCCGTATTAACCTTACACCTAAAATAAATGAAACGGACCGATGGCCTAACAATACCCCCCGTCCAAACATTCACATTGTCCTTAAGGTGAAATTCAGGAAACTGTTTCTGAATCATGCGAAAGTCTTCCTATGTTGCTTCAAATTCAGGCGGTGACTTCTATTTCAGCAACACTTCAACCTCACCAAGATTGTCATATGCCTTGGGACGCACTCCTAATAACAGCTCAGGTTCCACCACTTCGGAGTCAGTTGTGGAGGTAGTACTGGAGATAAAATAGAGATCCCTCGAGCTCAACATAACTGGAAAACGTGGAAGACGGGATGTATAGTAGTTGAAGGGGGAAGTTCCAACTTGTAAGTGACCTTGCCAATGCGCTACATAATCTTAAAAGGATCATAGAAAAGAGCAACAAGTTTTTTCATACCTGCATTGAGCTAAGGAGCATTGTCTGTATGGTCTTTCAGCTTCAAGAAAACCAAGTCTTTTTCAGCAAACTCTTCATGGTGCCTTTTACTGTCATCCTGCATCTCCATCTTCTGCTAGGCTCGCAGCAAGTACGTCTGTAAGTCATCTAATTGTGCATCTCGATCCTCCAGCAATTAATCAACCAAAGTAATTGAAGTAATGCCATGCTCATAACGAATGAGAGGAGGAGGGTCTCGACCATATAGAGCATGAAAAGGAGTACAACAAGAGGAGGAATGAAAAGAGGTGTTGTATCAGTATTCTGCCCATGCCAACCAACGAGCCCAAGTGCGAGGCTTCTCCAATGCAAAACAATACAGATAGGTTTCAAGACATCGATTGGCAACCTCTGTTTGTCTGTCGGATTGGGGATGATACGATGTACTACACTTGAGAGTAGTACCCTGTAACTAGAATAGCTTACTCTAAAAATGGCTCAAGAATACACGATCTCGATCAGAAATAGCGAACTGAGGAAAGCTGTGAAGCCTCACAATCTCCTTGACAAAAACTCTAACAACTAACACAACAGTAAATTTGTGTTTCAAGCCTATAAAGTGAGCATACTTGCTAAAAACTAACGGACTAAGGAATGACATAAAGTCTCACAATCTCCTTGACAAAAACTCTAGCAACTGACACAATAGTAAATGGGTGTTTCAAGCCTATAAAGTGAGCATATTTGCTCAGTCTATCCACAACCACAAGTATAGTATCCAAACCATCAAAACAATGTAGTCCTTCAATGAAATCAAGTGTAACTTCATCCCAAACTTGAGCAAGGAGAGTGATAGGCTGGAGTAACCTCACAAGAGTAGAAGCCAAGTGTTTGTTCTGTTGGCAAACCGTGTATTCTTGCACAAATTTAACAATATCTTTGCGCATGCCAACCCAAAACAACTCAACTGCAATACGCTGATACGTTTTCATCTCTCCTGAATGCCCACCAATTAGGGAGTTATAAAACTCTCTAATAATAGTAAAAAGAAGCTTAGAAGTACATGGAATCACTACGCGTCCTTTATAAAACTTCCTACTCCACTGTGAATCTAACATGGTGCTGACTACCTGAACTAATGTCATCCCTTAACCTTTTAAGAAATTCATCATCTGCTAATTCAGCTCGTAAAGTATCCCAGTATTGCCACTGAAGAACTGCCAAAATTGAACACTCTACTTGTTCCGGAATACGAGAGAGAACATCAACCACCCTATTACTTGCCCCACTACGATATTGGATGTCAAAATCGTACCCTATGAGTTTGGTAATCCATACTTGGTACTCAACTCTCACAATTATTTATTCTAGCAGAAACTTCAAACTCTGTTAGTTTGTCCTCACTACAAAATGCCTCCCAAGTAAATAAGGTCGCCACTCTATTATAGCAAACACTATCGCTATCAATTCCTTCTCAGAGATTCACTTCAAGTGAGCTTGAGGACCAAGAGTGCGACTAAAAAATGCTACTGGTCGCTAGCCCTGTAAGAGTACTGCTCCTAACTCAAAACTGGAGGCATCTGTCTCTATGATAAAAGGCTGTGTAAAATTAGGCATTGCCAACACATGCACTGAAGTCATAGCTCGTTTTAGCTCCTCAAAAGCCTTCTCAGCTACAACATTCCACCTGAATTTATCTTTTTGTAATTGCTCAGTCAATGGCAAGGCAATTTGAGTATAGTCGGCCACAAATTTTCTATATTAGCTTGTTAAACCCAAGACGCCACGCAACTCTCTCAAATTAGTAGGTGTTGGCCAAGATACTATGGCCTGAATCTTACTTAGGTCAGCTGCAACTCCATCTCCCGAAATGATATGTCCAAGATAAGAAACTTGAGTTTTACCAAACTCACATTTCTTGTGGTTGACATATAAACTATTATGTTGTAAAACACCCAAAACTTGTGTCAAATGTTGCTGATGAGATTCCTCAGAAGGGTTGTAAATCAAAATGTCATAAAAAAAGATTAAAACATATTTTTTGAGATAGGGTCGAAACACATAATTCATAAGTGAATGAAATGTTGTTGGGGCGTTAGTGAGGCCGAAGGGCATTACGAGAAACTTGTAATGACCATCATGAGTCGTAAACCCTATTTTATGGACATCCTCAGCTTTGACCCTGATTTGATGGTAACCTGACTTCAGGTCAAGCTTCGAAAGAATATGTGCACCATATAACTCATCAAGGAGTTCATCTATGATAGGAATGGGGTACATATTCGGTACTGTTGCCTTGTTCAGAGCCCTATAGTCCACATAAAAGTTCCATGAACCATTATTCTTCTTAACTAACTGGATAAGACTAAAAAATGGGCTATTACTAACTTGTATGATGCTGGAAACAAGCATCTCTTTGATCAATTGTTCTATCTTAACCTTTTGAATGTGGGGATATTGATAAGGGCGTGCACTTATCGGTAGGCTGCCCTCTTTGAGCACAATGGAGTGCTCATGTCCACCAGCAAATGGTAATCCAGGAGGCATTTTAAAAATAGCCTCTTGTTCAACAAAAGTTGGGTGAAGAAAATTTGGCACAGAGGAAATACTTTCATCAAGCACAACTATTTGATTGAGCTCCACCAGAATCTCACAACCCTCTTGTTTAAGGGTCCTCATCATTGCTTTCAAAGACACCAAACTTTTGCCTAGAGATAGATCCTCGCGTAAGGTGATAGTCTCATTGCCTAATCTGAACTTCATCACTTGTGATTTCCAATTCGTGTGAGTCATTCCCAATGTTTCAAGCCATGGAATGCCAATGATTACATCTGAGCTTCCCAACCCAAGTGACAAAAAAAAAATCATCAACGATATCAATTCCCTACAAGTGAAGGGATACTCCTTGGCAAATTCCTCTACTCGCACAGAATTACCAATTCCCATAGTTAGAGTTATAAGCTTTCATTTTAGAAACTGGAAGCTATAAACGTTGCACCAGCTCAAGATAAATGAAATTATGAGTTGCACATGGATCAATCAACGTTACCACTTCTTGTTCACCAATCAATCCTTTCATATTCATAGTCTTCAAAGTCGTTAAGCCCACTACTGAATTGAGGGAGACCACCACTACCTGATTGAACTCCGTCATCTATAATTTCGGTTCCACCTCTTTTAAATTATTAGATTCCATTACCTCTCCGTCATCTTCATGATGGGTCAGCAGAACGTTCAATTCCATCTTCTTACAACGGTGCTTAGGCGCCTATTTGTCATAACTCTGATAACAAAGTCATTTTTCTCATTTCTTTTGTATTTTAGAGTCAGTCAACCTTTGTCCCTCTCCATAAGGCTTAGCTACGGAAGTGATTCCCCCCATGGACGGTGGAGATCCTCTTGATGAAGCGATGGTCGAGCGAGAAACCCAACCAGAATGAGAATTCGAATTACCCCATGAAGCCATGCAATAATTTGCAACCATTTTTTTTTTCTTCTATCTTCTGGACCAAATCCATGGCCCGACCCAAGTTGCTAGGCTCCAAGATCTGAAGCTCGGCCCGTATGTCTAGCTTCAGGCCATTAATAAAATCACCTAGGGCAACCTCATCCGATACATTGTCCAACGGTGCCGAGAGCTCAATAAACTTCCACCGATAGTCTCGAACATTGTCGTCATGCTCCAGAGCAAGCCATTATTCATGGAGTAACCCCATTTGAGTAGAGTTAAATTGCTTCAGAAGCAAAATTTTTATCTCCTCCCACAGAACGATGGATCATTTCTTGTCTTCCCACTAGTACCATAGTAAGGCATCTCCCTCGAAGCAGATAACCGCCGCCTCGAGCTTCTCTTCATTCATGAACCTATGGAGAGAAAAAAATCGTTCTGTTTTCAAGATCCACCCATTAGGATTTGTTCCATCAAACACTGGCATCTATAATTTTCGAAATCGGAAATCATAGCGCTAACCAAAAAGAATGATGGCACTGTCAGTTCCCTATGAACCTCTTACCATCAGACTGAGTGCCACTGCCTCCTTCGCCTTGCCAGACGATGATGAAGCAATACGGATGAATCCTCCTGGAGCCTAATGAGCTGATCAAAACGCTTATTCATGTTCTGCATCTCCTCCTTCAAAGTACCAATTTCCTGGTGAAACTTCTCTTGCATAGAGCCGACAGCCTCATCCATCTTGTTCATATGTTGAGTAACGTTTTTGGCTTCTATCTACTCAGATTCGTGCTCTTGATACCAATTTGATTGGAACCAGCGCACTAATAGAGTAAATTCGGAAGGAATCTTCACTGGTGAGAAATATTATTTATCCACTGAGAGCTTACAAAGAAAATACCAAGTATTCGAGAGGCTTGGATATCTCCAAAAAAGCAGAGCTCAATAAAAAATATTTAGATACCCCCTACATGGTAAACACCCTCCTTATATATTTCTCACCAATCCCTACCCATTACAAAATTGTAAAACAAAATTCTAACAAAAATTTCATCAATCCATAACAAAATTGTAAAACAAAATCACAGCACACAAATTACAAGTCAGTACTAATTTGCTTTACCTGTATTACCCTCACGCCTAGAATAAGTGAAACAGACCTGTGACCTGACATATTTTCATCAACGTCCTTGTCTGATGATAAGTGATGAGTGGTTTATTCACTAACAAATCAAATACTTCTAGATTTAAACATTTGCGAGTTTTCAAGTATTTTTGTTAGTTTGATGTATTTTTGTGTTGTTTTGTAGGAATCATAAATAATTGGGTGAAAAGGTGAAAATGTGGTCAAATGAGGTGAATTGGGTTGTAACAGTTCATCAGTAGTGCAGGAGCAACAAATTCAAGCTAGATTTTGACCCTGATGCAATCTGATTTTGGCAAAACTCAAAACATGGAAGTAATTTAGTTTTTTTACCACTGTTGATCCCCGAGACACTTGTCAATTTATCATGTTCACTATTGGTCCACGGTATTGATTCGTCTGCACGAATTTCATAAGATGATACATTCAACATACAAAATATTTTTCAGAAGACACCAATATTGACAATGTTATATTCAACACAATATAGGCATCTAGATGTTACATTCAACATATACGAAACAACCATTGTTTAACTCCAATGAATGTGTCACATTCAACATAAATAAGGAAGACAAATCTTTAACCATATTCGCATATAATGGATCAATTATGCAAATGTTAGATTCAACATGGATGAGAAGACAGAACTACAATCAAATGTGTATTGAATCAAAACATACATAGTGAGAGCAAAAATACATGTATGCATTACACGATTAAACACACATATCGACAGAATACATCACGAAACCGAAATATACGCAAAATAATAACGAGGAGAATATACAACAAATGAGGGATTTTGTGCGTGCATTACACCCAAAAGAGATAGGACAAACATGAGCATTGAACATTATCATACCACAATAGACGAATAGGCGTACTGGAAAAAAAATAGTTGTATATTTTCAGTGATTATACAATATATGTTTGCATGCCGTAAAAATTTAATTTTGTATGGGTAATGATTTGATTTTCAATCGTAAATAGTGGAATCATCGTCGAATAATCAATAAGGATGTATTACCTGAGTCGGAGAGGTTTATGAGATCATTCGCAGTGTTAGGGTTTTTCGTCTTCATCTTTCATATGGTGGTTACCATTGTCGATAGTGGAGAAAAACGAACCAGATGGTAGAATCAAGCACAGGGGCACGGGTTTTCAGAGTAGTAGGGTTTTTTTTCAGGAGGGAATATGGAACATTTTGAAATTGTAGGGTGAGTGTGTGGACGTGTTTACCAAAACTTGTCATTTCAAATCGTTTTTTCTCTGACACGTTATGAAATGTAAATATAAATGGGGGACAATTAGGTTGTATGCATTAATGTACAATAAAATATAACATTCACAATGTTACATTCAACACGCAAGAAAATAGTGGGTAACGATCAGGTGTGACACAAAAACATGATATCGCTTTTTGTGTCAATAATTTAATTATTTTTTTAAGATTCAATTGGATGTCCTTAAGATATTCGATTGTGATTTTGAAATGTTAATTAAATTCCCGAAGAAACTTAATTTAATTTCTGAAATTCAATTAAATCTCAACTTAAAACATGCCTAATAGTAATACTTAAAGTGGAATGAGAGAAAATGGTTTAATGAGGTTAAATATTTGAAGCTTTTTGGTGGGTTCTCTATATTTTATTTTGTTTACACATCAAATAAAGAGGGGTCTCACATAATTTGTTATTTTTTTTAATTTTAATTATATTTAATTTTTTTCCTAATTAATACACAAATATATGATTAATTAATGCATATTTCTACCCAAAAAATAGTAGATACGATATGAATTAATCAAATTAAAATTTGTTGACTTTCAAAAATCGATAAAATTAATCATAATTTGTGGTTATTTGTTTGTCATTTTATATCATAATAATAGAAGTTAATTTATAGCAATTTTATTTTACTTTTATGATTATTTATGTTTTTTTATACATCAAATAAAGAGTGACCCCAATCACTTTTTTTTTTTTTTTCTTTTTTTGTTTTAATTATATTTTTTTTTAATTAATGCATAAGTATATGATTAATTTTTCTGATGCATATTTTAAATTACTTAAAAAAATAATTGTGACTCAAAAAATATTTTTACTAAAAAAGAAAGTAGATACGATATAAATTAATAAATTAATTAAATTAGAATTTGTTGACTTGCAAAATTGATAAAATTAATCCTAATTTATGGCTCTACTCAATTTTTTATATTTTTTGTTTTACTTGTTGAAAAAGTTTTATTAAATATGGGCTAACATTAATTGAATTAATTATTTTATAAAAATAGGTTAATGGATAGTGTAAAACCCAAATCGTAACACGTACGTCACTTTCAGCTCATTTTAGAGCATTTAGAAATTTCGGGAAAAATTTTGAGTTAATTAAAGATGGGTCAACTAAAATTCAAATTAAAAGATTAGGAGTCAAATAGGAAATTTAGAAACATTATTCGAAACTTGGGATTCAAATGTTGTCATTCAATTTATAAAAAAATTAATTGCTAGGGATCAAATTAAAATTTAAGACACGGTTAAATGGGAAAATCGGACTAAGAAGAAGGCTTTAAGAAAGTTAGAGGAGAAAAGAGTAATTAAACTAAAGATTATTATAAAACATATAAATATATATGCATATATCGTGTGTGTGTGTGTGTGTGTTTGTGCAGTGAGATCGTCGGCGACAGGAGAGAGAGAGAGAGGAACGGGACAACGTGGCAGGGGGAGATCATTTTACAAACCACTAATTACATATATATATATATATATATATATCTGTTCATGCATGTAGAGATCAGAAAAATCTAGAAATCAAATTCAGAACAATCTAGAGAGAGAAAAAATCGAAGATGGGGGTCGTCAATTTTTCTTGAATCGGCGTTCCTCCGGCGGTATGGGCGTGACGTCGCCGTTCAGGGTAACTTTTGTGTGTAAGGGCTTGTTCAGGTGTGGCTGGGTGTGTGTGGTTGAGGGTGCTCTGTTTTTCTATTCATGCCAACAGTGTGTGTGTGTGTGTGTTTTTTTCGTTGGCCGTGTGTGGATCTGTGCATCTGTGTGTGTTTTACTCAGCCGGTGCATGTGGGTGACTGTGAATATGTGTGTGTTTCCTGTTTCCGGTTGGTGCAGCCGTGGGTGTGTATGTGTTCCGACGGTTAGGTGGGTGTGTGGTGATGTGTTCTGTGTGTGTGTTCTTCGGTGTGTGTGGCTCTTCCGGAGGAGTGTGTGTATGTCGTTGTTGACTTGCTGAAAGGAAACAGCACAGGAAGAGGAAGAGGAAGAGAGAGAAAACGAAGAGAGAGAGAGAGAAAGGTCGGTCGGCAGTTCATCGCCGGTGGGTTGCCGTGCTCTGTTCATCGTGTGCATGTGTGTGGGGGTGTCGTGCGTGCTATGTTTTGTTTCAGTCCGGTGTGTGTGTGTGTGTGTGTGTAGTTATGTGCATGTGATCGGATCTATATATGTGTGAGGTTCGTGGGTGTGTTCGATCGAGGGTGTATGCGATCGTCATCGTTTGTTCGGTGATTGCATGTGCAAGCCGTCGTCGGCAGTGTACGTCGGCGTGGGTCGTCAGTCGGTCAGCGTTGTCTGTGGAAGTGGTTGCTAGTGTGAGCGTGGGTGTGTGGGTGTGAGGTTGCCGGCAGTCGACGACATTAAGAAGAGAGAGAGAAGGCCGGTTGGAATTCAAGCGGAGCAGAGAACATGAAACAGAACGGAAAAAGGAAAAGAAAGAAGATGGGGAAAAGAAGTAAAAAGAAGAAACTACACAAATAACCCCCAACAAATTCAAAATCAGTCTCGCGACCCGTGAACGATTCGGAATGGGTAACGTTTTTCGTTAAGTTTATTTTAGTTTTGTTAAATTAAATTCTAGCATATAAATTTTGTAACCGGAATAATAAATTTGGGACCGTTCGTATTACAAATTTTATGCAGTAATTTTTAACAATAGGTTATTTTAACGAAATTTAGGGTCTGCATTACATGATTAGGTGATTTTATATAAAATATTAATTTAGACTTTGTCACTAATAGGTTCGTAGGCACCTGAGGAACGGTAGAGTATAGTCGATAAAGGCTTTTAGGAGCGAATCACCAGGTGAGTATATTGTCTTCTTGTAAACCTATTTTCAAATATATGATGGAATAAATGTGTTTACTTAAAATTTGATGAATTTATAACTTATATGGATCAAACGGTTTTGGGTGATTTTGGAAACGTGGATTTCGTTGGTTTTTAAAAAAAATGGAAAAATGATTTGTCGAATCTAGTTGGTTTTATTAAGAAGGTGGAAAAATGATATTAGGATTAAATCGGTTTAGGAGATAGAGGATGATGTTAATGATTTGTAATTTGATGATGATGTTATTGATTTAACGATGCCATAGCTTTGTCCTGTTCGGAGGGGTAGTCCGACAGGTGGTTATTTATATTATGTCCTATCTGGAGACGTCCAACAGATAGTTATTGATATTATGTCATGTCTAGAGGATTAGTCCGGTAGATAGTTATTTGTCCCGTTTGGGAGCAAACCCTGCGGGTGGTACGGTACCGTTGCAACTCCCGATCGTGAGGTTAAAACGATCACAGGGCTAGTCGGGGCGTGGTGTGGTGTAATGAGGTGTGATGTGATGAGATAGGGTGTGATGTGGTACGGTGTGGTGTCCTGTAGTGTGATGTGGTGTCGTATATGGTGTTTTGTCGTATATGGTGATTGTAATGAGTACATTTATACATATTCTTTTATATTGTATTAGTATGTTCTGATTTCATTATATTGTACGGTTAGTTGAATTATTCTGGTTGATTTTCATTGTTTAGTTGGGATGCTATATATATGTGTGTGTGTGTATGTGTGTGTGTGTGTGTGTATAAACGTTGATTTTGTGGTGACAAGAAAAATGTGTTTTTCTTGTGATATAAGATATTTATATATTATGAGATTTTTATTTGATATGTGATATTTATATGTTTTATACTTGATTCATCTAAAATGTTTTTATTAAGAAGGCAGTACACTCGCAGGTGCAACAGTTAGGCGTCGATCCTCTACTGGCACTAGGTAAAGTCCAGCGATGCGGTAGTGAGAGAGTATTTTAGGAGGTGCTGGTTGAGGCGAACCTATGAGAGGGTCATGATTATTTTATCTTTGTTGTATTTATAATTTTGTAGGGACATGTATGTCCCCAATTAGAGAGTGTATATATATATATATTTGGTCTGATTTAGTAGTTGTACATTTATGTATGCATATTATCATTTTCTAGTTGGTTGGACGTCCAGGTGATGTCATGTCGACGTCACGTCGGCCCCAGGTTAATGGGTATCCGGGGTGGGGTGTGACAATTTGTGGTATCAGAGCCTAGGTTATAGGTTCTGTAGACTTTTCAATTGTCGTGTCAATAGAGGATCGTGAGATCGGAAGACGTGCCAATCGTCTAGTCAGTAGAGGACATGAGATAAGGTGTCGATAGGTGAGTTCGGCACGTGAGTGATTGTTATGTCCTTACATGAGTTAGTGTATTGGCATCATGTATGGTTGGTTGTCTTATTAGCAATTAGTGGCTGTGACGGATTTGTGATATGGTTAATTGGTGGATTCAGGTGGTGTTGCGTTGTTGGTAGTGGTAATGGGTGGATTGCGATGGTGGGGGTACTAGTAGTTGGGAAGGTTAAACTATAACCGATAAACAATTATATAGGTATTACTTGACGTTGGGATCCACTATTAGTAGCACCTAATAGTTAGTTGTTAAAATAATAGATAGTGTAGCAGAACACACCTTAAGTTGAATTCTTAAACGATATCTAAACTAAGGGAATCTTGTAATGGTATTGAAGGGAGAGTTCGTATTAGTTAGAAATAGGGATGTGAGAAAACTGTGGCGATGTTAGAAAATATTTAATTTGGTAGTACGTTCTAGGTTGACGGGTAGGCCAAAAAATAAGTATATGGAACTAGTAAATATAACAAACTTACTAATGAATGATATGTAGAAGATAGCTGAGAAAGTGTGAGTCTGTGATGATAGTAAGTGTGTATAACTATAGTCCGTGTCGTGTGAGTTGTCGGTGGATTGTTTAAAAAATAAGTTACCTTCCGAATCTTAGAAGAGGTAAAGTTTGTATTTTGGGAGATGTAATCATTACCCCAGTCAATTTGATTTTTGGTCCAGGAGGTCAGAAGTTATTAAAGAAAGGATATCAGGGATACCTCACGCATGTGATGGGCCCCAATCAAAACAACGTTCAGATGGTGGATACTTCAGTAATGTGGGATTGTCCCGATGTATGTTCCAACAGAATTGTCAAGGTTGCCAGTAAACACTATCGAGTTACTTCTAGGACCTGTTCTTATATAAATTTCACCCTATCATAAGGCGTATACCGAGTTGACGAAATTGGAAGATCTGTTAACCCGCGATTATAGTAGACCTGGTGTTTCTCTCTATGAAAATCTGGTTTTATTCGAAAAGAAAAAAGGAGGCATGTTGAGGATAAGTGTTGGTAACTGACAATGGAAATAATGAGGAGTTTGGGTAAAATTATTATAACCATCGTGTAGAATTGATGATTTGTTCGATCAGCTGCAGAAGACCAGGGTGTTTTCCCAAATAGATTTTCGATTAGTATAACACCAATTGGAGGTCAGAGATAGTGACGTGGCAAAAACGGCGATCCGGTCGAGAGTAGAGAAGAGCATGCAGAACATATCCAGATTATGTTACAGATAGTGCGAGAGAAAAAAATATTGTATGCAAATCCAATAAATGTGAGTTTTGGTTGGATCGAATTGTAATTTTGAGACATGTGATCTTGGGAGATAGTGTTCAAGTGAATCCAAAAGAAGTTGAAATTGTGGTTCAATGGAAAAAGTCGAAAAGCGTGACTGAAGTTCGAAACTTTTTGAGGATTAGCTGGTTATTATCGTTAGTTGGTGCAGGGATTCTCTGTTATAGCTGTCCCGTTGACCCGATTGACCAGCAAGAAATCTAAAATTGAGAAGACTAATAAAGGTGAGCGTTATTACCCGATACATGAATTGGAGTTAGCGGCGATTGTTTTTGCCCTGAAGATTTGGAGACACTATTTGTATGGCGAAACGTGTGAAATATACACCGATCATCAGAGTTTAAAATACTTGTTTACTCAAAAGGAGTTAAATTGAAGGCAAAGGTGTTGGATAGAGTTGATTAAAGATTACGATTGCATCATCCACTATCATCCAGGGAAGGCTAATATTGTAGCGGATGCGTTGAGTCGAAAATCAACGAGTTCGATCGCACACATTTGAGTCGTTCATACTAATCTGTATGTCGAGTTGAAATCGTTGCGAGTTCAATTAGCGGTTGGTCAAACGGCAGTATTGTTTGTGACTTTGACTTTGAGGCCAACATTGATTGACCGTATTATTGAAGCGCAAAAGTCAGACATTCAATTGGAGAGGATTCGGGATGAAATGATAAATAGTCGCAGAGCTGACTATTATGTCAGGGATAGTGATGAAGCTTTGATGATGGGGAATAGGCTGTGTGTGCCCGACGACGTCAGTTTGAAGAAAAATATCTTGGAAGAAGCGCATAGCTCAATGTACACGATACATCCAGACGGTACCAAAATATATCGAGATTTGCGTGAACATTATTGGTGGATCGGAATGAAACGAAAAATTACAGAATTTGTTGTCAGGTGTCTTATTTGTCAGCAAGTAAAGATTGAGCATCAACGTCTTAGTGGGTTGTTGCAACCTCTACCTATTCTGGAGTGGAAGTAGGAGCATATTACGATGAATTTTGTTTCGGAATTATCCTGTACTCAAAAGGGGCATAATTTCATTTGGGTGATCATTGATAGGCTTACTAAGACCGCTCATTTTCTGGCTGAAAAGACGACATATTCTCTTGAAAAGTACGTCCAATTGCATATCGAGGAGATTATTAGGTTGCATAGCGCACCAATTTCTATAGTGTCGGATAGAGATCCGAGATTTACTTCAAGATTTTGGCCGAGTCTCCAAACTGCTTTAGGTACCAAGCTGAAGTTAGCACCGCTTTCCATCCTCATACAGACGGACAAATCAGAGCGTACGATTCAGACGTTGGAAGATATGTTGAGGGGATGTGTTTTGGAATTTCCTAGTAGCTGGGATGATCATTTGCCGTTGATGGAATTCGCCTACAACAACAACTACCATTCGGTAATCGAAATGGCCCCGTATGAAGCGTTGTATGGTAGGAGATACAGAACCCCAGTCTGTTGGACTGAGGTGGGTAAACGTAAATTGTTGAAGTCAGATATAACTCAGATAACAGCAGACAAAGTAAAGGTGATTCAGGAAAAATAAAATTTGAGAATTGCTCAGAGTCAACGAAAGAGTTATGCAAACAAACGTCGGCAGGAGTTGGAGTTCGAAGTGGGGGGATCATGTGTTCTTGCGTATTTCTCCGTGGAAAGGTGTAATGAGGTTTGGGAAGAAAGAGAAGTTGAGTCCAAGATACATCGAACCATATGAAATTCTAGATCGGGTTGGCACGACAGCGTATAGACTTGCGTTACCGCCAGAGTTGTCTCGACTGCACGACGTTTTTCATGTATCGATGCTCCGAAAATTTGTACCAGACCCTTCTCATGTGTTGACTTCGCAGCCGATCGAATTGGAATCAGATTTGACTTACGTTGAGGAGCCAGTCCAAATCCTAAACCGTAAGGACCAGGTGTTGCGGACGAAGATGATCGCATTAGTCAAAGTATTATGGTGCAGTCATGCAGTAAAAGAGGCAACGTGGGAGTGAGAAGACGAGATGAGGAACAAATACCCATATTTGTTCGATTAGGTAATAAAATTTCAGGACGAAATTTCTTTTAGGAGAGAAGAGTTGTAAGACCCAAATCGTAGCACATACGTCACTTTAAACTCATTTTAGAGCATTTAGAAATTTCGGAGAAACATTTGAGTTAATTAAAGACCAAGTTAAAAGTAATTGGGTCAACTAAAATCCAAATTAAAAGATTATGAGTCAAATAGGAAATTTAGAAACATTATTCAAAACTTGGGATTCAAAATTTGTTATTCAATTTATAAAAAATTTAATTGTTAAGGATCAAATTAAAATTTAAGACAAGGTTAAATGAGAAAATCGGACTAAGAAGAAAGCTTTAAGAAAGTTAGAAGAGAAAAGAGTAATTAAACTAAAGATTATTATAAAACATATAAATATATATGCATATATCGTGTGTGTGTGTGTGCAATGAGATCACCGGCGACAGGAGAGAGAGAGGAACGGGGCGACGTGGCAGGGGGAGATCATTTCACAAACCATTAATTACATGCATATATATATATATATATATATGTTCATGCATGTAGAGATCAGAAAAATCTAGAAATCAAATTCAAAACAATCTAGAGAGAGAGAGAGAATCGGAGACGGGGGTCGTCGATTTTTCTTGAATCGGCATTCCTCCGGTGGTGTAGGCGTGACGTCTCCGTTCAGGGTGACTTTTGTGTGTAAGGGCTTGTTCAGGTGTGGCTAGGTGTATGTGCTCTATTTTTTTGTTCATGCCAACTCTGTGTGTGTGTGTGTGTGTGTGTGTGTGTGTTGCCATTACTGTTGTGTGTGTGTTTTCCATTGGCCGTGTGTGGGTTTGTGCATCTGTGTGTGTTCTGCTCAGCCGGTGCATGTGGGTGACTGTGAATATGTGTGTGTTTCCTGTTTTCGGTTGGTACAGCCGTGGGTATGTATGTGTTTCGACGGCAGGTGGGTGTGTGGTAATATGTTCTTTGTGTGTGTTCTTCAGTGTGTGTGGCTCCTCCGGAGGGGTGTGTGTGTGTTGTTGTTGGCTTGCTGAAAGGAAACAGCACAGGAAGATGAAGAGAGAGAAAGGTCGGTCGGCGATTCGTCGCCGGTGGGTTGTCGTGCTCTGTTCATCGTGTGCATGTGTGTGGGGGTGTCGTGCATGCTCTGTTTTGTTTCAGTCCGGTGTGTGTGTGTGTGTGTGTGTGGTTTTGTGCATGTGATCGGATCTGTGTATGTGCAAGGTTCATGGGTGTGTTCGATCGAGGGTGTATGCGATCGTCGTCGTTTGTTCGATGATTGCATGTGCAAGCCGTCGTCGGCAGTGTACGTCGATGTGGGTCATCGGTCGGTCAGCGTTATCTGTGGGAGTGGTTGCTTGTGTAAGCGTGGGTGTGTGGGTGTGAGGTCGCCGGCAGTCGGCGACTTTAAGAAAAGAAAGGGAGGGGCGACTAGAATTCAAACGGAGTAGAGAACAGGAAATAGAATGGAAAAAGGAAAAGAAAGAATAAGGAGAAAAAGAAGAAAAAAGAAGAAACTACACAAATAACCCCCAACAAATTCAAAATCAGTCTTGCGACCCGTGAACGATTCGAAATGGGTAACGTTTTTCGTTAAGTTTATTTTAATTTTTTTAAATTAAATTCTAGCATAGAAATTTTGTAACCGGAATAATAAATTTGGGACCGTTCGTATTACAAATTTTATACAATAATTTGTAATAAAATGAAAAATTAACCGAATAATAATTTTACATAATAAAATGTGGAGACGGGAAAATAACGAAACTTAGGGTCTACATTACATGATTAGGTGATTTTATATAAAATATTAATTTAGACTCTGTCACTAATAGGTTTGTAGGCACTTGAGGAACGGTAGAGTATAGTCAATAAAGGCTTTTAGAAGCGGATCACCATGTGAGTGTACTGTCTTCTTGTGAACCTATTTTCAAATATATGATGGAATAAATATGTTTACTTAAAATTTGATGAATTTATAACTTATATGAATCAAGCGGTTTTGAGTGATTTTGGAAACGTAGATTTCGTTGGTTTTTAAAAAAAGTGAAAAAATGATTTGTTGAATCTAGTTGGTTTTCTAAAGAAGGTAGAAAAATGATATTTGGATTAAATCGATTTTGGAGATAGAGGATGATGTTATTGATTTGTACTTTGACGATGATGTTATTGATTTAACGATGCCATAACTTATATCATGTTCGGAGGGGTAGTCCGGCAGGTGATTATTTATATTATATCCTGTCCGAAGACGTCTGGCAGGTGGTTATTGATATGATGTCCTGTCTAGAGGATTAGTCCGGCAGGTGGTTATTTGTCCCGTTTGGGAGCAAACCTTGTGGTTGGTACGGTACCGTTGCAACTCCCGATCGTAAGGTTAAAACGATCACATGGCTAGTCGAGGCGTGGTGTGGTATGGTGTGATGAGGTGTGATGTGATGAGGTAAAGTGTGATGTGGTGTGCTGTGGTGTCGTATATGGTAATTGGGATGCGTATATTTATACATATTCTTTTATACTTGATTGGTATGTTCTGATTTCATTATACTGTAAGATTAGTTGAATTATTCTGGCGGATTTTCATTGTTTAGTTGGGATGCTATGTGTGTGTGTGTGTGTGTGTGTAAACGTTGATTTTGTGGTGACAGGAAAAATGTGTTTTCCTTGTGGCATGAGACATTTATATATTATGAGATTTTTATTTGATATGTGATATTTATATGTTTTATGTTTGATCCATCTAAAATGTTTTTATTAAGAAGACAGTACACTCGCAAGTACAACAGTTAGGAGACGATCCCCTACTGGCACTAGGTAGAGTCCGATGATACAGTAGTGAGAGAGTATTTTGGGAGGTGTTGGAGGCGAACCTATGAAAGGGTCATGTTTATTTTATCTTTGTTGTATTTATAAATTTGTAAGGACGGGTTTGTCCTCAATAAGAGTGTGTGTGTGTGTGTGTGTATATATATATATATATATATATATATATATATATATATATATATATATATGGTCTAATTTGGTAGTTGTACATTTATGTATGCATATTATCGTTTTCTAGTTGGTTGGACGTCCAGGTGATGTCATGTCGATGTCACGCCGGCCCTAAGGTGACGGGTGTCCGGGGTAGGGTGTGACAGATAGTCTATTATATAAGCAGTCCAATTAAATAGTGATCACATTTTGATTTGGGCAGTGACATCTTTTGTGTAGAAGCTCAACCGAGTGGCAAGTGTAGGTTTTGGATCTCAATGAAGCCCGTTATGTGAGGGCCTAGTAAGAAACCAATATTATAAATACTAGGTCCACTCTCTAGTCTAAATTTAGGATTTTTCTTCCCGTTGAGAGCCACCATAACTATCAATCTAGATCATATAAATGAAGACCTAGTGTGTAATCTGCTGCGACGATCAGTCATCTACAATGGCTCAAACAGGTACTCTTTTGGTAATCGTTCTTAAAATTGTTGTTCTTTTAATCATGTATGATTAAAATCTTTAATTAATTTTTGTAATATTGTGATTATGAGAATAAATCAACATGTGGTATCAGAGTTAATATATATGATTTAGGATCTACAATTGGAAATTGAAATTAAAATTTTTATTTTTATTATTTTCGGAGCCAAATCTTTGAGCCATGATTTCGTATGATTTTTTGTTTCGATTGATTATAAAACTTTAGAACTTTTGTTCCTATTGATTCAAGTTTCAAATTGATATATTATATATGTAATTTGGTTGTGTAATCTGAGAGTAATTCAACATCAAAATTTTGTCCATGAACCCTAGAAAATCTAATTTTTACCTTTCAGTTTGAGGAAGATTGAGACGTTTTTGGTTCAATTAAATATTGTAGAAAACTTTCAAATTTGTTAAGGTAAAAACCCATGTAAAATTCAGCAGAAATAGGTGTTGAATTTGAGTTTTCGATCTTGGCCATGGAGATATAAAAACCAGACTTTGTTCTTCAATTTTGGAGATAATTCACTTGTTTGTTCTATAATTAATTGTCATAGACATGTTAAAAATTATATAAGCAACATAAACCCATAAGAAAATTGCAAGAAAAATGCTGTAATTTGCGTTCGAATTTTGTGGGTCACAACCAGGTCACATGACTCGGTTTTAGACTCGGCTAGAGGTTGGAGATGACCTTCAACCAGGCCTTGTAAGCCCCACGTGCGGGGCTTAGCGTGTGGGGTACTTTCGAGTCCATCCGGGATCTGTTTTGGGTCTCATTTTTTCCTGTGCACTCAATTTTTTGTCCTCTATTTTTCTAGTTAATTTATTTGATATTTTGAGATGAAAAATAATTTTTAGTTAATTACTAGTTATTTATGTGATTTAATTAGTTTAAAATTATTTTTTGGTATGTTTTTCTGTTGAAAATTTATCGAAAATTATGTTAATTTATATAGAATAAGAGTGAAGTACTCACTCTCTCTAGATTATATTTTTTTAATGTGTACTCTCTTTCTTAGTCTTAAGTCACATAATCTAGTTTAATAATTAGTTTAAAAATGTAGTAAAATTTTTATTCAAATTCTTGTAACTATAATTGATCGTTGATCACTGAAAGTACATTTTGTGATGTACTTCATTTTGTTTTAATCATATGCATATATGTAGCTAATATGCATTATTGTTGTCAGGTAATATGGTTTAATTTTTTCAGTTTTGAACGTTTACTTGTAAATTGTTGAGATTATTTCACCAAAATAATTTAACTAACAAAGTTTGCAAGATTTTGAATTCCTATTTTGTTGATGAAATTTTTTTTAGATTAATTTGTATATTTACATGCCCAAAGGAGGTTATTGTGCAAATTAATTTAATTGCATGAAAATGTTGTATAAGATAAATAATTTGATAAATTTATTTGCTTAAAGAGAATGAATTTTGAAGGATATTTGTATCGTTATCTTTTGAAGGAAATATGTGGATTTAAAAATCAATCTGTCCAAAAGGGATGGATTTTTAAATCTATAAATTTTTCTTATTTTGTTGATTTTCATACTTAGAGAATAGTTATTTAATGTAGACTCTACCAAAATGGGAGTTTATGATAACGCAATTGATTCTTATATTGTGTTACTTATACTTATTTGAGCATTTTGCATATTACCCATAATTGATCTAGTTGTATTTTTTTTCTTTGTGAAAACAATTTCTTTTGTTGTGAACAACAATAACGCCAAAATTAAAATTCTAAATGGGTCAAACTATAATAGATAGATATCAGGCATAAAGTTAGCTTTAGGAATAATGGACTTGGACATGGCTTTGCGTGAAGATGAACCTTATCGACCTACTGATGAGAGCACTGAAGTTAAGAGAACTCATTATGTGAAATGGAAAAGTTCGAACCGTTAAAGTCTTATTTCAATCAAGAGGTCCATTTTTTAGCATCTCCTTGGGGAAATACCTATGATCAAAAATGCTAAAAAAAATCTCGTTGTGGGAAACATATAGCAAACATCTGATAATGCAGAAACTGGGTATTTTATGGATAGATTGATAAATATAACGTATGATGATACAAAAGGCATATGCAAATTTGTCCTGAGAATTGTGCATTTTCAAACTAGATTAAAGGCATAAGACATTCTCATTCCTGATAAGTTTATTGTTCATCAAGCTCTTAACACTCTGCCATTTTCTTTTAGCCAACCAAGAATGCCTACAATACCCAGAATCAGACTTGAAGTGTGAACGATCTAATCACTAATTGTGTGGCTAAGGAAAAAAAAGTTGAAAAGAGAAAACAATAAATCTGCTCATTTTATTGCTCTTAAAAAGCCGTATAATCAGAAGAGAGATGAAAAGACTAAAAATCTCAACTTCCACGGTCACAAGAAAAGTAAGAATTTCAAGAAGAGTGGGAGTAAGAAGCAGAGAAATGGAGATTCCAGGAACACAATCCTTAAATGCTATCACTGCAACAAGAAGCCATAAGAGAGTTGATTGCTTTAAGTTTAACAATTGACTAGAAAAGAAGAAGAAGAAGAAGAAGAAGAAGGAACCGGGTATGTTATTTGCCTATGTCTGTTTTGAATCCAATATAATTGATATTCCTTTAGATTTATGGTGGCTTGACTGTGGTGCTACTGTTCATGTTGCAACTTCTTTATAGGGGATAAGAAATCTGAGGAAGCCAAGTGAGAAAGAGTCAAAACTTAAAGTTGGCAGTGACATTGGGATTGGTGTTGAGCATATTGGGACTACTGTTTTAGAATTAGATTCTGGTTTTCAGCTTGTTTTGGATAATGTTTTCTATGTACCTTCGTTTAGAAGGAATTTGATTTCCCTTTCAGTACTTGACAAATTTGGATATTGTTTTACTTTTGCAAATAAAAAAGTTGAGATGATTTATGACTCTAAAGTGATTGGCAATTGTGTTTTATCTAATGGGATTTATAGATTGTCGTTGTTATCTACTTATTCTTATAATGTTGAAAATACTGCTGCTAAAAGATCTTTGATTAAGGAAATATCTTTGTTGTTGTGGCATAAGCGCTTAGGGCACATTTCTAGGGAACGAGTAGAACACTTAATTAATTCTGGGATTCTTCTTCCTCTTGATTCTGATGACTTTGGAGTTTGTGTTGATTGTATGAGAAGAAAATTGACAAAGGCCAAGAAAAATGGTGTCACTCGTAATCAGAATTTCTTGGAGATTATTCATATAGACATTAGTGGGCCTTACTCGACTACCTTATATGGAAACAAGTACTTCATTACATTCATCAATGATTTCTCTTGATATGGCTATGTTTATTTGATCAAAGAAAAGGCTGATGCTCTTGAAAAGTTCAAAGTCTTCCGAACTGAAGTTGAGAAAGAGCAGGGGAAAGTCATCAAGATTGTGAGATCTGATCTAGGTGGTGAGTATTATGGGAAGCATGGTGATGCCGGACAAGATAAGGGACCTTTTGCAAGGTACTTACAGGATAATGGTATTGTTGCTCAGTATACTATGCTTGGAAGTCCTGAACAAAATGGTGTGGTAGAAAGGTGCAATCTCACTCTTATGGAAATGAAGAGAAGCATGATAAGCAGATCGAATTTTCCAGAATACTTATGGGGTGAATCCATCAAAACAACAACCTACATTCTGAACCTTTTTCTTAGCAAGTCAGTGCCTAAAACACCGTTTGAACTGTGAACGAACAGAAAATCCAGTTTTAATCATTTTAGAGTATGGGGTTGTCTAGCGGAGGTGAAGATCACGATCCTTCTATGAAGAAGTCAGATTCGAGAACTACTAGATGCTACTTTATAGGGTATTTTACTCGCTCAAAAAGATACAGGTTTTATCGTACAACTCGTGCCACTAGAGTTGTTGAATCTCAAGTGGCAAGGTTTCTAGAGTTGAATGTTGCTGATGTTATTCCCTCTCAGTTCGATGAAAGAATGGAACCCATTGATGTTGTTTTTTTTAATTTTTCTAACCTCATATGTCATCTCTTATGATGGAGTCATTGATCGAGGGATTCAGCGGGAAGTAGATATTGTCATTCCCCCTACTACTGAAGTAATGCTTATTACAAATGTGATTTCTCTGACCAATGAGCCTGCGAATGAGTCTTCTTCTGAAGTACAAGTGAGGTGACCACAAAAAATTAGAAGGGCTGTCATTTCTAACGATTACTATGTTTACCTTGGAGAGGGAGAGTATGACATTGGAGAAGAATTGGACCCGACTACTTATCGTGAAACTCTCAATAGTGATCAGGCAAATGAATGGCTAATTGTTATGGAAGATGAGATGTAGTCTATGTCAGATAATGATGTTTGGGAACTTGTTGATCTTCCCAAAGGATATAAGCCCACTGGGTGCAAATGAGAAATCAAAATTGAAATCTTTTTTATGATCATCATTATTGCGTATTATATTATTGCATATCGTATTATTTGAATTGAATATATAATATGGTATCTTAAGGTATTTTACCTTAAGAATTACAGTTATATATTTTATTGCATGCTATATTATTTGAATTGAATATATAATATGATATCTTAAGATATTGTACCTTAAGAATTACAGTTGTATACTTTTGGTTGTCATAAAATACTATTTTGAGATCTCGTGGTGAACTGTTAGTGACATATGACTTGTTAAAGTCAAGCAACTTTATTTTGTTAAGAAATTGTAGCAATTTTATTTTGTTGAGAAATTACAATTACAATTTCATTTTATTGAGAAATTGTAATGAGGACTGATAAGAAACAATGCATATAGATGATGATCACATGTTGACATTTGTTTCTTACTATACTATTAGACTTACAATCCATGTCGATATGATTATAAGTATTCGTGGCTATGAAGGGTCTTATGTTTGTTGAGATTAACATATAAACCATCATAGTCCAATATTAAGATCATGTTGGACTAGATAAGTTTATCAAGATGCTACTTATAGACTATTATTTCTTTAAAATGTGTGGCCACACAAAATAAATTTTTTCTGTTATTAACCCAAGAATCTTGTTTTCAAAATTAAATTTATAAGTACTTAAAAATCAATTAATTTAGCCCAAGTGGGAGAATGTTGATTTTATTTTTTTTTATTAAATATGGGCAAACATTAATTGAATTAATTGTATTATAAAAATAGGTTAATGGATAGTCTATTATATAAGTATTCCAATTAAATAGTGGTCACATTTTGATTTAGACTATGACATCTTTTGTGTAGAAACTCAGTTAAGTGGCAAGTGTAGGTTTTTGGTCTTATTGAAGCCCGTTATGGGAGGGCCCAATGAAAAATCAATATTATAAATATTAGGTCCCTTCTCTAGTCTAGATCTAGGATTTTTCTTTCCATTGAGAGCCACCATAACAGTCAATCTAGATCACAGAGAAGAAGATCTAGTGTGTAATTCGCTGCGACGATCAATCATCTACAATAGCTCAAACAGGTACGCTTTCGATAATCATTCTTGAAATTGTTGTGTCATTTTAATCATGTATGATTAAAATCTTTAATTAATTTTCGTAATATTGTGATTATGAGAATAAATCAACATTACTTATATTTAATTTTTTCCTAATTAATATATAAATATATGATTAATTTCTCTGATACACATTTTAAATTACTTAAAAAAATAAAGTGATTCAAAAAATGTTTCTGCCAAAAAAGAAAATAGATGCGATATAAATTAATTAAATTGGAATTTGTTGACTTGCAAAAATTGATAAAATTAATTCTAATTTATGATTATTAGTTTGTCATTTTATAGCAAATTAATAAAAGTTAATTTATCGAAATACTATTTTACTTTTATGATTATTTATATAATTTGTATTAGTATATTAATTTTTGGTATTTATAAAACTTCATTACTCACTTCGATTCTTGGATTTGTTTTCTGGTATTATTATCAAAGTAACAAAATAATATCTATACGTTTCATGTTTCAATATTAAAAAGTTATTATAATTTCTTTTCTATGCCCATGTCATTTGCCGGTCTAAAACTGTTAATTTTTAAAACTTACTTAACTCCCTAAAACGACTTTCTTGGTTGTTAAATATTCAATTAAACATTGACAGGTTCCCAATGATCTTGCCATTTTAAATCCAAAATTGGTACTGGAAATACACTTCTTAATTATGTTGCCAAAAGTTCCGATATGATATGTCAACCTTGAAATTCCAATTTTTCCTTCAAGTACTACAAATTTGAAAGTTTTTGGGGAACTGTTATTTTTGGCACTTATTTTAAAATTCAAATTCAAATATTCCATTTCAAGTTAATGAGACCAACCCCAACAACTAAACACAACCCCCCCCCCCCCCCTCCACAAAAAATAAAAAATAAATCAATTTACAAGTTTTTTTCTCCTTTTGAAAAAAAAAAAAAGAGATTTGTTTTTTTTTAAATTAAGCTGGGTAATATTATTTTTCTAAGTATAATTAGAATGGTATCACCATTTAATGTAAAAAAAGAAAAACAAAAAAAGGACAATTTTGGAATTCATTTTTGACAATTTCAAAACAAATTGGGTTTTATTTTGTGGGTAGAACTAAATGATAGGAAATTTACATCCTATTAGTTAGATAAATATGAAACTCTATCCGTGGTTTTGGTCAAAATAATAGGGGACATTGTTGGTATAGACCTATGAAACATTAGTGACAAACAACTCTAACCATCAATTCTGATACGCATTTAAGTCGTTTTTTGTAGTTTTTACTATTTTTCCAAAACCTTTGAACTTTCAAAATTGGGATTTGTATGGACTTACATGTTCGTAGAAATCGCACTCGGACGAACCTATAGGTCCACAAAATTTACATTTTTGAGGACCTATAGGTCCACTTTGAACATTCTTGTGCGGAACTATAGGTCCATGTAATCGCTTATAGAGTGGACCTATAGGTCCGCGCAATATCTGGTTTCACAAATCTAAAGGTCTGCGCAACACCTTTTTGTGCGGACCTATAGGTCCGTGCTATCTATTAACAAATCTGACGGAGTTGAATGTTTTATCCTAAGGTAATATTTTCACACAATGTATCAAAATTCAAAATCTTATTGTGGCATATTATAGCAGTGAATTTATTATGCCCGAGGTAATTTTTTTGATTTGGTAAACCTAGACGTTCAAAGGGGTATTGCTATATCTTCTTATGCTCATTTTAAGTAATTTTTTGTTTTTTATACATTTTCTCAAGTCGAGAGGATAAAATAAATTGGGCACGCAAAATAAAAGACTAGTATTTGTGATCATAATGAAGACTTACTAGCCAACAATCAAAGGGAAGAAACCGCATGTAACACTTGGTTGCGAGAGAACATTTGCAAACCCAAAAGAAAAGAAAAAAAAAAACGTTCATACAAATTTCATCAAAAAAACAAAAAAATAAATTTCTCCCAAAAACACACACACATACACACACAAAGAAAAAAGCCAGGGTCTTCATTCTAGGGAAGGCAACAATGCAATGTTGGCTTCATCCTCAGAAGTCTAGTAATCTGGCACCTCCTGGAAGTTCTTGAGCTCGTTGATTAGGGATCGAATCCTAGCCTTCTTATAACTCATTTTTCTCCCAAAGTTTCTCCCTCTTACAACTCACCTTGCACACACAAGCCTCTGAAAAATGGTTCTCGTGGGTCAACACCTCAATCTAGCCCTCAGCATCATCCAACTCCCTTGATTTTTTCCTCGAATCTAGAGTGAAGTTTCAACAACTTGGAGACGACATTACAATAGACAACATTGAGATGGTGGTACAGGGCGTAGGCCTCCTCCATCATCCTGAGATGAGGGTGTTCTTTGGGCTCTATTTTTGCATCATGGATGAGGCACTTGAGCTCGTTTTTATTTTGTTTGCATCTCTTCTCTTCAAATTTATTGTGAGTAGATGCCATTACTAGAGAGATGATTTGGAAGCATAAAAAGTAGGAAACGCAAAACAAAATAAATGAAATTCGAGAATAGCAACAAAGAAGAATGGTAAAATCTGCCGAGGAGAATGATCTTTAAACAGGCTAGGGGAAGAGATGAAACGACAAACAAAAAGAAAATGAAGCATCAACAATATCAAGAACATTAAAGGCACAATAAGTACAATTAATTATGATGGTTTCCCAACATAATATTCATCGATGTATACTAAAAGTTATTTATCACAAAATACGTAATAATTACATATTACTGACAACATGATATTTGAAGTGACTGGTGAAAATTTCAAAATGAGCCTTACCCAGCCACTTCTTTTGATTAACTAATGGTCGTCAATTGGATTTTTGGAACAGAAGACTGATCTGAACTAATGATGAGCTGATCTCAAACAGGATTGGCAATGGAGTCGATAGGGGACAGGGTCAGCAGCACCATGAGCAATGTTCAACTCGAGTTCAAGAATTGGCACGTCATCTCTATCCGAACCATTCACCATGGAATCAAGGAAACTAAGGTCAAGATTGAAAATTTGTGTCTTCATAGCATCTTGGCAAAAAATGTATCCAACATACTGAATTTCAGTATACAGTTCGTCGATTTGTTTTCAAATATCCTCATTTTCGAACAAACTCCTCAATCTTTAATTAAATCATGTGATCCAGTTCCTCAACCTTGAGCGTATAATTGGACGATTTAGCCTCTAATTTGGAATTTTTGAGCTTCTTATTTGTGATGGTCCTGTTTAAGGCATTTTTCTCTTATTGGGCTTGTGAGGACGCTTTGACGGACACCCTATCCTTCGTTGCCATTTTGGCCTTCAAACTTGTGATTTCAGATGAGAGTCGCTTAATGGCCTTTGACAATGCTTCACATTGATCATTTGAAATGCCAAGGTTGTTCTCAGCTTTCTCTCGAGACAATCTCTCCATGGCCAGTTAGGTCTCTAGAGCCCCTTTTTGGTCCTGAAGGGCTTGAAAGTCCTCCTCCAGCTTGCTTGATTAACTAAATTGAAACACCAACTGGGAGTTCAACTCTATGATTTTATTCAAACATCTAGCCAGAACAGATATGATATGAATATTTTACAAGAAAATAACCAAGGAGTGAGGTAGACTTTTATGGTAAAGGATTGACCTAAAACTAATATGTGAAAACATATTTGAAGGCTAGTACCGATGGAAGCCCTGAACAATTCTGATCAGGTATGAGATCTAATTTTGGCTCGACCCTTGTCCCATGACTATTCCATCAAAGTACAAACAACATCATCAAATTTCTATTGAGCTTTTGGCATAGACGAATTTGCCTCGCTCAATGTTTGATACATCAACTTTTGAGATGACACGTGCCCTCCAGGTGAACCAATTTGAGCATTACGGACAGGAGTTACAGGAACCCTAAGAAGAATTGGAATATTGGTTGCACGAGTACCATATTTGAGGCATCGGACTTCGATAGGAAAGTAGGGATGAGCACTAGGTATTGAAACATAAATGACTCTACCTCGGTGCTTGCATCTTAGGGTTTTATCATCGTCGGAGTCGGATTGGGTGGGTAGAATTAGGTTTGCAGCGGTAGTCAAGCCGCGTTGAGAAGCGAGTTGGGGAGAAACTCTTGGCAGATGATCCTTCATTTTCCCAAGTATAAAGGATAGAAATATGTTCCTATTATCTGAATACATCTTCCTCGAAGTGAAATGAGTACAGGCCGGCTTCTTATAAGAGCAAACTGAAGGATTCATGAGCTACAACAACCCCGCTTCGACTTCCGGGCTAGGGGGATGCTTTTACAGGCTATCTCATCTGGTCATAATACAAATTCATCAGCACCTGATAATAAAGAAAAAGCCAATGATAGATTACAAGAAAGTCTGGAAACATTACTTCGAAAATTAAAACCACAGGGGTTAACTCCTTCTCTTCAAAGGAGAACTCCCAGCCACCGCTAAAGAATAGGTAGCAGTTCTTTTATTTTTTTGGTTAAGGAGGAGTAATCGGTAAGGAATTGAAGATTAGAGAGAATTGACACGTAAAATTTCCCAGTGGACCTCTTGCATTTTATTAAAAAGACACTCCTTACTATGGCAGAAGTAAGAACGACTTCATTGGCTTGGGAAAGGGCAATGGCACCCATAATTTTATAAAATCACTAGGCATCAATTGGGTGGGATAAATTTATAATTGTTTAAAAAGGATCTCGAAGAAAATGGAAAAAAATGAAGACGAAGACCGTACTAAAATGTCACATCCCACCCCGGACACCCGTCACCCTGAGGCCGGCGTAACGTCGACATGACATCACCTAGACGTCCAACCAACTAGAAAACGATAATATGCATACATAAATATACAACCACATATACAGACCATATACATCCTCTCTAACTGGGGACACACCCGTCCCTGAATTATAATAACAACAAAAGCATAACAACAATGAACCTCTCACAGGTTCGTCTCAGACAGTTCTTCCCAAAATACTGTCATACTACACCATCGCCAGACTCTACCTAATGCTAGTAGGGGACCGACTCCTCACTGCTGCACCTACGAGTGTACTGTCTTCTTAATAAAAATATTTTAAATGGATCAAGTATAAAACATATAACATCATATATCAAATAAAAATCTCATAATATATAATGTCTTATACCACAAGGAGAACACTTTTTTCCTGTCACCACAAAATCAACGTCTATATACATATATATATAGCACCTCAACTAAACAGTGAAAATTAACCAGAATAATTCAACTAACCATATGGTATAATGAAATCAAAATATACCAATCCAGTATAAAAGAATATGTATAAATGTACTCATCTCAATCACCATATACAACAAAACACCATATACGATAAAACACCACATACTACACCACATCACACCATAGCACACCACACCACACCACATCACACCACGCCATGACTGGACTAGCCATGTGATCATTTTAACCTCATGATCGAGAGTTACAATGGTACCGTACCACCCGTAGGATATGCCTTCCTAGCGAGACATAACAACGCTCTGTTGGACTATGCCAAGCAGGTGAACAACGCTCTGTTGGACCATGCCAAGCGGGTGAACAACGCTCCGCTGGACTATGTCAAGCGGATGAATAACGCTCTGCTAGACTATGCCAAGTAGGTAAAACACTGCTCTGCAGGACTATGCCAAGCAGGTGAATATCCAACACCAATCTCTACCTCACCTCAACAATAACAACTCATCTCCAGCTCAACAACACAACAACTCTGCGCACAATCAACAACATTATTAAATCAATAATATCATCATCAAACTACAACTCAATAAATAATCAATGCTCTGTCGAAGCAGATAAAATCAATAGCATCATCAAAACAATAACAACATCGTCAAACTGCAAATCAATAACATTGACCTCTATCTCCAAAATCGATTTAATCCAACTATCATTTTTTCACCATCTTTTTAAAACCAACGAAATCCACATTTTCAAAGCACCCAAATTCGCTTGATCCATATAAGTTATAAAATCGTCTAGTTTTAAGTAAACACAATTTTTTTCATCATATATATATATAAAAATAAATTTTTGCAAGAAGACAGTATACTCACCTACCTACCCGCTCCAAACAGTTTTTACAGATTATCCTTTACCGATACCCCAGGTGCCTGCGAACCTAATAGTGACAGAGCCTATATTAATATTTTATGTAAAATCACCTAATCATGCAATGCAGGCCCTAAGTTTCGCATTTTCCCATTCCCCATATTTTATCTATGAAAATTGTTATTATTCAATTAATTTCATTCCGTTAATTATTGCATAAAAAATCTTGTAATATGAACAGTCCCAAATTTATTATTCCAGTTACAAAATTTTTATGCTAGAATTGAATTTAACAAAACTAAAATAAACTTAACGAAAAACAATATCCATTCTGAATCGTTCACGGGTCGCGAGATGGATTTTGAATTTTGTTGAAGTTATTTGTGTAGTTTCTCTTCTTCTTTTTTTATTTCTTTTCTCCTTCTTCTTTCTTTTCCTTTTTCTGTTCTGTTTTTGTGTTTCTGGTTCAGTCCGATCGCTCACCGACCACCACACCCTCACGTCCCTCTCTCTGGCGGCGACACGCAACACTACCCATACCCCCGCCGCCGTTAACACCACTCTCACACAACATGATCACACACACACATGTAGACCACACACCCACATGCACGGTGAAAATCAGAACACACACATACACACACAAACCGTCTAAACAGAACAGTACACACCCACACGTCTGCATAGGGCTCACACGGATGAATAGGCCCCCACACAACCAACGGAAACACACACAGCAGCGGTAGCAGCACCACACACACAAGCACTGTTGGCACCAAACAGAAAAACAGAGCACACCGCTGAAAATCTTACTGATCCATACCCGCAACACATATGCATGCACACACCCACCAAAATGATCAATAAAATACACATAATTACTCACCAGATCGGCGATCGTCAATAATTGGACAACGATCACCAACTCCTGCTCACCGGTGATACTAAGAACGCACACTACACGCCGTCGATGAACCACCCCACCGGCCGAACCACCTTCGCTTTCCCTTGGAACTGACGACAATATCCACACAATCACGTACACACGTAACAACCATAACCACACTATCGGAGGAACGCCGATTCAAGAAAATTCGACGACCCCCACTCCAGTCCTCTCTCTAGAATTTCTCTGATTTTCAGATTTGATTTGGGATTTTGATCATTTCTACTACATGAAAGAGTATATATTGCATGAATTTAGTGGGTTCAAATGATACAAGTGCGGCACGTCGCCTAATCTCTCTCTTTCTGTCGGCCGGTGATCTCTCGTCACACAAACGACACATGCATTTATATATATATATATATGTTTATAAAAAATTTAGTTAAATTTCACTTTTCTCCCCCCCAACTTCCTTTAAGATCTTAATTTTAATCAATTTCAACTTTTAAAAGTTCCCAAAATTATAATTGCGCCCTTAATATTTTAAATTTTTTATTTTAATTGTCAATTTCAATCTCAAGTTTAAATTTAATGTTTCTAAATTTTCAATTTGACCACCAAACATTTGATTTGAATTTTAATTAATAAAATTTTATCCCGAAATTTTCCAATGCTCTAAAATGCAACTATTAATGATGTACGTTCTATGATTTAGGTCTTACATAAAACATCCACACATGGAAGAAAAATTCATTTGCCCTATGATTCTTTACGGTTTCTTTAGTTCTATGGATTCAACTTCCTTGACGGAAGAAGGATCATAGTTACCCCAACTTCAAGGGGAACTAGAAGACGGCGAGGCATCGCAATGACTAAGGTTATCAAAGTTGCATTCAAAAGACGAACCGACTTAAGGAACATTGTGCAATTGTACAGACTCCATGGGAGTAGGATAGAGTTTGATGGAGCAATAAGAAGAGAAAATGGAACAGAGATTAAAAAAATCTATGCAACAACAAAATTGTTGGCCCAGTGAGTTATCCAATAGGGGGGGTAAATTGGGTAGTATTAAAAAATTATCAAAATAATAATAACACTTCAAAAATTCAAACAATTAATTTTATCCTAAAATTAATTATTATCTTTATAGCAACGGATATGTGTTATTAACTAGATGCACACCAAACAATAATATAAGTAAAATAAATAAAGTAGCATACCACGATATATCTTGGTTCACTAAGTTACTCTTGGTTAATCCAGTCCTCCGAACTCCACGGAGATTCGCACCCACTAAATTCAAGATCCCTTTAAAGGTAGGAACCAAACCCTCACAAAGATTCTTTTTACAGGCTCATAATCAACCTTTACTAATTCTTTTTTCCAGGTTCAGGAATAATCTCTACTTTTTACAGGCTCAAGAATAATTTATACTTTTTACAGGCTTAAGAATAACCTAATTCTTTTTATACCTTAGGCTAAAGAATCAAAATCTCACAGAAACACTCCAATTATCCTTTTTCCAAGTAAGGATGGAACCTTTACAAAATCACTCACAAATTCAATCAAGAAAGAATTAACACCTCAATCTCTTTATCGGAAGAGATTGAAACCCAGCTACCCCTGATTAGATATTCTCAATAGTATCTAATCTGCACACAACTCACCAACTACAAGAAATTAATAAGTTCTTCTCACTCGGAGCTTCTACCACCTCAAATCAATTTAAACTCAATTAATGTCCCGATAATTACTAGTGATAGAATTAAGTGAGAAAAAAAATATGATTATAAAAATAATACGGGTAGCACAAAATTGAGCACGTAATCAGATTATCACACAAATCGTTTTAAAATATTTTTATGCTTTTAAAGTTCAAAAAAGATTTCATTAAGATCTTATCAACCAAGCAAATATAGAAAAATAAATATGCAGTAAAGATTAATAGCTTGGAAAGATCTCACCCGAATAACACCAAAGAATTATATATTGGAATGCTAGACAGCTCAACTCGGTGACGCTTACACAATTAGCGCTTTAACTCAAGAACTCCTCAATAATTGATCTCACAATTTAATCTCTCAAAATAATATCAAAATGATTACTCTTATAAAAACTTATGAACTGAATAGTTCTTGATATCATCACACTATTATGTGAAATCCGCAGATCTATAAATAGGAAATTGAAACAAACCCTCCAACTGCTAGTTTTTAAATGATAAGTATCTAAAAAGCACCTATAGACCCCATATATCATTATCTTTCATTTTAGGTATATTTGACTTAATTATAGCTTTCAAGACATCCAAATTAGTCCCTTAAATATTTCTCAAATTCAAATCGATAGGATAGAAAGAATTATATGAACCAATTTGAGAAACAACCAAAATATATATACCATATCAATAGGTATATTTAAATAGGAGTATCATATCTTTAAAATATTCATATTCCTAAAATCTCTCAATCAAGTAAACAAATAACGGCTAGTATTGAAATCAAAATCCGAAACTGACCATCAGTCGACAGACACACATCCATCGGTCGACCGCCCAATTCAGGATGTAGCCCAAGAAAAAATTTCATCGTTATAAGTCGACTTACTTGTCGACCTAAAGATACAGAGAGTTCATCTTTTAAGAACAAGTCGACTTACCTATCGACTGCCCATGTTGGAACTCTTCTCCTTAATTACTTTCTTTGACATTTTCATCTCTTTAACTGATTTCTTTTTTCTGTTAGCTACGCTAAAATCTTAAAATCAATTTTAATCAATTATTTTTATTTCTTTTTCAATTACATATAGGAGCAAATAATTTCACTAATTAGGATCATATCAAAACACACATTAACATAAAATCATATTTGTGTCGTGTGGGATCCTAACCGAGATACATTAAGAGTAAAAATAGATTAGAGTTGTTTTCACCTGGATTCTTTGGAATCTTCCATCTCTTAGCATCCGTCTTTGCATCCTTCACAATTTCTTTATGATGTTATCTTCTCTGCATTGTCTCTGTATCCTTTACAATTACTTCATGATGTAGTCTGGAACTCTTTAAACTGAAACACTCAATAAACATATTATTTTCACAAAAAACATCAACATTTAATTATTCATCAAAATCTTAGGATCAACAAAAATGCATAAAATGAAAGACCAAAGAAACTTACTGAATAGGGGGCGATGCGATCAAAGGACAGTGATTCTGTGTTTTCTTCCCTAGGAATAATACTCAAGAAAGGGTGGCAAATTATGGGGGGTACAATTCTCATCAAACGTCCCATCTATTTAAACAAACTTCTTATATGATTGGACCGAAACAATTGGACTGGTGAGGACATGGAAGCTACTAGGCCGAAGGAGAATAAAGAGATGGGGAATGGTCTTACATCAGCCCACAACGAATTAAACTTAAGCCCAACATGATAATTCGGACATAAGCTACCAATGGCCCATTAGTCCAATCTAATCCAACAGCCTGGTATGATGGTAAGCCAATGAACAACCACATAAATGCCCACCATCCTACTCATCTAAATGTTGTCGTGAAAAAGGGGCCCAAAACCGAATAAGGTGGGAGTAGAGCAATCGAGTTTTGGAGTGTAACCACCCATTATTATTAACAGCCAAAAAGTTAGGTATAAAAGTAAGAAGTACTGAATTGTTCATATACACACTTTTATCTACTCAAACCATATTAACTTATTCTCACTCTAGATGTTCTTTGGCTGACACCAACCGGGTCTTGCAGGTTGACAAGTTCTGGAATGAGATTCTTGACAAAATCATAATGTAATAAAATGACAATAGGATTAGAATTAGTATGGTAATGAAATGGATTGTCATTATCATTCCTATATTTAGTGACAAAGGGGATTCAATGTGGTATTGGAGTGACCATTCCTGTAATACCCCAAAAATCTATATTTTTGGAAAATATTATTTTATATAAATTTGATATTTTTGGATTGTTTTGTAAATTTATGGTATAAATAATATTTAATAATTTTTGGGAGTTAAATGTTTATTTTAAATTGATTTTAAAAGTTTTGGGACTAATGTGTTATTTAAAATATAATTTTAAGAATTTTGGGATATAATTAATATTTTTATTATCTTAAGGAGATATTTGTGTAAATAAATAAATTAATAAAGAAATAATATATATATATATATATATATATATATATATATATATATATATATTAATATGTTTTGGTGCGAGAAAAATAATCCGGTTTGGATTTCGGCTTCAGATTTCAGGTAAAATTTCTAACGCTTTTAATATATGTATTTAATTTTTTCATGTATTGTGTAGTTCATGCTAGTACTGTTATAATTGTTATTTTCATGAAATATTTATCAATACGCCTTATGTGAAAATTATGTAAGATACACATTTATGTGTTTATTTGGGATTTGATTGTTATGTGTGTAGACACGGCATTTTGACCGCTTCGCAAAAAAATATACTTTGTTTTATAGTTATTTTTATTTTATTTTTCTATTTATTTTATTTTGATTGTACCGTATTTGTGCGGTTTAATACTGCTAAATTAAGTTTTATTAATCTCTTAAGTAAATTAAATATTAGTAATTAATTAATTTATTTTTTTTGGGTTTTGTAGATTTGTCGAAGTGGAATAAAAACGCGTTAATTCGGAACAAAATGGACCAGAAACAGACGAGAACGAGAGAGGCCTGGACCGAACGGGGTGGGGGGGGTGCATTAAGGTCGCACGTGCGACCAAGGGCTGGTCGCTGTAGCGACCAGCACTGCTGGCCGCATGTGCGGCCAGCATTATTGCTGGCCGCACATGCGGCCAGCAAGGGGGGGCCAGCCCCCCCCTTTTTGGGTGCACCATTTTTGGTGCACCCAAAAGGGGGTGGGTGCACCAATTTTCGGTGCACCCACCCCTTTTTCCCTCTTTTTGCGCGTGATTGTTGAAGGAACATTTCAGATTTCCTTCCTATAAATATAGGAAGGATCACAAGAGGGAATAGAGAAAGATTTTTTTGGGAGGAAGAAATTTTTTGAGAGAAATTTTTGTAAGGGAGAGGAGAAATCTGGAGAAAATTTTTGAAGAAAATAATATTATTTTCATTTTATTGTAATTTTGAAGAAGAAAAATCTCCAAGAAGGTGGTAAATTTTCATCTGTTGTAAATCTTACTCTTATTTTTTTAAGTTGTTATTATACTAATTTTTTTTTTTTGTAAATTAGATTTTTTTTTTTCTTCTTCCTTTATTATTTATTTATTTATTTATTTATTACTTTTTATTTTCTTTTTTTTTATTTTTTTTTTATTTTTTTTTATTTTTTATTTATTTATTTATTTTTTTATTTTTTTTTTAGTAAATAATACGAAGTGGAAAATTCCCAACCTTCAATTTGAATGGCTAAGATTTAGAAGGGAATTACTCTCCTCGATGCGTGTGTACGGGTGTTTTATTTAATTTGTATTAAATATAATGTGCTAACAATACGAGGTGGAAAATTCCCAACCTTCAATTTGAATGGCTAAATTTAGAAGGAAATTACTCTCCTCGATGCGTGTGTACGGGTGTTTTATTTAATTTGTATTAAATATAATGTGTTAACAATACGAGGTGGAAAATTCCCAACCTTCAATTTGAATGGCTAAATTTAGAAGGGAATTACTCTCCTCGATGCGTGTGTACGGGTGTTTTATTTAATTTGTATTAAAAATAATGTGCTAACAATACGAGGTGGAAAATTCCCAACCTTCAATTTGAATGGCTAAGATTTAGAAGGGAATTACTCTCCTCGATGCGTGTGTGCGGGTGTTTTATTTAATTTGTATTAAATATAATGTGCTAACAATACGAGGTGGAAAATTCCCAACCTTCATTTGAATGGCTAAAATTTAGAAGGGAATTACTCTCCTCGATGCGTGTGTGCGGGTGTTTTATTTAATTTGTATTAAATATAATGTGCTAACAATACGAGGTGGAAAATTCCCAACCTTCAATCAGAACGGTCTAGGTTTAGAAGGGGGATCACTTCCCTCAAATGTGTGTGTATGTGTATATAAGGAGGATTTAAAAATAAAATAAAAACATTCGGATTTAAATTTTAATTGGACTTAATCGGATAAGGTACCGTCTTTGGACGGGCGTCTTGGGGTGCTTGACACCTTCCCCGAGCGTAACTGACCCCCGAACTCTTTAAACGAATCTCTGGTTAGACCATATTATTTTTGGAGTCAAATTTTACTTAAGCCATTTTTAAATTATTTTCAAAAAAGAAAAATATGGTGACCTAGCACATCATTTAAACCCAATGCTAGGTGGCGACTCTTTTTTCTAAAACAGGCTTAAGTACATTTTAATGAGAAAATCGACGTTTTTAAAAAACCCTTCTCGTTTTACCAGTGCTAAGCATATATAAACATATATCTATATATATATTTGTTTTTTGTTTTCTCTGGAAAATCGGGGCGCGTTCAGCTGGCGACTCCACTGGGGACGGCTGAGGGTTGAGCCCAATATGTCTGAATAAGTCCAATTAATCTAAAGTCCGAATGTCAAATTTTATTTTATTTTTTTCCCTCAATTCAGTAAATAAGTTGTGATTTTTTTTATCCCAACTGTCTTGTATCCATATTATCCCCTCAGGATTCTATGATACAAGACGAGAAATGATTTTTTGTACTTGATGGATTTATGACGTCTGGGGAAGTCCTAAAAAAAAAAAAAAAAAAAAAAAAAAAAACAAGTTCAAAGTTTTCAATATCGGTAGGGAACGACAAAAAAAAAAAAAAAAAAAAAATAATATAAAAAAAATAATAATTTTTTTTTTTATTATTAGTCGTTACCGAAATTGAAATCTTCGAATTAGAAAGGGCTTTAAGGCCACCTAAGACCCACGTGAACTAAAAAAATGATTTTTTTGTAGGTGAAAAAAAAAAGGACAAGACAAAGAAAATTGGTCCCAGAAAAGCAAATCCAGTTCCTCCCTTTCGAAGTCCGATCTTTACACGCAGTCGAGCACAGACTCATTCCAAGATGACATCAGAAAGCAATCCCGAATCTCCCCGAACGACCCAGATAGCTCAGATGCAAGAAACTATTGACAGGTTGATAGAAAGGATCAATGAACTTAGCCGACCTCAGGAGGTGCCTATTCCTCCATCCAACGGGACTCCTGTGACTGAATCCCCAAATGGAAACCCTGCAAGTGTTGGGATGGAAAACTCAGGGCCGAATCCGAACCACGTCGGCCCGAACTTTGCAGTACCGGTCTACTATGGACCTCAGATGGGCCCTCATCCTTTCGCCTATGGAGCTCCGACATATCCCATCCAGGGGCATGTCTATCAGGCCTTGCCAGAGGGCTCGGCCCCCGCCGCCCCGCAGATCCTCATTCACCCGGAGAGGGTCGTTGCTCCACCAAACAATTCAAATGATAGCCAACCGGCCCCGGCCATTGAAACTGAAAACAAAGAAGAGAATGGCCCTCCACCGGCTTGGCTTCTGAAAATGGAGAAATTAGAAAAAACTATGGAAGAATGGCAAAAAGAGAAGCCGTCCAGGAAAGCGACGTACAAGGAGTTGTCAGCACCACCCGGGATTGTGTACCCGAAAAATTTCGTGGTTCCAGAATTCACAAAATATGATGGCACTGGCCCTCCAGAATGGCATGTTAGCATTTACAAAGAGGAGTTAGGAATTCATGCTCGGAACGAAGACCTTTGCCTAAAGATGTTTCGGAGGTCGTTGAAAGGATCGGCTCTCAACTGGTACATGACCCTGGAGCTATCACAGATTAAAACATTTGAAGATCTGGTAGAGGCCTTCTGTGAGCAATATGTGTACAATAGGGATGCCGCGCCAGACCGCAATACCCTCTACCAGATACTGAAAAATAAAGACGAAAGTTTCCGGAGGTATACTGCTCGTTGGAGGGAAGAGGCTGCCAAAGTTGTCCCTAAGCTGAGCGAGGAGGCTCAGTTAGAGATATTCAAATCAATTCAGTCACCGCCGTTCTATCGAGATCTCTCGAGCATAGCAGTGGTTTCTTTCGGCGATGCGATCAAACAGGCCGAGGTGACGGAAGAAGGAATAAGGAGCGGAAAAATTGAAGGGGCCCAATCCAATCTGACGAAAAGGTCAGCCCCGCCAAAGATGAAAGAAAATGAAGTAGCTGTTGTCGTTTCCCCTCGACAAACCCATTACCAGAACTACCCCCAAACTTCTTGTCCCCAGAACTACCCGAACCAGAACAACCAATATCACAACTACCCTCCTCAAAATCGCCAAAACCAAAACTATCCTCAAAACCAACCCTATTCCCAAAGCCGCCCCCGCTATTACCAAAATGTACCTCCCCCTTATCAAAACCACATTCCCCAATATTACCCTCAAGCGTACCCAACACCCTCTTACCATACCTATCAACCACGCCCGAACACCCCACCTCAAATTCCTAACCGCACTCCAAGGTCAGGAACCCAATACCACCAAGACCTTCTACCTCATGCTACTGGGGGAAATTTCCAGAACGACAACAGAGAGCTACAAGACCTTCCGGTCTCGATCACCGAGTTGTACCGGAATTGTTTGAAGCAGGGGATGCTGACACCCCTTCCATTCTACGAAGTTAAACCAGGGAGTAAAGCAGCTTCTTCAAATGCTTTCTGTGAATACCACTCAGGAACCAGAGGACATGCGACTGAACAATGCTTTCAGCTGAAAAACAAAATTCAGGAGTTTATACGGACAGGAGCCATCACGTTTCCTAAAAAACCTGAGGCCGGTACGCCAAACTGTCAGCAGAATCCGTTGCCTGAGTATGCACCTTCAAGGGGTGGTGAAGTCAATCTTTACCAAAATATTGGTGGAGATGGGAGCGAGTCATGTGCCTAAGGCTCAATTTGAAAAAAATCTAAAGACTGCAAAACTGTTTTTTTGTTTGATTTAAATTTGCGAGGTGTTTTGATAAAATTGGAAAATCTTTGCGTACTCACCTTTCCATCCCGTTGGTCTTTTGGATGGAAAAGGATTTGCTCTGTAAGGACTTTTAAAATTTCAATAATGCAATACTGTTTATTCAAAACTGTGGTCTAATGTTTGAATCTTACTATTTCAGGTGCCCAAAATTGCCTGCATATGTTGTACGTGATGTGACTGAGTGAGGATGTGAACGTGTGATTTCAATACAAAGTTAGACCACGATTCAATGGGACTATAATCAAAGGAAGATTATGTTTATCCAAACGATGGTGAAATCTGAAAAGGCCCGTAACCAAATTCGTCAGCGATTCCAGAAGTACCGGGGGGTTCAAAAGTCAAATATTGGTATCCATTGTCCTTATGATGCTTTGATATATTGTTGCAAGCTAATCAAACTATCTTTGGTGGTACTTTAGTGATTGATGAAACTGGGTGTAAATATCCCGATTTGCCTATTGTCTGAGTTACTCAATGGTAAAAAGGGAATACAATCATCTCACGCCAATGATCCCAATGAAGAAACTTTCAAATGTTGCAAGAAGGTCTCAATTTCCAAAGAAAATCAAGTTCATTGATAAGCTCGGCTGTCCCTAAATCATTGTAAGTTCGATATAAAAAAAAAGAGAAAAAAAAGAAAAGAAAAAAAAAGGGAAAAAAAAAGAAGAAAATAATAAGAAAAAAAGAAAAAAGAAAAAAAAGAGAAAAAAAATAAAAGAAAGGAAAAAACGAAAAGTGGGATAACCGAACAAGAAGTATTGGTATAAATGTGGAAGAGATTTGAAGAGGAAAGAAAGATGATAGATAGATTTGTTCATATTTTCCGCCTCGGTCCAAATTAGCGGCAAATGATATTTTTTGGAATCAGAACTTAATGGATTTGAATGGAATTAGAATTTGAGAAAAGAAACATTGGTCGTGGTCTGAAAATGTATTAGAATCATATTCCTCTACATTCTTGACTCAAGATCTCACAGAAAATCATATCGGGTATTGAAGGTACTCATTTTAGTAATTTTCGACATTTACCCATTTTTGGACTAAATCAGTTTTGCAGGACTTGAGAAAACACAGAGCATGCAGGAGTATTAGAACCCCAAGCATTGAAACACCTACTAATTTGAAAAGACAAAAATCCAGTCGAGCAAGCCAAGGAGACCTCGATGAGGTATGTTGGGCCTTCCCTTGAGTCGAAGGGAACTAAAAAAAAAAATTGTCGCATCACCCTGAAGCATGTCGAACTCTCAGTTGAAAAGCGAGACTTCTAAATTCAAAAATGGAAAAATCTCCCGATACTGTCCCGTGACCCAAGAAAGTCAAGCGCCATCAAATGAGAGATTGCGACGGAAAAGGGGGGGACGGAATTGCTAGTCGTCAAGAGTGACAAGTTTTTCAAACTAAATTTTCGTGTTGCATGTGTTTTTTGTCCAATTACAGGGTTTTCAAAGGGCAGGGAAGCATGGATTTCTCTCTCGCAAAGACTTCTTACCTTCCGGTTCAAATTAGAAACTCTTATTGCTGAAATTTCAGAAGCTCCAAATGAGCGTCCAGGTATGCGTTTTGCCCTGAAAAAGGACGAAAAGTGAACTACGCTAAACTTGATCCTCGGCATAATACTAAGGTACGCAGGCAATCTATAAATGTTCGGTCATCTGAGAGTTCGGCTGGGGCACATTTATATCTTTGTTCTCTCATTCTGACTCAGTCACAAGTGGGGGCATATTTTATACTCTTGAACTTTCTTTAAGCCCCTGGCCAAGAGGGCTGGGGCATGAATAATTTTTATTACTCTAAACGATCCTCTAAACAGACACTTGTTCGTCATGAGTATCGTCATGAGTCATCATTTTATTACTCTAAACGATCCTCTAAACAGACACTTGTTCGTCATGAGTATCGTCATGAGTCATCATTTTATTACTCTAAACGATCCTCTAAACAGACACTTGTTCGTCATGAGTATCGTCATGAGTCTTTTTTTTTATTACTCTAAACAATCCTCTAAACAGACACGTGTTCGTCATGAGTAGCGTTATGAGTCATTTTTTTATTACTCTAAACAGACACTTGTTCGTCATGAGTATCGTCATGAGTCATCATTTTATTACTCTAAACGATCCTCTAAACAGACACTTGTTCGTCATGAGTATCGTCATGAGTCCTTTTTTTTTTACTCTAAACAATCTTCTAAACAGACACATGTTCGTTATGAGTATCGTCAGAAGTCACTTTTTTTTATTACTCTAAACGATCCTCTAAATGGACACGTGTTCGTCATTAGTATCGTCAAGAGTCATTTTTTTATTACTCTAAACAATCCTCTAAACGGACATTTGTTTATCATGAACATCGTCATGAGTATTCTTTTATTACTCTAAACGTACACGTATTCGTCATGAATCATTTTATTTTATTTGTTCTATTATTGGAAAATACACTAAAAATAAAAATAAAAAATAAATAAAGATAAAATGGGACGATCAAAATGACGTGGTCTTTTATCTTTGTCAAGCAAGTGGAACTTGCATGACAAAGAGGGGCAGCTGTAGACACGGCATTTTGACCGCTTCGCAAAAAAATATACTTTGTTTTATAGTTATTTTTATTTTATTTTTCTATTTATTTTATTTTGATTGTACCGTATTTGTGCGGTTTAATACTGCTAAATTAAGTTTTATTAATCTCTTAAGTAAATTAAATATTAGTAATTAATTAATTTATTTTTTTTGGATTTTGTAGATTTGTCGAAGTGGAATAAAAACGCGTTAATTCGGAACAAAATGGACCAGAAACAGACGAGAACGAGAGAGGTCTGGACCGAACGGGGTGGGGGGGTGCATTAAGGTCGCACGTGCGACCAAGGGCTGGTCGCTGTAGCGACCAGTTGCACTGGTCGCTGTAGCGACCAGCACTGCTGGCCGCACATGCGGCCAGCAAGGGGGGGCCAGCCCCCCCTTTTTGGGTGCACCATTTTTGGTGCACCCAAAAGGGGGTGGGTGCACCAATTTTCGGTGCACCCACCCCTTTTTCCCCCTTTTTCCCTCTTTTTGCGCGTGATTGTTGAAGGAACATTTCAGATTTCCTTCCTATAAATATAGGAAGGATCACAAGAGGGAATAGAGAAAGATTTTTTTGGGAGGAAGAAATTTTTTGAGAGAAATTTTTGTAAGGGAGAGGAGAAATCTGGAGAAAATTTTTGAAGAAAATAATATTATTTTCATTTTATTGTAATTTTGAAGAAGAAAAATCTCCAAGAAGGTGGTAAATTTTCATCTGTTGTAAATCTTACTCTTATTTTTTTAAGTTGTTATTATACTAATTTTTTTTTTTTTGTAAATTAGATTTTTTTTTTCTTCTTCCTTTATTATTTATTTATTTATTTATTTATTTATTACTTTTTATTTTCTTTTTATTTATTTTTTTTTTATTTTTTTTTATTTTTTATTTATTTATTTATTTTTTTTTTATTTTTTTTTTATTTTTTTTTTTAGTAAATAATACGAGGTGGAAAATTCCCAACCTTCAATTTGAATGGCTAAGATTTAGAAGGAAATTACTCTCCTCGATGCGTGTGTACGGGTGTTTTATTTAATTTGTATTAAATATAATGTGCTAACAATACGAGGTGGAAAATTCCCAACCTTCAATTTGAATGGCTAAATTTAGAAGGAAATTACTCTCCTCGATGCGTGTGTACGGGTGTTTTATTTAATTTGTATTAAATATAATGTGTTAACAATACGAGGTGGAAAATTCCCAACCTTCAATTTGAATGGCTAAATTTAGAAGGGAATTACTCTCCTCGATGCGTGTGTACGGGTGTTTTATTTAATTTGTATTAAAAATAATGTGCTAACAATACGAGGTGGAAAATTCCCAACCTTCAATTTGAATGGCTAAGATTTAGAAGGGAATTACTCTCCTCGATGCGTGTGTGCGGGTGTTTTATTTAATTTGTATTAAATATAATGTGCTAACAATACGAGGTGGAAAATTCCCAACCTTCATTTGAATGGCTAAAATTTAGAAGGGAATTACTCTCCTCGATGCGTGTGTGCGGGTGTTTTATTTAATTTGTATTAAATATAATGTGCTAACAATACGAGGTGGAAAATTCCCAACCTTCATTTGAATGGCTAAAATTTAGAAGGGAATTACTCTCCTCGATGCGTGTGTGCGGGTGTTTTATTTAATTTGTATTAAATATAATGTGCTAACAATACGAGGTGGAAAATTCCCAACCTTCAATCAGAACGGTCTAGGTTTAGAAGGGGGATCACTTCCCTCAAATGTGTGTGTATGTGTATATAAGGAGGATTTAAAAATAAAATAAAAACATTCGGATTTAAATTTTAATTGGACTTAATCGGATAAGGTACCGTCTTTGGACGGGCGTCTTGGGGTGCTTGACACCTTCCCCGAGCGTAACTGACCCCCGAACTCTTTAAACGAATCTCTGGTTAGACCATATTATTTTTGGAGTCAAATTTTACTTAAGCCATTTTTAAATTATTTTCAAAAAAGAAAAATATGGTGACCTAGCACATCATTTAAACCCAATGCTAGGTGGCGACTCTTTTTTCTAAAACAGGCTTAAGTACATTTTAATGAGAAAATCGACGTTTTTAAAAACCCTTCTCGTTTTACCAGTGCTAAGCATATATAAACATATATCTATATATATATTTGTTTTTTGTTTTCTCTGGAAAATCGGGGCGCGTTCAATGTGTTTATTTTGGGAATTGATTAAATACAAGTATTAGAGAGGTTAAAATTCTACTAAGAGTTGACTCACAACCCCACAGTTTTGATTGCAGGGTCGGTGAGAACAAAGCGGCGACAGGAATTTTAGTTGAATTTTCTATTTAATTTGTAATAGTTGCATTTATTATTTACTGCTGAAATTTTATACTACAATTATTGTGATAAAAACTAGGGTAACAGTAAAAAAATAATGAATGGAAACAAAAATTATTATATTAATAATTATTATTATATTAATTTTAATAATGAATGGTTTATAATCATATTAATTAAAATAATTAATTAATTAGTATAATCCATTTATATAAATTTATTAGTATAATCCATTTTATATAAGTAGTAAAATGGATGGTGAACGCTAAAATAATATTAGTATATAAGTTTATTTATATAAGTTTAAATTATTACAAATTTATACTAATAAGATATGATTAATATTTATAAGACAGTAATCATTCATTATCTTATAAATATTAATTGTTATTATGGAACTCTTATATAAATAAACTTAGATAAGTTTATTTATATAAGTTTAACGTTGTAAAATCGACTTGAGAAATTGATAATTAAAATTACAACCGTACTTGTAACATTTATGGGATTTTTATAGAATGGAATATTAGTTATTCGGTTTTAGTGTTAATTCTCCAAGGGAGAGAAACTGGGTCGTTATAGGTGGTATCAGAGCGGGTTTGCGACCGCCCTAGATTTGGGTTATAGTACCCGTTACTGATAATAAATTGATTAATATTTAAAATATAATTAACCTAACTCCATAATTGAAATTTCTTTCAAAGGTGGTTGAAATCTTTACTAATTTCAATGTTTTTTTTAAGTATTAGCAATTGCTCGAGTCTGTTAGGCAATTCATCGCGTAGCTGAGAAAGAATTGGAATTATATTGTCAGCATATTGCACTACACGGTGATCCAAATGACCGAAACCCTAATTTCAGTGGGTTGTTGTGGTTCTTTAAAAGAGTTTTGGCCTTGTTTTGAATTAAGTTGCATTAGTTTTATAATGATTATTAGTATTTCTTTAAAAAAAAAAAAATGGCGTTTGACTATTGTTGTTTTTTTGTCATTTGCTTATTCTTTTAGAATTTATGCAACTGTAAAAAAAAAATATGGTAATTTTTTTTCTTCTGAAAGTTACTAGTAGATGACAATTTCTGTCTCGTCCCATCTTGGTTTGACAATCTGAGAGAACTTAGCAATATTCATTTTCAGTATCGTACTACTACTCATGGGTTTTAAATTCTTTGGGATTACATCACTTGTGGCCAAAACTCTTCAGTTTCAAAGTTAATATTTCATGCTTAATTACTCTTCTACTGCTTAGTAAATATCCATATTGTTATTTTCTTGTTGAACTAGGAATTTTTTTCTAAACTAGTGATAATAAGGTTTCACAATGGGATTCTGCCAGTTTCAGTGAATAACTTGTTTTTGAAAACAATGTCTCTGAGATGGTGTTTTTGGTGTTTCTATTCCTTCTCTTTCTGGTTTCTGTTACAATAACATGGAAAAAAAAAGTAACTTTAATAAGACTGGGTGAGTGTCGTGATAATCGTGGACCGTAGGAATCGATTTAAAAAGGTGGTTATTGTCTTCTATATAAATCGTCAAATTATATTTTCATATTAAATTGTGGAGAAAAAAAGGTGTTAATAAAAATGGACAGTTTAACGATGATAAATAAATCAAGTAAAAATTTAAAAATGCAAAATAATTTTTATTATCCTATTATACTATAGTTGTCTTCTCGTCAGGAAGGCATGTCCTGCGAGATGTGGATATATGTTGTTACATGTCAAGCAAATCCTGCAGGGTGGATATATTTTGTTACCTGTCAGGCAAGTCCTGTAGGGTAGATATATATTGTTATCTGTCAGGTAAGTCCTGCAGGATAGATATATGTTGTTAACTGTCAGGCAAGTCCTGTAAAAAATGAGGTTCATTAAAATGGATTATTTTATAACGTTACGCGGATCAAGTAAATTTTTAAATGTGGAAAGTGGCTTCTATTATCCGACTATATCATAGTTGTCTTCTCGTCAGGAGGGCATATCCTGCAAGATATGAATATATGTTGTTACCTGGTAAGTAAGTCCTGCAGGGTAAATATATGTTGTTACCTATCAAACAAGTCCTGTAGAGTGGATATATGTTGTTATCGGGTAAGTCCTGTAGGGTGGTTACTCCTACCATTGGAGATATTAAATGACTCTGACACTGATAACCACCTTAGATGGCACAGTTAGATAGGTTACAGTACCGTTATAACTCTCAATCATGAGGTAAATGATCATATGGTTAGAAAGAAAGTATGTTATTTTATTATATACAAGTGAGTTGTCCAGTTAATTTACATTCGATTGTTCTCTTATGGTGATATTTTTGTTGAGGTTTGGATACTGCCCAGTGTGACTATATTTTATTGGAAAGTAGTTTTTGATTAAAAAAAAATATTTGATTCATGAAATGCTTTTATAGTACAGAGACAATACTCTGAGAAAATATTTAGATAGATATTGGTCTATTACTAGCGTTAGGTGGAGTCGGAGTATGGGATCATTATGAGACTAGTGGGAGTCAATTGTTACTTGTGAATGTTAATTTGAATTTTTAAACTTATTTGGTGTTGTAGAAATGCGATTGGGGGTTTTATTTAATATTGTTTTATATAGTTTACGTGAGTATTGAATTTAAAATTGAACTCGTTATGTTACGTGGCTTTACAGACGTAATTATGTGATTTGAGATGTATTTTATTTTTATAGTTTGGCATGTATTTAGGTGTTTGAAATATATTTGCGTGGTTGAGACATAATTACGTGTTGGTGACATATTTACGCATTTCTAGATATTTATATGGTTTAGGATATATTTATGTATTTCGAGATATATTTATGGGATTGACACGTTTTTATGTGATTTATATGTATTTATGTGTTTCAATACATATTTAAGTGGTTGAGACGTGTTTATATATTTCGACACATATGTATGTGTTTGAAACGTATTTAGTTGATTGAAACGTATGTATGGATTTCGAGACACATTTATGTGGTTATGTTGTATTTAAGTGTTTCGAGATGTATTTATATGAATTTGATGTATTTAGTTGTTTTGAAACGTATTTATATGATTGAAATGTATTTATATGTTTTCAAATGTATTTCAAGAAATCTGTTATTTGATATTTGGATTGTATTGATATTTATGGATAAGTTTACGATATTATTGAAATTTTAATGTGGATATTAGAATTGATTATTTTTAGTCTCACGAGATAGTTCACAAAGAATTTAGGCAATCTATTGGTTGGATGTTGGTTGTTGCGAATATGTTGGCTTGAAACATTGGATGAAATTGGTAAATGCTGGTTATGGGATATGGCAGTGGATTTAAAAAGTCATGTTAAGTGAAAAACTTATCGAGGTCATAGACCTGTTGGAATTGAGATAGTCCCAATCCAATAAGACTACCATGATATTTTAAAAAGTTACATTGTTATTTACTGTTATTTTTATCAGAATAGCACAACGAGAGCGTGGTGGTGACTTTCGGTTATTATTTAACCTAGAGTGGTTAGTACAGTGCAATTTTGAATTATTATTGTTTTGAACGAAATTTCGAGGATGAAATTTATTTAAGGGGGATAGATTGTAATATCCCAAAAATCTATATTTTTTAAAAATATTATTTTATATAAGTTTGATATTTTTGGATTGTTTTATAAATTTATAGTATAAATAATATTTGATAATTTTTGGGAGTTAAATGTTTATTTTAAATTGATTTTAGAAATTTTAGGACTAATGTGTTATTTAAAATATAATTTTAAGAGTTTTAGGATATAATTAATATTTTTATTATCTTAAGGGAATATTTGTGTAAATAAATAAATTAATATATATATATATATATGCGTGTGTGTGTGTGTGTGTGTGTGTGGTTGAGAATCATTGTAGATCCTCAACCACATATATGTACAAATATATCCATGTGTGTAAAAAAAATATGATAACACGTGAATTAGATAAAAAAATAAATAAATAAATAAAGGAATAAAAAAAATGAAGTAAAATAGGTGAGGTGATGAAGAGTATATGTATATATATTAGGCATATATGAGCATGTACATATATATAGGACTTATATAATGAACCCATATATAGATACATATAATCAAAAATTATAGGAGATATATATATTAATATGTTTTGGTGTGAGAAAAATAATCCGGTTTGAATTTCGGTTTTGAATTTTAGGTAGAATTTCTAACTCTTTTAATATATGTATTTAATTTCTCTCTGTATTGTGTAGTTCATGCTAGTATTGTTATAATTGTTGTTTTCATGAAATATTTATCAATACACCTTATGTGAAAATTATGTGAGATACACGTTTATATGTTTATTTGAGATTTGATTGTTATGTGTTTATTTTGGGAATTGATTAAATGCAAGTATTAAAGGGGTTGAAATTCTACTAAGCGTTGACTCACAACCCCACAATTTTGATTACAGGGCTGGTGAGAACGAAGTAGCGACAAGAATTTTAGTTGAATTTTCTATTTAATTTGTAATAGTTGCATTTATTATTTACTATTAAAATTTATAATGCAATTATTGTGATAAAACTAGGGTAACAATAAAAAAATAATGAATGGAAACAATATTTATTATATTAATAATTATTATTATTATATTAATTTTAATAATGAATGGCTTATAATCTTATTAATTAAAATAATTAATTAATTAGTATAACCCATTTATATAAGTTTATTAGTATAATCCATTTTATATAAGTAATAAAATGGATTTTGAATGCTAAAATAATATTAGTATATAAGTTTAATTATATAAGTTTAAATTATTACAAATTTATACCAATAAGATATGATTGATATTTATAAGTCACTAATCATTCATTATCTTATAAATATTAATTGTTATTATGGAACTCTTATATAAATAAACTTAGATAAGTTTATTTATATAAGTTTAACATTGTAAAATCGACTTGAAAAATCGATAATTAAAATTACCGCCGTACTTGTAAAATTTATGGGATTTTTATGGAATGGAATATTAGTTATTCGGTTTTAGTGTTATTCTCCAAGGGAGAGAAACCGCGTGGCGGCCCTGGAAAATCGGGTCGTTACAATTCCTATTCCAATATTTGATTAGTGTTGGGTATAAATCAGGAATGGAATGCATTTGAATAATAAAATTTTCAATTGAAAAACATATAATTTTTTTAAATAAATAATACTTGAACATAGACCAGATAAAGTTTCAAATAATATTATATATGTGTGTGTGAGAGAGAGAGAGTGTGTGTGGGTGTGTATGTGTATGTGTGTGTGTGTGTGTGTTTGTCTGTGCGCGGAGGATGAAGAAGAAGAAGAAGAAAAGGTGGATAGAGGGTAGGTGGTGTTGTTATCGGGTGAGGGTTGAGGTAGTGGTACCGATGGGGACTTGGGGGGTAATTAGAATATGAGAGAGAGAGAGAGAGAGAATCTGGTGCCGAAAAACGATGTCGAATTCTCACCGGAGAATATGGTATAGGGAGGAAGGAGGAGGAGAGTGTAGACACCGCATTTTGTCCCACTTATTTTAATTTTGAAAAATATCGTGTCTAAAGAGCAAATTCAAAAAAAACAATTAATCCAAGGTTTAGAGGGATAAATTTCCACCTTAGATTACACTTAAAAAAAAAAAAAAAAAAAAAAAAAATTAAAAATCGTCAATTCGATTGAACTTCGGTATAAACAAAACTTTCAGGTCAATTTGAAATTTTTTAAAAGTTAGTTGTGGACTAAAATGCAAAAATTAAAAGTGGATTTTCTATGGATATTACTTTTAATATGTTTAATTTTAGTTTCTACACTTAATTTGATGAAATTTCACCAATTACAATTACTTTACATTTTGATCCCAAAACTTTCGTTTTCATCGATTTTGTCAAATTGATGGCCAAAAATATTTTATTTTTAAAGTTGAACTTTTCAATAATATTTTAGATGGTTTAATTTTATGTTTAAATTTTAATTTTTAAGCCTTAATTAGACAAATGGGTGCCCAAAACACCAAAATCACTGCAAGCACACCCTCAAAGGGTAAGATACTTCTAGGGAGTGTCCATAGCCAATTGGGAGCTCTCCAGTAACGTTACTATAAATGGAAAGCATCAAATGAGAATCTTTTGGAAGATTCTCACGCCGTACCATATATAAGAAGGCTAGGGAATATCACCATTACAACCTAAGATAGTAGCCTCCCATCAATCAAATGGATTTAAATGTCTTCTAGTTGGTTTGCACATTCATGAATGCAGGTAATAAATTGCCAATAATAAGGGGGCCATTTTTCTTAAAGATAGGACACTAATCGCTTTACTTTCTCTCCCTAAGGCAAAATATCCTCTTAGATTTTCTTTAATCCCTAAGCATTTCATCTCTCAAACAACTCCAAAAAGCTTCTAAAAATCCCTCAAAAGATCATCTTGACACTCTTTTACAAAGAGTTAAAAAAATCTCACAAGAACAACCAAGCAAAAGAAGAAGAAGAAGAGAAAGAATGAGAGAAATATAACATACTTAGGGAAAGACCACTCTCCTAAGTTAGGTAAGTTCTCTTCAACCTTTCTTTCGTTTGTCTTTTTGTTTGTTTGGTTTTGTGTACATATTATCTTTATTTTATGTTCAAAACTACAAGAAGTTTTTGGTGAGCGTAACATTTTTGTCTTTTGTCAAGAAATGCAAGAAACCAGACTCAAAGAACCTAAAAGACACCATCTGACTACTGACTACTAATTACTAACTACTAACTACTGATTATTTACTTTTTCTGCGTTGCGCCTTTCCACAATTTACTTTTTCTCCTCTGTGCCTTTCTGCGCTTTAGCCTAGATTATGGATTGATCCTAAGTCTCGGTCCATGGACTGGCCCTAAGTCTCAGGTCATAAATTAGCACCCTATATATATGTAAGTCAAGTCTTCGGATTGACCCTATATAATACTATGTCAAGACCCTTGTGGCTAAAAGACAGAATAAAGGGAGACTCTCTATCTTTTATGGGATAAGTGTGTGTCTTCTTCATAAACATTTCCTCCTTCTTAATTATGAGTAAGACTGGCCATATATATATTTTACTAATAAAAGCAAACAATAACATTAATCTTGCCTAAGAAAATAAGTTTGATTGTGGTGTTCTTGACAATAATCAAAAGTGCATATCATTACCTTTAGTTTTATGTTTTATTCTTATTTTTCTTAAGCAAATAAATAAATAACAAAAAGAAAAAATGAGTTTTACATAAAAAGCTTTCTTCACAAAAAAAAAGACTTTTGTGTTTTACTCTAAAAAAAGAATAAAGTTTAGCTAACTTCTTAAAAATAATCTTTAATTTTCTTCTTGAAGTGGGAATGTATTTAAAAACTATTTTTCTAAACTTGATGTCTTTAAAAGGTATTTTTTCTAAACTTAAATTTCGTCAAAAATTATTTTTTAAAATTTAATGTCTTCGAAAAATATTTTTCTAAACCTAATGTCGTTTATAAACTGTTTTTACAAACTTGTTTTCCCTAAAAATATTTTACATGTTGTCTTTAAAAAACAATTTTCCAAAAATGATTTTTTCGCAAAAAGTTATGTTTTTTTTTTTAAAGATATTTTTAACAAGTTCTTTACAAAAAAAAAAAAAACTATATTTACTTTGTTTCATAAAATATGTTTTTGTTCTTATCTTTCCAAACAATATTTTTTCTCTTTTCTAAAGTATCCTTGAAAATGAAGTTTCTTGAAACAACCCAGTTTCCTAGGGATGTCACGCGATTTCTCCCTAAAGAGAATTAACACTAAAACCGAATGACCAATATTTCATTTTATAAAAATTCGAGAAATTTTACAAATTACGGCAATAATTATAATTATCAAATTATCGAGTCAATTTTACAATAGTAAATAATCAATACAATTATTACAAAATTAAATATAAATTCAAATAAAATTTTCTACGTAGTTTCATTCTCACCGGCTCTGCAATCAAAACTGTGGGGTTGTGAGCTAGGGCCCAGTAGGATTTCAATCCCTCTAATACGTGTATCTAATTAATACAACACAAAATTACATTGGCATATTTTCCACATAATTTTCACATAATACGTGATCATAATATCTCATACAAAACAACAATTATAACAGTAATAACATTAAACACACAATACGTAGAGAGATTAAATACATATATTAAAAGAGTTAGAAATTCTACCTGAAATCCGAGCCAAAATCCGAAATGGAATGTTAATTATCGCTAAAAAAACATTCTGAATATCCCCTGTAACTTTTAATTGACATATGCACCTTCATTAAGCATATGTAGAATCATTTTTCTTCCTCTTTTTCTTCTTCTTCTACTTATTATTATTATTATTATTATTATTATTATTATTATTATTATTATTATTATTATTATTATTATTATTATTATACGCATGTCAATCATATATATATATATATATATATATATATATATATATATATATATATATATATATGTTTGATTTATATGTGTTGTCTTCATTTTATGAAGACAACACATTATTATTTTAATTATTTACACAAATATCCCTCTAAAATAAAAATAAAAAATATTAATTATATCTCAAAACTCTTAAAAGTATATTTTAAATAACATAATAGTTCCAAAAAATTTTAAAAATTAATTTAAAATTAACATTTAACCCCCAAAATTATCAAATAGTATTAATACCATAAATTTTCATAATATACAAAACAACCCAAAAATATTAAACTTATATCAAATAATATTTTCAAAATATAAATTTCTTGGGGGTATTACAATCTATCCCCCTTAAATAAATTTCGTCCTCAAAATTTCGTTTAAATAATAATAATTCAGAATTGCATTACACGATCATATTAGTCACACTCAATTCTAGAACAATTGTTCTCTATGTAGGGTCCCATAAACGAAAGTCACCCATAATTCAGAACCGTCAAAATCCATACTATGTAACACAACTTTCGCATATGCAGTGACCCACTCTATATCCAACACAATACAACATAGTGCCCTTTGATCGATAACTCCTAACACATATAACTAATTATCAAAAAATCTTATGTTTCTAAATACTTCCGTTGCGCTACTCTAATAAAAATAGTAATAAATATATCACTATATTTATAACTAACAAATATATTTTTAAAATATCACAGTAGTCTCATTTGGATTGGGCCTATCTCAATTCCAACAGGTCCATGACCTCAATAATTTTCTCACTTGGCATGACTTTTCAAGTCCATTGTCATATCCCATAACCAATATTGATAAATTCCATCCAACATTCAAACCAACATATTCGCAACTTGCATCATAAGCAGTAGATAGCCCAATTCCTTATGGATTGTCCCGTGAAATTAAAAATAATTATCTCTAATATCCACATCCAAATTCCAATAATCTCGTAAACCTTTTCATAAATATCAACAGCACCCTAACTTCAAATAACGGATTTTCTGAAATACGTCTGAAAACACATAAATACCTCTCAACCACATAAATACGTCTCGAACACATAAATACATCTTAATTGTATAAATACATCTCAAAATATATAAATACGTTTCAAAGATATAAATATATTTCAAACCATATAAATATGTCTCAATCACATAAATACGTGTCAACCACATAAATACGTTTGGAAATACAAAAATACGTCACAACCACATAAATACGTCTGGAAATACATAAATATGTCTCGAGATACTTAAATACGTTTCAATCCACATTAATATGTTTCAAACATATAAATACGTCTCAAAAGTTCAACTCGCGTAACATGTATAAAAATATTACATAACATCTCTCCACTTGAATTTCTAAAATATCATTTAAGCTCAAAGTAAAAAATTAACGTAAAATGTATATAAAACTATTATATAAAGTCCCTCCAAAGTCTCAACAATTATCTCATACTCTGACCCTACCTATCACTAATAGTAGGCCAATATCTATCTGCACATTTTATCGATGTATTATCTTCATCATAGAGAAACAATTTATGGATGAAGTATTTTTATCAAAATTCACTTTTCAAAAAAATATAGTCACATTGGGAAATATCAAAATTTCACAATATCATAGAACAACCGAATTTAAATCAATAGATTAACTCACTTTATATAATAGAATACCATACTTCTTCACTAGCCATAGGAACGTTTACCTCATGATTGGGAGTTATAACTGTACTATAACCTGTCCATCTGTGCAATCTAAGATCGCAATCAGTGTTAGGGTCATTTAATATCTCCAATAGTAGAAGCCAACACGTGGTATAAACCACCATATCATGGTAATAATCATCATCACCATCATCATCGTTAACAACAACAACGACACCAACAACAACAAATATAAACCACCCTGCAGGATTGTCGGGAGTAGCGACAGTGCCATAACCTGTACAACTATGCAACCTAAGGTTGCTATCAGTGTCAGGGTCATTCAATATCTCCAATGGTAAGAGCAACACATGGTCTAAACTACCATATCAATAACATATTCAACTACCTGCAGAAATTGCCCTCATGTTAGGTCTCAACATATCAACAACATACTCAACCACCTGCAGGACTTGCCCTCTTGCCAGGTTACAACACAACGTCATACAAAATATGTCCTCTTGTAAGGACCAACTACATCTCACAGGACATACCATCCTGCCGAGACGAATATGATATAGTAGGATAATAAGAATAATTTTTTCACCTTGAAAATTTTACTTGACCCCTTTAACATCATAAAACTGTCCATTTTCATCAACACTTTTTTTTTTCAATTTAATACGAAAATATGATTTGACGATTTATATAGAAGATAATAAACACCTTTAAATTGGTTATTTCAATTCAACGATAATTCTTATGGTCCAAGATTAACACGACACTCCCCTAAAAATTATCAGAAAGATAACTGGTAAAAGCCGGTGACTGCCCAGTTTCCTAGGGCCGCCACGTAGTTTCTCCCTTTAAAGAATTAACGCTAAAATCGGACATTTTATAAAATCTGATAAATTTTACAAATTACGGAGATAATTGTAATTATTATTTACCGCTGTAAAATTGACTCCAGAAATAGATAATTAAAATTATCGTCGTAATTTGTAAAATTTATCAGATTTTATAAAATGTTCGATTTTAGTGTTAATTCTCTAAGGGGAGAAATCGCGTGGCAGTCCTAGGAAATCGAGTCGTTACATTTCTTCTTTTAAAATGACTTTTTAAAGTTTTCTTAAAACATGTTCTTTTAAAAATATTGTGTATTTTTTGAGAACCCTTTTTTAAATCATCTTAAAAAAAATATTTCTCAAGTTTTTTATAAAAAATATTTTTATTTCCAAGAAACTTTTATTAAAAAAAAAAAATGTCTCTTCCAAATTCTTTTAATCTTTTATTCCAAACCCTTGTTTTTTTTTAAAAAAAAAAAAAAAAAAAAAAAAAAAACACTAGCAAAAATTTAAAAAATAAAATCTTAACAAAAATGTTTTTAAAAGATTTTCCCAAAAGAATATTCTTGAGATCTTTTGTTTTTCCAAATTATTTCAAGTAATAAATGTTTTTATATACTTTGTTTTCATTGTCAAAACTTTTGTTTTGTTTTGTTTTGTTTTTTAATTATGTTTTCCTTACTTAAACACATGGTTTTCCACATTCCAATGAAATGTTTTCCTTAATTACTTAAATTTATTTTAATATTTTTCCTCTCTTTAAAAATGCACACTAGTTTTTGTCAAAACAACCTTAACCAAACAATAAATGTTCCTCCAAGAGCCAAACTTGTCGATTCTTCCATAATCGATAAGCGGTCTAAAAGGGAGACATTTGTTCTTTATTTATTTTCTGTTTTATTTGTTACTATTTTTTTTAATGTTTTTTCTTCCATCTTTACATAAAAATAACATAAAAAAAATGGGAATTATTGTGTTAACAATAGCCGAAGAAAATTATTTGGACTAATTTGAACTTAAAGATTTATTTAAGTTTAGGTATCATCTTCAAACAGGTGTCTTAGGGTGCTTAACACTTTTTTCGAGCATGACTGACCTTCAAATTTTAAAGAAATCTCTAGTTAAGACCAAGCATTTTTCGAGTCAAAACTTGGGTCATTTTTTAAATAAAATGATTTTCAAAATCCCGATGACCTAGCACACCATTTTACTCAATGCTAGGTGATAACTCTATTCTTTTTAAACAAATCTCGACCGAAAGAACATTTTCAAATCCGGCACATAGAAAAGCCCCCAAAACTATTATTCTAAATTGAACTAATTTTGAGAGAGAGCCAACCAAATCGCATTTTTTCTTCTCTCGCTTTACTGTTTGTAGTGTTCCTCGGCTACCCTTGGTCCACTATTTAGATTTTATTGTTTGCAGTGTTGCTCGGCTACCCTTGGTTCACTATTTAGATTTTATTGTTTGTAGTGTTCCTTGGCTACCCTTGGTTCACTATTTAGATTTACTATTTTCAATGTTCCTAGGCTACCCTGGGCTCACTATTTAGATGTATTACTCCTGAACCAATCTATGATCTCTCTTTGTTTTACTTATTGGCGGTAAATTCCAAAGATACTTTGGAAAATACCATTTTCATTTCCTTCCCAATCAAAACGAATCTAGACCACTCTAGGTTAGGTTCATTTTGTCTCCATACCTTGCAGAACAAAATATTTGTATCTCCTATCTTTGTCATTACGAGTAAACTTGCATAACAAAAAGGAGCAATTGTAGACACCGCATTTTGTCTCATTCGTTTTAATTTTAAAAAATATTGGGTCTAAAGCGCAAATTCAAATAAAATTCAAACCGAGGTTTAGAGGGACAAATTTTTACCTTAGATTACACTTTAATATTACAAAAAAAAAAAAAAAAAAGACATGAAAAATCTTTAATTCGATTGAACTTCGGTGTAAACAAAACGTTTCAGGTCAATTTGGAATTTTTTAAAAGTTAGTTGAGGACGAAAATGACAAAATTAACTACTTAGCCTACATTAGTGGAGAGTAGAACCCAGTCAGGCACATGGATATCCTAATCCTTTACGATTTAAAGTCATGAGTTTCGTTAGTAGATAATCAAATTCGGTTGTTGGATAGTTATATTATTGAGTTTCGCACACACACGTTGAAAGGATCTAAAATGGCGTTTACCATTATTGAATATTGAAATTCTAGAACATCACATGTTGCGTTTTACTTCTGAACTCGATATGATTGGGGGTTGTTGAAGAAAAAATATTTTGGTCGATAGTTGAATTCAAAACTCGCATATCGTTATATTTTGATTGTTTGTGTTTTTATTCATTATTTAGTTTTTGTGTTAGTTATATCGTTGTGTTTTTTTTTTTTTTTTAGTGTGAGTGTTTTGCTCGAGAACTTGAAAAATTCTAAGTTTTAGGGTATTTGATAGGTGTAATTTATCTATTTATTCCCAAATCAGTTTTGGTAATTTTCGAGTATTTTTATAACATTTTAATATATTTTTATTTGTTTTGTTATAAATCGGGTATTTGGGGCGAAAAGGGATGTAAATGGTCCATAAACGAGCAAGTTGGTGGAAGAATGGTGGAGAAAAAGAGCAAAATGGATAATATTCAGAACCTGCATCCATCACTGCAGCGATGAAACCACCGCTGCAGCAGTCACCCACTAGAAGCCTACCAACCTCTCCACCGCTGCAGCAGTCAGGCGCTAGACAATTTAGATATTTTAGGATATATTGTTGATATTTTAGATCCTATAAATATTATCTCTTTTCCCTCAAACACATGGTTGATGTTTTTGGGAGTCTTAAGAGCTCCAAGACACATCCAACAAAGAGAAGATCATCAAGGCCAGACGAGAAAACGTTCTCGGAGCGATTTTAGTGGCGGATCTTCGAATAACGGCTAGTCTCCTTGTTTCTATATTTTATTTCTTAGTTTGGTTGGTTGTTTTGTAAATTTTTAGCTTGTTTCTAGTTGTATATAGGGTTATGGCCATGTGTAGCTAAATATTTATTGTCTAGGGAGCAATGTATTTCACAAAAACGTTGTTTGTATAAAATCTATGTTTTGTCAATGATTGTTCTTGTCTATTCGATTGTGTTTAACATTCTTCCACGTTTATATGCTTGTTATGATATATTGAGAATACAGGGTTTGACACTCGAGAGACGTAACCCGAATTCGGACTAGGGTTTAAACACAACGCGACGATCTAATGACCCGGGAGGGCGTTAGAAAGTGTGCAATCCGTGAGGTTAGGGCAAGACTGATGTAACCAAGTGTCATATAGACGCTCAATGGGGACTTTTGCGTTGACGCGAAGCTATATATTCATTCACTTTACACTCGGGAGAGGTAGTAAGTGAGTTTTCGATACCTAAATTGTCGAATAGATTGGAATGTCGTTAATATAAACTAGATTGAAACGAACATGTTTAAGTGAACGAAGTTAATCCCTAGGCAATAATTTTTCATAAACATCATACTAGTATATTAGTATAATTAGTTTAATTTATAATTATTATAAAAACCTATTTTTTATCGTCTAAATAAAGTTAGGTTATGACAATTACGGTACTCAATGATAATCTACACTAATCCTTGTGAATACGACAATCCCTACTCTTCTCAATCTATACTAAAACTTCACCCGTACATTTGTGGTGAAAGTAACGACGTAATATTCCGCTACCAAGAAGCTTTTGGTGAACATAACATTTTTTTATTTTGTCAAGAAATATAAGAAACCAAACTCAAATAACCTAAAACAAACTAATTGACTACTGACTACTAACTGCTAAATACTGACTATTTATTTTTCCTACTCTGCGCCTTTTCACGTTTTAGCCTAGATCATGGACTAACACCCTATATATAGGTAAGCCAAGTCTTCAAACTGGACCTATATAATACTATGTCAAAACCCTTGTGGCTAAAAAGCAGAATAAAGGAAGACCCTCTATCCCTTACGGGATAACTGTTTGCTTTCTTCAGAAACATTTGCTCCTTCTTAGTTATGAGTAGGACTAACCATATATATATATATATATATATATATATATATATATATATATATATGTACATATCTTCATTTTTTACTAACAAAATCAAACAATAACATTAACCTTGCCTAAGCAAGTAAGTTTTGTTATGGTATTTTTTACAAGAATCAAAAGTGCATATCATTACCTTTAATTTCATGTTTTGTTCTTATTTTTCTTAAACAAACAAAAAAATAAAAACCAAAAAGAAAAAAGTAGTTTTACATAAAAAGTTTTATTCACAAAAAGGGACTTTAGTGTTTTACTCTAAAAAAAATAAAGTTTAGTTAACTTCATAGACATGATCTTTAGTTTCTTCTTAAAAGGGGAATACCTTTAAAAGGTATTTTCTAAACTTATTTGTCTTTAAAAAGTATTCTTCTAAATTTTATGACTTTAAAAATATTTTTCTAAACTTAATGTCTTTAAAAAGTATTCTTCTAAACTTCATGACTTTAAAATATTTTTCTAAACTTGATGTCCTCAAAAAGTATTTTTCCGAACTTATTTTCCCTAAAAATATTTTACATGTCTTTAAAAACCTTTTCCCAAACATGATTTTTTTTTTGCAAAAAGTTGGTGTGTTTCTCTCTCTCTCTCTCTCTCTCTCTCTCTCTCTCTATATATATATATATATATATATTTTAACAAGTTCTTTACATAAAAACTATATTTACTTTGTTTCATAAAATATGTTTTTGTTCTTATCTTTCCAAATAATATTTTCTCTTTTCTAAACTATCCTTGAAAAGGAAGTTTCTTCTTTTAAATGATTTTTTAAAGTTTTCTTAAAACAAGTTCTTTTAAAAAGATTGTGTGTTTTTCAAGGATCCCTTTTTAAATCATCTTTAAAAAAAAAAAATCCTTTCTCAAATTTTTCATAAAAAATATTTTTATTTCCAAGAAGCTTTTATAATATATATATATATTGTTTAATGTCTCTTCCAAACTCTCCCTCTTTTATTCCAACCTTTTTTTTTTTTCAAAACTAGCAAAAATTTAAAATTTGTTTTCTGAACAAAAATGTTTTTAAAAGATTTTTCCAAAAGAAGATTCTTGATATCTTTTATTTTTCTAAATTGTTTCAAATAATAAATATTTTTATATACTTTGTTTTCATAGTCAAAACTTTTGCTTGTTTTTTTTTTTTTTTTTAATTATATTTTGTTTACTTAAAATATGGTTTTCCACATTCCAATAAAATATTTTTCTTAATTACTTAAATTTATTTTATCATTTTTCTTCTCTTTAAAAATGCGCACTAGTTTTTGTCAAAACATCCTTAACTAAACAATAAAACTCCTCATTGGGGCCAAACTTGTCGATTCTTCCAAAATCGATAAACGGTCTAAAAGGAAGACATTTGTTCTTTCTTTCTTTTTTTTTATGTTTTATCGGTTGTTATTTTTTTAATAATTTTTTCTTTCATCTTCACATAAAAAAGAGAGAATAATAAAAATGTGAATTAGCGCGTTAACAAAAATCGAAATAAATTACTTGGACTAGTTTGCACGTAAAGATTTATTTAAATTTAAGTACCGTCTTTGGACGGGTTTCTTGGGGTGCCTAACACCTTCCCCGAGCATGAACAACCCTCAAACTTTAAAGAAATCTCTTATTAAGACCAAGCATTTTTTGAGTCAAAACTTGGGTAATTTCTAAAATAAAATGATTTTTAAAATTCTGGTGACCCAGCACACCATTTAACCCAATGCTAGAGGCGACTTTATTTTTTTTAAACAAATCTAGGACAAAAGAACGTTTTCAAAACTGGAGCCTAAAAAAGCCCCTGAAACTATTTTTCTAAAATAAACGAATTTTGAGAGGGAGGAAACCAAATTGCATTTTTCTCTTCTCTCACTTTCTTTTTTTTTTTACAAAATTCGAGGTGCGTTAGGGAGGAGGGAAGTGCAAAATAAAAATAAAAATCAAAGGATATATTTTTTAGAAATGCAAAGGGTAAAATGGTAATTTAACTAAATTTTTGAAAGAGTGTAATAGTAATTTAATTAAATTTCATTCCAATTCTAATATTTCGTTAGTATTTAGTCCTCTTTTTTTACCGATGAAGAATTAAAACCTAATCTCATGTAATTAGGATTAAATAATACAAAGTTTATCTTGGGACTGATCAATCCTATGTTTTATGGAATTAGGAAATTCTTTGTAATGTGAATGAAATTTAATCCATGTACCGAAAATATAAATGGAACGATTATAAGAGAGGGCATAGATTATGATAAAACTTATGCTCTTGTTGCTCGATTAGAGACGATTAGAATGTTATTGGCTTTTGTATGTTCTCATAATTTTACATTTTTTCAAATGGATGTCAAGAGTACTTTCTTCAATGGTTTTCTAGCTGAAGAAGTTTATGTGGAACAATCACCTTATTTTAAAAGTGAAAAATTACCTAATCATGTTTTTAAACCATCCTGTGTAGAATCCCGTGTACCAAACCCAACGTTAGTTAAAATTTCATCGTAATCTCATGTCAAATTAACATCCTGTTGATGATAATCGACCATGGGTAGCTCCGAAGCTAGAGCTCGGCTGATTTGGTTGACTTAGTGCTGACAAACTTGGCCAAATTAGAAAGGTCTTCACGTTAAGGGGCTCCGAGCACAGGAGCAGGGAGCTCGACCAACAATAGACTTCCTAGGAGATGGGCGATAGCTTGGAATAGATCATGATGTTAGAGCTCAGCCAAGTCATGAGGTCGAAACTCAGCCAGGTCATAGAATGTCACATGAGGATGCCACCTTGAGCTCGGAGCTTGGTCAGATCATGGGCCACCCTGAGCTTAGAACTCAAAGCTCGGCCAAGTCATGAAAGTCCCCCTGAGAATGCTACCCTGAGGTCGGAATTCAGCTAGGTCATGAGGTCAGAGCTTGACAAGGAGGTTAATGGGTCCACTTGGTCTTCCTCTATTCTCTGATCGGACCTCTGCAAAAACTCCATAGATGGGACCCACGATGTCATTTACAAGTGAGGTGGATATTAAAGAGGGTCAACCTTCCACGTGGTGCTTACTGATTGGAGCTTGATGGTCAGTAGATTTTCCCCACATTAGTTGCTCCTCACTCCTGAGTTGCAAGGTACGAGGTATTAGGTAATAGTGGTTGCATTGTGTTTGGTGGACTTTTCTTGGTAGGGATTTCATACCTTTACACTTTTGCACTACTTGCACTTTTGTTACTTCATCCACTCACGAGCATCGAGCTCAGTAGAGGCCAGTGCTTGCTAAGGACATAAACCCCCCCTACCTGACTTAGTCACCAAGCTGAGTTCAACGCAGTGCTTGCTAAGGGTACACCCTTTTTATTTCCTTCCATATGTATCCACACCGAGCTAATACCAGTCCGGAGGTCGGTAGTCTCAGGTCAACACAAAACTAGACTTGTACAATTTCACAACATATGTCCCTTAAACCACCTATTATCCAAGTAGTAAGTAGAGCCTTGATCGGAGAGAGGAAGGCGGTGCTCGGTGACCTGAGGTTAGATTTCTCCCCACCCTTAGTTTCTTCATCAACTTTTGGTCTTGTCTCTTGATTCCCTTGGCAATACATTCTTTTCCATGCACTGAGAGGAGGCCGGTGGACGGTAATCTTTCATCTGCTCGACGTTTTTCACTATGCCGTAATTTTTTGAACATATGTATGCACATGAGCATAATTTTTTGAACTATTTGTCTTGTTGTTGAGTCTGGAGATTGTAGGCCATTTTATTTTCTCTCACTTTGACTTTTACACTTTATGCTTTTGTTCGGTAAAAAACTTGCACTTGCACATTTTTTATTTAACCTCTCATGAGCACGGACCTGAAAAGACCTTGAAGCTCAAACAATTAGATAGGGTCTTCATATTACCAATCTCTAAACACAAGGAGATTGGAGCTCGGGCTACAGTATCCATCCAGGGAGGAACCCTTTCTTGTTCTATGGTTGGAGTAAATCTTAAACTTGATGAAGTTGGTTGATCTCCCCTCAGCCTTGAGCACTGGGCAGAGGTCTTTGTTTTGGGTTCACAAGAACTTTACGTTGGTCGAACATAAGCAACACGGAGGGCCTGAGCTCGGATGAGCTCTCAAAGGCCTCCCCTTTTGACGATTGACGAGCAGGAGCAACTCAGTAGTCGGAGATTAGCAAGGTTACCAAAAGTACCCCCTTTAATGTTGGTCGAGTAGGGGTAGCTCAGTAGCTCGAGGTCGGATTAGGTCCAAAAGATATCCCCTTTGATGTTAGCTGGTTCAGGGAGGGACCCTTTCTTGTTCTCTGGTCGGAGTAAACCTCAGACTTTGATAATTTTTCGATAATTGCCATCTGCATTATCCCTAGCCAAGCATTGATCTGAGCTCCAATTTGGAGAGACGAGGGTGGTGAACAGAGGATTGAGGTCGGACCTCTTCCCATCCATAGACTAAATCGACCATCTTAACCTCTTATTTTCCTCAATACCCTTAGGACAGAGGGTACAAGATCCTATCCGACACCCTTATTTATGTTATCAATTTTTGCAAAACAAATTAAATATTTTACGGTTACGTTTGTGGTGTGCTCCTGGGCCCATGGCCCTCCTTCCCCCCAGCCCATAACCCGAGCCGACGAAGACGTCATCGGTTCATGGGTTAAGGCAAAGAGTTCTTTACGATGCTTGGTCCTCTCGGTCTCCAGAAGTGAAATAGTAAGGTTGGACTCCTGTGATCGATCATCGGTGGGTTCCCTATAGTCAGACCCATTCCTAAGCCCTTTCGAGTTCTCCTAAATTTTGTCCATGCAGGAGCCCCTCCACCTTTTAGACACCTAACTGACGGTCGGCTATTAAGGTGGTCGGTGGCCACTGCAGGCCCTCGTACCCGATTGATGCCCTGCCCTTGGTAGATGACCATGGTTAGTCCCCGGGTATGGACAACCGACCTGTGTAGAGGGTCTGATTCTCACCCTCGGTGCCCAACAACGAAGTATACTCATATGTGATTCTTCTGAAGATTGATAATAGCTTAACGACTAGTCCTTACTGAGGTTTGAGGGCCACTTGGATTTGTCCGTGGTAGGGTAAAAGGTTGTTCAGCACCTCCAATGAGCGGTGCTCACAAGTCGACTAGAGAGCTACTTGCCTCTGTCCATGGCAGCGGGGCGGAGGATTGCTCTACTCCGCCTCTGAGTCGTGCTCGTAGGTCGGCTGAAGGGCTACCCGTCTCCATTCATATCAGGATGGAGGGTTGCTCAACTCTGCCTCTGAGCTATTCTCGTAGGTCAACTAGAGGGCTACTCGTCTCCTTCCATGGCGAGACGGACGGTTGCTCGACTCCGCCTCTAAGCGGTGATCCCAATTGGAAGCAATCCTCTATGGTATGTCCTTAGTCATGGTAGAACTCAATACTTGGTCATTGCCAAAGAAGTCCCCACAAATCTCCTCAAAGCTGGTACACAAAAATGTTGCGAGGGGATAGAAATCGAGAGATCGATACCCGATTAGTAGAAATGGTCGTCAGCCCCCAGGAAGGACCAACATAATCCTCTTCTCAAAGCCTCTTCAAGACCTATGCCTTGCTCGGGTCCTTATGCTCTTCTTTTTTCTTTCTTCATAACCCCATCTCGCTCTCTTCTAGCCACAGTCTTCAGGTTGACATTGTATAAGCAGGTGGAACATGATTAATATTAGCAGCGGGGTTTGAGCAAAGGTCGTACAACATCCTTTGGTACCTGAGCCTGTCAATGAAGGCGGATAGCATGACACTCTTCGAGAGCTCATCATAAGCAATGGCTTCCCAGTTGAATCTCTCCACACAATCCCGAGGGATTTACCATGTTCTTTTTGCAGGGTAAAGATGTGAACCATGGTCTTCGATCTACGGCATAAGCGGCTAAAGCGAACAAGGAAGAGTTGCTCGAGCTCATGATATATGGAGATTGTGGCCAACCTTAGGCCCTAGAACCAAGACCTCGTCACCCCTAAGAGGGTCAGTAGGAAAGACTTGCATGTCCATGTGGGGCTTAAAGATTGACAAGTGATCCATAGGGTTCGTGTTCCCGTCATAGGCGTTCATTTGAGGGTGTGCAAAGCGTTTAGGCACCACCTCATCCAGGACTTCGTCTACGATGGGAGACCTCACCACGATAAGGATCTCACCCACTTCTCTTACCACTTGCATTTCGTGAATGAGGGCCTCCACATCGGTGAAGCAGCGTTCCACCATAAATCCTCTTCTAGGCTTTGCTCTCATATGGCTACCCGTAGCTCGGATGCCTTGAAGTCATGAGGGTGGAAAATAGGAGCTGACCTTGGGCTTTCGTCGGGCCCTTAGGTCGAACCTTATGACTTGACTGAGAGCTCAGCCTAAAAGGGACTCCACTCTAGGCTCATGTCTTTGTAAAGGAGAAGACATGGATCTTGATGTAACTAGGTAAGCCCTCTCACTCCCTTGACCCATAGTCGCTAGGCTGGGGGCAGTCCCTGGCGCATACCCGTTGGAGTAAATCACCCAGTTTTCAGAATTCTGAGTTTGCTCCTCTTGTCTTGTGAGCTAAAGAGTCATTGCTCCCGTAGCGGGGGCTAGAGACAAGTATGAGAGAATGACTTGGAAGTATGTCTGGAACTCGTTAAGCTGGTGTTCAAAGTTGTCGAAGTAAATGCGCCATTTTGGCCTGTGGACGGCAGATTGTCCTCATTGGTAGTAGATCGGGCGTCCGACCTTGGGACCTCAGACATGTCTTCAGTATCTCTAGGGGGGTGAATGTTCGAATGCTTGTTCACAACGGGAGCTTGGTTTGTTTGTCCGGTGATCTGGCCAAGCCTCGTGATCATCAAGTCTTAGGCGACCACAAAGTGATGACTAGATGAAGGCTTTTTGTACTCTTCTCACAGATGAAGCCAAATTGTTGGTATCTAAAGTTTGTAAACTCCTCGAGTTGGTCCGGTTCAAGTCCACGTAGATTTTTCTTGCTGAGGTGGTGGTTATATATCCTGGGTTCAGAGGTCGAAGGTCGAATTCTTTAAATGTCTCGAGATCCACAGTCAATCTTTAACAAATCTGAGCTAAAATCCAAAGTTGGTACTTACACAAAAACTCACCATGGTTGTACCTAGTTAAGAAAGGCAAATTTATGCTTCAAGTTGGTGATTGAGCGTTACTTGGGGCATTGAATGCCTGGATATTTATAGGCGATGAGCACAATTAGCATCGTAGAATTAGGGCTTTGAGCACGGTTAATTAAGGTAACTTGGTGTGTGGCCAATGAGCAAACACGTAAGGTGATTAAGCCTTTGGGCCTTGTCCTTCGGCCCATCCAAAAGAGCCCATGGGTTGGCCCAAATAGTTTATGAGATTGAATTCAACCCATAGGAGTGATGGAACCTTCCATGGTGGAGTAAGAAGTCTCTAGTCGGATGCCAGCACTGACGTCTCAACAGAGAACCCCTCAGTTATGACCGCTGGGCGGAGGTTGTTGTTCTGAGCTCAGCAAGATCATGGGAGGTTTGGTACCAGAATGACCGAGCAGAGGTAGCTCGAGAGCTCGGTTGAACTCTGATAGACACTCCTATTAATGATGACCAAGCAAAGGTAGTTCAAGAGCTCGAGCTCAACTAAACTCCCATAGGCACTCTTCTTAACGATGACCTAGTACAGGTAGCTCGGGAGCTCGAGCTCAGTGTACTTGGTTGACGTAGGTCTGACAAGCTTGGCCAAATTGGAAGGGTCTTCACATTGAGGGACCCTAAGCACAAGGAGCTCGAAGCTCGGCCAACAGTAAACTTCCTAGGAGATGGGCAATAACTTGGACAAGATCATGAGGTCGGAGCTCTGCCAAATCATGAGGTTGGAACTTGGCCAGATCATGGAAGGCCACATGAGGATGCCACCCTGAGCTTGAAGCTCAATCAGGTCATGGGCCACCCTGAGCTCAAAGCTCGGCCAATCATGGAAGGCCCTATAAGGATGTCACCCTGAGGTCAGAGCTTGACAAGGAGGGTAATGGGTCCACTTGGTCTTCATCTGTCCTCTGGTAGGAGCTCTACAAAAAGCCCACAATTAGACCCCACGATGTCATTCACAGATGAGGTGCATTTTAAAGAGAGTCAACCTGACACGTGGTGCTCGCTGATTAGAGCTCGATGATCTGTAAATTTTCCCCACATTAGTATTCAATAAAAATCGTACTATATATATCAGTTCTTGAATTTAAAATTCAAATATATATCGATTTTTATCTCTATTTAAATCAATCTTTTATTTTCTTCCACAAAATCTGCAATAAAATTGCAAAAAAGTTCAATTCATTTTCCATTTCCACAATTAGATTGTGAATAATGTTGTCTATTGAATTCAAAAAAAATTAATAAAATATGTTCTTGAATTCAACAAAAAAAAATTATATCACCAATTTTTGTTGTTGAATACTAACCCCTGTTGAATGTGGCAAAACATACTTAACTACTGTTTGAATTCAATACATACCTACAACTACTTCAAAAAATAAGTACGGATTTTCATTGTTGAATTCAACATGTGTCGGCAAATACTTTTAAAAAGAGACATGAAAACTTTCGTTGTTGAATTCAAAATTTCAACAAAATTAATGTCGCTTGTATTGAATTCAACATTTACCTACAAATACTTCAAGAAAAATATACAGATTTTTGTTAACTTCCACAGATAAATTTGACAAAATTAATACCAATTTTTAGTTTTTTTATTATAATTAAAGTTGTTCAGACATTCATCGCCAATAAAATGAAAACCCCGATTTCATGGGATTCTTACGTGGGAGTTGTGAGCAACACTATGGTACACGTTTTGAGGGAGGATTGATATGCTTTCAGCTTTATGACTGGCCCTTCTAATTTTTAGAGTACTCAACCAAGCCACCTAATACTAAAGACAACTCAAAACACTATGATATATGCTGACCACAGTAACCTCCCATCCACAAATCTCATGAAAAGCCATGGTTTCTTCGTCCCTGAAATGATATCGAAAAGCCAATTCTCCGCCAAAAAGATCCTCGGAGAGACGTACATCTCAAGCAGCTTCATCAGTCCATTTACTCTCTGTTCAGGAGATTTACACTTATCGATAAAGAAAAGCTCCATTCTATCAGTCCGTTAGCCACAATATTCCGTTCTGAACAGCTCCAGAGGTGATGAAAAAATTATAACACATCAGAGCAACGAATGCATGGATGATTAATAAGCCTACTTGCAAGGCTGTCGGTCTCTGGAACTAGAGAAGAAGTTAAGCTGTCCCAGAAATGAAATGCAAATGATTGGTTCAAGATATTTCCAAACAGAACATCTTGTTCTGCTCTTTCAGTATCTGTCCTGGGTGACATGAAGTACCTGTTTGGAAATCAAATAATTAGTTCACAGAAGAGGCAGAATAGCCGTACATGGCAAGGAGAAGCTACAAGAAAAACCTGAATCATTGAACGACTAAGTTTTCACCATATTATTTTATTGGGTAAAGCACATATAGAAGTTATTTGAAACTACATAACTGACAAATCATGTAAAGGTGAATGGAGAGAAAAAAAATCAGAATTAACTGTGACATAGACCAAAGGGATGTATGAATGCCAGTTAATGTGACTTGGCGCAAGCATGTACCGCCACAAGTACACAGGCAAGCGATATTCAGCCATAGGGGAACACTTACCAAGAACAGTAGCCAAGTGCATGGGCCTTTATCATGTTCATATACAATTGGATTCCAAATCTATTAGGCAGCTTTTGCACTGTGGATCCATGGAAGGCTAAGCCTGTAATGGGAATTCTTTTCAGCATGTTTTAAGGGATGTCAAGTTCTCTTTTCAGCACGTTTTAAGGGAAGTCGATTGCGCAGCTCCTTTCTTGGCAAACTATGCAGTGACAGGAATTCTTTTTAATTCTCTTCCTGGGCTTCTCTTCCTAGGAAACTTAGGGTACCATTAAGCTCGATATTGCTGGAGTCGGTTATATTAGATTTTAATTTTCAAATTTTTTTCTTCTATTCTTTTCAGAGGTCAGGTTTATGTCCCCTTCGTTTATGCACTCCCTGCTTTCCATATAGCCCCCTAAAAGCTTTTCTATTTTTCGTCATTAATAAAGCTTCCCTCACTTTGCCGAGGTTTCCTATTAAAAGAAAATGTAAGAGATCAGAATAAGAAACTAACATGCAAATTTTCCTATATGAGGACAGTCTTACAGCCAGTCGGTTTATATTCACAATTATTGTATATTTAACTATAATCTTGCATGCATATGGCTTGGCTTAAAAGTATGCATAGCCATTATGGACGAGCATGCATAAGCTGAAAGTACATTAGATTATGTTTTATGTTTTGTTCCCACATTTTTAAAGCAAATTTCTGGGAACAGAATATAAACATGTCTTTTCCGAGATTTTTGTTTCTGATCCAGAGTTTTCTCCAAAAGAAGGTAAAAAACGAGAGAGAGAGAAAGAGAGGGAGGGAAGCACTAAACAAACGCCACCCTTATATAATGTATCATGCTACTATGACTTAAGACTTATATTACCCGACTCGTGAGGGTGATTGTTCCACTTGGCCATAAATCTTCAACAAGGTTCTAAGAGGCACTTTTATATCACACTTTTCTTGCGAGAAAAATAATATTCTTGCAAATTGTGCAACCCGGTACAAAAAAAAATCAAGTGGGTTGCGTTAAACATGTATATCATGGTTATAATGAGCATCTGAAACTCCAACTTTGTGTTCATAATCATTTCCATGGTCTTAAATACATGCTAAAAGGTTTAGAATTAAATTCGATACCATGGTATGAGGTTTATGGCTATTGATGTGAAGTAATTGTAAGAAGGCTCTTAGAGTTGTGTAGAACTTTTGTACCAATCTTGGGATCAGACGCCCTTTAGATGTACCTGAACACCCAAGGCTAATAGTTGAAGGTTAAACTTAAAAAGCACGCCTAGACAGCGTTCAAACAACCTTAGATGAAACCCCTTGGAGAACCCCTCATGGCCCATTGGAACTCGCCCGTTGGAACTCATTCAAGTCTTATCAATGACCTCAGATACCTCATTTGAAAATCATAGAAGGGCAGAGGTGTATCATAAGCATGTCAATTAACATTCATTTTAATGGACTAAATGTCATTCTTAACGCATTATGGGCATGATTAAGATAAGTTATCACATAAAAGAACGTGTGCATTTTTGGCCATTCAATAAAATGAGACAGATAAAAGTGTCCCCACAAATTCTGAACAGCCCAAAGCCAGCCAGCCCTCCCTCCCTCCATGCTTATTATCTTACTTTTCTTCTGAATCTATTTCATTAATTGTAGTTCAGCTCCGTAATCTCATCAATGACGTCTCTCGACAGTTCAAAGCATTATCTTAGCAAAAGTTGAAATATTTTCCCAATTTGGTTTTATTTTTTTAACTTAATCTGTTGGGAACGGATTTCTGAAGACAGGTTCACCCAAAACCCGATTAAATAGAATGCACTTTTTGCAGGCAGTTTAATCAGTGCCTGATGGGTATTAAACCCAATCGGTCCACCGCTGTAGATAAGAGATTAGCAAAGCAAGTTAAGTGATATTATTTCTTGTACCTGGGTATTATTGCATAATACCCTTTAAATTGAAAGTCATGGTTAATCGCTAAAATGCAATAATACCCTTCAACTTGAACGTCTGTACCTTTTTGCCTGATGGGTATTAAACCAAATCGGTCCGCCGCCATAGATAAGAGATTAGCGAAGCAAGTTAAGTGATATAATTTCTTGTACCTGGGTATTACTACATAATACCCTTTAAATTGAAAGTCATGGCTAATCGCTAAAATGCAACAATTCCCTTCGACTTGAAAGTCTGCACCTTTTTGGAAAGAAGTGTCATCAAAAATCAACTCATGAAGTGTCATGATCAGTTTAAAACGCAGAGAGTTGTTTGGATATGTTTTTCGAACTTGTTTGTGAATATCAGCTTAAAAGTTGTGTTTGAACATCTCAAAGTGATTTAAATTATCCAGTGTCAAACATACCCTCATATATATATTTTTTAAGTCACACTCACATACAATCTATATATACTAATATGACATTTATTTTATGATATTTGAGTCAATTGTGTCAATTTCTACGATTGATTAGCTTAGTTTACTAATTTTAATATAGACTTAAAATGTTTAATTTCGATAATTTTGTGAAATAGAGGTTCATTATATAATTCAAAAAAAATATGGATTATGGAGTAAGTGATATCATATAGGATAGTCAATATAGGTTGTTGGAGGATATTTTAATTTTTATAGTGTTTGTATTAGGGTCTCTCGTTAATGAGGTGGTTGGCTAATCTTATTAATGAGGTGGGTGGTTGATGGTAGTGGACTTCCTCATTAATGAAGTAGTTGGTTGAAGAACACCTCCCCTATAAATAGAAGGTTGAGTTGTGAATCTTTTATTTTAATATGGTATCAAGAGCAGGTTCAAATGGGTAACCTGCTACGACGTCACCCAAGCTATTGCTGAACCCTAGCAGCTAAATTCCACTTATCTTTATTTTTATTTTACCTTTTTATTTTATTAGTAATTTTTTTTTTTTTAATTTCCTTTTTTTTTTTGTAATCGTTTAAAAAAGGTGTCTTTCTTGTCTTAAATTTTAGTTTCTATGTAATTATTTTTCTTTCCCTTCTCACATGATTTAATTTAGTTCAGTGTATCTCCCATTGATTTAATTTAGTTCAGTGTATCTCCCATTACAATTTTGTGGTTTGTTCGTTGCTCCACTTAGTTTTGTTTTAGTATGTCTTCAACAGTATCTCCACTATTAACCACTCTAAATTTGATTGGAGCAATTATCTTCACTGGTCCAAGGCTATCAAAGTAGCCCTCAGTGGATAAGGGAAACATTGTCATCTCACCGACTCTCCTCCTTAAAAGGATACAAAGAAGGACGACCAATGGACCTAGTCAGATGTTCTGATTTTGACTCAGTTATGGAACTCTGTGAAGGCCCATATTGTAGATATGTGTAACCACGTGGAGACCTGCAAAAGTTGTGGGAGTTTGTTCAATTGTTATTTTTGCGAACAATCTTACTCGGATGCATGATGTATTAGCCGAGTACTTCTACGTTGTCACTGAGTACTTTGCCATTATGCAGATAGATTCTTCAAGACTTGGGCACCATAATAATAAATGGTCAGCACCCCTTCTATGAAGTATTTTGTCAATAAGAAAGAAATGGATGGCTTTGAGCCTAATATCCTTTTTAGCCGAGGTATTTCAACCACTTAGATATTCTATAATTGGGTCTCTCCAATCCTCCTTCCACAAATTTTGACTTAGTTCAACTTGATTGACTTCATCTGAATAACTTCCTTCTTTCAGAGACGGAATCACTTTTCAAAAAGCCATTTTTTCAAAATATTTTTCCTCATGCAAAATTACCTAGAATCCGGAAGCAATTTGGACTACATTATTATAGCTTCTTGATTTTCCTTCCTAAGGCCAAAAATTAGACTAATTTTTGAGAAGTTCGAAGCAATTACGCCGGAGAAGAACCACGACTGTTAGACGGCATAGTAACTGCCTTAGACAGACCGGTAAATGGTGGTGATTATTTGGCAATACCAACTAACTGAATGTTAGGAGCTACGATTGCCTAAGCTGAATAGATACTTCTACTCGCAATAAAGGTTGTGTTTGCTTTAAAAAAAAAAAAAAACAAACAAACATCAGATGAATTTTGTCCAAAAAAATAATACATAGCCCAACATCAACTCACATGCACACGCTGACCTGAAGCCTAGACCAAGTCCGAGCACAGTACGACCTCTCGGATAAATGATGATTGTGCAGGCGTGGATATTAGAGCATTTTTATAAAACACAAGTTGAATGACACATAGTTATTTTTTTAGCTCTAAGTTTTTCCCCAAAACCAATATGGCATCCAAGTCTTCAACCCATTTCAAGTGCACACATAAGAATCAAATTCTACTACATTATTTGATAATTTTTGGCATATATACATATACTGCATAATCTTCTTGTGGGGAGGAATGTATTCAAACTCATACCCGATTAAACGAATTAATGACTCCCACATTAATTAATAGCTCAAAATACCAAAAACTCTAATACAAATGCATAGGACAATGGGAGTGGTTAGTAGAGGTGAAAAGAAAGTGTCATTTGTTGAAGCGAACATGCCATCAAATATAGACTGTCAGTTTTGCGATTCAGACAACTATGGCCATTACCCAGTAAAATGCATCTTATAAAAAGGTTCTTGGAAAATGTTTATGTCCGGTATGTACCTAAATGTGGATAACATGAAAACCATACACACAAAAGTCAAGAGGAGTATATGACCATAAAGACAGGAGAACAATGAGGACCAGTTGAGTTCAGAAGAGGGGAGGTGGTTGATTAGGTGAGAGATCGTGTCAGGCAAGTGGCGGAGAGGAACATGGCTGCTAAGGAGGGAGTTGGCTATGTCGGTAACGTGTCAGCGAGACAAATTGTTTGGAAGTGTGAGGACGAGAGAGACTACGGTGAATTTTGAGGGAGGAGCATAGGGCATTAAAGTTTAAAGGGCGACTATCATATTCCCTACCACATCACTTAGAAATTATTATACATGCATGGAAAATTGTGTGCAAACGTAGGCTAAGATATTTCTAAAATGATGGAGAATTTCATCTTTTTATGTTTCATAAAGTAAAGCAATGGACCTCACCTTTTGGATTCCATCACACTCCAACTGTAATATACAACTAGCAATAAGCTTTAATATTGATCTTTAAGTATCCATAAACTATCTTAATTATAGAAGCTTCCTCATAGTGATGTTTTGCTATGTGATAATCCAAGTTATAGCTTGAAAATGCTTGCAATTAGTCATGCTACTATGCTGGTGAGAGAGAATAGTTCCCTATGAAAAAATTTCATTCATACTAAACATAACCAACCATATTGAAATCTCAAATTTTGCATCCCAGAAAGGAGATGTAACTTTAGAAGCATAAAAGGGAGGGGGATAGGAGTTGGGGTTCATCAAAGTCTAAGAAGTTCAAAAGCTTGGAGTGCTTAAGAGATAAGACATGTCTGTACTTTTGTGACATGTATCTTATGCATGTAATAACAATTAGTGAAAAGGGCTTTGAGTTGAAGATAAAAGTCTATTAGTAGATTTAACTTTGAAAAGTCATACATCATGTTTTCCAACATTAACAAACTTTTTCACTTAAATAATTGAACACAAGAAATTTGAGAGCTAATAATGATGGGAGAGTTTGGTATGAAGTACTCCATGAGAAGCACATAATCGCGAGTTTAACTTGGGATGCATTTTGGAACAACTTTTGCAGTGATAATAATCTTTCCTGATAACTCTATTCGAAAAATAAAGCATAACATGCCAACTTTTATCATAGAAGTATTGCAAAAAAAATAGTATAACCAGCATGAGTAATACTGTAAATTGAATGTATCCTCAAAAGACACATAAAAACATATTCGAGTAAATGTTTTGATAAGTGAGACAATTACCTTGTGATGTTATTATGCGTTATGGGGAAGAAAAGAAAAGACGGCTTCAATTCCAGATTTATCTGTCTATCATAAAAAATTTCTTTAATAGAAAACTTTCTAGTCACTCTAGTCAAAAGATCAGCTCCATTCCACCTCAATTGGTTGTCATCATAAGTTGAATAAAACTCAGTCAAACACTCCATTATGAAGGGACTGCATTGAAATGTGAAGGGAACATTGTTAGAAAAAGATGCAAGTAAAAAAGTAGGTTATCCCCATACATGCATATATATATTTAGTGTATTTCAGTTCAAGCCTATTGATGTAAAAAAGAAAAAGTTCCAAGAGAGAAGGGATTTTCATAAGGATTTTTTGCCATGGGGGGCCCAATTTTTGCGGCTCGGTGTTCATGCAACTCCCCCTTTTTTTAAGATTGGCCCAAAACCCAAAATTAAAAAAATTTACTACCAGGGGTCCAATTTATAACGAAAGCGCCCCCTAAATTAAGTCATAAGTGAACCAAGAGATCATTTTCCAATACCTATTGAACCCACGGCTCCTCGATCTCAAGAGGAAGTATTTGGCTCGGGATCGGAACAAGATATGGAGAATTCCTCAGCTTCTTCAACACCCTTTTTGTGTTCCTCCTCTCCTACACCAATTACCTTTGCCTCAAAGTGAAAACGACTTTTATTGTCTCTTAATGTTCTTGAAGAACGTTGTTGTTTGAATGATCAAAAGGCTTTGACAAAGCAATTGTTTTTTCCGGTAACACTTACAGCAACTGCTAAGGGGGCCGAGATCGGAAACAACTTCACATGAAGAACATGGTGAGGTGTTATGCAAAATGTCAAACGTATATTTTTACTTCAGGAACGATAGGCGAATTTAGACACTTAATGAAGAACTAAGGTTTTTTTTATATCTTTCTTTCTTCCTCTTTTTTTTTTTTTTTTTTTTTTTTTTTTTTTTTTTTTTTTGGGGGAAAGGTTTTCTTCTTTATAGCAGTAAAGGCCCTTGTCGGTAACGAAGGTAGTTTTTCCTTTGTCAGGGGGATACATGCTGATCTGATTGCACCCTGAGAAGGCATCGAGGAAGCTAAGCGACTCATAACCGGCTATATCGTCCACGATCACGTTGATCTTTGGGAGAGGGAAGCAGTCTTTTGGGCAGGCCTTGTTGAGGTCAGTGAAATCCACGCACATGCATCACCACCCCGTCTTTTTCTTGAATAGAACAACGTTCGCCAACTAGAGAGAGAAGTTGATTTCTTCAATCATGTTGGTTGCACTAGCTTTTTGGTTTCTTCTTCAATCAAAACCTACCTCTTCGGACAGAACTTTCATCGCTTCTATCCAACCGGAGGGTAGGTTGGGTCCGTGTACAGTCGGTGCATGGAGATACTCAGGTCTTTCCCAGGTAGATCAGCATGCAACCAAACGAACAACGTCATGGTTGGCTTTCAGTAGCTCAAGCAGCTGGTCCCTTTTGTCTCCCAGGAGGGCTTTCCCGATCTGGACCGTTCAATTCGGTTCCGTTGGGTGTATCCAGACGTCTTTCAGTTCTTCGTCAGGACGAGGATGTGGCTGGTTGCGTGGTTCAATCTGGGGGTCCAAGATGTCCCCTGCTCCAAGGCATTCTGTTATGTCCCCGGGTAAGAAGTCTTCGTCAACCTTCACGTCCTTTGATTGCCATTTGGCGGGTTGGGCTTCCGAGAGCCGCATTTTAGCTACAAAGCACTCCCGAGCCACTTTTTTGACTCCGCGATACACCTCTTTGATGTCGTTCTTGGTTGAAAACTTTAGCATCAGGCAGTATGTCGATGTAACAACCCTTGTCTTTCAATGACAGCATTGTAAGTTAACAGACAGTCCACTACCATGAACCGCGCGTCGATGCTGGAATGCTTCAGTTCCTTGCTTGTGATCTGAATAGTGATCCAGCCAATGGGCTTTACAGTTTTTACTCCAAAACCGACTAGAGGGTCACCATCGGCTTCAGTTGATCGTGGTTGATCCCCATTCTGTTGAAAGCAGTCAAGTAGAGTATTTCCACTGACCTGTCGTTGTTGACTAGCATGTGCCCCATGTTATAGTTGGCGATTTGTAGGTTAACCACCAACGCGTCATCGTGGGGCGCGTGGACCCAACGGAGTTCTTCAATAAAAAGCAATGGCCTTTCTCTCTGCGAGAGGCTTCTTGGAACACATACTCTTCCACCAGGCGTTGGCCGTGCCGAGCATGAGCTTTGTGCTCAGACTTGGACGGTCCTCCGGAGGCAAATCCACTGTGGATCGTGTGGATGTTTCCTCGGACCTCAGATCTTTCTCTTTTTTCGTCAGGGCATTCTTCACCTTAACCTCTTTCAGCAGTGAATCTTTTGAGGTGGCCTCTTCAGATCAACTGCTCGATGTCATTCTTAAGGTCGTAGCAGCTATCAGTGGTGTGGGCATGACTGGTGGAAGTCGCACCACTTGTTCGTGTTGACGGCCTTTCCTCGGCCCTTTATTGGTTGAGGCCATTTGAGTAGCTTCTAATCGCCGATCTACATTAGAACCGTTCCCAACAAGGCATTGAGGGGCATGTAGTTGGAGAAACGCCAAGAGATCTGTTTCTCCCTGACTTTTTGTCGGCGCTGCCTCTTTCCGCTTCTTTTTGCCTTTTATTCGACAGGGAGTCATTCCTCCCTGACTTCTTGTTGTTGGGCTCCTCAGCCTTCCTCCTTCCGTTCGCGTCTTCCTCTTCCTCAGCTCGGGCCCAATAAACATCCTCCACAACGATAAACTCGATGGAGAGGGCGAAGGCCACGGCCAAGGTCTTCGATGGGGCACGGGTCATTTCATGCAGGAAAGGACCCGTTTGTACCCCAGTCATTAAGGCGGTTACTTCCACCCCGTCATTGGGCTCTTCAAGTTGATCGGACTCACAACTGAACCTTTCGATATAAGCTTCCAGTCTTTCGTCCTTCCTCTGCCTCACCGACATAATATGCAATAGGTTTTTGGCCCACCGTTTGCTGCTCACAAACCTTTGTGCGAAAGCAAGGCTAAAAGATTCAAAGGAGTCAAAACTACCTGGCTTTAGGGCCTTATATCATTTGCGCATTGCACCAACAGCAGTGACCTAGAAGGCCTGGCATTTCGTCAAGTCCGACGCTCCTCGCTGATCTATATCCGCATGGTAGGTATCGAGGTGCATCGTTAAGTCGGAGTTTCCATGTTATGTCCCGATCTGGGACGACATCTTGAAATTGGAAGAGACCGCCTCCCACAACACGCGTTTGGTAAAAGGGAAAATGTTCTGCTTCACTATCTCGTAGAGGCTCGGATCCTTCTTCTCTATCTACTCCAACATATCGTTGATGGCCCTGATCTGCTCACGCAAGTCTTTGTCGGCCTGTCAATTCGAGCCAAACCACCAGGGCCTCGAGTGGGACGTCGATGAGGCCTCCTCCAAGTTCGGAGGAGTCTACCGAGACATGTTGGGAGTTTTGCACACAGTGCAGGTGTGATGCACATCATTTCTTCATGAGGGAGCTTCATGTGTTCTATCTCCCGTCCTTTATTTGGATAACCTTAGCCCTAGCTGGGAGTGCACAATAGGGGTCCTTTCAGAGCCTAGGCCTTCAGTGCCCCATCGCCTGTTTCTGCTCCTCCGGCGCAGCTCGTCCCACTCCGTGTGGATTCTTTTCGCTGGCTTGCGGAGCAAATCCTTGTGGGACAAATGATGGTGGAGGGAGTTAACTTGGACCAAACTGTCCAATAAAGTGCCGGACAATTTGGCAGAGATCTATGACTTCTCTCATTATTTACATTAGGTGCAATGGAGATCCCCCTAATCGGCAAGCTTCGTGGGCAGTCGTGCAGAGTGACTACCTCTCGCTTTCATGTTCATTAGTCATGATTCCAGACCTCAAAATGACTATTTGTTTAGTGGAGATTGCAAGAACAATTGTATGTTGTTCCCACAGACAGTGCCAATTTGATGATGCCTAAAAATGGATCACCGGACACGTCACCTCTGAGGTCCGAGGGGACGGGATGTATTCTGGGTTTTCTCACTTCTCTTAGCTAAGGTTCCTACAAACAATGCACCGCGAATGGGCCTGACGACGTTGCACCTTCGGGGTGAGAATCAATCGAGAGTTTTGAATAGGAATTTAGCAATGTCGGTTCAAAACGAGTGCGAATTAAAGCGTACCTTATATATTCTTTCTTCTTATATTTATAGGAGATAGGAGACTTTTTTGGCAAGTCCTCCCCGATTCTCGGCGTACCATTATGTTGATTACGATGATCTCGATCCCGTAACCATAAACATGGCGGTGATTGCGGGTGGAGATTGTGAAGTCGTTACCTAGAGAGAGTAATAGTACTTTCCTTACCAGGCGGAGGCAGCTCGGACTGCTTTCGAGCAAGAGTGTCGTGGCCCTCGTGCTCGAGGAGGCATGACCCTGGCCGGATTTGGAAAAGAAGCCTAGCCAAGCTGGCCGGTTTGGAGTCCCTGTGCCAGTCGCATGTTTGTGACACGTGGCGCCCTTTCAGGTCCAACCGAATTTTTCCTCATCAGCAGTATCTAATCATATGTTTACCTAGCACCAAACATGTTTCTATCTTGTTAGAACCTTGCTTCCACCATAATCCTATCATAACTAAATCTCAAAACGTCATTGATCAAATATTTTACCCAAAAAAAAAAAAAAAATCATATAGAAAAACATGAAATAGACTTTGAAAAAACGAAATTGTGTTATCAAATATATTAATTGGAATCACAACCCTTTTCTCTAATCATATAAATTGCATATTCATTGAAAAAAAAAAAGTTAGATACTTTCTAAGCGCTCCAAACCTTGGAACTTTCTGAAGTTCAACAAGTTTTTGCTCCCTCTCCCGTCCCTGCTCATGTCCCCACTTCCCACTTCATGTTTCTAAGGTAACTGCACATTTTCTAGAGTGCAAACAGTTTCTTAGCAACAATATATTTGGTGGGGAAAAAGAGAACGATATAATATATGGAAAAGGCTATGCTCCATAGGATATTATTCAATTATTTAGGGAGAATTTAATTGTTAGTCCTACACTCATCATTTGTATAGTTGATGGTGTAAATATGGATTGCTCAAGCAAGTTAACACGCCTGTGGCTTTGCCCGTGTAGACCATCCAACGCTCAAGTCAATATTGTAGGAGAAAAGAACACGTGGAGATAGAGAGTGACTTCTGTATACCTGAATTCATGATTGTTTGCCGATTTTTTGTATGGGAGAAATGACAGTTCCTAAATTTCCTGGACTCCATTTCTGCTCTCAACCCTTGGATTGGGCAAATGAGGGGCTTCTATTTAATGGAGTAAGATTCCAACACTCTCTGACAGGAAAACAGGGTCAATTGACGAGCCGAGTTCCCCTGGCAAACCCAATTAGCCATAACCCAAGGACAGGCAAGTCCACGGTCGAAGCTATGGCCAACGCGAGCGGGGTAGATCATCTCATGGCCGAGGCATGGTCAATTTGCCTTGCCCTTCATTGAATCATGGCTACATTTCTAGGTATCTTCATTCGGTTTGACCCAAGTCAGGATGCATCCTCATCATTAGGCCGATAAGTTGATGACCTGAGGAATGGGCTCAAGGCAGTATGACCGAAGTGAAGCACTATAGTCTAGGTGCATTGTTGTTAATTCGTCTTCAGCCCCCTCATATTCAGTATGCACCAACTGACAGTTGTGTGAGCCGCCAAATGCGCTGCTTGAGGAGGTAATCACGACTCTCTTCAGTTCACGAGGTAGCCCCCAACCGGATGGACTTGATCTTCACCGTTAGGCAAGGTTTTAAATCGCGGTATCGGGTTACGTAACGGTAACGGTCGCGGTGTAACGGTATCGGGAGTGTCGGCTTGTCCGTAACGGGAATCGACCGTAACGGTCGTGAATTTATTAAAATCACCAGAACATCCTCAAAAACTCAATAAGAGTAATTATTTTACTCATTTAACCTTTAATAAACACATTATAATAGGTATTATGACATTTTAGGGTTATATACAACACAATAAAGATAAAAAAAAAAAAAAAAAAAAGACGAAAAACCGTCGTACTTAACAATTTTAAAAGAATAAGATGATGCACACAATACTTAATAAAAATATATTACACAAACATAATAAAAGAGTAAAATATACTTCTACATCATATTACAAAAACAATACACTCATATAAAATTATCAATACCAAAACGAATTACGCTCGGGCTCTTCATAGTTGGCGTCGGCATAATTCATACTATTTACTAAAATTATAATTAAAGCTAATTAACACTAAATTAACCATTATATATATAGTTATACATATAATGTCATAAATAATAATGACAAAAAAAATACTATAAAAATAAAAGTTAGAAAAGTTTAGGACTAAATTGTAAACAAGTCATTTATCATTTTATAAATCAATATTATTTCCAAACCCCCCTAATTATCAACCAAACACACCGATGACCCACCCAAATCAACCGACACACTCACTCACATGACCAAATGAGATGGAGAGAGAGAGAGAGACGAACGGAGTGAGGCGAAGACGAGGAGCTGCGACGCGACGGAGAGAGCTGCGACTGTGACGTCTCCGGCAACGGCGAGAGCTATGTTTGGCGACGAGTTGTTTCTGTTAGGGTTTGGCGACGCCGCAATTGATATCAGCTCTTTGATTTTCTGCTAATTGGTAAGTTTTTTTTCGTCTTCTACTATTTTTTTCTTCACCTCTGCTCAATTATATGGAAGATTCTCTGAAGAAAGCTGAAAAACTAGAGCTCACATGGGTGTCGGACCTGAAAATAGAGCTGTAACGGCCGTAACGGCTGTAACGGCCTCAGTAACGGCCGTTACAGCACCGTATCGGTCCGTAACGGCCCGATACGGTGCGAATCGTCCCTAGACTCTGGAATTGGCCGTGTAACGGTATCGGAGGGTTTGATTTCCGATACGAATCGACCGTTACGGTACGTAATGGCTGATATTTAAAACCTTGCTGTTAGGGGATCCTACACTATGTTTTAAAAGGCAAGGGCATAAAATGAAGCATTTCTCTATGAGGCGAGACCTAAGCAAGGCATGGAGTGTAAGTCTCACGATTTTTTGATAATATTTTAAAATACACAACTATAGTTCAAAAAAATAAAAAAAAACAGTATTTGTTGCCCCATAATCTGCCCATAAAAAACAGTATTTGTTGCTCCATAATCTACCCATAACCTCCACTTGAGGAGGTAAGCACGAATCTCTTCAGTTCACGAGGTAGCCCCCAACCAGTTGGGCTTGATCTTCACCGTTAGGGGATCCTACACTATGTTTTAAAAGGCAAGGGCATAAAATGAAGTATTTCTCTATGAGGCGAGACGTAAGCAAAGGCATGGATTGTAAGTCTTACGATTTTTTGATAATATTTTAAAATACATAACTATAGTTTAAAAAAAAAAATAAGTATTTGTTGCTCCATAATCTGCCCATAAAAAAAATGTTAAATCCTTAAAATATGTGAAACGTGTCAACAATAAACTAGATAAATTTCTTCTGGAGCCTAAAGTCAATAGGAAAAAGCGCAAAAATGATCCTTTTAAGCCTCAATGTATTCCAAGGGGAAAAAAATATATGCCTTAAAAAGGAAAGTGCCTTTCTCATGAGGCGTAAGACATTTTTGGACCGCCTTGCCACGGGAGCGAGACCCGGGCAAAAAAGGCAGCGCCTTTTAAAGCACTGACCCTGCATATAGTTGGAGGAATTGTCCTTCCTTTTCCCACTTCATTCAGGCTTTCCAACTCAAAGAGCTCGGACACTTCAAATCGTGGTATTTGATCCTTGTCTTTTGCTCTCCCGTTCTTCTTTTCTTGGTCTTTCTTCCATCTTTTTTCTTTTTTAAATATGTTTGTGTCTTCGCCTCGTTCACCCATAGGTTTGGATTGGCTAGGGCCCCTCAAGTGGAGGTGGTCAGGCCAGATTCGCAAGGGCAGCTCGAGTAAAAAAATTCAATAGTAAGTTACTAGGTAAAAGGGCAACCCATCGAGGCGTGATTTTTTTAAAATCATCTTGTCGTGTCATGTGTCCACGCTTGATAGAGGTGGCCACTGAAAAATTAACAGAATTTCACAAGTAGCAAAAGAAAAAATGCAAAATGACCTGTGAAGTATAATCAGCACTTAAGTAAAAAAATGGTGATAGTGACGATGTTGAAGAAGGAGAATAAGAAGCAGCAAAATAAAATAGTAATTAACACCGACAAGTAAAAGGACAAGTAGCCGAAGCACCTGTGTTTTTTGAATGACATAACGGCCCCATTCAAGGGGCTTCCAGCTAGCTCATCTTCCCGACAAACAATATTATTCAATGAAGACAATGATTTCAAGACTATAATATCGAAATCAAGATAGATTCCACCATATCTGAAAAAAGAAAGATACAACAACATATCAATTGTGCTTTTGAGACCAAGTCAATTATTGGCTGCAGAAAACATCCATACTTCCATTCCATATTTACCAATAGAATGCAGTACATAAAATGAGGTGAATGTCAAAATGAAGACTCAAGTTGAAAAACAAACAAATAAATAGAGACATAGTGGAGCAAATGCAAAAGTATTAAATATCTCAAATATGGCTTTCTCACTCTTCAAAAAATTTCCTGCAAATGTCAGTGTTCGTCACAACCCAAAATGAAAATGCTAGTTATAACAACAATTATTCTAATGTTCACCTATAAAATAATTGCCAGAAAACTAGCTACAAAAATTTCAAGAGAAGTAGACCATGGATTTAGATTTGCATGTGCAAGTCCATACATCTCATATGCCTCATAATGATATAAACAAGTAGGTTTTTTAATTATTAGAATTCAATGTACAATTGTACCGAAACTGATTCCAGCTCAAATTTCATATCCAAAGTAAGACCTTCAAATAAAAATATTCATAATTTGATGCTGGTTTCGGAATTTTGATATTTGGTGGGTTGTCAACCAAAAAAATATGATAATATGATATGATATGTCAATATTTGCCTGAATTGAAATACCTATAAACATAGGGTATTAGAACCCATAAAAGTGCAGCATAGCACACAAGCCCACACACCCACCCACACACACACACACACAAAAAAAAAAAAGGGGCAACTCAGATATAAGAGAGGAAATGAACAACACTTGATCAACCAGTTTTTTGAATAGGAAATCATCGGATGACATTGACGTAATAGTTGCAACATCAGACTGTATTCTAATTGAGCCGCTCTAACACCAAGTAGAATGAAGAAAGCAAAGAAGGAAAAAAATGAGTAAGATACATATTAAAGTGATTTGGGCCTAAAGGACTACAGCGCAATCCACATTCACCGGAGAGAAATTGTACTTTTATGCCACTCAAATCGATGATAATAACCCATTTATAGAACTTCTATGCTATTATACCAATACTATCTTTAGATATAAGTTCCAAATTAACGATAACATTGATATTAACCTCATGTATCCTGACCGCATCTATTTGACAAGGAGATGTTAGCTTCTTAGGTGAATAATTTTTTTCCTTAGAATGCATCAAGTAAGGGCTTGTTTGGTAACCATTTTTGTTCCCATCTCATGCAGTGGGATGGGATGAGAATTTTGTTTCATTCTTGGGAGCAAAATCGCGTTTGGTAATGACAATTTTTTTTTTAGATCTGAGAACAGAATCGTGTTTGGTTTTATCCAAGAAATCAAGAACAAACCCTAAACCACAAATTCAAGAACAAATCCAAGAACAATTTTAAGAATAAATTCAAGAACAAATCGAAGAACAAATCCAAAAACAAATTCGAAACCCTAATCGCCGTTACCCATTTTCAACAGCCGTTCAAGAAATCTAAGAGAAATTCATTCGCCGTTCAAGAAATCTGAGAAATCTTATTTCATTCGCCAAGAAACCTAAATCAAATGTCTATTTCGTTCGCCATTTAGGGTTTCGATTTTGAAATCAAAACCGAAATACAGTTTCGATTTCGAAATCGAAATGGAAACCAACGAAGACGACGAGCAGCGAACGATTTTGAAACCCTATTTTGATTTTAAAATTGAAATCGAGGGAGGAAATCGAAATAGATTTCGATTTCGAAATCCTATTTCAATTAGGGTTTCGATTTAGAAATCAAAATCGAAACACAATTTCGATTTCAAACACGAAGGCAACAAAGACGATGCGGACAATGACGAACGAAAAACCAGACAACGACCGATCAACGACGAGCGAACGACGGCGACGATGGAGAAGGAGGAAGGCGACGACGGAGGATGAAATCGGAGCAGAGACGAGGATGGGTTGATCGATCGGATGAAGTGAGGACAAAATGGAGGTTGATCATGTTTTTTTTCTTTTTTTGGTTGTTTAGATGTTTTTTTGGTTGGAAATGGGATGGGATAGGTTGGGAGTGGGTTTTTTTTGTTTCTCAATTCTTCACAAAAAAATGGGATGGATTCTGATTTGTGCTCATTTGGGAACGGAAACAAAAAAAAAATGGAATAGATTACCAAACGCTATGCCCAAAAATCAATCCCAAAAAAGTGGAAATGGAATGGGAAATTCAGGGAAGGAAATGGTTACCAAACGCTACCTAAGCAAATCTTTCAATAAGGATCATATTGAACTAAAATGAGAAATCTCTTTCAACTTAATGTCCAAAACCAAAACTTCAATTTGAAATTTTGAAAAAAAAAAAAATTTGTTCCCCACACGCAGCATAAAAATTGAAGTTGGATTAAGTTTGGGTGAGCTCAATTTAGCAACTGCGTTTTTGCGCACGTGAGAGAGAGACTTCATTGAACAAGTTCTCACTCTGTCTCAATTGTCCTACTATCCTTTTTAGGATGCTTTAAAACAATTGTGCTCTTTCCTTTTTGACAAAAAAAATAAACATTAACAAAACACTTTTACACATTTCCCAATAAGGACAACAAAGTAGAAGTAAAAATATTCATGCATTACCTAAAACTATGTGCCAAGTCATAAGAGACAATAACTTAATTTGGGATGGAGAGGTAAAAATTAAATGTGAGCTCACAATAATTGCAATTTCCATTTTCTAATCTGGGGCAAACATCATGGAAAAAGAGTGGAAAAGTGTCGGTAAATTAGGGTTTGGTATGGATTTGATTGATTGAATAATTTAGGAAAGTAGTGATTTGTTAAATTAGGAAACTCATTCATTGTATGCATTCTAGGGTTAGGAATCGTGTATTTTTATTTTCCTATTTAAATGTGTTTGCTCCCTTGTAATTGTATCAATGAAATATAGAATTTTTTCCCTCCTTTCTTTCTATAAAAAGAAAATCTCAAAAATAATCATTTTCTTTGTTCTATTTTGTTCTAGGACTATGCCTATGTAACGATGCTTTCTCACACCAGCATATATAGCATATATAGTCAGTCCTTACTGAGCCATCAAGGAACATGTATATGACTAAAAAAGCGGGGGTGGGGAGAAATGACAAGAAGATATTGGAATATTAATTTGGAAGAGATGATGAAGGCAGGGGTTCATTTTGGCCATGGTACTCAGAAATGGAATCCTAATATGGCACCCTATATCTCTGCAAAACATAAAGGTATTCATATTACAAATCTTACTAGACCTGCTCATTTTTTATCAGATTCTTGTGATATGGTTTTTGGCATGATATTGACACTTTGATATTGCATTAAAATAATAGGAAAAAAAGAACATAAACAAATGAGTAACATGTAAAAAAATATACATTTTTATATATACGATTGTATAATAAATGCTACCAATGTCCCTAAAAATGGTACAATTTTAGTTACACCCCCTGACATTCAAGTAAGTAACAAGGTAACCCCTTGTCCTTTCAAAAGTACTACAAAGACCGTTTATCAAAAGATTCTTGGGTGGCTCTATATAGAAAACCCCTTTCTTCTAGATGTAACCCTTCTAAAATAACATATGCACCCTTTCTTTTAATTTATTTTTTTGGGATTGTTAATTTATTTTTTTGGGATTGTGTGTGTAGAGGGTGGGAGAAGAAAGGAAAGAAGTAAACAAAAGATGCGTCCGGTGCCCACGACCGAAAGGGGAGTTAGGAAGGAGGGGTTGTGGGGGTGTTGGGGGAACGGTGAAAAGGTAAGAAAATGATTGAAGAAAAGAGAAGAGAGAGAAAGGGGAAGGGGGACAGAGAGAGAGAGAAAGAGGTGTATGCGTGTAATAAGTTAAAAGGCTAAAATGGTAATTTTATAACAATTTGAATTTTCTTTAAGGTAATTCTATATATATACCCCTTTTTTTGTCAAAACTATACAACCTTCCAAATAATTAGTTAAAATAAGCTGCCAAACATAGACCACTATATGTCCAAATTAGCCTTAATGAATTAAAACTTTTTTCTTCCTAAGAAACACAATCAACCTTCAACCCGCCCAACCCCTCAACAAGCCTTCAGCCCCTCCCCTCCTCCACGCCGGTCAGCTCTATCCTGCCATTTCAACCCCTCCACTTCAGCCCCCCTTCGTCTCTCTCTCTCTTACACGCGCAAGCACACACATATAGAGACATACATACATAGTCATTAAAGGCTCTAGGTGCACTGAGGCGCAAATGTCCCCTAGAGCCTAGGCGAACCACGTACAAAAAAATATAGAATAATTAATAGCAGGCATTGGGCAGGGCGTTTTGAAGTGTCCAGGGTGAGGTGTAAGCCTTGGGGCATGGGGTGTAAGCCCTGCGATACATGAATTTTCTATGGCAAAAGATATGAATCATAAATAGTAATTTAATTACAATTATATTTTACATATGAGGCCAACCTATTTAAAATGCTATTAAATATTATTTTTTATTTTGTTATCTATTTTCTAACAAGTAATAATCTTCCTTGAATTTTGGTGAAAGACTCTACATTTTTCCTTTATTAATTTTAAAAAAAAAAAAAATATTAATTAGAGGAGACAGCTGCTTTATTTCCAAATAAAACATAAAAAAACGCATGACATAACCCTAGTTCTCCTATTTATCTATTCTCCTATTTCCACCGCCATCGACCTCTACTTACTCATCTGAATGAACACACCAAACAGGTGGAAAATCAAGTTTTGTCTCACTTGATTTTTTTGGTGATGGAAACATAGGGCGTAAGCCCGTCAAACTTCGCCTGGGTGAAGTTGGGCATTGCAAGATGAATCCTAGCCCATCGGCCTCTGTCCTTTCGAAGCGAAGTCCTTCACAAGACTTAACTGGTACAACCCCTAATGTTACTGCAAACCTAAAGCCCTTGGCGATGCACATGGGAAAGCCAACTATCTTCCTTTTCAATGAAGAGATTGATCAGATCATTGCTCCCTTCTAACAATCCTTGATCGGTAAGTTTTCCCAAGGCCGACCAGCCTTCAATGAGATGCGCAAATCGTTTCACTCCATTAGCCCTAAGGCTACATTTGAGATTGAATTTCTGGATTCCAAACATCTTCTCATCAAATTATATTCCAAAGAGTATTTATAACATCTTTGAATTAAGAATCTTTAGCATATAAAAAGATTTCCAATGAGAACAATCAAACATACACCAGATTTTCAAGCAGGTACGGAATCTTTGTTGGCACCGGTGTGGATAGATTTGGAGTTCCGTCCGATTCATCAAGACAACAAATCTATCTTATTCTCAATAGCTAGAGTACTGTGATCGCCTAAGGAATTGGATGTTGCAACTAGTCCAGGCCTCGTTCTACCCAAATCTGTATAGAATTGGACCTTCAAAGGAAATTCCCAGTAGAGTTTGGATTGGTCAAAGCACATTAGGCTTTTAATAATCGATTTGGTATGGAGTCACCATCACACAATCACTGCCACTTGAAGAGTTGCTGGTCTAAGGAGGTGGTTTATACTCCTATTGGCAGAACATTACAAATTCTTAATGGGGTTCTGAAAAGATGGAATAAAAACCATTTTGGGGATGTATTTCAAAATGTAAGGACAATTCTAATCAGAGAGGACAGGCTAATGAGGGAGAATACTCAAGAAAATTGACAAGAGCTTCATTTGCCTGAGGGTGGGCTGAAGAAAATGCTCCTGATGGAAAAGCTTTTCTGGAGACAAAAGGCAGGCACCAAATGGCTTAAAGGGGGGGACCAGAAGACTAAGTTTTTCCATCAAAGTGTTATCATAAAACAGAAACTTACAACTCACCGGCTTCAAAAGAGGGAAGATGGTCAGTGGGTGGAAGATCCAGGTAAGCTTTTGGATTCTTTCCAAAAGCAGTTGTTTCAGGAAGAGTGTACAGGGCAATATGATGAGCTCTCCAACATTCGAGCTATCATCTCTGAAGAAGATAATAGGATGTTGCATAGTTGTTAAACGCGCGCCTGGGCACGAGGTGCACAGGAGCAGTTCCAGCGCCTCGCCTAGGTTTAGGCGCGCGGCTTGCCTAAAGCGAGCGCCTACAAAGCTTAGGCTCAAGGCGGGCCTTGTGCAAAAACCCTTTTTCTGACTTAAATCCTTCGCAGCTGAGCCGTAGTTCAGGTATGTCCTTAGCTGCTGCTTCTCTTCTGATTCTTCTCTTTTGTTCTGCCCTGCTTCTCTTCTTCTTCTTCTCTTCTTGTTCTTTTTCTTCTTCTTCTTCTTCTGTTCTGTTGTACCCACGGTTGTTAATAGCATCTCTTTTTTTCCATACAGCAGCAAAGGTTGCTTGCCTTGCCCTGTTTTTTCTTTTCTTTTCTTTTTTTTTTTTTCATTTTACATTCTTTTTTATGTCGTTGTTTCTAAAAAATTTAGTTACTATGCTATAATTGATGATCAATCATTATTTTATGTTGAATTATCTAAATTTAGTTACTATGCTATAATTGATGATCAATCATTATTTTATGTTGAATTATCTAATTGATGTCTGAAAACTTTTATTTGGATTTTGGAATGGAATGCTTGGATGCTTGAATTTATTTGGAAATTTTATTAGTTTTTTCTTCTTATTTATTGGCTCATATGTGAGAGTGTTTTATTTTTAATAATTGAAATTTAGTTTATAGTTTCACTTCTAGATTTACAATTTAACAATACTATAAATTATTCTTTGATTTTTATGTCGTGCGCCTAACTTCGCTCAGGCTAGTGCCTCGCCTTATGCCTTGCGCCTAGGCTTCATGGGATCTTCGCGCCTCGGTGCACCTAGAGCTTTTAATAACTATGGCACCACCCACCGCTTGTCCAGCCATTTCCTCTGGCCACCAAATTCTTTGTCGCATTTGTCACCCATGTCTCCCCAATCTCAAGCTTGTTGTTCCTAGTCATCGTCATTTGGCATCCCTAGACTACGAGTCTTTTAAGTTGGGAAAGAAAGCATCACAAAATTTCATTTGCTTCCCGGGTTAATCAAAGAGCTTTGAGTTCATTTATATAAGTTCATTATAATGTTCAAGGGTCCTTCCCGTGTCTTGTCTACCTTAGGATTTCGTTATTTGTCAACTTTGTGGATGATTTTTCAAGAGTTACTTGGGTCTATTTAATGAAAGATCGTTCTGAATTATTTTTTGACTTTTATGCGGAAAACCAAACTCCATTTCAGGTGCATGTTTGCATACTTAGGAGAATATTTTTGTCTCACCCATTTACGTCTTTCATGAAACACACGGGTATTGTTCACCAATCATCTTGTGCTCACACGCCCCAACAAAATGGTATTGTTGAGCATAAGAATTGCCATGGGGCTCTTATTGCTTGTTACTTGATTAAATGAATGCCTTCCTCTTCCTTTAACGGCAAAATTCCACATTCTGTTCTTTTACCTCTTTCTCACTCCTTTGGCTTACCTCCTCGTATCTTCGGTTGTATTCATCAACTTCCTCCTGGTCATGGTCAAGACAAGTTAGACCGCACGTCAAAAATGTGTTTTCTTCGGATATTCCCGCAGTCAAAAGGCATAGCGTTGCCATAATCCCTCTTTGTATCGTTCTTTTATGTGTGTTGATACTACCTTCTTTGAATCCTATCGTTCTTTTATGTGTGTTGATACTACCTTCTTTGAATCCATTCCTCATTTTTGTGAACCCCACACTTGTGCCAACGTAGATGTTACACTTCCTTCACCTAGTATACCTACCCCTAGTCCATCTGGATCCCCTACGGAAACCATTCTCCCCACCTACCCCCTTGTCCTCCCCTCCAAACTTACTCTCTTTGTCTGAAAGTCCTATCTACCCCTCAACCTCCGTTGTTGCACCTATTGTCCCTGTGACCCCAAATTCTTCTTCATTTGTCCAACCACCACGCGATTCGGACATTCCCATTGTTGTCAGGAAAAGTAAGCATTCATGATTTCGTTTCTTGTGCACATCTTTTCCCTTCCTATTCTATTTTTGTTGTTTATGTGTCATCCTTGTCTCTTCCTAACTTTGTTTCGGAGGCACTCACTCACCTTGGTTTGAGGATTGCAATGGGGAAAGTAATGCTTGCCTTGCACGAAAATGGTACTTGGGATCTCGTCTCTCTCCTACCTAGCAAGACTATAGGTTGTAAATGACTATATACCGTCAAAGTTCATCCGGACAGTACCATTGATCAAGTTAAGGCACGCTTAATTTCCAATGGCTACACTCAAGTATATAGCCCTGATTACTTAGGCCCCGTTTGGTAACTGTTTCCATTCCAAAAATTCTCATTCCATTCCTAGATTTTTGGGAATTCTGTTTGGGAATAGCGTTTGGTAATTTTTGTTTTCGTTCCCATTCCATTCCCATTTGAGAATTGTGCCCATTTTTTTCTTAAGAAATGAGAAACAAAAAAATTATTTCTCATAATTCTCATTCCATTTCCAGTTACTGTTCATCTCCGGCGACCGTCGTCAGTCACCTCCGCTCACCGCCGCCGCCACCTACTTGACAACTTCCGGCACCGCCGCTGGCCAAAAAATAAAAAATAAATAAAAAAAACTCAAAAAAAAAAAATTGGTTTTAGGATAAAATCATTACCAAACGCAATTGTCTTCCTAAAACAAAAAATAAAATTATCGTTACCAAACGCGATTCTACTCCCAAAAAGAAAACAAAATTCCCATCCCATCTTACTGCTGGAATAGAAACAGAAACGGTTACCAAACGCCACCTTAGGAATTGTTTCTCCAGTCTTGCATCTGTTCACCTATTGTTGGTTGTTACATTAGTTAGACAACAAGAATGCATTCTTGAACGGTGATCTACTTGAAGAGGTGTATACGTAGCAACCTCCAGGGTTTGTTGCTCAAGGGGAGTCAAGATTGGTATGTTGGTTGAAGAAATTAATTTATGGTCTCAAACAGTCTTCTAGAGCATGGTTTGGGAAATTTAGTGAAACGGTCACTAAGTTTGGCCTTCAACGATGTGGAGTCGATTATTGAGTGTTCTACAAACATAATATCACAGGGAGAATATTATTGATTGTGTACAATAATGACATCATGATTACAAATGACGACAACAGAGGCATTGAAGCACTCAAATAGTTTTTGCATGGAAAGTTTAAGACTGAGGACTCAGTCAGTTGAAATATTTCTAAGGTATCGAAGTTGCTCCGTCAAGGTATTTACCAATGTTGTAAAGGGCGTTGGTAGGCCGCGCCCCAAGGCGGGGCGGCATAGAAACGCACCTGGGCGATTGGGGAGGGGGGGCAAAGCCTAGTAGGCATAGGCCTAGGAAGGTTGGGCGACGCCTTTGGCCTTTGATCGAAAATCCTAAGCCACCATCCCTACCCTTTGGCCTTCGATCCTCTGCAGCATTTCGAATCGGCGACATCTCAAACATGATGTCTGGCCTTCGATCGTGAACCCTAATCCGTCAATCGCGAACCCTAATCCGCCGATCTTGAACCCTAATCCACCGATCGCGAACCCTAATCCGTCGATCATGACTCTCTGGCCTTCGATCGCAGGTTGCATCACTAGACCCTCTGTTTTCTTGCGATCGTGATATCGCTGCTTCTGTAATCACAAAATCCCACTGGTTCTTATTTTTTAAATTACAGAAACTACCCCAGTAGTTTCTAAAACTCACTGTTCCCCCAAAATTTACCAAAATAGCCCCACCTTTTCCAGAATTCACCGATCTCTTCTCTCTAACTTTCTACAAGTTCCTATTTGCCCCAAACTTTCCATGAATTTACATCGTTTTTTAGCTTTTTAATTTACATATCATATATTTCTTTTTAAATTATTTTTTTGGTATTTTTAACTATATATAATATTTTTAAAATATTAAGCCCCGCCCCAGACAGGTCAAAACGACCCGCCCAACGCCCGCGCCTTTTATGACACTGGTATTTACCTTTCTCAGAGAAAATATGTCATTGACCTGTTGAGCGAAATAGTGATATTAGGGTCCAAACCAATAGACTCACCGATGAATTGGAACACGAAATTATAGGAAGATCAAGAAGAGTCACTGACGGACTCAAGACAGTATGGAGCAATCTCACCATCGTACCCAAGGCTCACGCTCTGTCTTTAAACATGCTTAAATATTATAGATATTAAATTTTACCCCACTTCAAATAAAATAACAAACATTTTTCTATATTTATTTGATTTTATAGGGGAAAAAAACAATTGAGAAGAAAAAAAAGAAAGAAAAAAATCAAAAAGAATAAACAAAAATTATAAGAAATTGAAAGTGAACACTAGGCTAACATGTTATTGGGTTGAAAAAGAAAAAGAAAAAAAACAGATGAAATGAGCCCCTAAGACTTGAACCCGCACCCTAGGAAATAAATGAACTTGTGTTCCCCACTACCACTTAAGCTAAAGAATATTGGTCAACAACGTACGAGAAGAGCAAACTTTGAATTAAGGCGACAACTTCATTTTTCATAAGACAATCTTCACCCTTGATTTTCTAAAATGCAACTAAACCATTAAAATGTGTAAAATATCTCTCAGATTCAACAATTGAATAAGGCAATCTTCACCCTTGATTTTCTAAAAAGCAACTACACTGTTAAAATGTGTAAAATATATCTCAAATTCAACAATTGAACTCCCTAGTATTATTGATATATCTAGTAAATTATTCAAGAAAACAGCATGATTTCAAATATTACAATCTCTCGTGTTTTCAATGATCAAAAAGTCAAAAAATAAAATCACTCAAAATTTTCAAAATGGTTCATGCGCCAAAAAAATAATTGAAAGGATCAAAAATCAAAATACCATATTAATTATGTAAGAGATAGGATTAGTTTCAATCTTTCCTAGTTGAAAGATGCATGAGAAAAACTAGGACTCTACTTTTAGTAACTTGGTATGCTTTGGGTGCAATCCAGACCATTAAGTGGTGTAACAAAGACATGAAACTCAATTGAACAACTTTAATCTGGCACACCTTTCTTGTGCCTTGTAAATTTTCGTACCCAGACAACCTATGTGTTTGCCTCATTGAATGCACCTCGCCATAACCAGTTCAGATATCAAACATACAAATAGAGCCAACATAGCGAACTAAAATTTGAAGTGCATGGTGCTATCATGGAAGGAAAAAAGTAGTAGCTAGGAACTGCCTTCATTTAAGACCAAGAAAGGAAGGTTGAATAAAATTAAGTTAATAAGCCTTTGTTGGTTTTATATTCTGAGGACAACTTTGCAAACTCTGGTTGATAGAACACTTGCCACCTCTAGTTGCAGTTTCCAAAGACTAGGGTAAGAGTCGAGAAAGAGGAAACTAAAGAAGCAATTCTACTGGGAGCATTCTGGTAGTTACCTCATCTGATACCTGTCCCATGGTGTTGGAACAAGCGGAAGCCCCGCGTCCGAAACCTTTAAAGAATGAGGCTAGGTCTGGTGCAGAGAGAAGGCACATTAAAATCAAGAAGGTTCAAAGTTTAGGAAAGCTTAAGCATGTATTTTTTTGGAAAATAAAAAGGGTTATGATTGAAATAGTATATTAAAACTCAACACACTTATTCCATGGTTATTTAGTACAATTCATTCCAGCTAAAATATATAAACAAAAGTTAGATTAGATTTAGCTATGAATCTTATCTTATGATAGGAGTGCGGAGCGAATCTAAAGTGACAGGAGAAAGTTCAGTTTGAGTTCTGAGTTAGAACCCGCAGAAGCGTGACCACTTAGAAGGATTTTACTAGTGAATGGAAAACCAACTGCTCCCCAAAAGAAGCAGCCTACTAGAAGCGGGACAAAGTCCTCCCTATGGAAGAAGTAGAACAAAGAAACAAAAGGGTGAATTCCGGCATCGTTGCAGCCACTTGTATCTCTTTGTGAGGTTGGTCACTTCTAGTTCTTTTGATTTGCTCCATTTTTATGCTTTGAGGAGTATCCTGGTTTATGTTTTTGTTTCTTATACATAGAATGCTTTCTTTTTCTATGCCCCACCCCCACTCCATAAAAAGAATCACTAGGAACAGACTAATGAACAAAATGAATGGAAACTAGTCAAATCTTTTAATCAGGCTTACCTAACTGAATTGTAGTGTCACTTTTGACTAATATACATCATTTCTTAACTTCTTCACCCCCATGCCTCACCTCCAAAAGTTCTGACTCCAACTTTTGCCTTCATTTACTTTCCTCAGCAATCACACAAGTTGATTATCAGGAAAATAAAATAAAAAATAAAAAATAAATAAAGAAAACTATGACTTAAGTCGAAGATATTCATGGGGGATCTTGCTTATGCTACACAAGCTTCAAAAACGATAGTACATCAGTTGGTCTAAGATGCCTGCATTCCTATGACATCAACATGGCAAACAATCAAGGAATTCCCATATTCAAGGCTTGTTCGTATCCTCCACAGTTCCTATTATCGGTTCCTACCTCCTCCTCTACTGATGCAGTTCTTCCATGTTTATAATGCATTTTTGCAGTGTATATAAACACACACATGTATATATAAAATACGCAATTCAAAGTAATTGAGTTTCACATGAAGTAACAGTCCAAAATGAAATAACAGAGCATGTATTTCTAAAATTAACCCTAAATATTCAGCATTGTACAATGGAATATCTAGGTTACTTACTTGTAAAGAGCAGCTAGCCGAACAAGTTCACTGTAGTGAGTAGAATAATACTTCGTTTTTTTCCATTCAAACCAGACAGAAGCAAATATATGGGTAGGTGTATCCTTTAGCAGCTCATCAAGATTAGGCATCACAACAGCCACCTTGAAACTGCAAGGAAATGAATAAGTCGATTAAAATTCATTTGTTTTACTTAAATCGGAGCAGCATTTGGCAAAGGTCGTGCCTAAATAGAATAAGAAGTTTGAGATATACAAGGGTGGAGACACACGCAAGTTCTCTCAACAGATACACAATCACAAAAACAACTTCTGACCTGCTAAGATCTAGCCTCCATATTAGAGAGAGAAAATGACAACATTAATCAACCTCATGTGAAAGAGTTCTAAGTATTCTTGTGGTCAGCAATGTGGTGAATCGCATTTGAAAACAAAACATAAATGTTGAAGTACTATTTTCTTACAAGAAGTAACAATATGATTGACAGATTACCCGTCCATCACAAAACCGTTGAAGAAATTCAACTCAATTGTTTCTGAAAACACGACAACACATGCATCTTGGTGGTGGAATAGAACGCTCTCAAGACCCCTTTGGTGCCGAACACTAAACATCCATGGTGGTGAATTCCAAACCATAAAAAACCTTACAGAACACCTGCCCTTTCTAAAAAAAGAGTCCATGAAGTTCGAAAAAGATAGACGATGATTTAAGCCAGGGAAATAACCCCATCTCCTGCCATCAGCATATAACTGATCAGAGAACTCATTTGTTCCCTGAGCATTATCCTTCACGCTCTTCAATCTGCCAACTTCACCAGTAGACAAATTGAAAACCTTTTTGTTGCTTCCCTCATTTTGCTTCTCAATATCCTCACTTATATTAGTCTTGGCGGATAAGTTTTTAAATTCAATTAAATTAAAACTCTCATTACTACCAATCATACTCTTATTATACAAATGCCTACTGGAATTATTGTTACCAGCATTGTTATTCAAAGTCCTTCGCTCCACCCTTCTCATTTCGCTTCTTCCGTCATCAACACCACCAATTCTTTTATCTTCCAAATTCACATGACCAGTAACACCCACCTTTTCAACCAAATTGTCCAGATCTTCAACCTTATCTTCCAATTTTGACCCCTGAATCGAGTCCACCAACCCCAATGGTTTCTTCCCAAGAAATGGTACTTTATGGAAGTCATTGAAAATACCCTTTTGCACCAGCTTATCCCCCCTTGTTAGCCCGGTCACACCAACCCCATCTGGGTCTTGCAACAAAGGATTGTTCATTGGATTTAGTAGCTCTAAATATGACTTAAACATCCGATCCCTCCTTAAGAAATCACTCTTCTTATCAAACCACTCCCCCCACCCTTCCCTCAAGGATGAAATTCTAGTAACCGTTTTCAACAACAGCAGATCCTCAATTCCCTTTACTTCTCCCATTTTCGCCCTCACATTTTCATCCACAGGGATATCATCCGAGCCAAACGCGTTCTTGGATTTATCTTCATTTCCAAACCTCAACCCTAATTCCGAATCAAAACTCGCGTAATCCTCCCACTGATCAATGTTGCGTTTGTTAACAGCTCTTCTAACGACACCGTTTACATGGTCGTAGTAGAACCCATTGGAAACCCTAGATTGATCCGTTTCCTCGTCTTCAGATTCTCTCCCTGCGAGAATCTCTTCGTCATTTGAATTCGAATTCTTGTCCTCCAGAACAACGTCGTCAAGCTCGTCTATACGGTCGTCGAAGTTACGGTATTCAGGATCCGGGTCGTCTAGGAGAGGATCCGGGTTGGAGCGGGAAATGCCATCGTTTGAGGAATGATAACGCTGAGAGTGCGAGAAGCTGAGGCGGCTGTGCAGAAGAGAGACAGATAAGAGGAGGAGGACGGATGCAATCACGGCGCACACTTGCGCTCCGTAACGTGGTCGCCGCCGTGTGCGGAAGTTCCTGAACATTCTGCTCTGGGAGTGCAATGTTGCGAGAGGGAAGTGTGTACTGTTCTAGTTCACACTTCACAGGAGGGATGGTCATGGGCCCGGAGCCCGATCGGCCCGTCCAGCCCGGTCTTATTTTTTTTAAGACTTAGACTTGGTGTTTGAGTCCATGGGCCGGACTAGGGTTTAAAGACTAAGGCCCATTCATTTTTAGGGCCGTGTTAGGGCTTGATCATTTTTGTTTAGAGTCGAGGCGGCCCGGCCTGAATTTTTTTAAAATATAAAAAAAAAAAAAAAAAAAATATATATATATATATATATATCCATAGAGAAAGAGTTGAGGGGCTATTTTGTAATTTTTAATTTTAGCTAGATAATTTAACAAACCATAATTTCATTCCTCTCATAGAGAGAGAATTGAGGGGTCATTTTATAATTTTAGTATTTAGTTTTTAAATTTTAAAAAAAAAAAAATTATAGGGCCGGGCTAGGACCAGGCTTAGGATTAATTTTTTTTGTAGGGCCGGATTTGGGTATAAAATTAGGGCCCGATCATAGGATCAGGCCGGACTAGGGCCTAACATTTTTGTGTAATACCCTAATCAAAACTCGACCCATGACCATCCTTACACAGTAACAGTTTCCGAATATTCAACGTGATTGATGCAATTTGTTAGATTTTCATTCTTTATTTGTCATTTTATAGAGTTCAACTTTCATCTTTTTCGCTGCAAAATTCGAAAGAAAAAAAAAATGTGAAAGTATCTTATACTATATATAAAAGCGGAAGTCTAAAGCGAGAATGAATGAGAGACTAATACCCTTCATCCCATTGCTCTTATTCATTCATCAAAATGGACGGCCAAGATCTCTCTTTACTACTCTTAATCTCCAATCATAAATCTGATGGCCTACCAACTTTTTCACTACCATTAATTGATCCATCCTTCTCTCTCTACCACTCACTCCCAAACTAAATATTCTCTCTCTCCCTACCTCTCGGATCTGCACAATCACTGGACCTTGCTGCTTCGACTTCTTCCTCTTCTCTTGCTTCTTCCTCGCTCTCTCTGTTCTCGACTCTCAGCTCTTAAAATTGACTGCATTTATTGCAAGAATCAGACTCATCTAAGTCCACGATTCCGGTTCAAACTTTAGCAAATGGATTTTTCCTTGATAATTTTGTTCTTCTTTTGGTTGGATCGATTTTGATTTTATCGTATTTTTTATTTGAACACAATCTTTTACTTTTTACACTAACATTTTCATTAAAAAATAATATTTTTTTTTAACTCTTTTTTTTTTTAACAAAATGAAAAAAATAAAAAAATTAAGAAGAGAAGAAGATCGGTACTTGTACCCCTAAATTTTGAATTAGTCTTAAATTGCAATTTACTGGGTGCAAAGAGTAACTATAAAATAGAGAGGATGTTAATGATTTTTTTTTTTTTTTTAAATAAAAGAATAGAAATATATTTTTGTAAGGACATTTATGTATTTTTACATCAAAATATTGGTGGCGGTAGGAGGCGGCGGAGGGTGTCGGTGGGTGGTGGTGGTGGTGGGTGGCAGTGGTGGAAGGTGGCGGTAGATGGTGGGTGGTGGTAGTTGTGGATGCGGTGGTAGGAGGTGGTGATGAATATATATAAATTAAAAGATTATTTATGAATTTTAATTTTTTATTATTTAATTATTTTTTAAAATAATGAAGGGTAAAATTAGTATTATAATAAAAAAATTATTATTTTTTAATTAATAAGAGAGGTAAGTGATGTTTGAGAAAAAGACATGGGAAGTCTCTAGTATTTGCAAAATGACAGGGAAGACATCTGGTATAGTGCAAAATGACATGGGAGACCAATGACATTACCCCTCTATATATGTCATTTTATGTTGTTTTGTTGCTCTTCTTATTGTATACATCCATCATTTAGGATAATGAACCGAAAAATTGTAAAAAGCACTAAATTGCTTCAAAAGACAAAAACTAGGAGCCACTAAACAACTAAATTGAAATAGGGGTTTTGACAATTTATACCTCAGAAGTTTAACTAAATCTCACTTTTGATCTGAATAGTTTCGATTTAAAGTATAACATCTTAATTTTTTTTACTCATTCTATTTGTTTGTATTTCAAAATTGAAATCGAATTAATTATTGGACTAAAGTGTGCTAATTAAGAAACTTCAGGGTGTTATATTTAATATAATGAGATGTCAAAAATATTTTTTATAAGATATCGATCACTAAAATTTAATCACATTTTGGTTAATGATCTTTCTGTTCTCTCTCCATCGATTGATTATATATAAAACAACACCTATTATATTATGGAATCCAAACCTATTACATAAAAAGTAGAATATAAATTTAACTCTTTCAATTTAATATACACAAATGCTAATCTTTCGGGGAAAAAAAATAAAAAATACAACTTAATAAATAATATCTAAAATGGATTTTATTTTATTTTTTAAAATAGCTAAATTAATGCAAAACTCGCGCATTGCGCAGGTAAAAAACTAGTTATCTATAAATTGGGGTTTGAGACCCATCAAATAAAAGATAATAAAGAGTTCATTTGAACTCTCATAAATCTATTAATTTTCATATTATATACTAATTTATACCACATTGAGATATTGAATGAATTTTTACAGAGTTCAACTTTTTTGATACATATAATTTATTATTTAATTTAAATTATTTATTTTATTAATTTATAGTTCAAGAAGATTGTGGTCTAAATATGTGTATTTAAATTTTATTATTTAGGTTTATTTTAAATTTTACTGCAATAGTATATTTTATTGTCATTATAATTAAAAAGACAATATATTAAATGTATTATTAAATTATGTTTTTTTCAATTTCGATTTTGATTATATGATGATATGATTAATTTTAGCCCTTCATTTCAAGAGCAACATCATTTCAAAAGGAACATAAGATTAGAGAGATGAAAAATAATTGATTGTAGTTCATTCTGAAGACATTGGCTTCTGCTTTCAGTTATAAAATATAGATTGGATATTTGTCACTTATTTCTTCTGTCATTTTATCTGAAATAATATATATAAAAAATTCTTATCATTTGCGAAATAGAAATAAACTTCTTTGACCAATTGCACAAAGCCATAAATGGTCATCTCTTATTTCTTAAAAAATTACATACTTTTATTTTTCAAAAAAACTCACTAATGCCCGTATTATTTTTAACTACTTAGGAGTCTTATAAAAGCTTATTTGAGTTCTCATTAATCTTACTAATCGTTATCCAAAATCATGAGATAAACACCCGATTCTAGTTTAGGTCATTGTCAAAACTTGGGAGGTCGCGCCCGTGACCTACACCCATTTAAAGAGGTCACAATCACTATGGCCAAGGTTGCAACAATGACCTCGGCCAGTCAACTTGTCCCTATTTTTGCTCAAAGTTGTTACAATTATGGGCCCGAGCTCTATACCTGCACAATTCGCTAAAAATGATTATTGCCAATCAAAATACGCTCAAGATGCTATCAAAATCATAAGTTTGGAAGGCAAAGGTGGGTGAGAACGATGATACCTTCAAAACCTACATTTTGTTAGTCATCGAGCAAAATAAAAATCAACTTATTAAATGAAAATCCAATTTCATAGGGAACACGATTGTATTTAATATATGAATTAAGTCTTTAAACCCTCAGGCGATCCTTAGTGGATGAGTTTAGCCTAGTGAGCATTTACAATGATGATACCCACAAACATCTCACCAATCTCGATAACCTATTAAGCATAAGTTATGTTGGTCAAGTCCAAAGATGGTTTCTGAGTTGAAATAGCATGTTAGTCAATTGAGAAAATTGTTATTTTTTTCCAAACAATGCCTAAACCAGTTTGGAATTCCACCCTATTCATGCAACTCAATCTTAAGTCCAAAAAATCATGTTTAGCAACTATATGAACCTTAACACCATAAAGACTTGGTTTTTTCTTTCTTTTTTTTTTTTTTTAGATTGTTTGAGAAATTTATTAATTTTGTGAATGACATGTGTAATTTTGATCCCAGTGAGATTTTTAAAATGTTCACGCAGCGAGTGTTAGGCTAATAATCCCTACCTACTTGGCTTAGGGCATTAGGTGTAAAAGACACCTTGAAGGCTTAAAAACTCGAACATCCTACGCAACAAGGTGAAGAGATCACTTACTTGCTTAACACCTTACTATTTCATTTTAATGCGAACACTCACTGCTTAATAAGGAAAGAGACCCTGTTACCCAGTGAGAGCCTGATGCTTGGTCAATGAATTTGTTTATTTATATAATAATTATAAACACCGCATTTTGTCCTGTTCATTTAAGTTTTCAAAAGTTTCAAATCTAAAATGCAAATCCAGATAAACTTTAAACTGAGATTTAAAGGGAACAAATTTTTGCCTTAGATTATATCAGAAACTACAAAAAGGACAAAAAACATAAGAAAACATAAAATCGTAAATTCGATCGAAATTCGGTATAAATAAAAGTTTCGGGTTAATTTCAAAATTTTTGAAGTTAATGGGGACTAAAATGACAATATTGAAAGTGGATTTTCCATGAATATCACTTTTAATATGTTAAATTAATTACTACCCTTTAATTTAAGAAAATTTCAACAATTACATTTACTTCCCGTTTTGACCGTTGAAACTTTTATTTTCACCAATTTTGTCTAATTGACAAATAAAAAATATTTTTTTAATTTCCTATTTGAAGTATTAATCTCCTAAATCAAGCAAAAAAACTTTGAATAAGCCAATGAGTGCCTAAGACTCTAAGATTACTAAAGACACACCCTTCTAAGCTTAGACAAAACATAGGATTCTTCTAGTGGTGTGCCCTTAGAAAGTGGACATTAAATTATGCATTAATGGATGCATTACATGGTATTTAAGATGGAAATATCTTGGCAATATTGTTGGGCAAAATCTCATCATGAAACTTAGTTACCTAGAGTAACTAGTACCTACAAAGCTAACCAAACTAATTCACATCATGACAAGCATTCAATGCCCATCGAATCAAGTATTTAATTATGCATTAAATAGGCATTTAGTGACAAGATTTTGCAATATTTGGGTGATCATTGCAAAATCTTCATGATTACCTACGCAAGCTATGAAGATCTTGATCATGTGCTTAAGGTTCTAGCCATAAATGGCATTAAATTGCCTAATGAAACAGCCTAGCAATGCCTGTACACTCCATAATGCGCAGGCATGTTGTTGCCCATAAAAGACAACCTATTTTCATTAGGAACGATCCTTGGCTAGACCCTTTCTCTCTTTCGACTCAAAATTCTCTCCCGGTCCTTAGATTCCTTATACTTTCTACCCCTTAAACATACATAAATCCTTGTAAAAAGGCTCCTAAAGGTGTTCTTGGCACTCTTCTAACAAGAGTTCAAGAATTTCTTTAAGAAAAAACAAGAAAAATGAAGAAGATATTAAAGAAGGAGAAGAAAGAAAAACACTTAGGGAAATACTACTCCCCTAAGTTAGGTAAGTTCTCTTAAACTCTTTAATTTTATTTATTTAGTGCCTTTTATATTGTTCGTACATAGTGTTCTTTTGTTTGTTCTTTAGTGGCTTAGATTAGGTACATAGTGTAAATTACTTGTTTTGTGTCAAGAACAATAAGAACACTATGGAATATGCATAACATATTTGGCTTTGTCAAGAACACATGAAATCAGACTCCAATGAACTTAAAATAATCCCTTGATAATGGACAACTAACCACTAATTACTAATAACTAACTTTTACTTTTTTTGCTCTGCGCCTTACCGCGCTAGCCTAGATCACAGTTTGGCCCTACGTCTCAAGCTTGTGGACTGACACCCTTATATATATAAGTCTAGATCATGGACTGACCTTATATCTCAAATCATAGACTGACACCATTTATATATTATTATGTTTAGAGCCTCGTGGCTAAAAGTTGGAATAAAGGGAGGACCTCTATTCATTCAGGGATGAGTGTGCACTTTCTTTAGAAATATTTCATTCTTCTTAGTTACGAGTAGAACTGCCACTTATGTTATATATTTTCTTATCTTTTGGACTGACAAAGTAAACCTTAACACTAAGCTTACCTAAGTAAGTAAGTTCGGTTGAAGTGTTCTTGATAAAATCAAATGTGCATATTTACTTACCATTCATGTCATGTTTGTTCTTACCTTGTCTTAAATAAACAAAAAAAAAAAAAAAAAAAACATAAAAAATGAAAAAAAAAAATAGTTTTTCACATAAGAGTTTTCAATACGAAAATACTTGGTGTTTACTCTCAAAAATTAAACCTTTGTCTTTGTAAAATATTTTCACAAATAAATATTTTATACAATTAGTCTTAAATAAGTGTTTTTATAAAGCTTTTACTTGTTTTGTTGTACATAAAACATGTTTTTCCACATTCCTATGAAAAATGTGTTATAAAAATACTATACTCTTTTTATTCTCTTTAAAAGTAAATAAACTAGTTTTATTAAGTTAAGTGTCCAAATAAAACTTCCCTTCAGAGCTAAACTTGTCGATTTTTCCATAATCGATAGGCAGTCTAAAAGGGGGACATTTGTTATTTACTTTCAATCTGTTTTATATGTTGCTACTTTTAATAAATAAAATTTTCTTGTTTTTCTTACATAAAAAGACAAAAACATCAAAAAATGGGTATTAGTATGTTAACCAAAATCGAAGGAAATTACTTGGACTTATTTAAACTTAAAAATTCATTTAAACTTAGGTATCGTTTTCGGACGGGTGTCCTGCGGTGCCTAACACCTTCTCTGAGCATAATCGACCCTCAACTTAAAAAAAAATCTCTAGTAAAGACAATAAATGATTAGAGTGAAATTGTTGTAGAAGATGGACAACAAACTAAATTTACCCATAATCCTAATGGTAAGGCTTCTGATCAAAATTCTAATAACTCGATTGAGAAAGCTAGTAGAAGTAAAGAAAATATTTTTTCCAGCCAGAACACTAAGGACAAAAATGAGTCAGCTCCTAATAGGAGGGGATGAAATTTGCTATATGGTTGTTGAAGAAGATGAAGGTGTTTCCAAGGGAATGGTATAGAAGGCTAAAAAAACATCAAAATCATGGTTTTGATTCCCAACAGAATCCAGAACTTAATCTATCCCCTAGGCGTTGTTATGAAGATGGTAATTCCTCTGAAGGGGATTTTCAGGAGGTTTCCTATAAAAGAGGGAAAAACGACAAGAATTACAGCCTGTATTTAGAGGAGTTATAACTAGATCAATGGTCAGAAAGTCCCTTTTAGGGAAGAATGATGATTTGTTTTTTTTTGAGACGATTGAACCTATTTTCTTTTCTTATTCTACTATTAGTTTTGGCCTAGTCCCTAGATAGTTCTGAAATGATTTTTTTTTTTTAAACCATTAAAATGAGGCGAAAAAATAATAACAGAAAAATATAATCAAAGATGTCATTAAATCATTATATTCTTTTAATATGTATTCTTTATAAAATCAATTTAATACAAACCATTTGTGTAAATGATATATAGTATGGATACGTTACACAAACATGTTTTTCTAATAGGTATATGAAATTGTGAAGAAATCATGAAACATTGTGCAAATTTATATAATGTAGTTACCCAAGTACTTCATAAATACTCGTAAGATTATTTACCATAATAAATGAGAGTAACTACTATAAAATATATACTAGTAAGAACAAAACAAATTATTTAATTTAAATCAACTTTAAATAACACATAACATGTTTTATGTAATCAAATAACCAATTTTGCTAATTTTGCCTACTATTTCTTTGATAGAGATCATTATGCGAGCCTTGTGGCTTTATGATGTTATCCAGTTTTGGCCTTTAAACATTTCTTCTATTTATTATCTTTGGCCCAACATATTTTGCATTTGTACCTGCATAGAAATTCCTAGAATTATTTCTTGGTATCCACTTATTTCTTGATCCAGTTGAATATCCATGCAATTGATAATATTATTTTTCGAGGTGACCATATTTTCTACAATAATAACATCTAAAATTATTAGAATAACTCTTAAAGGACTTATCATAATCAGTTCTTTGTATAGGTGCATGATACTAATGATGATGAGATGAACTTGCCTTAAAGTCTATTGCTTATTCAAAATCTTTTGGTTTTTCTGAATTCTTAAAATTTTCAACAGTTTCTCTTAGCTTCTTTTAAGTCTGTTCAAGTGTGCGTTCCATAACATCAATATTCACTTGAAGACCAAAATGTTTTTTGTTGATAAATTCAGGACCATTCTTCAAAATTCGATAATCATTTTCAACTGAATGAATTTTCAAACGTACTCTATCAAGTTCACACCTTGACTTTTCTAAATCAGTATTTAAAGCCTCATTTAATTTATCAAGATTTCTATAATTTGCAATTCTTTGTTTCAGACTTAAAACGTCATTTTTCATAAAAGATTTTTCTTCTTCAAGGAATTTAATTTTATCAGGCAAATTGTTTATGTCGAAAAAAGCATTTAAATAGTTCTCAGTTTCAAAATATTTATCTAAATTCCTCTTTTTCCCAAATTTTTTAGTTTCAAGAATCACAATTTTTTGGTACAGTCTTAATTTTTTTCTTTTGCGAAAAAAATTGTAAAAAGAATAAGTTTCCAATAGTTTATGGGCAAACTCATCACTATTTTTATAATTTCCACTAATAGACCATCAATTCTTAGAACAAGCAAGAGATACACAATCATTGGCAGAAACACATAAAACATTATTCTCAGTGCAATCTATGTGATTGTGTTAACTAGGATATGAAGTCTATTAAGCTAATCTAGCTCTGCTACCAATTGTTGGCCCAAAGATCTACCACATAGGGAGGCGAATTTGGTAGTTAAAAAAAATTAAATAAATAACTTTAACAAATAAAACCACTTCAACATTACTATCCATTCATTTTTCATAGACTTGTCTAACTTCAATTTTCTATTATGTGTGACCCATTAAATTAGTACCAAAATCTAGATGGTAAAAATAAATATTAATTAATTTATTTTAATAATCAATTATCAATAAAAATGAAGCAATTCTAATTTTGCTTATTTAGAAGAATATATTTTTTTTCTCAATAAATTTTCTCCAACTATGAGTCTTGTCTACTTACATATCACAAACATGTCTAGTATGCAAGAATTTTACCAAAAAAACCTCTCCAGATAATATTAGCATATTATAGATCTCTTTATCTATGTACTTGAAAGGACCAAGAGGTTATAGATAAAGTCAAAAACTCTAGTCCAATCATATGTATATTTATTGTTAATATAATTTCTTGTGACTCCAATTGAAATATCATCCAATTGTCACCTTCCTTTTTAGTTTCTAAGATCTTCCCTTTTCTATATTTGTACTTACCGATTTGAAACTTACTATCAACTACATTCAAATCCGAGCTACTCTAGTTTATTGGGATTAGAATCAAATTCTTAGAATAACCAAGAACACTTCTCTTTCTGATTTTTTTGTGTAGATACTATTAGAGATAATACACTTGTGTTGCTTCTAAGAGAATCTCTCTTGGTAACATGTTCCTGATCGTGTCCCGCCGCTCTTGGCAGAGTCTTCTCAGATCATGCCTTAAGCACTATTAAATGCGATTTAATTATGAGTGTTTTATTATTTTAATGTTAATATAGATAGACCTGACTTAGAGTAATCTGATATTAGATGTGAATTTTTTTATTTATTTTTATTCATTGCGTTAATCTAGTGATTTTAATATTTAATTCATTCAAAAGGTCTATGCACTCTAACATTTGACCTATTAAACATACCCTAATCTTATTAATTAACAAAAAAGCAGTCATGTGGTGATAATTATGTATCCACAAGTTAAACCACAGAGAGGATTTATGTCATCGCACTATATAGCTATCTATAGAAGACGACACAGACAGGCCGAGAATTAATATGTGTACTTTATTACCCCCTTCGCATGTTATCTGCTTATACAACATCCTATACCTCTCAAGGGTGTAGGCATGTGCTAAGACATTCAACTTCTGGATCATTGTGTCCTTGAAAGATGTGTGCTTCCTAGCTATTGATGTCTATAAATTCATCTTCAAGTGGTAAAGAAAATACTTGTGATGGAAATGCGGAACATATTCCTTACACCCTCCAATATGTCATTATGACAATGTGAAATGAATGTCAATACACGATTTAAATGAATGACTTTCTTGAATTCAAACAAAAACTAAAAGATGTTGTCATCATGCTCAGTGTCACGATCTAAGTTTGTCCAGTACTTGTTCTTGCACATGACCACTTATTCGTGACCCTTTCCATTTGTTTTCTAGGATAGTTTAGCTTATTTTAGTTTATTTCCATTATTTTAGTCTTCTCGAGCAAAATAATGTCTATTCGTATCACTTGTATTTTTTTGCTTAAAGTACTATGTGGTAGCACATGACATTGTAAATTTTTCACACCTGTAATCTTCGATATTAATACAATTATTGTTATTTTTTAATTGTATTCACACTAAACTGTTTGCATGTGCCATTGTGGTAAACCTTGTTACTATTAAAACTGCTTCCGCTGTTCTAGATTATCTGATCTCCAGGCATGTTACTAGACGATCCTCCAGTTAGCCCCTACACGATCCATTTTTCAGCCTCAAAAAGCTCGACCTATGACAGTTAATATCAGAGCAATGATCCAATTCGTTGCCTGACCACGTTGGTGAAAACCATGTTAACGAAAGATCGACTCAACTGGCTTGACGTTGCTATAGCTCTTCTGCAAAGCCCCAATACTAATGGGGATGGGACATCTCATAATCCCCAAATCGATCACCTTATTGAATGGATGGGCTTAGTTGCCTAGATATCCACTAATCATCATGCTCAGATGGAAAGATCAGTTTTTGAGCTCCAAGGCGAGCTAGACATCCTGAGAAACATTGTGTACCAAGCTCTTGCTAGAGACTCTGGACAACGGACTTCAAGGGTTCGCGTTTCCAAACCTCATTCTTATAGTGGTGTAGGAGATTCCAAGGAGTTTGAAAACTTCCTCTTTGATATAGATCAAAACTTTTGAGCCACCCAAATAATCTCCGAGGAAGAAAAAGTGACAACTACTACTATATATCTTAGCGATGATGCTAAATTATGGTGACAAACGAAATATGCGGATATCCAGATAGGGAACTGCACTATTTGTTGATCCTAAGATTTTTATGGATAATTAAATATTGATATTTTTGGTGGAACTAATGGATTTATTGAGTGTTTCAATTTATAAGTTCTAGTAAAGATATTATCATGAAGAAAATGAATGCTAAAGAGACTGACAAAGATGATGGACGTTAAGAGACTGAAGAAATTGAAGAACCTAGGAAAAATAACTCAGGTTAAATTTTTACACTTAATGTATTCCGATTAAGATCACACACTACATGAAAAAAATAGTTTTTATAATTCTGTGTGTTTTTATAGGATCCTAATTAGTTACATTATTTGCTCCTATGTGTAATTGAAAAAGAGATAAAAATAATTGATTAAAATTAAATTTAAGATTTTAGTGGAGCTAACCGAGAAAAGAAATCGGTTAAATGGGTGAAAACGTCGAAGAAAATATATTAAAATCGGATTAAGGAGAGGATTCCGGCATTGATTAGTCAACTTATAGGTCGACTTATGAAAAATAAGTGAAATTGTTGAATCCTTTGGTCAATAGGTAGGTCGACCTGAGCTTATATGGTGAACTCTCTAAATTGGTCGGTCGACAGGTAGGTCGACCTATGGCCAAAAGAGGAAGTATTTGAATCTTCCGGTTGATAGGTGGGTCAACCTGTAAAACATCTTGAATAATCCAATCGACAGATGAAGTATGGGCGGTCGACCGATAGGCGAAGGATTTTTTGTTTGACTACATCCTGAATTGGGCGGTCGACTGATAGGTCTTGGCCAGTCAATAGATGGATCAGTTTCAGGATTTATGCAATTTCGGGATCTATTCAAATACTAGTTGTTTTATGGTTAGGATATGAGAGATATCTTAGGGATTTAAACTTAATTGAGATATGATCTATCTATTCTATTATCCTTATTAATCTGGTCTATTTAATTAAATGTTATTTTAGTTAAAGTGCTTTAATACTTTCTACTTTGATGAATTTCGATTTAAAAATGTTTAAGGACCAAAATGACATTCTCAAGAATATTTTTGAATGAAAAATATCTATTTTGAACATATATGATGTATGGGATCTTGGGGTGTCATTTAATGACATAGTATTTGAAAAGTAGCCGTTATAAGATATCTTTAAGATTCCTATATTTAAATTTGCGAATTTTGAGTTTAAATATTGTTATTTTGGTAGAGAATATTTTGGGCCTAAAATATGGGAGAGATTTAAAGAATTTTATTTTGATCTTACGATTTAGTCCATATATTTAAATATAATTATTTATATACTTTCATTGATTAAATTATTTTGGGGATTAAATTGAGAGCTTTAGAAGTTATATTATTAAGTTAAATATATCATGATTGAAATGAATCAATATATGAGGTCTATAGGAGATTTTAAATGACATATTTTGTGGAAACTAGCCGTTATAGGGCTTGTTTCAAGTGGTTTTAAATAGACTAAAGGATTTCACATGACAATACACATAATGTCAAGAATTATTCAGTTTCTAAACTTTTCTAAGAGTCATCATTCTGATATTATTTTGAGAGATCAATTATGAGATCGATTATTGAGAAGTTCTTGAGTTAAAACGCTATTTGAATTAGCGTCACCAATCTAAACAGTCTTGCGATACTACGTACAATCTATTCGGTGTTTTTCCTGGAGAGATCATTCCAAACTTATTCTTTAATTGAGTATTTCGTTATTATTATTTGCTTGGTGAAATGATTTTTTTTTGAGAAATTATTTTTTAACTTTAAAAGTATAAAAATCTTTTAAAAACGATCTGTGTGTTAATCTGATTACGTGCTTAATTGTGTTATCCGCATTCTTTATTATAATCAGATTTTGTTTCTTCACTTAATTCTATCACTAGTAAATATGGGGGCATTAATTGAGTTTAAATTGATTTGAGGTGGTAGAAACTCCAAGTGGGAAGAATTTATCAATTTTATTGTAATTGGTGAGTTGTGTGTGGATTATATATTATTTGGAATATCTAATCAAGTGTAACTTTGTGTTTCAATCTCTTCCGATAAAAAGATTGAGCTTTAATCTTTACCTAAATACAAAAAGGTTAGGTTACTCTTTTCCCGTTGAAAATAGCTTAGGTGTGTTTCTTCCTGATTAGAATCAAATTGTGAGTGAATTGTAAATGTTCAATCCTTACCTGGGAAAATGATACTTGGAGTGATTGCGAGATTTAATTCTTGAGCCTAAGGTATAAAAAGAATTAGGTCGTGATTCTTCCTATAATAGAATTAAGTTAATCTTTAAACTGTAAAAAAATAAGATTATTCTTGAGCTTGGAAAAAAGAAGAGATTATTCTTGAACTTAGGAAAAATAATTTGTAAAGGTTAATTATAAGTATGTGAAAATAATCATTGTGTAAAGGTTTGATTCCTATCTATTTAAAAGAATCTTAGTGATTAGTTGGTGCGAATCTCGGAGGACTAGATTAGCCAAGAGTAGCTTGGTGAACTAGGATATATCGTGGTATGCTGCTTTATTTATTTTACTTAGATATTATTGTTTGGTATGCACCTAATTTGATAACACATATTCGTTGCTATAAAGATAATAATTAATTTTAGGATAAAATTAATTGTTTGATTTTTTGAAGTGTTATGTTCTGATAAGTTTTAATACTACTCAATTCACCATCTTCTTGGGTAGCTCACTGGGCCAATAATTGCCATCAAAACCGATTTTAGCTCGATTAGGCTTAACATCTTAACTAAACCAGTCACGTGCACACACCATGGATGATGTGTTTTGTGTATCCTCTTTTGATAGCAGTAAATTCGTATATGAAAATGTGGTTTATGATTCTTGTGATTTTTGTGGTAGTGATAGAGATGATGATAATGAAAATGTCCATATTATTATGGAAAAATTACTTTATTTCATACTACTTTTTTCTAAAGCGAGATTGAGTTTAAAAAGAAAAATTGATTCTTTTGAAAATGGTGGAAAAAGTGTCCGAAAATCTAAAGTGCATTTGGATGATTATTGTGATAGAAAAGAATTTTCGGATGTTATTTTTTAAATTAATAATTTGCTTTCTAAAGTGGATTCTCTTGAAAATAAAAATAGAATTTTAAAAAATAATTTTGTTTTGATTTCCAAGCAAAGGTCAGATTTTGTTTCTAAAATCGATTTACTTAAGAAAATTTTTGAAAAATCAAAATCCGACCTTAAGACTGTTTCAAGAGATTCTGAGAATGATTTTTCTAGGAAAAGTGGATATGCTTCATCGTCTCATCCTTCATCATAAACCAGTGATAGTTTTGTTGATATTGTTAGAAATGATTCTTGTTTTACATCACGTGCTTTCTATTGTAAATTAGATTTGAGATGTTATTATTGTAATAGGGTTGGACATTTTTAAAGTATCATGTCTGTTTTAGAACTCTAAGTTTATGTCTAATAAGGACGGATCTAAAATGACATGGATATCGAAGAGAATTATTGAAATGTCTTGTGTAGAATTACATAATGTCGGAAATGGACCTGAAGGAGAAAACAAAGAAGTTATATCAAAGCTAAAACAGGAAGTCACCAAAGATCCACAAGCGACGAGTGTAAAGCGAAAAGATGCACCAAAGATAAAATGTAAAATTACAAAGAAACCACAAGCGAAACGTGCAATTAGTAAAGGATTGTCAAAGCCAAGATGGGATATCACCAGGAAGCCACAAGTGACACGAGCAAATGGAAGTATCAGTGAATCAAATAGCAAAAATCAAAGGTTGAGAGAATACGAACAAGTCAAGAAGAATGATGTATCCAAATCAATCATGAGTACAAATGAGGTAAAAAGTAAAGTCGACCAAAAAGATATAAAAGGTACTCTTAATCCCTCGTGGTTTAAATTTATTAAAGAGGGAGATTCCTAACTTGCCAAATAGGTAAGTTGGTAATGGTTTCTATGACTTATTTTAAATGATGTGTTCACTTGTTGTTTTAGAAATATTATATGGTGATTATGAAAATCACATTTAATTAAAGTATATTAACACGTTTTTATAATGTGCTTATATCGAGTATATATCATGTGTTTGATTTTAAAACATGTTACATAATTTAGAAAATGAATCAAGTGTTTTTGCTCTCACTAAGTAGTGTGAACGATTTGTTGCATGTTAGCAAGACCATTTATATAATGTGCTCTTATTCATAAATATATCTTTTTTTTACTTATGTGTTGGATTGAGCTGATATGTTATGCTTCTTAAAATGATATCTTGATTTATTATAATGCATAATATCATAATATATTAAAAATTTTCAAATGATTATTATTTTGGAAGGGTTTTAAAATTTTATTATGCATGTTATTATTAGGATTCATATTCTTATGTGTTAATGATTATAAGGAGCATGTTACTTGAGATAATTTCATTGATTAATAGGATTAAGATTGCTTGAAATGAATTAGTGATCATGCATGTTGATGAGAATAATTGATAAATATATGTCACTTAATATCTATTAATGATCTTCTTCTAAGTATGTTTCAAAGAATTTCAGATTATAAGATCACTCAAGGATAAACAAATATTAATATCGAAACTCAAAGTTGAGTCAAGAATAAAAATAAGGTGGATTCAAGGAGATAATTAATTAGAGTTGAATCTTCATTCAACTCAATGGTAAAACAATCTCATTCTTGCATAATTATGTAATAAATTTAAATATCATGCTTTTATTATATGTCTATATGGATTTCTATTGATTTATTAATATATATTGCATGATTTATTAATCTACATGATATCTGAATATATAGCATGATACCGTCGCACATGGATATCCCTATAATCATTAGGTGTCTAGTTTTCATCTAATGTCTCATGTTCTTATTAGTGATTATTGTTCAAAAAGAGAGTTGATATTTTATTAGAGAAATAGGCACTTATCCATGGTTATGCATGCACTAGATTTATGATTGATAAATTATTCTTGAGATATGCTTCCTATACTAGTGCGTTAAAAATCACATGTTTTGTTTCTATAAAGGGAAGACATTATTTGGTATCATTAGTAAGGCATGCGGACTTAACTGAAATTATATGATTGCATGCTATATTATTGAAATATTTTTATTACCTTAGGATTATTCTCCGATGCATGAATTTGTTTGTTTACAATTATTTAAGATGAGAAGTTTTTATAAGTGGGGATGTAATGTGTTATTATTGAAAAATATAATATTAAATATTTTGATACTTATGATTAGTTTGTTATACTCACTAAATCTCTAGCGAAAAATTAAAGTTCATTACATTTGCCTAGAGTAATGATGTTTTTGGTTCTCCTTACCCATTTTTTTTAGATGACAAAGGGGGATAATCTGTTGATATTTTATTGAATATCTTAAGGGGGAGTGTAGACACGGCATTTTGACCGCTTCGCAAAAAAATATACTTTGTTTTATAGTTATTTTTATTTTATTTTATTTTGATTGTACCGTATTTGTACGGTTTAATACTGCTAAATTAAGTTTTATTAATCTCTTAAGTAAATTAAATATTAGTAATTAATTAATTTATTTTTTTTGATTTTGTAGATTTTTCGAAGTGGAATAAAAACGCGTTAATTCGGAACAAAATGGACAAGAAAAGACGAGAACGAGAGAGACCTGGACCGAACGCGGGGGGGGGGACTGCAAAGGGGTCGCCGGTGCGACCAGCGACCAGCCGGCCGCACCAGCGACCAGCCACTGGTTGCTGGTGCGACCAGTGAACTGGCCGCATGTGCGGCCAGCTTTAAAGCTGGCCGCACATGCGGCCAGCAGGGGGGGTGTCCCCCCTGCTTTTGGGTGCACCAAATTCGGTGCACCCAAAAGCTGGTGGGTGCACCGAATTTCGGTGCACCCACCTCTTTTTTTTATTATTTTTTTTTACTTTTTGTTTGTCGGCAAATTTCAGATTTTCCTTCCTATAAATATAGGAAGGATCACAAGAGGGAGAAGGAGAGATTTTTGGGAGGAAGAAATTTTTTGAGAGAAATTTTTGTAAGGGAGAGGAGAAATCTGGAGAAAATTTTTGAAGAAAATAATATTATTTTCATTTTATTGTAATTTTGAAGAAGAAAAATCTCCAAGAAGGTGGTAAATTTTCATCTGTTGTAAATCTTACTCTTATTTTTTTAAGTTGTTATTATACTAATTTTTTTTTTTGTAAATTAGATTTTTTTTCTTCTTCCTTTATTATTTACTTATTTATTACTTTTTATTTTCTTTTTATTTATTTATTTTTTATTTTTTTATTTTATTTTTTTTTTAAATTTTTTATTTTTTATTTTTTTTTTTTAAGTAAATAATACGAGGTGAAAAATTCCCAACCTTCAATTTGAATGGCTAAGATTTAGAAGGGAATTACTCTCCTCGATGCGTGTGTACGGGTGTTTTATTTAATTTGTATTAAATATAATGTGTTAACAATACGAGGTGGAAAATTCCCAACCTTCAATTTGAATGGCTAAATTTAGAAGGGAATTACTCTCCTCGATGCGTGTGTACGGGTGTTTTATTTAATTTGTATTAAATATAATGTGCTAACAATACGAGGTGGAAAATTCCCAACCTTCAATTTGAATGGCTAAATTTAGAAGGGAATTACTCTCCTCGATGCGTGTGTACGGGTGTTTTATTTAATTTGTATTAAATATAATGTGCTAACAATACGAGGTGGAAAATTCCCAACCTTCAATTTGAATGGCTAAGATTTAGAAGGGAATTACTCTCCTCGATGCGTGTGTGCGGGTGTTTTATTTAATTTGTATTAAATATAATGTGCTAACAATACGAGGTGGAAAATTCCCAACCTTCAATTTGAACGGCATAAATTTAGAAGGGAATTACTCTCCTCGATGCGTGTGTGCGGGTGTTTTATTTAATTTGTATTAAATATAATGTGCTAACAATACGAGGTGGAAAATTCTCAACCTTCAATTTGAATGGCTAAATTTAGAAGGGAATTACTCTCCTCGATGCGTGTGTGCGGGTGTTTTATTTAATTTGTATTAAATATAATGTGCTAATAATACGAGGTGGAAAATTCCCAACCTTCAATCAGAACGGTCTAGGTTTAGAAGGGATATCACTTCCCTCAATGTGTGTGTATGTGTATATGTGTATATAAGGAGGATTTAAAAATAAAATAAAAACATTCGGATTTAAATTTTAATTGGACTTAATCGGATAAGGTAACGTCTTTGGACGGGCGTCTTGGGGTGCTTGACACCTTCCCCGAGCGTAACTGACCCCCGAACTCTTTAAACGAATCTCTGGTTAGACCATGTATTTTTGGAGTCAAATTTTACTTAAGCCATTTTTAAATTATTCTCAAAAAAGAAAAATATGGTGACCTAGCACATCATTTAAACCCAATGCTAGGTGGCGACTCCTTTTTTCTAAAACAGGCTTAAGTACATTTTAATGAGAAAATCGACGTTTTTAAAAATCCTTCTCGTTTTACCAGCGCCAAGTATATAAACATATATCTATATATATTTGTTTTTGGTTTTCTCTGGAAAATCGGGGCGCGTTCAGGGAGCTTGAATTATTTTGATAAATATCTTAAGGGGGAGTTTATTATATTTTGAAATTTGTGCTTTGTTGAATATCTTATGGTTATCTTCATTACTATGCTTTAATGAGTTATAAAACTCGTTCTTGGATTCAGGGGGAGTGTGGTTACAAATTGTTTTGAAGAAAACATCAAAGTTAATTGTCATCATAAAAAAATGGGAGATTATTGATCCTAAGATTTTAATGGACAATTAAATGTTGATATTTTTTGTGGAACTAATGAATTTATTGAGTGTTTCAGTTTATAAGTTCCAGTGAAGATATTATCATGAAGAAAATGAATACTGAAGAGACTGACAGAAATGATGGACGTTAAAAGACCGAAGAAATTGAAGAACCTGGGGAAAACAACTCAGGTTAAATTTTTACTCTTAATGTATTTCGATTAAGATCACACATGACACGAAAAAAAATATTTTTTTATAATTATGTGTGCTTTTTATAGAATCCTAATTAGTTAAATTATTTACTCCTATGTGTAATTGAAAAAAAAATAAAGATAATTAATTAAAATTGAATTTAAGATTTAGTGGAGCTAACCGAGAAAAGAAATCGGTTAAAGAGGTGAAAACATCGAAGAAAATATATTAAAATCGGATTAAGGAGAGGATTCCGACATTAATCAATCGACTTATAGGTCGATTTATGAAAAATAAGTGAAGTTTCTAAATCTCTTAGTCTACAGGTAGGTCAACTTGAGCTTAAATGGTGAACTATTTGAATTGGTCGGTCGACAAGTAGGTCGACCTATGGCCAAAAGAAAAAGTCTGTTAATCTTTCGGTCAATCGGTGAGTCGACCTGTGAAACATCCTAAATATTCCAGTCGACAGATAAAATATGGGCGGTCAACTCATAGGCGAAGGATTTTTGGCTTGACTACATCCTGAATTGGGCGGTCGATTGATGAGTCTTGGCCGGTCAACAGACGAATCTGTTTCAGAATTTATTCAAATACTAGTCGTTTTATGATTAGGATATGAGAGATATCTTAGGGATCTAAACTAAATTGAGATATTATCTATCTATTCTATTATCCCTATTAATTTGGTCTATTTAATTAAATGTTATTTTAATTAAAGTGCTTTAATACTTTCTATTTTGATGAATTTCGATTTAAAAATATTTAATGACCAAAATGAGATTTCGCAAGAATATTTTTAAATGAAAAATATCAATTTTGAACATATATGATGTATGGAGTCTTGGAGTATTATTTAATGACATAATATTTGAAAAGTAGCCGTAATAAGATATCTTTGAAATCCCTATATTCAAACCTACGAATTTTGAGTTTAAATATTGCTATTTTGGTAGAGAATATTTTGGGCCTAAAATATGGGAGAGATTTAAGGGATTTTATTTTGATCTTACGATTTAGTCTATATATTTAAATATAATTCTTTCTATACTTTCATTGATTAAGATCAAATTATTTTGAGGACTAAATTGAGAGCTTTAGAAGTTATATTATTAATTTAAATATATCAGGATTCAAAGGAATCAATATATGAGGTCTATAGGTGATTTTAAATGACATATTTTGTGAAAATTAGCGTTATAGGGTTTGTTTCAAGTGACTTTAAATATATCTGCGGATTTCACATGACAATACACACAATATCAAAAACTATTCAATTTCTAAGTTTTTCTTAAAGTCATCATTCTGATATTATTTTGAGAGATCAATTGTGAAATCGATTATTGAGAAGTTCTTGAGTTAAAGCACTATTTGAGTTAGCGTTACTGATCTAAGCAGTCTTGTGATACTACGTGCAATCTATTCGGTGTTTTTCCTAGTAAGATCATTCCAAGCTTATTCTTTAATTGAGTATTTTATTATTATTATTTGCTTGGTAAATTGATTTTTTTTTAGAAATCATTTTTGAACTTTAAAAGTATAAAAATCTTTTAAAAATGATTTGTGTGTTAATATGATTACGTGCTTAATTGTGTTATCTGTATTCTTTATTATAATCCGATTTTGTTTCCTCACTTAATTCTAACACTAGTAAATATGGGGACATTAATTGAGTTTAAATTGATTTGAGGTGGTAGAAGCTCCTAGTGGAAAGAACTTATCAATGTTATTGTAATTGGTGAGTTATGTGTGGATTATATATTATTGGGAATATCTAATCAAGGGTAGCTTTGGGTTTCAATCTCTTCCGGTAAAGAGATTGAGGTTTGATCTTTACCTAAGTACAAAAAGGTTAGGCTACTCTTTTCCCGTTGAAAAGAGCTTAGGTGTGATTTTTCCTAATTAGAATCAAATTGTGAGTTAATTGTAAATGTTCAATCCTTACCTAGGAAAAGGATACTTGGAGTGATTGTGAGATTTAATTCTTGAGCCTAAGGTATAAAAAGAATTAGGTCGTGATTCTCCTTGTAATAGAATTAGGTTAATCTTTAGACTGTGAAAAGATAAGGTTATTCTTGAACTTGTAAAAAAGAAAAGGTTATTCTTGAATCTGGAAAAATAAATTTGTAAAGATTAATTCTGAGTCTGTGAAAAGAATTATTGTGTAAATGTTTGATTCCTACTTGTTTACAAAAATCTTAGTAATTAGTGGGTGCAAATCTCCGTAGAGCTCAGAGGACTAGATCAGTCAAGAGTAGCTTGGTGAACTAGAATATATCGTGGTGTGCTGCTTTATTTACTTTACTTATATATTGTTGTTTGGTGTGCATCTAGTTGATAACACATATCCGTTGCTATAAAGATAATAATTAATTTTAGGATAAAATTAATTGTTTGACTTTTTGAAGTGTTATATTCTGATAATTTTTAATACTATCCAATTTACCCCCCTATTGGATAGCTCACTGAGCCAACATTATCGATTCCTGGGAAGACCGTAAAGGGGAACTCAAGGTTCAATTTCTTCTGAAAAATGTGGAGTACACGACTCGATGCCAACTAGGAGAGCTAAAACAGACCGGATACATCCGAGACTATGTCAAGAATTTTATGACTCTCATACTGGATATTCTAAAACAGACTGGATACGTCTAAGACTATGTCAAGAATTTTATGACTCTCATGCTGGTTATTCGTACAATGTCCCAATAGGATAAGTTGTTTCGGTTCCAAGATGGCTTGAAAGATTGTGTACGTTAGGAAATAGAAATAAAACGACCTCATGATTTCTCTACTGCCGTTGCTGCTGCACAAAAAATAATTGATTACTCTTTTGAACCTACCACTAACCAGGGCAAGAGGAAAGATAAGAATATCTCTCACAATGATGGAAGTGGATACCAGTCATCTCGGGTAAGCTCGCCAAGACGTTGGAGAAAATCCAACTCAAATTCTACTTTAAAGAGTCCTTAGAGGAGTCCACGCCGAGGCTAGCCATCAAAATGTAGTCGAATGTTCTACAACTTAAGGTTATCATTTGATTTGACAAACCAAAATCCTCACTGGGGCAGCCAGGCCCAAAAAAATCCTACTCATTTCTTTTTGTGCGAAAAGAAGCATGATGTATTCGATTGTCCCCACAAAACAAGCTTTATTCGTGCTACAAGCATCAATTTCAGGAAGAAAATGAACGTCAAGGAATCTATATCGAAGAGCAGGAGGAGAAACTTTCGAATGAGTTCGATACCCATCAAATGAGTACAATTCATCTACTAAATGCTGTAAAGCGACAACCGGTTACAAATAAGAATGTCTCAAATAAGAATATCATGTTCGTAGATCTTCGAATTAATCGGTGCAATACTCAAGATTTAATAGACACTCATGCAACACACTATTTTAAGTCCGACAAGGAAGCTATTCAGTTGGGCTTGTGTGTCAAAAAGTACTCAGGGCAATTGAAGGCCGTTAATTCCAAAGCGCCTCTTGCAGTTGCCAACATGGTACACACGAAGATTACTCCATGGAATGGGTTCCTCAACTTCATCGTTGTTTCCATGAATGATTTTTCAGTGTTATTGGAGATGGAATTCTTTGCGAACACCAAGACAGTCCCAATGCCTTTTTGCATATTCGTTTTGTATGATGGGAGATCGATCGTGTGTCAGTTGTACAACACATTATTCGATTGAAGACATATCTGTTTTAGCTCTCCAACTTGAGATGGGTGAACATAATACAACCTTCCTGTACTGGGGGGGGGGGGGGGGGGATAGATTAACCCACGAGTACCACATTTGCTTTCAGCAAAAGAGTTGTTTAACTTTGTTTAAATTGCTTTTCCAAGAGAATTTCCAGATGAGTTTTCCCCTCATCTGGATGGAAAACAATCTGCAAAAATCAAGTTTCCATTGGGCGCATCTGCTTTCATGTTAGTTAATGTTGCAAAGACCCACTTGATTTCTGTGGGACTACATTCAAAAATATTAAAACACCGTATTTTTATGTTGGGACTCGAGGTTTTGGAGAACAAAGGCACAACCATTGATGTGGTGGACACATCTTCGAGTTCTACAACCTTATCTCCATCACTTTAGTGGCATCATTCTAGGGACACTGCTGCAAAGTTTCTCAAGCATGATACTCAATTGTGGAATGTTCCGATGAGTACTTTCAATAACAAAGATAGGGAGTTAACAAAGTTGTTCTTGATTAAACGTCTCAAAGATCTTCGGTCAAGTATTGATTCTTGTTTCAATCTGCACAAGTACTTGGATGTCAACATGGATTATAGTGAGATTGTCGCAGATCAGCCACTATATTCTCAATTAATAGATAAACTCTATAAGTTAACCTGTCTGGGAGAAAGCAAAAGAAACAATAAACCTCAGACAAAATTAGAAGTACTATAAAAAGAAGTGTACGAGGACGTCGACTGCTCAAGTATGTGAGAATGCCATGATCTAAGCTTGTCCAATGCTTGTTCTCGCATACGACCGCTTGTTTGTGACCCTTTTCATTTATTTTCTAGATCAGTTTAGTTTAATTTAGTATATTTCCATTATTTCTTGTAAAAGGACCTCATTTTGTCTCCTCGAGCATAATGATATCTATTCGTGTCACTTGTATTTTTTTTTCTTAAAGTATTATGTGGGAGCATGTGTCATTGTAAACCTTTCACACCTATAGCTTTCGGTATTAATACAATTGTTATTATTTTTGTAATTGTATTCTTGTACTGTTGTGGTGAACCTTACTGTTATTTAAATTGGTTCCGTTGTTTTAAATTATCTGACCTCGAGGCTTGATATTAGAAGATCCTCTAGTTAGAGCTGCAAGTCCGTTCTCTAGCCTCAAAAGGCTCAGCCTATGATACTCAGCATCTACTACGAAAAATGCAATAGAAAAATGCAAACGGTGGTTTCCGATTGATTCGACCTGAAATTTTCCAGATCTAGAAAATTCCTTTGCCATTCCCAGCTGCTTTATCGTCCGCCAATACCGTTTGCCACTGCCACCGTGTCCATTCGAAGACATCCATTCGTTGTCGTCGTGAATTAAAAATCAAAGATAAAGACGAAGAAAAACATATCTGAATTAGAGATGAATCAGAAATTGGAGAAGAACACCCACTCTGAATCTGTTGGAGCCTAAATGAATTTTTACCTTTTGAAAAGAGAAATAAAATTAAGTGTCAAGTTTTTCCTCTTTCTTCTTTATCCCACATTGCTTGGGAGAAGGGGTCTGGAAGAGTATAATTGGGGATAGAAAGGATACTTAGGTTTTACCCTAAGGGGTACTCATATTTTGTGAAGAAGAGAGGAGATACATCCCTACTGGTTTACCACACACACGCGCGCACCGCCGTCGCCATCCGTCCGTTTGGCAGTGCCGATCCAAGTACAACGCGCGTGTGAGATGAGGTGGCACTGATTTTTTAGACAAAATGTATTTAAAAAAATATTATTTTATTCATTAAATAATTTTTTTGACTTGGTAAAGCTCAATTCCATGATTTTTTCAACTTTTTTCCACGATTCACTCCACGATTTTCTCACCAGTCTCTCAACGTTTTTGATATGATTTCGTCTATAAAAATTGAGGCTTGCCTTGGCTTTAAAATACACCAAAAATCATAAACTTGAGAGCTACTTTTTTGTTAAAAAATATTTTTGTTTTCGAGCAATGTGTTCGTCGTTCGAATAGTCTGTTCGTTCTTTGATCAGTGTGTGGGTGTTCAGTTTGCGGGCCTTCTACCATGCAAAGAATGTTCTAGATAGAGGTAATTTTTGGGCTGTTTTATCCTCTGGACGACGGGGTTGTGATGCTGCTTGCAAGTTTTTGGGCAGAGCCGCGAAACGTCTTAAAGAGAACGACCTAGTTTGCGACTCAACCCAAGCAATTTTAGTAAATTCGTTCCTTACTACAACAACAAATTTAAGACATTTTATTCTACCATGTCTTGAATTGCCGATTTAAGTATGTAGTTTTATGAACATGTTTGTGTTTAATCATGTTGTTTCGATTAATTCTAGTTTTCGGAATTAATCACAAGATTATTTTTTATAGAATATTCTGCGATGTATAACTTCTACTTTGTCTATGATTTCAATATTAGCGGCGTGCATGAACCTAGGAATCTGATGCTTTGATTTTGCTTATTTACATGTATAGTTGTTGTTGATTTACTCCACTACCTATAGTCTTCTTTCTATTGTAGAGAATAAACTAATTTTCCTTCTAATCCGTGTAGTATTGGCACTAATTTGAGTAGATATGGTTAGCCTTATTTATGCTAAACAGTAGTTATAGCCTTATAGGTTGACATGTGATATTGTGTACAAGGAAGACAGTGACTTCTTGTTGATTATAACCATTAATTTACTTTAGAGTTGTTTACACGTTGTACCCCTAACATTTGATTCACATTCACTTAAAAAATATAGATATCTTCATATTGAATATTTTAGCAAAGAAGAGTCTTCTATTTGTCTTGTATTTTGCATATGGTTGCAACTTTCTGTTTTGATTGTCAATTATATCGTGGGATGTAGGGGAGTTTTTACACTTTGCACCCCTGACATTTTTAACCAAATCCAACATGGTCCCTATGATTTCAATTTGTTCACATAACACTCTAAAGTTTGCAATTGTGTAAATTAAGGAAATTGTTCGTGAAATTATTTTTGAATATATGTCACTTGATGAACAACTTCAAGTTGCTGTTTTGATTGACAAATTGCCTCCTAGTTCGAAAGATTTTAAAAGTATTCTTAGCCACAAAACAAAAGAATTTTCTTTAGAAAGTTTGATTACTCGTCTTCGGATAGAGGAGACAACCCGCAAACAAGATCAGAAAGATGAAGTGCTCGTTGTTTCCAACAATGCTCACAAGAAATCATCTTCTGCTATTCTGAAACCCAAAAGAAAAAATATGAAGAATCAGAATCGCAACCATAACAACCAAAACATAAATGCTCATCAAAATTAAAATAGACAGAAACCCCCTTCAAGAAATGATTCTGAACAGTTTACTTATTTTAACTGTTGAAAGGTGGACCATATCACTCGAAACTGCCGTCAAAGACGTCGTTCTGCTCCGCAGACGAATCTTATCGAGAACCAACTTGTAGCTATGATTTATGAAATCAACATAGTTGGTGGATCCGAAGGGTGGTAGATAGACACTGGTGCTTCTCTCTATATCTGCTATGATCGTTCCATGTTCAAGTCTTATTTTGAAACTGAAGACAAGAAAGTGCTGCTGGGTTATTCCCACTCCACTATTGTTGCTGGTTCTGGTAACGTGGAATTGAAGTTTACCTCTGGAAAGACTGTCATCCTTAAGGATGTTCTGCATACTCCAGAGATGAGAAAAAACTTGGTTTCGGGCTATCTTCTCAATAAGCTGAGTTTACTCAAACTATTGGGGTTGATTTGTACACCTTAACTAAGAATAATGTATTTGTTGGGAAGGGTTATGCAACTGATGAAATGTTCAAATTGAATGTTGATGCTAATAAAATTTCAACTTCTACTTACATATTGTGTTCTTTTAATATTTGGAATACTAGACTCTATCACGTTAACAAATACATTATTAAAAACATGAATAACTTAGAATTGATTCCGAAATTGACTTTGAATGATTTTGAAAAGTGTGAATTCTATAGTCAAGCTAAGATTACCAAAACCCCTCATAAATTAGTAATTAGAGAATCTGAACCTTTTGATTTGACACATTCTAACATTTGTGAATTTGATGGTGTCTTGAGTAGAAATAGAAAATGCTATTTTATTACATTTATTGACGATTGCTCTGATTATACTTTTGTATATCTCATAAAAGTGAAGCGTTTGATATGTTCAAATTATTTGTGACTAAAATTAAAAATCAATGCAATAAGAAAGTTAAGAGGTTGCATAGTGATAGAGGAACCGAATATGATTCTGATATTTTTATTGATTTTTATAATTCTCATGGGATTATTCATGAAAAAACTGTATCTTATTCTCCTAATATGAATGGTAAGGCTGAAAGGAAAAATAGAATTTTTTCTGAGTCTGTAGTTGCTATTTTTCTTAACTCTGGTGCTGCTGGCGGGGTAAAATTTTGTTGACTGTTTGCTATGTGCTTAATAGAGTTCCCAAATCAAAAGCAAAATTTCACTTTACAAAGTTTTCAAAAAATGAGAAACCAAATTTGTCTTATTTTTTTTAAAACTTGGGGTTATTTGACATATGTTCGTATTCTTGATCCCAAACGAAGAAAACTTACAAGTAATATTAATGTAGTTTTATTGGTTATGAGTGAACAACAAATCATATAGATTTTATGACTTGCATGATTATGTTATTATTAGATCTAATGATGCTGATTTTTATGAACATAAATTTCCTTTTAAATTGAAGAATAGTGGGGGCTCGACATCTAATAATGTGCATGTCATTAGAATTAATGAGTCTAATAAGGAATTAGAATTTGAACCTAGAAAAAGTAAACAAGCTCGTATTACTAAGGATTATGGTTCAGATTTCTATGCATATACCTTAAAAGAGGATCCGTTCATCCTCCAAGAGGCACTGTCTTCTATAGATGTCAATTTGTGGCAAGAGGCTATAGATGATGAAATAGACTCTCTCAAATCAAATAGAAATTGGCACTTAGTAGATTTTCCTCCTGGTTATAAAACAATAGGATGTAAATGGATTCCCAAGGAGAAACTAAAACTCGATGGAACTATTGATAAAATATAAGACTTGTCTTGTAGCTAAAGGGTTTAGACAAAGAGAAAATGTAAATTTCTTTGATACTTTCTCACCTGTCTTTAGAATTACTTTTATTCGTGTGTTTTTATCGCTTGTTGCTATTTATGAACTTGTTGTGCAAATTAGATAAATCTCTATATGGTTTGAAACAAGCACCTAAGCAATGACATGAGAAATTTGATAATCTTGTTATCTCACATGGTTTTAAAGTGAATGAAAGTGACAAATGCACCTATTACAAATCTGAAAATGATGTTTGCACTATTATATGTCTTTATGTGGATGACTTGTTGATTTTTGGTTCTAAATATTCATGTCGTGAATAATGTGAAATCTATGCTATGTGCTAATTTTGACATGAAAGATCTTGGAGAAGCAAATGTGATCCTTGGTATCCAAATAATTAGGTCTAAACATAGAATTTATTTGGATCAATCTCATTATATAGAGAAGATACTAAAGAAATACAATTACTTTGACTGTAAACCAGCATGTACTCTTTATGATCCTAATGTAAAGTTGTTCAAGAACACCGGTGACGGTGTTAGACAAATTGAATATGTGAGTATCATAGGCAGTCTACGATATGCCACTGATTGCACTAGGCCCGACATAGCTTATACTGTGGGATTACTATGCAGGTTTACAAGCAAACCTAGTATTGGGCATTGGCATGCTATTGAAAGGATCATGAGATACCTAAAAAAGAACTATGAACATTGGATTACATTATTGGAAGTTTCCTGTTATTCTGGAAGGATATAGTGATGCTGATTGGAACACCCTTTCAAATGACTCCAAGGCAACTAGCGGCTATATATTTAGTATATAGCCGATGGAGCTGTCTCTTGGAAATCTAAGAAAGAGACTATTTTGGCTCAATCTACAATGGAGTCTGAGATGATTGCACTAGCGTCGGCTAGTAAGGAAGTAGGGTGGTTAAGAAGTCTGCTTTCCGATACCCTTTTATAGGAGAGACTAATTCCAGTCATCTTGATCCATTGCTATAGTACTATGGCTATTGCAAAAATTCAGAACCGTTACTGTAACGGAAAAAGGCGACAAATACGTCGTAAACACAGCACTATTAGATAGTATATCTGGACTAGAGCTGTAAGAGTAGATCATGTACGATCTAATGATAACCTGACTAATCCTTTGACAAAAGGACTAGCTCGAGAAAAGGTTTACAAAACCTCGAAAGGAATGGAACTCAAGCCCATAGATTGACGAGTCACTTGTGAGGGAAATCCAACCTATAGACTAGAGATCCCAAGAAATAAGTTCAAATGATAATAACAACTCATTAGGTGATATGAGAAGAATCATGCTATAATAATTTTGAGTTTTATTCCATACATGTGTTGATTGAAGCATGATATCGTGAAGCGATAGAAGATTGAGTTTTTATTAACTCTTAATGAGATCTAAACTCTATTTGGAGTGGAGTACCTAGCTATAGAAGTACTCTTGATAAACTCACCTATGTGAATGTGCAAGTGTGACTGCTTCCTATGAAATTTTGGGCAATTTTCTAAAGCATTCACTATACCGGGATACACGTGCATGGCCGTAAAACACGGGTTTTTGGACTACAACCTAATAGGGTTGTGTGTGTGATGTTTTTAGAGATAGAGTTCAAAACTACGAGTTACTCTAATATAATCTAAATCATCTTCACTATGTAAAGGTTCAACTCGATAGATACATTTACTTATGCACAATCTTATACTGTATTATACTGCTCGATGAAAAATTATTTTAAAAATTCAAGTGGGGGATTGTTGGAGCTTAAATGAATTTTTACCTTTTTAAAAGAGAAATAAAATTCAGTGTCAAATTTTCTCTCTTTTTTCTATATCCCACATTGTTTGGGAGAAGGGGTTTAAAGGAGTATAATTGCAGATAGGAAGGATACTTGGGGTGTGCCCCAAAGGGCACCCATATTTTGTGAAGGGGAGAGGATTTACATCCCTACTGGTTTACCACACACGCATGCGCACCGCCGCCGCCGTCCGTCCGTTCGGCCGTGGCGAGCTGAGCACGTGTGTGAGATAAGGTGACACTTATTTTTTGGACAAAATTTATTTAATAAAATATTATTTTATTTATTAAATAATTTTTTTTGACTTGGTAAAGTATAATCTCACAATTTTCTCAACCTTTTTACACGATTCACTCCACGATTTTCTCACCAGTCTCCCAACGTTTTTGATATGATTTCGTTTATAAAAATCGAGGCTTGTCTCAGCTTTAAAATACAACAAAAATTAGAAACTTTAGAGCTACTTTCTGTTAAAAAATATTTTCGTTTCCGAGCAGTGTGTTCGTTGTTCGAACAGTCTGTTCATTCTTCGATCAGTATGTGGGGATTCAGTTTGTAAGCCTTCTACTATGCAAAGAAGGTTCTAGACAGAGGTGATTTCTGGGCTGTTTTATCCTGGGGAAGACGGGGCTGTGATACTGCTTGCACGTTTTTGGCCAGACTACGAAACGTCTTAAAGAGAGCGACATAATCTGCAACTCAACCCAAACAATTTTGGTAAAATTGTTCCTTATTTAATTTTCTGCAGCAACAGAATCAAAGATGAAAATGAAGAGATGAAAATCTGAATCAATAGACGAAAAGATCTAAATCAGAAATCTGAGCCGTCTCTCTCTCATCAAATTGTTCCTAGGTAAATTCCAGATCTAGAAGAACATCACCTTCAACTGATCGGAGGCCTCCTTCGTCGTCTTGTCCACGGTCATCTCGTTGTCTTATTCGACGTGTAGAAGAACAAATAGTGACGAAAATCGAACATCTCTTTCTCTCTCTCTCTCCTCAAATTGTTCCTAGGTTTTTTGAATCTCTCTCTCTCTCTCTCTCTCCTCAAATACGAAGGCCGGATGGACACAGGTTTTCTAAAATGTGTTTAGGTTAAAAGGATGTTATTTAAATTGCATTCTCACCCACTAAATTTTTAAATTTTCACCCTAGATGTTCATTTTTTTCTATTTTTGTTTCGAAATATTAAGTGAACATTCAATCACTTATTGCAGTAAAAAAAAAAAACTAGAGAACGTGAATATTCACATAACATTCACATTCACATTTGTTGATGGGTATTTTTTTTTTTAAAATTTGAAAATTGAAAACGTTCACATTTGTTGATTTAAATCTGGTACATTGTAAGGTTATATTTTGTAATTTTGTGAATATTCACAAAGTAGTCAATCATTTATATTGCAGTAAAATTTAACAAAAGGACGTGAATATTCACATAAACATTGTGAACATTCATAGCAGATCAATCAGTCTTTGTTAACAAGTATTAAATGTTTAAAAATAACAAATAAAAATTTGAATATTCATGTATTGATATGTTTTTACATAATGACATTTTATGTAAATTAGGTAAAAACGATGGTCAAAGAACATGACCTATTTTCTTAAAAAAAGAAAAATGAGGACTGGAAACCTAATTAAAGTAGTTGAAAGCCTTTTTAATAGATTCTATATCTTTAGAAGACTAAATAATAATTTTTCCAACATTAAAATGCCCCCACCAACATTAATATTTTCTCAAAATTATTTCGTTTTGCCAAGATGCAAACTCAGGTGTGCAAGGAGAGCATATGACATATCAAACATGCGATTGAAAATATCAAACCACTACTTGATAAGTACAATCTGCAAAATCATCGCAATTGTATCCCTCCTTCAATTCTCAAAACGAAAGTAATTGTATCTTATTTGCAAATACAACAATTGAGGAATACATGATGACAACCCAAATGTAGAACAAAACAGAAAGATAATATAACTAAATGTGATGTAGAATTCAATATGGTGTTAAATTCAATATGACTAAATGTGTGTGAAATTACACACATTTTGCAACGAATTCTTAAATAAATAAAAAAATCGCAGTATTAAAACAAAAAAATAATAATTAAAAATAACACATACAAAATGTAACATCATAGGAAAAAAAAAATTCACCACGTGTGATGTGACATTCATATTGTGTTGAATACAATATTGGTAAAACGACCCAAGTAAAAATAAAAATAGAATGATATCACAAATAAATGAACTATGGAATTCTACATGCACAATTTGTAATGAATTCATAAGACTAAATATTTATGGTATTAGAATTGAAAATTTTAAAATACTACGTGCACACAATATAATAGTCACTGAAAAAAATAAAATCACTGCATGAGACGTAGAAATTCAACATTGTGTTGACTACAACATCACTTGATAGTTATACACCATTTACATTCAATTTATAAACAAAAATCGAGATGAACATGACATAAACAATTGTTCATGGTTACCAATGCAATAGACAAAATTGGAATTGAAGATGACAAACAATTCTTTATTTTTCTCGACCATTAATTTATAAAAATTATATAAGCAGAAATCGATTAAAACAGAGAACATAACAATAAGACTTAACTTGGTTTGGACAAACGTCTAGCTAAGCTCACGACAAAACTGTTTAAGCAACATTGACATTATTTTCTCCCAAGAGCTAATGAAATATTGGTGACAACAACTTGGACTTTAAAGATAGCAGAGTGAAATTTGAACTCAAAGTTGTCATTTACACAAAATCTTATCGAAATTATGCACAATTATTTAAGGGAACGTACAACTCATTAGGATTTTGGAAAATATTCAGCAACATTAAATCCCAAAATGTGTGTAAAAATGTCTTCCAAAAGGTCTTATGTTGGATGTATGGATCCTTATGGAAATGGAAATATATTACGAGATTTAAAAATAATTAAGGCAGGTGTGAACGTTTGTTTTTGATGTCGAATTAGGTCTTCCCAGCAATTTGCCATAATTATAATTGGTTCACATACGCACCATAAATGGGCTCAAACAACCAGATTCGCATTACACTGTATTTATTCTTACAAACAAGAAACAAAGCATTCGATTCTCATGTCATCAAGAACAAAAAAACAGGAGAAGCCAAGATCACGATTCAGGTATAAATATTGGCTGAAATCTACATTCACTGTGTCACACATTGTGGTATACTTGTAATACTTGATCATTCATGACTGATTGAAAATAAAGTGTCGTTCAAAAAAAATTCTACTTGTATGATATAGGACCAGATCTCGACACCGCAAACCTAGGCAGTGGACTGGGACCGGTGCTTCCTGATGTTGAGCCTTCAGTGAACTTCGTTTTGCCACTCGTGCCATAATCTAACGGACCAGACCGCCTCACATTGCGATGCTTGCTTCGTAAGCTTCCACTATCAGGATCATAGAGTTGATCTTGGGTGCTGTGAGTGGACAATGCCTGAAAGTAACCTGAATCGTTAACACTAGACTGAGGAGTTGAATCACCCCGGGGATGATGCCTTATTACAGGAGAAGCATGTGCAGGTGATTGCCGAGGTGATACACTGAGAAGAGCTAGCGCAGTTGAAGGAGAATGGCCATAGTACTGGCTATATATTGACCGTAGAATGGCATAAGGAATATGAGCTTCAAGGGAGCTTCTGGGTAAGTATGGCGACATCTCGCAAAATTGGTCCAGGAAGATGAGCTTCGCCACAAGATTAGACCTATGGAGAAAGCCAATTAATTAGTTGCTTCCAGATTAGGACATTAACAGGTATTGTATCTTCAGCAAATGTCACATTGGAAGGCAAGTGGTAAGGCTACAAGAAGAAACCATACAACTGCATATCTCTATATACTAAAATAATGTATCAAACCATTTTCAACTTTTTTCTGAATTATTAAGAAAAACAAAGAAAATTCCACAAAATCAATATTTGTTATCAACAGAATTTCCACAAAATCAATATTTGTTATCAATTGATTTTTTATTTTATTTTTAAAATTATAATATTAACTTATCTCATATTTTATCTTTCACTTGAAATTTAATTTTCAAAACTAAACTACTTTATCTGTAACTTTTAAAATTTACAATCTAACTAAACTAGTTTTTTAATTTATATTTCTGTGCATGCCATGGGGTAACACTGATTTCTCCCTATAATACTCTTTAAAACAGTGGGGTATTTTAGTCCCTACAAGTTGAGGTGCAAGCTCTAAAGCGTGGGGCATAATATTTTCAAACAAAAAAAAAAGTAAAAAGACCACAAGGTTGTTAACTTGTTCAGTATTTATTGATCAAATATCAACTAGAATGAATAAATTAATATAGTTGAGTTCACAGAGATGTTTTTACTATGGAAAGAGAAATTTACAATGAAGTCACAAGAAGAGTGAGCCGAAGGAAATTGTAAAGAAAGATTTCAAGGGATGCAACAAAGAAAGAGGATTTATAGTTTTAGGGCTCTCACAAAGTGATTCGTAAATCTTCAGAGATTCAGTTACGCGCACACACACATATTCTAAAACATAAGATGCGAAAGCACAAAAAATGAACTTTTTAAGCCTCAATGTATTGCAACAGGGAAAAAAATGTATGCATTAAAGGGTTAGTTTCTTGCTCGTGAGACATAAGGCGTTTTTTTTTTTTTTTCTCAAACAAGTCCAGGGAGTACCTTTCGAAATACTGGTCGATATAGTATAATCTGTAAACTCGTTGCAAATACAATTTTCAGTATTAAACTGACTTATATAAAGCGGATATGAGGATTTAAATATAGATTTACATGTTCAGAAAGTAAGTATAGCAAAGATGAGGCGGTTAAGGAGAATGAGTGGTAAGGTAATAATTGATAAATTTCGGAAGGATGTTAAGGATAGTAATAGCACCGGGCAGAAGATGCAAAAAATCATTCAAGACGATATGACATGTACATAGAAGACTAGAAGAAGCATCAATTAGAAAGTGCAATTTAGTTCAAGTGGAAGATACGACAGGAGCAAGATATAGACCTAATAAAAATTAAGTGGGGAAAACAGGAATAACTTGAAGGTATTGAGATTGGTTAGAATATCTCTATGGCTTAAACAAATTGATGTAGCTGACTCCACTCAAGTGGCACAAAGGCTTTGTTGTTGTTGCCGTAGTTGTATGCTGCCTTAAATTTGAGGATTGGATACTGATGTTTATTGCCGGATTGGATACTGATGTTATCAATACATCCAAGCGTTTAACTTCTTAGTTTCCGCATAAAAAAGCACCAACACAAGAAATAAGTTCTATAACATGGCATGCTGGTGTCCATGTCACATGTTTAGCAGGCAATCCAGGAAAGAAAGACGGGTGAAATACTTAGAATTGTTAAGCTACATAGAGATGTGGCACAACAGTTGTAGCTGACAATGAAGATTTGATAGGCTGAACCGACAAACAGGAGTAGAAAGAATCCTTACAAGCTAGAAATACTTGTATTACATCTGCTAGAAACAGATCATGACCAATTGATAGTTCCAACTGATAAAAGGATATGCGCTTGTCAACTCTCATTTCTCAACAGTTGTCACAAGGGACCATCAATACCAAAAAAACACATCAGTATCCTACCTTTTGGTTTCACCCCAGGAATCCAGTATTATCCCAGCAGAAAATTTAATAAAGAGGTGCATTGTTGATTTTATGCTTGCTTCAGCTGGCAAAGGGTTCTGTATTTCAGGATCCATTGATTCCACAACATGACCATTTGAAAAGGACTGTCTCTGATGATGCTCCTTTTCCAGTCTAACGATTTCACTTCCTTCAATCACAGCACAGATGCACCTGCACAAAAAATTTACAGTGATAAATTCTCATCAATCAGGCATGTATCTAAAACCAGAGAAACAATGACTAATAAAGAATCAATTAACATAGGTATTCGAATGGATGAACTACAGTGAAATAATAATACCCACTATGAACCGGCAGTACCTATTTGATGGGAAAAAAGTGTTAAAAAAGATAGATCCGAGAAGGACATTGATCAAGCAGACCATACTAATGTTTTGGCATTCTGGCACCCGTCAGACAAGGCCAGCAACTACGAAGAATATGCAACAGATCAAGGTTTAAGTCCTCAAACCCAATGCTAGGGACACTTATATGCCAAACCTACAGTCCAACGCCAATATTTCATCTAGGTCCTCATTTAAAGGTTGAGATATTATCTTATGCAAGCCTACAAGCTATTTGCCCCACAGAGCGGTATTCCCACAACACAGAACTGTCAAGAAAGCATGAACTACATGCCAACTCATCATGTAAGGGTTGAATATGTGTGTGTGTATGTGGCTAGTCCTTCGAGTTAAGAGGGAGTGTCAACTAAAGTCCCTGATGTTCCATCAATCAAGTCCAATTACTAACTTCTATTAAACTAATGTACTACATCTTATGTGCATGTCACAAGTCATCTTTGGGAATGCGTTAGGGAGAAGTTTTCACCAATTGGAGCTAATTTCTGATAAATATAACCCTCATGTGAGGCTTAATTATGGTGTAAAAGGTGTAAGATACCCTTAACGATATGATAGTGGTGCATTTTTGTTAAAAAAAAAAAGTCCTCTCCAGTGCGCGAACAAATATAGCACGTGATGTGCACATCATTTGTCATCCATAAATTTTACAAAAATTGGTAATTGGACTTGATTGATAGAAGTTCAAACATTATGACTTAAATTGCGAAAACTGAAACATTAAGTACTTATGTTGATACAATCCAAAAACTTTAGGCACCAACTATATATTTGACCCTTTTAATAAGAGAAAGCAATAGAATATTTACCTTGCCAAACATTGGATGTTGTTGTTGAAGCCTCCAGTGTCAACATTGAAGGCAGCAGTATTCCAGATATTGGATGTCATGAAAATGGCAAATAAATAAGGTAAAAAGCTCCAGGAACCATCGTTTGTACCCCCAGCCTCTTCCAAAATTGATCTCACCCACTCGGAATCATGATCACCAACTAAACCAACTCCATTGGCCACTCTTCTGATTCTCCTAATTTCCCTCCTCTCAGGTATTCCATCAGGTAAATGTTTAGCTACCCCTGCTAGTAATGAATGTATAAGAGGTGCACCCTCTTCAAGTACAACACCTGCAGCTTCCGCTAGTAGGCAGTCAAAAGCTATGGCTTGACCAGCTTGAATACAGAATCCAACCACTGTGTCCAAGTCAATAATCTGCCCCATATTTGCTTCTCTTTCTAACCGATCTCCAGAATGCATGCTTCCAGCAACTGTCTCCAGCACCTCGCGATTAGCCCGCAATGATGTGTCAATACAATTTAAAAGCGCAGCCGTGTGTTCTTTCAGCATTCTGTCCAGCCGATCAACTCCATAGCCACCAAATATACGAACAAAGGCTTGCAACTCCCTGAGATTGGTCAGCGACTCAGCAAAGTATCCCCCAACTGGCCTGGTGCTCTTGAAGCATCTGTGGAGCGGTGCAAACAGGATCCCTGCACCAGAGATGTCCTTGACAATATTTTCAATATACCAATTACATATGGATTCAGCAGCTGACCCAGTATGCTGATCTGGAGCTTTCTCAAACAAATGCAAAGAAGAAACTGGTCCACAGAAGGCCTCTGTAAGTAAAGCTTCTCTGACACCCTGTGTTAAGTCCATGCTGACGTGTTGTTCTACCAAATGAACTATACTTGTATGTCTACGAATCAGCGATTCCAGAACAGAAGGCCTTTGAAGATCATTATCAGTTTTCAGTACAGCAAGCAGTCTCCTCTTGAAGTTCCCAAGGATACAATCTCTCATGTACTGCATGGAAATATCATGAGCATAGTGGAAAGAAGCACCGAACATGGATATTACAGTCGATATCTAAAAGCACTTACAATGTCAATGCAACCATTATGTGAGAAAAATAGAAACCATATGAGAATAATTATCAGATTTGGAAAGGTTAGGGGATAAAACTTTTTAGAAACGGGGCATGGGGTTTTGACAGTGATCAAATTAATTATTTATTTTTATTTTCATCTGGGGGGAGGGGGGAAGAGATCGCGTGAAAAGTCCAGCATGTCTCTTGCTTAGCAGCACGAATTTCTAATTTACTTGGCAAGAATGAAGAATGATATACCTCAAGCATAAAATCAAATAGTTTGTATGAACTGGATCATTTACATTCACACACAACAGGAATAACTGTGGCCTTGTCCCCAACACTCCAGAGCAGTTTAGGCTCATTCCCAATTTGAGATGGGGAGGAACACTGGGATTTTGGAAAGACTGGTGGTGTAAGTATTAGCCTTTTGGCTGAAATTTTCTAGTTAGCACCTCTAATAGAGATACATTGATCTACAATAATGTATGTGGCATTCGACTTTCAGAAAGAGTGAAAAGAGAATAACAAATTCACCTAGCCATAGGTTCATCCCGCTATAGTGAGTTGATGTAATCTTTGTGTGCAGTAGAATTGGTAAATAACTTGACTTTGAGCAATCAGATTCTTGATTTTCTTTTTCACAAAATTTCACGTGAGATTATTGTTTCTCACTCCACTTCACTTGACTTCACTAGACACATTATGTTGCATCTCTCCCAATTTATAATATCTGAGAAGAGCGAAATGGGTATATCATGAAAAATTCAAAACTCGATTTACTGTCCATGCCTACGCGGTTTAATTCTCACGCGGAATTCATTATTCACACATATTCCACAATTCACCATCAATGGATCCGCATACTATTCACGCATACAGCATTGTTCACGTGTGCGGCACTATTCACAAGTTCGAAAAATTAAGACAATACTAACACCCATTAATGAGGTTCGCCAACCACTTTGACACAATGTCAAAGAATAAGACTACTATACTCATGATTTAGGGTCCAACTCCCAACTCCCAACAATCTCCCACTTTGGAGGCTGAAACATGATTGTCCATAAATCTATCATCTCCAACTCCAACACCTTAGAGAAACTCTCTCTATCACAGTAATTTCTCTCTTGACCTGCCTCGAAGCTACCATTTGAGGCCAACAAAGATTACACACAACCTCAGTTTGCCAATTGTCATCGTCTTCGTCAACACGTTCGCAGGATTTTCTTGAGTATGGGTCTTCTCACGTGCAATCGAGCCTTCCTCCAACAAAGACCGAATGAAGTGGAACTTGATGTCGATGTGCTTTGTCCTCATGGAAAGTAGAGTTATTCACCAAGTGTATAGCACTTTAATTGTCGCTATACAACTTAGGATCCTCCTGAACTTGTCCCAATTCTTCCATCAAGTGATTGAGCCACACCATCTCATTGCACACTTCTGTAGCTGCAACATATTCCACTTTAGTTCTTGAAATGGCATCCACCTTTTACAACCGAGATATCCAACTTATTGTAGCACTACCAAGGGTAAAGATGTAGCCTATGGTGCTCAACCTGCTATCAATGTCGCCTGCAATATCTAAATCAACATATTCTCACACGCTAACAATGTTACCCCCATAACACAACGCCCAATCTTTGGTACCAACAAGATAATGAAAGATCCACTTGATCGCCCTCCAATGCTCCTTTAAGGGATTGCTCATAAATCTACCCACAGCTCCCACTGCTTCAGCAATTTCTGGACGCGTGCAAATCCTGCGTACATTAGGCATCTGAAGGCCAAAGCATATGGTACTTTAGCCATTTAATCACGCTTTCTCTGTCATTGGTGATTGTTCCTTAGAGAGTCTAAGGTGCCTAGCTAGAGGTGTACCAACTAATTTGGCATCTTCCATGTTGAATCTCCTAAGTACCTTCTCCACGTACTCCACCTGTGACAATTTCAAGATCTTTTTCTTGTCCCTGACTCCCTTTAAATTCGCATCCCAAGATCAGTTTTGCAGCGGCAAGATCCTCAATTGCAAATTTCTTGAACAATCTCCTTTTAAAACTAGAGATCACCGTCAAGCTATAGGCCATGCTCCTAGCATGTCAACTACATAAAAATGAAGAATCAATCTTTGTTTCCTTTAAGTAACAACAATAATAAGAATTGCACTAGCAAAAGCCATTGTTCTTCACGAAACGATAAAACTTCTTATACTACTGTCTTTGAGCTTGTTTCAAGTCATACAAGTTTTTTTTTTCAGCTTACCATTTGGTTGATACAATATAGATATCTTCTTCAAGATCACCATAAAGAAACGCAAACCTTCACATTCAACTGCTCTAGGTGTAGACCATGCCCCGTAGCTAAATCGAAGAAAAGATCTCGAAATAATCAATGCCAGCTTGCTGCTCAAAAACCCTTTACCACCAATCTTGCCTTGTACCTCTTGTTACCATCGTGTTCACCCTTCGACCTATAAACCCATTTGTTATGAACCGGTTTCTTTCTCCTTGGAAGTTTAGCTAACTTCCAAGTTTGATTTGTCAAGAGGAAGTCCATTTCGTCCCTCATGACAAACTCCCACTTGCCGTGTGTTTCCACTTGCAAAGCCTATTCATAGCAAGATGGTTTGCCATTAACTGTCAACGATAGATAATGTAGAGAAGGGGAATACCATTGTAGTGGTCTGAATTCTCGAGTAGATCTTCTCAAGGGAGCAGTTTATGGCTCTGGTTGATCTACTAGATCAACTTAGGACCTTTCTTGATTCTCACATCTCAAGTCATCCAATTCAACTATCTCCGGTTTTGCATCAATCTTCTTTTCTCCTCCAAGTTTGTCTTTGTACATAACAAACTCATTAAATTTCACATCCATGCTCCTAACAACTTTGCGCTTCTCAGAATCCCAAAGTTCATAACCAAAGCTGTCACCTGCATCTCCGAGACTGAGGATCAAGTTTGCTCTTATTCTATGCCTTGATGTGAACATACGCATCTCATCCAAACACCTTGAGATGAGAGTATCTCACCTCCTCCCCTATCCATGCTTCTTCCAGTAGCCCACCATCCAAAGATACGGTTGTCCTCAGTTGATCAAGTAGACAGTTGTGTTCACTGCATCTGCCCAAAACTTCTTAGGCAAGCCTGTGTGAATTCTCACGCTCCTGGCACGCTTTAGAATAAAATTGTTCATCCGCTCAACCACTCCATTTTGTTTGGGCTTCTTCGGAACAGCCTTCGACCTTCTAATGTCATTCTCACTACAAAATCTATCAAACTCTGTCACAGCATTCTTTGCCATTGTCTGACTTAAGGCACTTCAACTTGAGACCCATCTCGTTCTCAACTAGGGCTATCCACTTCTTGAACCCACAAAACACTTCATCCTTGTGTTTCATGAAGTAAGCCCAAAGTTTCATCGTTGTATCGTCAAAAAGCGCCACAAACTAGATAGGCCTATCAAGAGACCTACCCTTTGCCGATACCCAGACATCAGAGTGGACCAACTCAAGTCGTTCAATTTTAGGAGTCTTGGTGGTTTTTGTGAAGCTTACCTTTCTCTGCTTGCCAAAAACGCGATCTTCACAAAAACTGTCCTACGGAGATGAGGTTGTGAGTTAGACTGGGAACATGTCTAACATCCCATAACCTTAGAATAGAATCGTCTGCTTGGGTGATTTGAATGTCTCCCATGCCAATGATGTTGCAAGGTTCATCATCTCCCAAGTAAACCCCATCGAAGTTTCCCGGTATAGTTGTTCAATAAGTCCTTCCATGAAGTGGCATGAAATGAGACACCGGAATCAAATACCCACACATCATTGCAAGCATCCAACGAGAGTATAAGGGCATCTAAAGACTCCCCCATCAAATAGCCCAACCATCTCTTTGCTGTCTATCTCTTGCCTTCTTAGTCGATTTTGACAATTTCTCTTCTAATGCCCCTTTTGTCCACAATTCCAACACTCTGCACTCCTCTCCTTTGACTTCCCTCGTCTCTTCGGGGACTTGGAATGACTCATAGTGCCATCTTTCGTCGATTTTCTTCCTCCTCAATCTTCAATACTGTCCCAAAACTTTGGCTTAAGTCATTCATTCGAGTTGCCTCACTAATAATCGAAGTAACAACCTCTTTCTCTACCAACTTAGTAGGACCGACTCCGCTAGTGATCGATACAATCAAGTTGTCCCAACTATGGAAGAGATGAGAAAAAGAGCATAACTTCAATTTCTTCTACGAACGTTATTTCTACCGTCTCCAATTGATCGAGTCTTCATGTACACGGTGAAATATTCATAAACATCATGTTCTTCCATCTTTTTCCCGAAAAATTTTCGGAGAGTAAAAACTATGTTGTCGTCGTGGGAGTCTCATACATGCTCGCAAGGGCATCGATCAAATTCTATCGCTTCTCCTTTTTATTGTTACATAATACTGTGCTTGATAATGTAAGTCGAACCGTTCCCAACGACTTGCTATCAAGAACATTCCAATTGTCTTCTGACATATTTTTAGGTTTCTTTGTCTTTCCATAAAGCGGCTGCAATTGATCTTGCTGATACAAATAATATTTTATCTATAACCTCCAAAGGGCGAAATTGTCCCCATTGAACTCGTCGACCACAAACTTATCGCTGACCATTGTCAGGTTTTGAGAGTCGAAGCCTAAGCTCCGATACCAGTTTTTGGAAATGTTGTTAACCTCAACAGAATTCAAGTCATATTTGATGGTTTTGATGATCCAATTAACTTGGATGTTTGGTTGGACTAATGTTGTTATTGAAGATGTGTTTATAGGAAACTAGTCAGGATCAAAAGAAGACCAAGTTATTGAGTTGATAAAATGAGAAACATCCATGAATGATCAAGATGATATAAATGGAAGATATGATGAAGAACAATTTTCTGAAGAAATTTTTATATTTCTAAGGTAAACTAGCATTAACAATTATACTCTTGAGATAACCCGACTAAGATCACTCACTGTACATAAATTGATTTTATATGCTCATATGTGTTTAATTATGTGTTTAGGAGTCGTAAACAATGTTTTAAATGAGTTTTTATGAAAAAGACAGTTAAAATCGGTTAACTGATTTGAAAAATCAATCAATTGATTGTAAATGTATTTTGAAATTTGTCAAAACATGAAAACTTGCTCAAACGGTCAACTAAAAGGAGAAACGGTCAACTGAAAAATACAAGCTCCCTGAAAAATTGAGAAATGAGGGAATCAGTCAATCGATGGGTCGACTAATAGACCTAAAAATAGTCTACTAACTTGAGGAAACGGTTGATCGAGTGTTCTTCAAAACCGTTGAGAAAATGCTTCAAACATTGTGATAAGTCGACTGATTTGCTTGAATTTTTAAATTTTTGAACATTATTCTGAGATATTTTTACCTCGATATTTACGATTAAATATTTATAAATTACTTTTAAATAGTCAAATATTTTTAAATACCTGAAAATATTTTTTTCATTTGAAAATGTGGGCTTTACTGAAAATGCGTTCTAGTCCTTAAATTTTTCGATCTCATAATTTTATCGGTAAAATATTTTGAATTATTTTGGTCGATGAATTTGGACCGATTTCAAGAGATATTCATTGTCAAACTAGCCGTTATTGTTTAGGTCAACTATTGAGGGTTTAAGGCAGAATATTTATGATGTATCTCACCTAACTAGCCGTTAGAGCCTTTCTTTGAAATCCCTTTTAATTGACCTGCGTTTTCTAGATTTAATCAAGGAAGAAAAATCATAATTTGTGAAAAATTCTTGAGTTTTAAACGTTTGAAAGATCTAGACCAAAAGCGTGTGAAATCATAGCTGGAAAATCATTTATTATCTTGAAGGAATCTGTGAAAGAAGATCGTCTTGAAAGCCGAGTGCATTTCTCAAATTATTTTACAAGAACTCTAGGGTAAATAATTCTTATTTATATTCAAGATCTATCAGTACTAAATCTGTGTGCTCAATTTTGTGCTTAAAAGTTATCTGAATATCTACTATATTTTGAGCTTGTGTACATCTTACTCTCCCTAATCCCTACAATGGAGGAAGCCATCGTGCACTGGGCTGCCCTTTTATTGTCAAAAGAATCTGTGTTATTTTGTTTACCTGATTCTGTGTTTAATTGATATAAAATCCAGATTTATACTTTCACGAGTTTTAACGTAATTATCTATTGAATCGTGAACACAATTCTATCACCTAGATTGGACTATCAATTGAGTTTATTTCTGTTAGTGTTAGTAGAAACTCTTTGTGAGAAGAAAGATAAATTTTTTTGCATTTGTGAGGATGTAGCCAGAACCTAAGTGTAAACCTAATCTGAATTGTATGGGTTTGATTCTTACCTATGAAAATAATCAAAGTGGATTTTTAGTGGATTGAATTCCTTGCAAGAGCTCGGGGAAGTAAATATAGGCAAGAGATAGTTTGTCAAACTACTGTAAAATATCTGTCAAGTTTCTCTATCCCTTACACTTTGTGTATGCACTAGATATAACGCTTCCGTATTTAATTAAAATTAAAATCTCCTAGGTTTAATTAATTGAATTAATTTTTAAACTACCTAGTTCACCCTCCTCTTAGTAGGTCTTTGGGCCAACAAATGACTTGAATACAATAAACAATCGTATTATTTTATTAATCATACAATATGATACTACATATAAGAAAATTTAGGGACTAAAAAAGGTAACTAACTAATGACAATTAACTATTTTTTTAATCTGTATATTTGACTTCCTATATACAAACAACCAATCAAATAATTAATTAATCAATTATTCAATTAATTATTCCAACACTCCCCCTCAAGTTGGTATGAAGATATCTTTGATTGTCAGCTTGTAAACTAGATAGTCGAATCTCTTCTCCGATAATCCTTTTGTTAGGATATTTGCGATCTGTTCAGTAGTTGGTACATACGGCATACATATTTGTTCACTCTCAATCTTTTCCTTAATGAAATGCTTGTCCACTTCCACATGTTTTGTCCGATCATGTAGCACCAGATTGTGAGTGATTGCAATGGCTGATTTGTTATCATAGTAGACTTTCATAGGTGCTCGATTGGACATTTTCAACTCTTCTAGTAATTTGTTAATCCATAACACTTCACAGATGCCGTGAGCTACAGATCTGTACTCCGCTTCTGCACTGCTTCTGGCTACGACATTTTGTTTTTTGCTCCGCCATGTGACTAGGTTCCCACCAACAAAAGTACAATACCCAGATGTTGATCTCTTGTCCGTGATGTTCCCAGCCCAATCTGCATCAGTATATATCTCTATCAGTTGGTGGCCACGTTTTTTATACAAAATTCCTTTTTCGGGTGTACCCTTCAAGTACCTCAGGATCCTATAGGCAACTTCGAAGTATTCTTGTCCCGATGAGTGCATAAATTGCCTGACCATGCTTACCGTGAAAGTTATATCCGGACGGGTATGTGATAAGTAGATTAACCGCCCCACTAGTCTTTGATATTTTTCTCGATTTACCACTGCTTCAGGTTCGGCCGGTTGTAGCTTCTCATTCAGTTCGCTTGGAGTTTCGGCAACTTTGCACCCGAGTAGCTCTATTTCATTCAGTAGGTCGAGTACATACTTCCTTTGACTTATAAATATGCCTTCCTTTGATCTAGCAAATTCCATTCCAAAAAAATACTTCAACGGACCTAGGTCTATGATCTCGAAGTCATCCGCAAGTTTCCTTTTAAGTCTTCCCAACTCATCACTATCACTTCCAGTTAATATAATATCATCTACATAGACAATTAAAATGACAATCTTACCATCAATTGAGTATCTATAGAATATAGTATGATCTGCTTGGCTTTATTGATAACCGTGACCTTTTATAGTGGTTCCAAAGCATTCAAACCACGCTCTAGGAGACTGTTTTAGGCCGTATAGTGACTTCTTTAGTTTGCACACCTTTCCTTGTCCTATCTTTTTTATAAAGCCTGGTGGTAAACTCATGAATTCTTCCTCCTCCAAGTCTCCATTTAGAAAGCCATGTTTTACGTCTAATTGGTGTAGTGGCCAATCAAGATTCACTGCTAGGGACAATAGAACCTAAATCGAATTTATTTTAGTAACTGGAACAAACGTTTCTTGGTAGTCGATCCCATATGTCTGAGCGAACCCCTTAGCCACGAGTCTTGCTTTGTACCGTTCTATGCTTCCATTTGCCTTACACTTGACTGTGAATACCCACTTGCACCTGACTATCTTTGTATCTTTTGGCGAATCAATTATTTCCCACGTACCACTCCTTTTAAGAGCATTCATCTCTTCCAAAACTGCTAGTTTCCAACCTAGATCACCTAGTGCTTCCTCAATGTTCCTTAGAATAAACAGATTAGTAACTTTAGAAGTAAAGGCTCTATAAGGTTCGGAAAGTTTTGAGTAGGATACATATCTAGATATGAGGTGATTGGTGCAGGTTCTGACTCATTTCCTGATGGCTATAGGAATATTGAGATCTGAAGTAATACTGGAGTGAGAAGGTTCATTAGGAGGTGGTAAAGATGTAGGATTAGAGCTGACAAAACAAGTAACAGGTCGTGTAACAGGTCATTACACGATAACACGATACACGATAAGACCCAAACACGAACACGATACGATAAACATATCGTATCAAACTACCCAAACACGAACACGATACGAAAATTATCGTGTTAACACGACACGACACGATAATTTTTCGTGTCACACGAAACCTAACAGGTAAATACGACACGATAAGACCAAATAAATTTCTATTATACATTAACCTATCTATTACACGTTAATCCATTACAAGTTAATGGCCTGTTAACCTGTTAAGTTGACTAAATGAGTAGGGTTAGGGAAATGTGAATATCTATATTAAGTACTAAATTATAATATTTGATAATTTGGGGGGTGTAAAAATAATTTATTAAATTAACGGGTAACCTATTAGATTTCAGGTGATCGTGTAACCTGAATACACGAAATTCTTATAGTGCCTTATCGTGTAACCTATTGGGTTATTAGGTCAACCTGATAATCTGCACTATTTCTTATCGGGTTATCGGATCTGACACGATAACGACTCGATACCTGATAAGCAAAACCTAGACCTAATAATTTCATGTCGGTCTCGTGTCATGTTATCGTGTAAATACCTGGTTTGCCAGCCCTATGTAGGATTACTTGGATGAGAGGGTTCATTGGGAGATGGCAGAGAGATAGGATTACCTGGATCATTGCTTGGGGAGTCGGATTGACCTTGTGCTAGAACGATAGACTGACCTATATTCTTCTTTGTACCTTTCGAGTATAAACCCGTAACTCAGTACGTGATCATGGTATTTCTTCATCTGTTCGTGAGGGGATTATGCTTGGCACTAGTATACTAGTAGGGATCCTTCTTTGTTTTTCAATATTTTCATCACTTGTTTTTTACTGATTAGGAGTAAAAATGTCTAAGACTGTGGTAGGGAGAGGATTATCAGTGACCCAAAAATTCCCTTCCATTAGATTCTCCCCCTGAAGGGGATTTTTGTCAAAGAAGGAAACATGTTCCAAAAACGTGACATTCATACTCACATGATTTTTTTTTTTTTTTTTTTTGTGGATTGTAACACTTATACCTTTTTTCATGTGGTGCATAACCGATGAAAACACATTTTTTTTACTCTAGGATCAAGTTTAGATAGAAATTGGCTAGGAAGATGAACATAGGAGGTGCAGTCAAATACTTTAAGATGCAAGCCAGCTGATATCCTAGAAACTGGAAAATGTATTTTGAAATTATCAAATGGTGTGGTGTAGTTTAAAATACGTGTAGACATGCAATTTATTAAATGTGCAGTTGTTAAAATAGCATCGCCCCACAAGTATTTTGGAATATGCATAGAAAACATGAGTGCACGTGCAACTTCGAGTAAGTGTTTATTTTTCGTTCAGCGATGCCATTTTGTTGGGGCGTGTCACGACATGTGGATTGATGTAAAATGCCATTTGTTTTCAAAAAACGGTCTAAACATTCGTTGAAATATTTTGTTGTATTATCTGTGCAAAGAATGTTAAGTTTCATTTGAAATTGGTTTTCGAGCATAATGCAAAAATCTTTAAATAGAGCTTCTATATCAGATTTTGCACGCATCAGATATATCCAACATAAACGTGTGTAATCATCAATAAATGTCACAAACCATCTTTTTCCAAATAGTGTTGTGATTTTTTATGGACTTCATACATTGCTCTAAATTAAATAGAAAAGTTTGGATGCACGATATGGTTTTGAAATATAACAAGTACGATGACTTTTTGCAAACAAACAACTTTCACAATAAAAAGAGGAACAATCCATATTCTAAAATAAAGTTAGAAACAAATGTTTAAGATATTGAAAACTTGGATGTCTTACTCTAAGGTGCCAAAACATGATTTTATCACGGACAGACGTAGAACTCACACCACTGGGGCCGTGAGTTGTTTTATTCCTTAAGGAGTTATCATCGAAGTAATAAAGGTCATCCATCAGTCTAGCACTGTTAATCGTCTTCCCCGAGCGCTAGTCTTGAAATAAACATTGGGATTCAGAGAACATGACATGACAATTAGAATCTCGCAATAGTTTACTTACAGACAAAAGGTTACAGGTAAGTTTAGGAACATGAAGGACAATTTCTAGATTAATACTATCAGAGATTTATTTGGCCTTTTCTTGCAATGGGTGAGAAACTTGCGTCTGCAATCCTAATTCTTTCATTACCAGAACTCGGTGAATAGGTATTAAAAATGTGATAAAAATTTGTCATATGATCAGAAGCACCTGAATCGATAATCCAAGGCGCTAAATTTAGGGAACAAGAAAAAGCTCTAGAGTTGTTACCTGTTTGAGCTAAGGAAGCATTAGGAGTACCAAATGATGGATTGGTAGCCAGCAGTTTTAGGAGTTGATCAATATGCTCTTTTTTGAATGGAGTGGTTGCAACTTCATGCGTGGAAGGATACAGTTGGTTAGATTTTTCTCCCGACTTGTTACTCTTCAAATTGGCTGGTTTCCCATGGATTTTCCAGCATGTTTCCTGTGTATGACGTGGTTTGTTGCATTAGTCGTACCATATACGAGGGTGTTCCTCTGCTTGGCATTAAAACCTGTTGGAGTTAGCATTAGCTGTAGCCAAAGCAAACTGATCAATTGGAGCAGCTGTAGGACCGATAACCTGTGGCTTGTTGAGCATAATGTTCCGACGAGTCTCCTCCCTTTGTACCTCCGAGAAAACCTCATTGATTGAGGGAAGAAGCTGGCGACCAATGATTCGTCCCCTAACTTCGTCAAGTTTCGGTTTCAGCCCTGCAAGGAACTGAAAGATACGATCATCATCCACTAACTTCTTATAGTGGTTATAATCCTCGGTCGAATGCCATTCATGATCGTCGAACATATCCTGATCCTGCCATATTCTCTTCAATGAATTGAAATACTTGATGACACCGTCTTCGCCTTGACGAATATCACGGAGTTTTAAAGTCAACTCATACTTTTGAGATTGGTTTCTCCAGTCAGAATACATCTGATTGACATTGTCCCACAGTTCCTTCGCCGTGGGATATCACATGTAGGTGGAGCTAATTTCTTCATCCATAGAGTTCACGAGCCACGTCATAACCGTGGAATTTTCAGCATCCCAAGTTGTATGCAGCGGATCTGTGGTGTCGGGCTCCTTTGTATCACTGATTAGATATCCTATCCGTCCTCTTCCATGGATATACATTCGCATCGATTGAGACCAGCGCAAGAAATTGGTTCCATTAAGCCAAACAGAGGTAATCTAGATGGAGTGGGATTCTGAAGGGAGATTCTTTGGTTCGGTAAGTTGGCTAGACCTTGGGGTGGATTCCGAGGTAACGTCAGACATGATGAGAATCGTCGGGTTGACCTTCAACGAGCTAATCACGCGAGACAAGGGCTTGAACTGCAATCGAACTAATTTCGCAAGATCTGAACTGCAATCGAAGCTGCAATTGAACCTCACGAAATGCAATCGAGTTGTAATTGCAAGATCTATTTTGTACAAATCTCGCGAGGGTAAGTTTGCCGGCTACTAGGACTCCGGCGAGGCTGTCGGCGGCGAATAGAGGACCGACGAGGCTTCGTCGTCGGTTGTAAAGGGCCGCGAGTGTTTGTCAACGGCTGTAGGGAACCGGCGAGTGCTGTCGACGGCTTGGGGAGGACCGATAAGGCTTCGTCGTCGATTGTAGAGGGTCGTGAGTAGTCGCGGTTGTAAAGAGAGTTCGTCGTCGGTTGTAGGAGAGCCTTCGGTCGTCACTTGGCTATAAAAAGTGTCGGCAAACCTTCGTCGGTTGTTGTAGGAGGCCGGCGAAGGTTGTCGACGGCTGTAAATGGCCGGTGGCGGCAACGGTCGTCAATGGCTCGTAAAGGGCTGACGGCTGCAAATGAACAGTGGCTAGGGTTTTGTTTTTGCTCTAATGCCAACTTGAATACAATAAACAATCGTATTATTTTATTAATCATACAATATAAGACTACATATAGGAAAATTTAGGGACTAAAAAAGGTAACTAACTAATGACAATTAATTATTTTCCTAATCTATATATTTGATTTCCTATATACAAGCAATCAATCAAATAATTAATTAATCAATTATTCAATTAATTATTCCAACAAAATGTCATTGTTTCATTCCAATACCATATGTACGGCCCATATTTATTACAAATAACATGCTGACTACAATGGTTAAGCCATCCCATTCTTTCATTATTCATTTCAATTTAACATGGTATCAAAGCACGTCGAAATGGGAAAATAATCCCATAGGTGTGTTCTTCGACTTTTTTTTTTTTCCCATTTCCCTGTCTACATTTTCTCATGCACACAACAAAAAACGAAAAAGTTTATCCTCAAAGCCCTATCCTTCGCAAGTAAACCTCACATCCAACCATGATCAAGCCAGATTCAGGCCCGACCAAGCATGATCCAGCCCCGCCAGAACTTCTCCAGTGCTTGTCGACCAATTCCGACCCCATCGCCAGCCACTTCCGATCCCATTGCCACTGTTCCCAGCGTAGTTCGGTCCTGTTCCCAGCCTCGTCCGGTCCTGTTCAGCCTCATTGCAACTCAGACATTGCTGCTTTGGCCTCCCAAAACTTTACAGCTGTCCAGCATACCTCACCTGAATCTTGCCGCCACTCCCAAGCCACCAAAGGCCGTGATTGCTTGAACCCTCCAACGCTTTCATGGTCAGCACAGCACGCAATGGATTGTTGGTCTGAAATGGGAAGTCCGTCTTCTTGAACAGTGGTAGGAGGCCTACTGCAAAGTTCATGGAGTTTCTACAGTTATATGAGAGGTGTTCTGGGCAGCTGGTCAACATTCAGAAAGGCCACCATATTGCCTCTTCTTACATGACTACCTCTAATATTAATTGGGTCCTTGGAGGGTGAGTTTCCTTTTAATTATCTTGGCCGCCTCTTTATGTGGGGAAGGAAAATGTAGTCTTTTTTGGAACAGATATTCAGAAAGATATCGGAGGGATGGCAAAGGAAGCTACTTTCTGCTGGGGAAAGGTTAAAATTGATTAAAAATGTGTTCCAAAACATCTCCACATACTTATTCAGGGCAATCAATCCTCCATCAAAGGGTGCACATGCTATGAAAGATTGTTTGCTAGCTTTTACGGGGATCTATGCAAGGCCAGAAAAAGCCGCACTGGTGTAGGCTTCAGAACAGATTCTGATATGGTGAATGCATTCAAAGCTAAATTATAGTGGGGATCAGACACGGTCAAACTCTCTGGGCACAGTTTGTGGAGGGAAGTACATTGCTGAAGGGCAATGCTCCAAATACCAGAAATATGCTTACCAAAGCCATAATTTGGGCTAGTCTCTTTGAGGTAAAGTTTTTGCATGAGATTTCCTTTTCGATGAGTGCAGACTCAAAGGATAAGTATGTTCATGTTATGCTCAGCTCAAGAGGATGGGATTGGGATCAAATTGCTGCCCTTGTGCCTCAACAGTTGCAGAATCACTTCCATGCTTTGAAAGCTCTGGGAACCCAATGTGAAGATAGATGGTTTGGCAGCCTGCAACTTCCAGGAAATTCACTACCATTTCAGGTTGGACGACCCTCAGACAAAGGTGGCTGATCCTTTCTCTGCAGCAATTTGGAACAAGTATTTGCCCATCAAAGTGTCCATTTTCATGTGGAGGGCTATAATGAACATTCTTCCTGTACATAACAGGATCCAAAGGAGGTGTATCACACCGGTGTCTAGATTTCACCGCTGTTAGATCACAATTTGGACCTAGGGGAATTGGCTCAGACAGTATGGAGATATTCCGGGCTTGATAATGGGACGGATACTCGTTAAAATACTATGTTCCCTTACCAGAGTTAAGTATACTGATTTTTGGTTTCCAACTATTTTTTAAAAATCTTTGAACAATTTTTCCACTTCAGATTTTTCGTTCATCAAATAAACCCAACAAAATTGGGTGTGATCATCTATAAATGTTACAAACCATTTTTTCCCAACACATTAGTGACCTTTAAAGGGCCCCACAAATCACTATGAATTAATAAAATGATTTTGAAGCACGATAGGGTTTTCAGAAATAAGTAGCACGACGACTCTTTTATAAATGGCAACTTTCAATTGAACAGATGAACAATTCAATTTTTTAAACAAACCAGGAAATAAATATTTAAGGTAGGAAAAACTAGGATGTCCTAGTATAAGATGGCAAAGTATTATTTGTTCAACAACAGAAATTGAACTCATTCTACTAAAGCATTGAGCTTTTCTATTACTGAAGGAGGTGTCATCAAAGTAGTAAAAAGACTACCTATCATCCTTGCACTACCAATCATCTTCCCCAAGTTCTGGTTCTGAAACTCACAGTGAGAATTAGAGAAAATAACACGACAATTAGAATCTTTGGACAATTTACTCACGAACAAAAGATTACAGGCAAATTTAGGAACATGGAGAACAGATTTAAGATCTATACTCTGAGAAATTTTTATTAGTTCTTTCCCTGCAACAGATGAGAAGCTACCATCTACAATTTTGATTTTTTTTTCATTACGGGGCAAGGTGAATAATTTGTAAACAAACTCATCAAACTCAACATCGAGGGCAGCAACAAATTGGTAAATCCGATGGTCTTCCACTATCTTCTATTGCAGTTGCAGTCCTTTGTAGATTTGCATTCGTAATTATTGAATAGATCTAGGTCTACCACAACTGTTTCAATGCGTTGAAGTACATGTTGACGTTGGCTTCTCCTTGTTGGATCTTACCAAATTTCAGAATCAATTCATAAACTTGGGACTGATTGCCCAGACCAGAGTACATCTGGTTAACGTTGTCCCGGAGTTCTTTCATGGTTGGATAACACATATAATTGGTGTTAATGTCTTCATCCATGGAATTCACGAGTCACATCATGACCATGGAGTTTTTCTGCATCCCAGGTGACATACGTCGGATCCTCCCTTGTTGGTGCCTTCTTATCTCCAATCAAATATCCGAGTTTACCATGCCCGGAATGTACATGCGAACAGATTGAGACTAGCTCAAAAAGTTGTCTCCATTCAAGAGAATGGTGGTGATCTGAACAGAGTGTGATTCAGCGATTTTTTACGGGTTTCCAGAAGAAATAACATCAGAAGAAGAGTTAGATATGGTGAACCAAGGAGGCGTAAGCGGCGACTCCTAGTTTTTTTTTTTTTTCTTTCTTTCAAATAGAGTCAGCGATCATTTCTGCTCTGACACCATATTAATAGAGTATTTAGTATATTGACTCAATGAATAAAGAGCTGTACACATTTCCTGTTTATAAGAAAATACAAGGCATAAAATCAGGGACTAATTAGCAATTAAATCAGCTAACCTAATTAAAACTTCCCTAATTTACAAGAGTTGACTAATTCTTTATTTACAGCCATGAAACACCCACTAATATTCGGAAATCCCCAAACAATCAAATCCTCCAAATCTTCTATTTTCCACAACTACATCTCAGGTTCCGCCTAGGTTCTCCTAAAAAAGGAAAGATAAAAGTAGGAGTGCAATCTAAAATAAAAAGGGAAGGTAAAGGTGGCATATACTGAGAGACAACCCTCACAATTTAAACATCATGAAGTAAAAATCACACTGAGTACGAAACTTAGAACCGCTTACCTCCCTCAAAACAAAGACATGGTTTAGAACGCAAATAGGCTCCATATCGTTCAAAACTGAGCAGAGATTTGTCAACCTCTGCATTGCGGCTTCCAACCTGTTGTCCACACAAAAAACTTAATACCCAGAAATCATCATAAAATTTCCACAGAATAAGAAAATACCCAAACAAGACTAAGCTACCATACATTTTGATAGAATTAGTATTTTCAGGATAACTTTCGTAGCCTGCCAAATGAAAACCAGACACGCCTTTTGGAGATTTTAATGAAGGCGTTGAAATTCTGACCGTCAAATTCATGAGAGTAGCTGCCTGCTCTGGGAGAAGCTGAAATTTATAATAGTTAGTTTTGTGAATTGCAATTACATTTCCTAGTTGCCAAGTTTAAAAGCATGAAAAAGAAAACCTGCATATCGAGAGACCCGAATCCTCCATCAGAGTCAAGAATATTGATTAATCCCTCCAATCCTCCCATGATGGATTCAATGAGGGACTCAACATACAGAACCGCATCGCGACCAATTTTAGTCATCTGTATTTAATCATATAGCATTTTTTCAGTTTCATGCTGACACTTCGGGAAATTGAGATTGAAATATGGTCGTTAGACCCGCGGACAGGCTATAAACATTAATGTTCATCAGGAATTTATAAAAGGCATCTATGAAGAGTAACAACCATCATTCAAAAGTCTCCGTGTTACAACAACTTAACAACTAACCTTTAATATTAAAATGAAAACACATCATACTTAAAAACTTGGGTGTTAATTTTAGAGCGAAAGTGATGTACAACAATAAATATAATAAGCAACCTCTGCTTATAAAAAATAAAAAATTAACACAATTTGTGTTATATATAAAGGACTAGGACTAACTCCTAGGAAGGTCAAGCAAATCTGAAGGCAATACAATCATAGTATAAAATATTATTTTTGTCTACCTTAGTCATGAATGGAAAACATTGATAAGGTAAATTATATCACATGCTTCTATAAGCATGAAAATTATGTGACGAATAAGACAAGTTGATCAAAAACCTCTTCTGGAACTATAGCAGAAGCGCATTCTGAAAAACTACTAGCAACTCCGAGCCATGCACAGCAATGCTGAGGACGCCCTTCAGGTCCAAACATGGTGTTCCTGAAAACCTGTTTCACTAAATTATGTTCATATAGGGTCTGCAGTTTAGGGTTATGTTTGACTTTGGATATTGTAATTAAAGCTACCTAGAGGAGACAATTTCTACGAAAACCAGGGAGCAAGAACTTACGGTTGTAAGATGCTGGTGATAGAAGTAAAGTTTCTTCAAACTTCCATGCTTAGATATTTGAGACTCAAGTTCATCAACATATCTGCCATGCAAACAGATAAGGACATTAGACAAACAATGTGACTCTGTGTGAAAATAGAACTACTATAGTTCACTAACGGAGCCCTGGGGGACTAATCACAGCATTTATTACGATGACATCATATATGTGACTATCAAAAATGATACATAACAAACCTAACTAGACATGGAAACTCCAAAAGGAAACACACTCGAAACAAAATGAGAGAAGACAAAATGCATTGCCAGCACTTATGAAATGAAATGCTGCTTCCCATTCCTAGAAAACTGCAAAACTTCGTTTTTCCATGCACATAAAATGCATGGAATTGTTTTCATCAGTGGATAACCCCACGGGAACATGCATATCGATGTCAAAACACATTTGAAACAGGTATCCATCCATGGTTAGTGCAGAAGTCACCAGGCACTTTTCCATGTCAATATGTTTCAAACAGGTTTACACAGCGATAATTGAATTTTCCCGAACTAAAACCCTGCTAGAATTCCAAAAATTCAAAAGAATGCACATGTTAAGCCCTTTTGCCCCTGCTACATGATCATAATGTTGTTTATAAGTACGTCGGTGCTAGAAGTTGTTTATCCGATGTGCAGCAAAGTTGGCATGATTTTCCCACTCTTTCTAAACAAAAACTAAAATAAAAAATGAATAGAAGAATAAAAAATAGGGTGATTGAATTGGAAATGAATGCTTCCACATTGTGTAAACATAGAATGGACAGACATCAAATTTCCGCTAAATATACCAAAGAAAAAAGTTCATGGCAACAAGTCTCATTGTAGGACTTTACTGCTTAATAAAATTCATCAGAACAGTTATAATGCCTTAAATTCCATGACTGTGTGGCGCAAAATTATCCTTCGCCCATTCAAACGGCATTCAATTCCTAAAATCATCCGAAAACAAATATTGGCCACAATTTAGGAAATGAAAATCACAACAAAAAATCAGAATTTTGAATTTAGAAGAACCAAAATTGAAAGATAATATTGCTTTAACTTTCTATCTAAAAGATACATGATATTGGTTTACCAAAAACAATATTTGGATCAAACTAGAAAAGATGTATTAAAACAAGAAACAATTAGCAATTAGAATGGTAACCAAATTATATTTTTTGGCGGAGGGGATGTATGAAACTCTATTTGTGACCAGAGAAAAAATCCATTCTTTAACCACTTGAGTTACACCTTGGTTTCCATTTTTCATATTTCTTGAGCTTGATCTAAAGCACATACATATTTCTCTGCAGTGATTAACCGGAGACAAATGTGCTCAAATCCCTCTAATGATTTTCTAGAGAATCTTCTTTATCTAAATTCAAGAAGAGAGAAGAAAGGAGAGACTTTTGAGAAATTCTCTAGCTAAAACTCAAAACATAAGAAATAATAGAGAATTCTATTGACATAAAAAAATCGAATGAGAAAGAAGAGATTGGCACACAACAACCAACCGCCCACAGAAGATTTCTTTAGCATTATAATTGCATAAGAGAAGATAAGAGAGGACACCACCATTATAAAGCCATCAGATATTTCTCAAGATATAAATAGAAAGGGAACGGGAAAGGGAGAGAGATAGAGAAAGAGAAGATAAAAATACAATACAGCCACCATCCGCCCAAAGAAGATCCTCTGGGGTATAAACAAAAAGAAATGAGAAAAGAGAGGACGAGCCACCACCATCACAAGCCTAGAGATGATTATAAACAAAAAGAGAGAAGAGATGGAAGAACACACTACCACTACAAGAAGCCCAAAGAAATTCTCTAGTAGTACACAAAAAAAGAAAAGAGAGCACGCAACAGGAACACTGTAAGCCCGGATAAGATTCGCTGGGAATTAACGGAAAGGGGGCAAAAGAAGAGGTGCACCACCACATCACATCTCCAGGGTTGGGTATAAACAAAAAGGAATATAGGAAGAAAGAACACAGCACCACCACTACCAGTTGCAATAAATTTCTCTAGGGTATAAACATAAAGAGATCAGAGAAAACAAAGACATAACACGAGCAACATAAGCCCAAAGAAATTTATCAGATGAAAAATAAAACACCAAATAATGAAACTCAAGAAAAATCAAAGAAAATAACAGAAGAAAAGGATAGAAAACAAAGGCAAGCAAGCATATATAGTGAGGAACTAATCAAAAAGGTAAACTAAACCACAAATAAATTAAAAACACAACAGAATATTCAGGGAAATATTTTTTGAAATATGCATGTAACTTCTTAATTCTTCTGGGTAAAGACAAACAGAAGTCCTTCTTGGGATGATATACTAGTAAAATATGTAACTCCTTAATGTAAAGCTCGATTAGAAAAAGTAGAATGGCTTGTAGATTCTTGGTAAATTGTAAACCAACGAAACTTGTGCTAGAGACAAAGTTCGGGTAGAAAAGACACCCAACTAACTAAGGCCAACTGCCAAGGTACCCTTTGGCATTTGATTGAGGTTTCTTCTTTTCTAGTTTTACTCCATATAAATAGGATGAGAATTCTGTTTCAGTTCTGAAGTATTCTAAGAACAAAATTGCATTTAGGAACGATAATTATTCTTAAAATGTTTTTATAATTTCTCAAAAAAAAACAAAAAAAATGTGATTGGTTGCAACTAAGCTTGGATCATTTTTTTTATCATTTTTTTTTTTGTACACACAAACACAGACACACACACACACACATATCTGTATATAGATATGTGTGTGTATGTGTGATAGAAAGAGAGGGGAGATGAGAGAAGAAGATGAAGATGTCAAGTGGTGATTGTGGAACGGCATAGAGGTGGACAGCGTCGACGTGGGTGGTGGTGGCCGATGTGGTGGTGGTTCTCAACATTTATCCTTATCAAATAGACTGAGAATAGTTCTGTGGGAGTGAATAGCAATCAAGATTTTTTTATTTTTCAAATTCTTAAGGAATTCTGGGATTACTCCCAAAATGTTGAGTATTTGGGAACAGAAACATGTTTACCAAAACACGTTCCTGTACATTAATCCCAAAATTCTAGGAGTAGAAACAGAAATCAGGGAGCGAAACACGACAAACAGGGGGCCTTAGGGGCTAGATAGATTTATCTTGCCTCCTAGTCTTTATTCATTTTTGAGATCCTAATCACACTTCAAATCATTCACAGTCTATTATAATTTTCCAGCAATCAGCAATCAAACTTGACTAGCAACGAAAGTGAAGAATAAGAGAGTGCACCTCGACCAATTGTATGCAGCATTTCCTTCAGACAATAAGCCTTCCTTTCCAGTAGACACTGTAGCTTTTTCCAAGTGTCTAATGTTTATAGATGATCGAGCAGAAGTGACAATCATCAGTACTGATAACCAGTCTTTGCGTAACTCCTGAATGATAAACACAAATTTAATGACAGAAACGACAAGAACCACCACCAACAGCAATTAAAAAAATAAAAAATAAATTGCACAAAATCCAAATTATGGATGCATGGAAAAACAGTAAATATACTATAGAGAACACTTTCTCAGCAAGCATGGCAGATTGTTTATTGCAATAAGAATAAACCATAAACGCATAATCCCCCCGGTCCAGTTTGGTTGTCAAATTATCATGTTTCAGAAATTATCTTGTCTGTGATTGACTGACTTGTATAACTCTCTATTACATATGATTTAATCAAATTTACGTCATGTTTGGTTGAATAAAGAAACATGAAATTGTTTTAGTTTAGATAAATTTTATATTTAAACTAGAACCAAAATGAAAAGCTAGTTTTTTTTTCCCCAACCAAACACCAAAATATCACAATTCCTACACTGAATAATTTGAAAATGGTACAATGTGTTAATCGAAGGACAACCAAATGGGCCCTAAACTAATAAAGAAGTTAACATTATTGTAAGAAAAACTAGCGTTACAGATGGTGATGTGTTTCGGACTCGAAAAGTTTGGACAACAAATGCCATTACAGGTCTTTTCACATGTAAGTAGGTGTACATGGGGCTCAGATAACATAGTCTAGTTAAATCAACATTTTCTAAATACTAACTAGACTAAGTAAGGATGCCTCTTTTATATTTTAACTTTCCAAACACACAATGTATCACCCAAACTGCCCTCAAATTTATTCAAATGAAGTTGGGAATATATTTCACTTTACCCCTTTCTGGTTTGAGCGGGTTGCACTTTAGGGTTTACGGTCGCCTATCCTTTTTTATCATACCACAGTGGTAGCCTATGAAAGTCTGGTCGCTTGGAACCAGAATTTCGAGAAACAATAAAGGGGTAAAGTGCAACTTCCTCAAATTACAAAGGGTAAAGTGTAGTTTTCCCAAATAAAATACTGTCATCTCACTCAGAAATAAAAAAAGACAACTGTAGAAACTTACAGGTTGTAGAATTGTATAGAAAGCAAACAGCATAAAAAAAAAGTTTGATTTGTTCACCCATATAGGCCAACATTTATGGGAGAGAGGATGTTGTTTGCATTGCTCAACTCAATGAAATACGGTGATAGTGAACTCTATTTGAGCTTCTAAATGAAGCTATAGAAATTGGTATGACAACCTTTATCTTCAAAATATACTTTTGGATATAGTTACAAATGTAAAGATAAGATTGAAACTAAATATAATATAAATATCATATAAAAAAACAAACTTTTACGTGAAGCAAGACATGCATGAGAAATAACGTTGACATTGTAGGTCAATATTAAATCCCAAAACACAGGAAACATATATCAATATTGACAGAAATAGTAAGTGAAGTTTGTGTAAATCCAAAAAAAAAAAATAGAATATGGTGTAAACATACATCTTACCGATAGATCACATGTGATGGTTGACATGTTTTCACCCTGTGGTTTCGGTATGTTTTCAAGATGTTGAACAATCTTCTGGAGAAGTCCTTTCAAGGTTGCATCAAGGTCAAGAGCCACCATTCCCGGTGTACCCAACAGAAATCTAATTCGTCCAGCACAGGTTGATAGATATGACAAAGCATAGCCTCTAATCGCTGCATAGAGATGTTGTTTCTTTCTTACTTACATTCATCAAGACAATTAAATACGTACATATATACACACGCAATTGATTATGGCTCATCAAATAAAAATGGCATATGCACAAGTACTCGAGCACTACCATACCAACAACATCTAAAAGTCGAAATTTATATCCTGTGAAACGGTGATACTCGGATGACTTTCAAACCATCAAGGAAAAAAAAAAAAGGAAACAAGTGATGGAACATGCTGTAATACATTGATGTACCTGATCCAAATTTTCAGTCTAGAATTAGATATCTATGGCATTTATTCTTTCATAGACTAGAAAAGCATACAGTAAATTAATCCACAGCATCAGCAACAAGTTGTCCACACAAGTTCGCACACATACAGAGACAGAGATAATAGTGACAAATATTACATGCACCAAATAATCAGAATACAAAGGGGAAACCAGAAAATTTCAGGCACCGAGCAATCGTAGAAGCACCAGTCACAAGCACAACGAGGAGAAAAATCTTGCATAGGACACAACGTGATAGAATTGAATACATGGGAATGTTTTTTATATATCATTCCTGTAAATTCCCCTAGTGTACATAAACCTAAATACAAGCTAAAGAAGAAAACACAATCAACCCTATTAATGGAGAATAAAATCAGAATAATAGATTGGTCATTGTGACCCAAAATAAACTCCCAAAATAAAACAATAAAGGTAAAAATCGCTTCACTCCAACACTCCCCCCCTTCAAGATGGGGCAAAGATGTTAACAAGCTCCACCTTGACAACAGATGATTACAGTAATGATGGAGCAGATTTAATGAATATATCAGCAGACTGCAGCCTACTCAGATGATGAGACAAGGCTTGGTGTGATAACCACTGAGCGCGCTATTTCCCGAATAAAGTGAATATCAACTTCTACGTGATTCATTCTCTGTTGAATGACTGAATAAGAAGATAGCATGATGGGAGACTCATTATCGCCAAATAATATAGACGAGTCCATCATTGGGAAGCCTAATTCAGTCAAAAATGAACAATGCCAAAGAAGCTCACATGTGCCTTGAGCCATGGCACGATACTCGAGCCTCTGCGAAAGACCATGAGACGACTATTTGTTTCTTAATTTTCCTTGAAAATGAGATGACCCCTCCGAAAAGTGTATAGACCAAAACTAGAACAACTATCACTCGTCAACCTCGCATAATCAGCATTTGGAAAGCAGGAGAGACCTGTCTGTGCTTCTGTCACCAAGAAAAGGTAAGGTACCAAAGAATGTGATAAAAAGCATCCAGATGGGAGGTACAGGGTGAGTGCATAAAATGGCTCACAACACTCACAACATATAAAAGATCCAAACTTGTGTTCATCAAGTAGATGAAACGGCTCGCAAGTCATTGATATGCTGATGGATCTAGTAATAACTCCCCTGATTTTGTTGTCAGCCTAAGGTTTGGGTCCATAAGCATGGGACAAGGATATGGCCTAGCGTGACCGAGCAACCTCAATGCCAAGAAAATATTGAAGAGGACCCAAATCCTTGCTATTGAAAAACTTCTCGAGGTCACTCATTACTGGATAATATCAGGCGCATCATCTCCAATAATAATGATGTCATCAACATAAACTGAAATGACAAATGCACTAACCCTGAAGATGGCAACAAATGAAGCATGTAATATTTGAGTGACATCGAAAAAATCCCATAGTTAGAACCACATCACTAAAATGATTGAATAATGCTGCAGGAGACTAGTTAAGGCCATAGAGAGACTTTTGAAGGCGAAATATTCTCCCCAAATATTCCACCTGAGGCTGAAAACTTGGTGCGGGGATCCATGTATATAGTTTCCGACAAATCAACATTGAGGACCGCATTCTTCACATCTAGTGGATGAAGAGACCAAGAATAAGACGCAACAAGTGAGACCAAAAGATGAACAATGGTTCATTTAGCAACATGGGCAAATGTCACACCGAAGCCCCTTCTTAGTACCTAAGTGAATCCGTTTGCAACAAGACGGGCCTTATATCGGTCAATAGTAACATCCGCCAAATATTTCACTCTAAAAACCCACTTACATCCAATTGGCCACTCTCCAGCAAACTAAATCAACAAGCTCCAAAGGTTGATTTTGTTTAAGGGCATCCATTTCCGCTTGCATAGCAACCAACCACTTAGGATTCGTGAGAACCTCATGAACTGAGCGAGGAAGAGAGACAGAATCAACCTGGGCAAAGAAAGACTAGTAGTGATTGGAAAGACTTGATAAGAAATATTTTTGGCAATAGGATGATTAGTACTACTTGAAAAAAGATAGCGAGAAGGGAGCTGATGCTTACGAGTAGGATAACGAGGAGGAACCAGATGAGTCAAGAAAATAAGCTGGCAGAGGATCATGAGAGCACATACGAAAGGAGTAGACATTTAAGGGAGTGGTGAGCTAAACAAAATGTTATATGCATGCACCAGGGGGTACATAAAAGCCCATGGGGGCCCATGCCCCCTAGGATGTTCTGTCCCTGGATGGGGAAAATCGATTAATTAATTATCATTTAATACCCTCGTGTCATTGGAACAACAGGAAAAATAGAATAATAAGAGCATATCCGGAAAGACCTTGTGTTCAGCTCTACAATGAATTATACATTTTACAGAATAATGTAAGACAGATCAAATTAAATAAAACAGCAAACAGTATCTTCATAACAAGCAATGTTGCAGGAAAGCAATCTATAATCTGCATGTTTCTCAGAGAAGTTCTAGTTCACAATGTCAAATGCTAGTTGTAAATTCACATGCCAGTCTCACTGGTAATTGAACTAACCAGCAATATACTTGCGTACTAGACAGCAAAGACCATCCATCCCATCCAGTAAGTACCCAATAGTTGGATCACTTGGATCCTGCAACCAGCATAAGCTGACCAATAACTGCATTCTAGGATGACAAAATATGCTAAGACTTTAACAGATGTTGGTCATATGTTTGACTTACTATTTCTACTGGTACTGTTTTACCAGATTTAGATTTCGATGATGCTATCCCCACGTGTTGGAAGTACCATAGAACTTCACTTTGTGCTAAAGCCAGTGCAGAAAACACCATCTGTGAGGACCAGGCAAATAATTGAGAAATGTAGTCTAGTTATAGGGACACATGTAAATTAATGTGCATCAATTATAAACATAACCAAGTACAAGTTTTGAAAATGCTAGCAATAAATTGATTAATCCCCAAGAAAGCAAGAAACAAGGGGATTTTTTTTTTCTTTTGGGTCTTTTTTTTTTTTTTTTTTTTTTTTCGGGGGGGGGGGGGGGGGGGGGGGGGGGGGGTGCTTTAACAGCACAGATTACAGTAAAATTGCAACACATCCTGATGAAGCATCTATAGAACTCATTTACCCATCTCAAACTTATTCAACGGCATCAAACTGAATTTGATAGGAAGTAGTGGAATTGGCTAAGTTTCAAATGTTGATAGAACATGAAACAAATGTATGAGTTCTTAGTAGGGCCTCTTATTATTGAGTATGTCAGAGTAGTCTCAACTCTCAAACCTTGGTGAAAGATTTTTTCCCATCCTAATTGAAATTGAATAATCAATTGTGTGTATTTCTAATTGTACAATGAGGCTACATATAGGAGTAATTAAGATTAAATAAGAAAATTAACTACGACAAATAATACCTTCCTAATCTATATATTTGACTTTCCCTATATACAAATAATAACAATATTGAATATTCCAACACTCCCCCTCAAGCTAGTATGAAGATATCTTCCATTGTCAGTTTGCATACTAGATAGTCGAATCTCTTCTTTGGTAATCATTTTGTTAGAATGTCTGCGATCTATTCAGTAGTCGGAACATATGGCATACATATTTGTCCACTCTCGATCTTTTCATTGATAAATGCTTGTCCACTTCCACATGTTTTGTCCGATTGTGCAACACCGGATTGTGAACAATCGCAATGGTTGATTTGTTATCACAGTAGACCTTCATAGGTGCTGAATTAAATATCTTCAACTCTCCGAGTAATCTGTTAATCTATAACACTTCACAGAAGCCGTGAACCACTAATCTGTACACAACTTCTGCACTACTTCTAGCTACAACATTCTGTTTCTTGCTCCGCCATATGACGAGGTTCCCACCAACAAAGGTACAGTAACCGGAGGTCGATCTCCTGTCCGTGATGCTCCCAGCCCAGTCTGCATCGGTATAAACCTCTACAAGTTGGTGGCCACGTTTCTTGTACAAACTTCCCTTTCCAAGAGTACCCTTTAAGTACCTTAGTATTCTATAGGCAGCATCGAAGTGTTCTTATCCTGGTGAGTGCATAAATTGGCTGACCATGCTTACGGCAAAGGCTATATCCGGACGGCTATGTGATAAGTAAATTAACCGCCCCACTAGTTTTTTATATTGTTCTCGGTTTATCACAACTTCAGGTTTGACCGGTTGTAGTTTCTCATTCGATTCACTTGAAGTTTCTAAAGCTTTGCGCCTGAGTAACCCTATTTCATTCAGTAGATCGAGTACATACTTTCTTTGACTCACAAATATGCCTCCCTTTGATCTAGTAAATTCCATTCCAAGAAAATACTTCAACGGATCTAAGTCTTTGATTTCAAAATTATCAGAAAGTTTTCCTTTAAATCTTCTCAACTCGTCACTATCACTTCCTGTTAAGATGATATCATCTACATAGACAATTAAAATGACAATCGTACCATCAATTGAGTGTCTATAGAACATAGTATGATCTGCTTATCTTTGTTGATAACCCCGACCTTTTACAGTAATTCCAAAGCGTTCAAACCACGCTCTAGAAGACTGTTTTAGGCCGTATAGTGACTTCTTTAACTTGCACACCTTTCCTTGTCCTATCTTTCTTTCAAAGCCCGATGGTAAACTCATGAACACTTCCTCCTCCAAGTCTCCATTTAGAAAGGCATTTTTCACGTCTAATTGGTGTAGTGGCCAATCAAGATTCACAGCTAGGGACAATAGAACCCGAATCGAGTTTATCTTAACAACTGGAGCAAATGTTTCTTTGTAGTCTATCCCATATGTTTGCGTGAACCCTTTAGCCACGAGCCTTGCTTTGAATCGTTCTATGCTTCCATCTGTCTTACACTTAACTGTGAATACCCACTTGCACCCGACTGTCTTTGTATCCTTTGGCGAATCAACTATTTTCCACGTACCACTCCTTTTAAGAGCATTCATCTCTTCCAGAACTGCTAGCTTCCAACCTATATCACCTAGTGCTTCCTCAATGTTCATTGGAATAAACAGATTAGTAACTTTAGAAGTAAAGGCTCTATAAGGTTCGGAAAATTTTGTGTAGGATACATATCTAGATATAGGGTGATTGGTGCAGGTTCTAATTCCTTTCCTAATGGCTATAGGGATATTAAGATCTGAAGGAATACTGGACTGAGGAGATTCATTAGAAGGTGGTAAAGATATAGGATTACTTGGATCATTGCTTGGGGAGTCGGATTGACCTTGTGCTAGAACAGTAGGCTGATCTGTATTCTTTTTTGTACCTCTCCAAGTATAAACCCGCAACTCAGTACATGATAGTGGTATTTCTTCATCTGTTTGTGAAGGAATTATGCTCGGCACTAGTGTACTAGTAGGGATCCCTTTTTATTTTTCAATATTGTCATCACTTGTTTTTGACTGATTTGGAGGAAAAATTTCTAAGACTGCGGAAGGGAGAGGATCATCAGTGACTCAAAAATTCCCTTCTATTACATTCTCCCCCTGAAAGAGATTTTTGTCAAAGAAAGAAACATTTTCCAAAAACGTGACGTCCATACTAACATGAATTTTCTTGATTTGTGGATTGTAACACTTATACCCTTTTTGATTTGGTGCATAACCAATGAAAACATATGTTTTTGCTCTAGGATCAAGTTTAGACCGAAATTGGCTAGAAATATGAACATAGGAGGTGCAGCCAAATATTTTAATAGACAAGTCAGCTGATATCTTAGAAGCTGGAAAGTGTGTTTTGAAATTATTAAATGGCGTGGTGTAATTTAGAATACGTGTAGGCATGCGATTTATTAAATATGCGGTTGTTAAAAGAGCATCACCCCACAAGTATTTTGGAATATGCATAGAAAACATGAGTGCACGTGCGACTTCGAGTAAGTGTTTATTTTTTCGTTCAGCGATGCCATTTTGTTGGGGCGTGTCACGACATGTGGATTGATGTAGAATACCATTTGTTTTCAAAAAACTGCCTAAACATTCGTTGAAATATTTTGTTCCATTATCTATGCGAAGAATGCTAGGTTTCATTTGAAATTGGTTTTCTAGTATAATGCAAAATTTTTTAAATAAAACTGCTACATCAGATTTTTCACGCATCAAATATGTCCAGCATTAACGTGTGTGATCATCAATAAATGTCACAAACCATCTTTTTCCAGATAGTGTTGTGATTTTTTAGGGACCCTATACATCGCTGTGAATTAAATAGAATGGTTTGGATGCACGATATGGTTTTGAAATAGAAGAAGTACGCTGACTTTTTACAAGCAAACAGCTTTCACAATAAAAAGAAGAACAATCCACATTTTTAAATAAAATCGGAAACAAATGTTTAAGATATTGAAAACTTGGATGTCCTAATCTAAGATGCCAAAGCATGATTTTATCACGAACAGACGTTGAACTCATACCACTGGGGCCGTGAGTTGTTTTATTCCTCAAAGAGTTATCATCAAAGTAATAAAGGCCATCCACCAATCTAGCAATGCCAATCATCTTCCCCGAGCTCTGGTCCTGAAAGAAACATTGAGATTCAGAGAAAATGGCATGACGGTTCGAATCTCGCAATAGTTTACTTACAGATAAGAGGTTACAAGTAAGTTTAGGAACGTAGATGACCGTTTTTAGATTAATATTATCTGAGATTGTTATTTGGCCTTTTCCTACAATGGGTGAGAAACTACCGTCTGCAATTCTAATTCTTTCGTTACCAGAACACGGTGAATAGGTATTGAAAAGGTGATAAAAACTTGTCATATGATTAGGAGCACCTGAATCAATAATCCAAGGTACTGAGTTTAAGGAACAAGAAAAGACTCTAAAGTTACTACCTGTTTGACCTAAGGAAGCATTAGGAGTACCAAATGATGGATTGACAGTCAGCAGTTTCAGAAGTAGATCAATCTGCTATTTGTTGAATGGAATGGTGGCAACTTCATGAACGGAAGGATAGAATCGGTTAGATTTTTCTCCCGTTTTGTTGCTCTTCAAATTTGCCGGTTTCCCATGGATTTTCCAGCATGTTTCCGAGGTAACGTCGGACATGGTGAAGGCAAGGGAAAATATCGTCAGAGATTGAGAATCGTCAAGTTGGCCTTCAACGAGTAAATCTTGCGAAACCAAGTTGCTTGATGCTGAGTTGACTCACTGAGAATTGTCTGACTTGACTCACTGAGTTGACTCGGTTTCGTCGATTTCAAGCAAATCCGGCAGCAGTAGCGGTGGCTAGGGCCGCGAGTGTTCGTCGGTGGCTGCAATTAAACCTCACGAGCTGCAATCGCAAGATCTATTTCGTACAAATCTCGCGAGGGCAAGTTCGTCGGCTGCTAGGGCTCCGGCGAGGCTGTCGGCGGCGAATAGGGGATCGACGAGGCTTCGTTGTCGGTTGTAGAAGGCCGGAGAGTGTTCGTCGGTGGCTGTAGAAGACCGGTGAGGCTTCATCAGTTGTAATGAGGGCTCGTCATCAGCTGTAGGGGAGCTTTCATTCGTCGCCTGGCTGTAAGGAACGCCGGCGAACCTTCGTCGGCAGTTGTTGGATGCCGGCGAACGTCGTCGACGACTACAATGGCCGGCGGCGAACGTCGAAAGCTTGTAAAGGGCCGGCAGCAGCTGCAAAGGCTAGGGTTTTTTGTTTTAGCTCTGATGCCAAATTAAAATTGAATAATCAATTGTGTGTATTTCTAATTGTACAATTAGGCTACATATAGGAGTAATTAAGACTAAATAAGGAAATTAACTACGACAGATGATACCTTCCTAATCTACATATTTGATTTTCCCTACATACAAATAATAACAATATTGAATATTCCAACAGGTTATATTCAGGACAAAGAAATTCAACACTTGCTATGGTTCATTGTAACATATTAAGAGAGGCCTCCACTTGCTGTAGTTCAACAGAAATAGACTCGGCGAACACTGTCAAAAGATTAAGAGTGGGGTGGCAGATAAAGAGCAGCTGAAGTATGGCAGTTGGAAAGTATGGGCACCACTAGGGAATACTGTTGGAAGCTGCATGGTTGACCTACTGGACACAGAAGAGGTGGAAGAACCAGATGTACTGGACAAAATGCTCACAAGTTGCAGACTTCTGATTCTCAGCAGTCTTATTGATGAGGGACGTGAATATGTATAATAATGTTTGCTTAAATTTATGAAATTAGGAATGTAATAGAATTTGGTTATTTTTTGGAAATTAAGTTTTATTAGGATATTGTTTTGTTTTAGTAGCTGATTAGGGTCCCAACTTGATTAGCATTCTGCTATTCTGTCACCTATAAACAGCCCTTATGTTACTACTTTTTTCCTAACTGAATAATATTATTACTGGAAAAATTAGTTTTTATCCTATTTATCTTAAACCTATGTACGAAAACTTCTCATGATTTAGTCTTCTGAAATCCATATATTTTGTAAGTGTAAGAATCAATATACTCGAACGTGATAAGAATAGGTGATACTTCCTTGAATTCTCTAAAAAATTCCTTTTTATTCTCTTTACCTTTTGTAACTCAAATTTGGCTTGCTAATTCTGTCGCTAAGGAAATTTGATTTGCTCATTAGTTTTCACAAGTAACACATGGTGGTCAAAACAATCTTAGCAAAATGTCACTAATATACAAAATGTGGAATCTAACTAAACATGTCTGAACTCCATTATAGGAATTCCACTAAAACATGCCCAACATGGTCAAAATAATTTCTTAGTTGAATTTTTGTTTTCATTTTCTTTATTTTTGACGAGCAAAGCTTTATAGAATTGGAAATTCCAGCTACCATGTAGCCTTGCATCTGAAGCATATAGCAGCTAATAAAGATTGTCTACTACCAAAAATGGGAAGTGCCTTCTATACAAGACCCCAAAGACAAAATCCAACACTATTACTAAGGTACTAACTGGGACCACTTAAGAAGAGAATCACAAAATACAAGTTAAAAAAGCAATAAGAAACCTCCCGACAGAACATGAATCAAACCAGCAGCACAGCTAAGTAATACATCATCCCCTGTTCCAACCCATGCAGATTCAGCCACCACTAAAACAACTCCTAATAATGACCACCCACCATTTACAACCAAAGGAGGGGGAATTTTTCCAAAAAGCATGTTGAACTCTATTGTGGGCATATAGAACTGTTTTAGGAATTTTTCTTTCCAACTATGTAAAACTTGATCAGTAGAATTCTTCTTTTGGGGGGACTCTTGACGGTGAGAGGATAACTTTATTGAATTATGAAAAGAATATGAAATTCAAAGGGGGGCCTACCTGACCTCCGAAACAAAACAACTAACTTGTAAAAATTGAATACAAGTAAGAAAACGAACACATATCAAGAATTAACACAAAAGAAAATCAATACATATCAAGAATTAACACAAAAGAAAGTTAGAAGATTCATTTTACTCTCTGAATGTTAGGGAACCGAAACTTATCCAGTCTAAGACTTCCACGAACAGATACTAAACATTTTGATTCAGACCAAAAAGTCTAATTCTCTCCAACACTCCCAAGCTTACCCAAATAGTCTGCTATCGTGTTAAGTTCCTATAGTAGTGCAAAATCGAAGCTTGGACATGAGAATCTAGAATCTTTATATTTGTAATCAATGACGACAATCTTCATGGCACAACAGATTTTCCAACAACCATCTCAACCAACAAGGCATTGTCGGTCAATCTCCAAAGAAACCCACTTGAATTCATCACAATATTGAAGCACAAGTTGCATCTCAACTAGTTTCAAATCCAAAAAATTGAGAGAATCCAAACAAGACAGTTCCCTTAGCATCCCGTAGTGTACTACCGCTACCAATATAACGGGTTACCTCCAGAGTTTCCATCTAAATTGTGCTTCAATCTAGAACCAGGAGGCTTCCAATAACCAACTAAATCTTTGATTTCTGTTTTCCTAACCAGAAGAGCAATCAGGGCCATAGTTTGGTGGATACTAGATAAGACTTGTTGAACATCACACTGAACCCCATCAAATCTCACCTTGTTACGCATCTTCCAAATTCCCAGTACAGCTCAGAAGGAAGGAACATATTATGAAATTTTTTAAGAGGTATAGATCTGTAGTGCTGCCACCAACCAACCAAACGACTAAAAACATCATCAGTCCAAAGGGAAGCCCAAAAAGCAACTCATACGCACTTATCCAGAACCCCTTGTGAGAACAATGATGCAATGATTCAACCTAAGGCCTAAAGCAACAATTACATCGGGAGCCGATATTCACACCTTGCTTTTGAACGGCCTCATCCACGGAAACAATTTGATGTAGAAGCCTCCACATAAATATAGATATTTTAATGGGTAGGGACTTATGCCAAATCTTTCCAAAGAAAAGATGAGCACCCTATTGTTTTTTTACAACTTCCCAAGCAATTTTCACCGAGAAGAACCACGAGTTAAAAGGGTGCCAAACCATAACATCATTATCAGACGACTTATGCGCCTGAATTTTCTCCAATTCTATTATATACTTAGCAGAGATAAGAGTCTGGATAAACTGCGTGGTCCATTCTCCACTAGCTAACCGAACATCTTTAACCAAAAGATCAACAAAGTGCATATCTACCAACACCACCTCATTCAGCGGATCATAAGTAAGCCAAGTGTCCCACCAATGGGAAACATCCCCACTACCTATCAGGAACTGAATGTGGTCCTCAGCATAAAACTTCCCTTCATGAAGAGTATCACATACAAGGCTTTGATGAGAGAACTTTATGTATTTAGTTAATCAACCTGCCCAGCTATACTTATTTTTCAAGCATCAAGCCCAACGAGTTACCCCTTCTCTAAACCTCCACCAAAACTTCATCTGAAAGGCTCGAATCACATTTTGAAAGTCTTGTATCCCCGGGCATCCCTACTCAGTAGGGAGTAAAAGGTTGCTCCATCGCTTTCAATGCAACGTTTTCTTTTCAAAACTGAATCCCCAAAAGAATTCTTAATTGCACATACTAGAATGTAGTGAAATTTCATTGAACACACGGAATGCATTAAAACCTTACATAATTGGATGCCTAAAGAAAGCTAATTCAATGACGATCACGAATCAATAAGTTTCTTTCAAATTGATACATAGATTCTAAATTTTCAAGTTTTGAAGTTATATTAAAAGGTTTTTGAAGTTGATGATAGTTTCTCAAAATTCGTGCATGACTTGATAGTTATGAAATGTTTTGTCAAATCCTAATATTTTGAGAAGCATGTTACTTGGTTGATGGCACTTGCCAAAAAAATAGACAAGACTAAGACAACATGAAAACTGATGGAATGATTTAGGAGAACCACCACATTATCAGCAAAGTTGTGCATTTCAGGCACGCGTCACAAACGACACCTTTGGAGGGGCGAAACAACTATTTTTCTCCTTTTTATCTATTCTTTCATATCTCTTTTGCTTTATCCCTACATCTTGCAACAATTAGTATTTGTGTTGTAGTGCCCCACTTCAAACCATCCCTTCCGTTCTTTTCTCTTCTATGAAATTCACCTTTATGCTTCATTTGGATGGAGGGGAGGGGTGAAAAATAAATATTTAGCCCGTTGGGATGGAGGGGGAAGGGAGGGGAGGGGTGGGGAGGAGATAAATTTTTAAAAAATATATCCATAGAAAGGGATAAGAGTCAAAGGAGATTGTCTTTCCAGTATGTTTAGTCCAAGAGGGTGGAAGAGATAATTTGTACTTCATTCATTTTGATATTGTAAATGATTTTGTGTCTGTAAAATCGTTAAATAGACTTTTATATACCATTTACTTTAACATACAAAAAAAAATTACGGTTTACACCACTTACATTCCCTATCATTTTACACATCCGTGCTCAAATCTGAGCAAGGATCTTCGATCACAGGCCGTAGTGGCCGCATGTGATGTTCGGCCACCACCTCTCTACCAGTCTACAATGTATTCTATACCATCCAATAATCTGATTCCATATTAAGCTAACTCGTTCTCTTGTTCTATGCTAAGGAAATCCAAGCACCTGCCTCATCTTGCAACAAGCCCTAGTGCAGAAATTTTCTCATGGTAGGCCATAATTTGAGGAAATGAGGAAATCCTTTTGTACAATTTGTATCATGGGATCTTTTGAGATTGCATTTGTTGACTCTAAGCATCTGGGGATTCAAGTGAAATATAACCATTTTCAGAGAACATGGGTATAAAATCCACGGTATATTAAGGGCTTGCCAATGAGAAACTTTAAGTGGCACAATCCTTGTGGGGCTATTGGTGGTGGTTGGAAGTAGTTTCACCGGAATAGTAGTAGACGAAGAAGAAGATGATGAATGAAAAAGAAAAAACATTTTAAACCCTTAAAATGTGGATGCCTTTTTAAATCGACCCTATTGAATTTGTTGCAGAAAATGACAAAATTACCGTAGTTTTAAAGTGAAATGTTGCAATTACCTTGATTCTGTTAAATTTTTAACTGTTGCACTTAAATCTTAAGCACAAGGGATTTAAGTGCTGACAAAAATACTAGAAAGGATGCAAAGTGCAATTAAGTCAAATCACAGGGGTGCAAACTGTAATTAACCCTATTAATTATTATATAACCATTTGAAATTAAATGGAATGAAAATTTCCGCATTCTCTATTTTTTTTTTCTATTTTTTCTTTTGAGTCTTTTCTTTTCCCTTGGTTCCCAAGAGCCCTTGATCCCCAAGAACCCGAAACCCGGATGAGACACCAATGATCACTGCCAGTGCCAGCCACACCCACCGATCACCATTGCAAAGTATGACCATATCAACCAACCCCAGTTACATCCTCTAGCTCCCATATTCAACCATAACCCTTCTTTTGCCACCCACCTAAACCACAGACGAGAAGATCAAAGATTATGATGACAAATCGATGCAAACAAGACAAATTGCGGAAATCAAATATCTAAAATCAAATGATTAGGCTTGAGAGGATCTATGTATGAGATTTCTTTTTCATCCACCCACCTGATCTCATTGTGTCCCTCTCTCGCTCTCTCTCTTTTTAATGTACAATTTCGATATTTTTAGATTTAGGTTTGATTTCTTTTTATTTGGAATTTGTTGGGTTTTATTTATTTAGATTTTGAGCTTTATTTGTTAGTATACAGCGAGAAAGAGATCTACTCATGTTGGTATAGGATTTTGTTGTGGTTTGAACGGAATTTGGGAAAGATTGGCTAGGGCGCCATTGTTCACGATTAGTGACGGTGGAGAGTTTTTTTTTTTTTCCTTCTCCATTTTCGAATTTGATTTTCATCATTTGGTAGTTTTAACTATTCTTTTGTTTACGATTTGTATGGGTTTTGCAAATTCTAATGGTGGTGATTGTAAAGTAGCTTCATGAGTTCCCTGACATGTGATCAGTGGCATTGGAGTCTATAACCCATGGAGTGGTAGAAGAAAGGTGAAATGAAAGACATGCAGTATAGATACCTCGCTGAGCTAGAGACACAACGTGAATAAAGGCTAGCTGGGATGCCTTAAACTTAAGGAACTGAGCATACTTGTCAACAGATATCCCCCAAGCAGCTGGAGAGTCAGACAATAGAACATATTAGGCCTGATCAGATGTCACCATAAAAGCGTACTTAGGAGGACGGCAAACTAAATCCCAACAAGTTTCTCTAGTATGATTTTCCTTGCCACAAAAGGAGCACTGACAATGTTGGCCACGACCACGACCACCTTGGACACCCCAAGAGCCCCTAATACGGCCACCTCGAGAGTAACCATGGTGACCACCAGTAGACTAGTCACCATTTAATTTTGGAGTGGTTAATATTGGAGGTACTTTGGAAGACATAACTAAACAAAAACTTAACATGAGCAACAAACAAACCACAAATAGTAATGGGAGATATACTGAACTAAATTCAAATATGTGACACGACAAACAAAGAATTAAAGAGTGAAGTTTAAGATAGTAAAAACATTTTTTAGGACATTTATATTTATTTTTTGAACGACTTTCTTTGTTGTTTCTCTCCACTTTCTTTTTTTCATTTTTTTTTAATGTTTTGCTTGTTCTGTCTCATTTTTCTTTAACAATGAAAGAGAAAAACCAAGATGGAAAAGAAAAAAAAAAGGAACAACAAGTACTTAGCTGACGGTTTCAATTAGCAAAGCTCCGGTGAGGCTGGATTGGAAGTTGGAACAGAGGTGGCAGCTAGGGTTTGGATCTGGATCTAAACTGGTGCAATGGCAAGGCTAGGAGCAACGACGGTGAGACCAGGGACAACAAGGGCAATTGCGAATCACAGGCAAAGGTCTATGGCCGACGACAAAGCTCCAGTGAGATCAAATTTGAGTAGAGGTTGGGGCTAGGGCTTGAATCTGGATCTAGATTTGAACTGGTGGCTAGGGGCAACGACTGCGTGTGGTTGGTTCGACGGTGAGGGCCATGAGGCCAAGGACAATGACAGTGTTAGCTTTGGAAATGATCAATGAAGTTGTAGAAGGAAACAACGGCACAGATCTGTGGTGGCGCATGTAGGGCAGTAGCATGGGGGAGGAGGGGAAAAAAAAATTTGAAATGGAAGAACAGGCCTCATAGGTGTAATACCAATCGGAACTTACTCTTGATACCATGGTGAAGTAACAGGAGAATAGAAAGGGATGAGAAGGCCTAACCATTGTATTAGTCTTTTCCTCTAGATAAGGGAACAATACAGAAACTCTAAGCAATACGGGAAAACCCCTAATACAAACACTCATACAAACATACAGACTAAAATACCCTTTAACAATATTTAATAATAAAATTTATTATGTCATATTAATATATTTTATGATTTTTAACTATATAATGCTTAAATGTTGAAAAATAAACTTTTGTATGCTATTTATTTTTTCACCAAGTATACGATAAAATAAATTTTTTTATACTATTTATTTTTTCACTAAATATATGATATTTACTTTAATATATATATATATATATATATACACACACACACACACATATATTACTTTAATATACAGAATTTATTAAGATATTTGATAACAATATTTATTTATTTTATACCTAATAATATTCAGGAAATATGTATTTCTTTAAATTATCATATTATTATATTAGATTATTATTAATTATTTTAGAATACTAATAAACTTAAATCTTTTCACAACTCTAAAAGTTCAGACAATATCTATAAATATATCAGTAAAAGTTTTTATATAAATTTATTATTTGTTATTTTACAATGCTAATATCAAGTACCACTATATGCCTCCAAATTTCTCACAAACAATTTATTTTCAAACTAAATCATTTCACACAGCACTTTAGAGAAGCTGACTGCAAATTTATGTTCTTGTTAATGCACTTTACCTGAATATTTGGAGCTAATAAACTTGGCTGATCTGTAAAGAAAATAACCATTCTTCCAATTTCCTGCTTCAGTAATGTTCTCCTTTCATGATGGATGGCATCACATGATAATAGTGCTTGCTCGTGTACTTCACTGCAGTCATCAATCACTTAAACATATAATCAGCAGCCCAGGGCAACCCGAAAAGGGAAAAGATATATGCATGTACAAATAAAAATAGGAAAATCTGATTGATCTTAAGTTAAACTTCACAAATCAAATACATTCTTTGCAGATAGAGAAAAGGCTTCTTTTCCAGTCATTAAGTGGAGGAATACGTAGAATAGAAAGCCAAGGACTCCTTTCCCAACTGAAAGGACATCAAGACCCCTGAAGTCACCTCAAACCCTCAGCAGCTCATATTTACAACCCCAAAGGAACTATAAAATATTAAATGCAGCCCCACAAGCAGAAACAATATATGAAAAGAGAATGACATTACATAGTAACAAAAACTTATCCGCTAGCAATATCAAGAGGTGCAAAACCAGAAGAAGGAATGCCTTCGAACACCAAAATCACCTAGGGATATACCATTATTAAAGCATGCACGTGATATCTATTGCAAGTTATTTAATCATCATTTGCTTTGGTTCCACTCACAAAACCGCAATACTGCTCAGAAGCTGCAGAACGAATATCGAGCTTATCTTTATGATGCTTTGCGAATATTACAAAAAATGTAATAGTATCCTGATCATTTATGAGAAACTAGGGTTTGCCCAAAGGCACTATACTGATTTTCAAATTTATGTGTAAAAAGATAGTAAATAAGAAGGAAAAAAATGGCCAACTACATACAAATAGAAAATTTACAAGGTACAACATATAATTTAATTTAAAGAAAATGACCACTAAGTACCATTTTTACTTTCCATGTACCACTTAATACCAATGAGTTAAAACTGAACCAAAAACTCTCATCTCAATAATTATTTGAACTGTTTAGTCCCATTTTTAAAAATTTTTAAATGTGAGATTACTATTCTGCCCTTATCATTAAACCAACTCTCTCTCTCTTTCATTCGTGTGTCTTCACACCTCTCAGTTGCCAAGCAAGCGGCGCCGTTGCTCTTCTCCGTCGCCGTTGTTCTTCTCCATTCGCCGTCGAATACTCTCCCCCATCCGCCGCCTAGACTCTCCACTGATGTAATCGTCTATATCTCCATCGTCGTCGTATGATGCTCTCTGTCGTCGCCATTAGCAATCGCCGACGTCGTCTACGCCGCCATCGTCATTGTCGTCGCCTTCATTGCTATCCATGTAAACTCCATCTCTCTCTATCTTGGTCAATTTCATTTTTCGACTTTTCAATTTGTTGATTTCAATTTGTTCATTTTTCCAAAATCGATTTTTAGGGTTTAGGGACGAAATAAATGATGAAAATTATTTCATGTAGACGCCCTCCATCAACGATGATTTTTGGTCTTCAATCACTGAGCATCTGTGTAAGCTCCTCTCTCTTTATGTGTTTGATTTTCGATTTTCAATTCTCAATCCCCTTTGGTGTTTTTGCAGATTGCTATGGTGTTTTGCTAGATTCATTTGGTGGTTTTGCTAGATTCATTTGGTGGTTTTGCTATTCAAGGGCAAAATAGAAATCTGGGAAAAACTTTGGTTACGTTCCCAAATTTTTGTTCTGAAAATGTGAGAAAACAAGATTTTCTTTGTTCTCATATTTTTTACTTTTATGGGCATAGAAACAAAGAAATAGAAACACTAAATAATTGTGAATCTAATTTGTTTGCATATTTTCTGTTACAGTTCTAATAAGTGAGATGCCTGCTCTGTTTACCAGCTAAATGGAAGTTCTTGGTGAGTTCATTCTTCTTCTCCCCCGTTCTGCCCCTCCTGCCCATCCTACCCCACAATTCTAGGTGGCTACTACAATGAAGTGAGATGTAGATAATTATAATAGCAATACATCGTGTGCTTTCTCCTTTGTTGAAGTTATATTTTTGTGCTGTTTAAGTTATATTTTGTGTTGTTTCGTATATAGTCCAGTTTCTGTAGCAATTTTTTTAGTCTTTCGTGTTTGATGTGGTATAAAACAAATATTCTAAAAATGATTTTGAGAATAGCAAACAATGTTACATTCAACATGCATATTGTTTTTTAATACTGACAAGATTAAACAGTATTACATTCAACACGTATTTGTTTGTGAGACAATTGTCAAATTACGTTCAACTGAAATTTGATTTTTTGACAATATTTTATATAGTGTTGCATTCAACACGCATTCTGATTTTTGTTGACTTCTCACATGAATTGGGGTTCAAAATTGATTTTGCATGCAGGTTTCATAGTGTACGAAAATGGTGCAAAGGTGATTTGATTAGTGTTTTTTTATGTGATGTGGAATTGAAGTTCCGGTAATCATATTTTTATCGATTTTTTTTTACTATTTGGGGTATAATGTTTGATTTGTTTCTTCTTTGATACGGTCTTCAGTTGTGGTTTCGTGTTTTTGATTGTGTATCGTTGTTCATTTTTTCATGTTTGATTTGCGTCCATGTGTGATTTTTCAGTGGTCGATTCAAACGTTTTTTCTTGAAATGGTTTTGCTTAGATTTGATGTTGAATAGAACAGTTCTAGCTTAGATCTGATCGGTTTTTGTCGATTTTCAACGAATTTCAGTGAATTATTAGACAATGTTACATTCAACACGCGTTTTTCTTGATTCGATCAATGGGTCGATTTTCAACGATTTCTCGACTGTGTTCGAGCTTAAATGTTACATTCAACATACACAATAGAAAGTGTTACATTCAACACAAACATCCCGAAAACCCATGGGCTTCATTTTTGTTGAATGCTAAGATTTTGATAAATTCAACAACATTGCAAAAACTGATTTTGATAATAATAAACAATTTTTACATCCAAAAACGCATAATGTTTTGAATATTTGGCAAATTGATTTTCTCAAAAAATTTCCAAACATTCAACACACATTGAAATTGTTTGGTTCAATTGTTAAATTTTCTAAAAATTTGATTTTTGAGATTATTTAGACAGTGTTACATTCAACACACTAACAATGTTACATTCAACACGCATATTTGTTTTTTGAATATGCAACAAGATCAAACATTGCTACATTCAACACGTATTTAAATTTTAATTTTTGAATTTTTGGAATTATTAGACAGTGTTACATTCAACAAATAGACATTGTTACATTCAACACGCATATTTGTTTTTGAATGTGACAAGATCAGACAGGGTAACATTCAACACGCATTTGAATTTTGAATTTTTGGCTATTTTGGAATGGTTACATTCAACACAAACTAAACCGGTGGGAATGGGGCTCAATTGTTGGAATTACAAAAAAAAAATTGATTTTCGAAAAACCCTAAAACATGCATAAACAAAGATTTAGGGATGAAATTGTAAAAAAAGAAAAGAGTAAATTTTGAATCTAAAATAATAGGAGGGGATAAAAAATGTAAAATCCTAGCCTCATGTAATCGGGACATTCTGTGGACCTTCGACGGTCTATCAACTATGAATGGCGAAGGACGAACGGCGAATTGGGTTCAATTGTTAAATTTTCTAAAAAATTGATTTTTGAGATTATTTAGACAGTGTTACATTCAACACACTGACAATGTTACATTGAACACACATATTTGTTTTTTTGAATATGCGACAAAATCAAACATAGTTACATTCAACACGCATTTGAATTTTACATTTTGAATTTTTGGAATTATTAGACAGTGTTACATTCAATACACTGACAATGTTACATTCAACACGCATATTTGTTTTTTTGAATATGCGACAAAATCAAACATAGTTACATTCAACACACATTTGAATTTTACATTTTGAATTTTTGGAATTATTAGACAGTGTTACATTCAACACAGACACTGTTACACTCAACAGGCATATTTGTTTTTGAATGTGACAAGATCAGACAGTGTAACAATCAACACGCATTTGAATTTTGAATTTTTGGCTATTTTTGTATGGTTATATTCTACAAAAACTAAACCAATAGGGATGGGGTTCAATTGTTGGAATTACAAAAAAAAAAATCGATTTTTCGGAAACCCTTAAAACATGCATAAACAAAGATGTAGGGATGAAAGTGTAAAAAAAAAAAAAAAAAGTAAATTTTGAATCTAAAATAAATTAAGGGGGTAAAAAATGTAAATAACGTTACTGAATTTGAAACCCTAGCCTCATGCGATCAGCAGCTTCTGCGACTGTGCGGCGGGGGAGCTTCGACGGCCTATCAAATATGAACGGCGAAGGACGAACGGCGAATGCGACGGAGAAGGACGATCGGCGACGGCGGACGGCGAAGACGAAGGGTGATGGCAAAGACGAAGACGAAGGGTGACGACGAAGAAGGCCGGGGACGGAGACGGTGACAAAAGCAACGGTGAAGACAAAGGGTAATGGCGAAGGTACAATGACGGTGGAGACGAACGTCAACGGCGGAGATGAAAGGCGGTGGTAATTCGACTGGCGATGGCGAGGGAATAGCGGCGGTGGGGTGGCGATGTTTTTGCTGCTGCGAAAATTAGGGGTTCAAAATTGGATGAGGGATATTTTGGTCAGGAAAATGATAAAAGGAGTTCTTGGTCCAAAAAAACACACATGGGTTGGATCAGTACGCGGAATTGCAAAATAGGACCTACCGGTGCGCGCCCCCTTAATTTAACCATTTTAGATGTGGGAGTGTGAAATTTTTAGGCGGGAATTTTCCCCAAAAAAACTTCTATAATCCAATCTCATCCATCACATCCCCTCAAATCAATTTCAACCCTTAACGAAAATACATTTAAAATAATGTCCTAATTTATTATGTAGATTGTCATACTCTGTGCACCTAAATAATAAACATTGATATGCGCAAAAGAAAAAATAAATAAAGACGCAGTACCAATAAATTTGTGCTTAACAGATACAGGGAATGCATTTGGAATGACTTGAATATGTATATCAGGATGTAGGACATAATATAAACAACATTAGAGATTTTTATCAAGCAGGATGACAAACCGTGCAATAATGCCCCCAAAAGCCTTATGCGACCAAATAACAATGCACGCTAATTCATTACATCCCTTTGCGTTAGAGATTCTGTGTATTTCATGTTTAGTATATCTTCCCCAGCCAAGTAATAGATGTTTAGATGAAATATATAAGTCTGGGTTAATTACCTAATCATTTTCTCAACCTGCTTTGCAACACTATACTCCAAATCTGCTTCTTTTTGTTTTGAGCGTCCAGATTTTGCCATCTTCTTTGATTCCAACACCCGTGGCAACACATGTATCTGATAGTCCTCATGCAGTAGCGTATACTGCAATTAAAAATAAAAATATGGTCAAATAATTCAATTGAAGCACAAATTTAGTACCTGGGCTTTGGAACTTACCTCATCCCTAAACAACATTAGTACTAAATTTTCTTTCAGCACAACCTGAAGCCAAAAGTAAGCAAGAAAAAGGAAACAATCAATAACAAAGGGGAAAATAGGGAAAAAGACAAGAAAAAATGAAAAGGTATCAGACTTTCAAGACCAAACAAATGCAGTATAAGGAACATAGGTATACAGAAAATTGATTTTTTCGGTTGTATGCTGTTATGAGTTCGGCAGGCTCTGTCCCACTGCCTTCAGCTTTCCAAATCATTTTGGGTTCTTGTATATTGAGTTAGTCTTTTCGATTTGCCTATACTCCTACAAGAGATGCCAGGGTTAATGGTTTTAACAATCTGAGGCAACTAATGTTGGCTTGGCTCTGAAGTATTCATTGTTTGCTTTGTTAAATATTTGTGTAAATCCTCGAGGATAGGAAGTAAGAGCTCTGATAAGTGTGCATACGGCCTATAGTTGCAACAAATATTGATACTCCAGGGAAGCGTGAAGGAGATGTGATCACTTAAACCTTAGAGGGGAAATTTATTATAATCACCTATAATTCTAAAGTCTACTTACCAACTTTAGTAAAATAGTGTGGTTGAGATGGACTACATATGTAGTATACTTAAGCTTTTAAGTTGAGTTGTTTCTAACTGAGGGTTGCACAAACTCTCTTATCAATCTGAACAAAATCCTAAACAACAAAGTCATAAGAAATATAGAAGTTTGTTCAAAAGGTTTATAAAACGATAGTTATAATCAGGACACACAGTCTATTTTGTAGCTGACCTCAAAATTGAAAAAACTTCATCAGCGTCTTTTATTTTTTGTATATCACATTCCATTGCTTTGGATTGCAGAGGCTTGATAAAGAAGTTCTGCACATACTCTTATCTCAAGGAGGCTTCTATTTATACAAGTACAAAGACTAGAATAGGGATTTTAGATCCTAAATTACAGCCTACAATTGTTATTATTGATCCTAAATTATAGCGATTGATTGCAGATTATTTCTAATTTATTTACAATTATTGAGGGGCTAAAATAGTGGTGGTCTAACACGCCCCCACAAATTCATTTGCTTTGGAGAGAAAAGTTTGAACCACAGAAGATGACAGCGAGTATTGGGAAAGTCCTTCAGTAAATATGTCTACAAGTTGATCTATATAAGCAACAAATTGGACAAGATGTGTGCTAGTCATAATGTGTTCCCATATGAAGAGATAGTCTAGTTCAATGTATTTAGTACAAGCATGGAACACGGGATTTGAAGAAGCCATGTAAGTAGTGCTGAGATTACTGTATAGTTAGGTGATAGGCATGGAGATGGGAGAAAAAGCGTGACACAACGTTTAGGCTAATACCATATAAGATAAAGAATTTTTATGCGGATTTTTTTCCCAAGGAGGCTTCCATTTATACAAGTACAAAGACTAGAATGGGGAATTTAAATCCTAAATTATAGCATACAATTATTACGATTGATCCTAAATTATGGTCCATAATTATTATGATTGATTGCAAATTATTTCTAGTTTAGTTACAATTATTAAGGCGTTAAAATACTGGTGTTCTAACAGAGCCAAAATTCCTCTAGATTCGAGACTCTGGTCAAAAGCACATACCTCTTTGGAGTTAGTTGGCATTTGGCGCAGGAGTCACTCGCATTCGAACACCCCTAGCTTTGCTCATAGAAGAAAGTTTTGTAACTTTAAACATGATTTAACATGTGGAATATGGAGAGCTTCAGGAAGCTGGAGGTGACTAAAACTAGCATCTTGGAGGAATCAAGAAGTGGGATGATAAGGAGCAGCTTGGCCCTATCTTCTTAGACGGAAGCGGAAACGGGCTGGAAGAAAAAAGAGAGGGATTTCGGTATGGGCCCTAAAGGCCCAAATGTTTACTCAGCAACCCCATCTTTTTTTTCAATACCAAAACCCCATCAATTAAAAAAAGTACTATAATTCTACTAATATGTCCCTGACCGCTGCTGATCACCACCCACCGCAGCTAACCACTGCCCACCACCATTGCCAACCACTGCCACGGCAGCCGACTGCCAATGACCACAGTTGCTGACCGCCACTGACCATAGCCAATGGACCGCCGCAACAGAGGGAGAAAGGAAATGGAAGGGCATTAACAACATAAAAAAAGTGGAAGTGTCGGTCTTTGTAAAATAAATTTTATAAAATGTTTTTATGTTTAATGGGCTTAGACCATTCTGTTTTCATGTATTAGACACTCATATGCAGGGTCTAGAGTGGAAAATTCCAAAAAAAAAAAAAACTAAGTAAAACCTTTTGCTTGAAGAATATAGTTAAAGCCAAAAGTCTAGATTACTTTCGCTGTGGGAATGGATCACAATATAAAATACTCCATAGGATGATTATCCATAAAAAAATGAGAAATCTTATTTCTTCCACACTATCATGATTGAATGGTTTTGGGGCGAGGAGGAGGTGAAGAAGAAGGTCGTTGATATCTAATTGAACCTTTTTATTTTTGTCTGAACCATTGATAGGACCTAAGCTTGAAAGTTTGTGCATCTGTAGTCTATCAAAGGAGGATAGAGCCATATCAGAGTTGTCGTTCAAGGGTGAGGTCCGCGAGGAGATTGCATTTACTTAGAACGCATTTAAAGGTGATGGGTTTCCCAGGCCACTTGTTCTCTCTATTTTTACAATACTATATGGGGGTGGTAAAGGACAATTTGCTTGCTTCTTCTAAGATAGCAACACCATATTCAAATGTACTCTCAATTGCCACTTTCACTCACTCAGAGTAGTGGATTTGAAGGATATTCAGCCTCAGTTTGGTTTCGATCATTTACAAAAATGGGCCTAGGCGCTTGTTGTCAAGTTGAAACAGGTGACGGATCGTGTGATCTTGGAAATGCGTCGCCCTTTTGTCGGGAGTCAACAAATATTGGATGGGGCTCTTATCGTTAACGAATGTGTGCACAACTGATTGAACAAGGGGTATCACTATGGCTCTTTCAAATTAGAGATTGGGAAGGCCTACGACCATGTAAACTCAGGATTTCTCTTATTCATTCTTCCTAAGATGGGCTTCGGTGAGAAGTCAAGAAGTTGAATCTAGTCGCATATCTCAAACTGTGAAATTCTTTGTCCTGCTTCACGATTCTTTCACTACTTTCCTAGTTTGAGGGGTCTGAGGCTAGGAAATCCCCCGTCATTCATTTTTTACCGTTTCGCGATGGAGGAGTTAAGCATGTGAATAATAAGGACTGTGGATTAATGTTAAAAGGTTTGTTGGAAGACAATAAAGTGCTCAAGAGCTCATGAATCCCATCTTCTCTTTGCAAACGACACCTTGCTTTTTTGCAAAGATAGGGTGATGCAATTGAAGTTTATTAGATGTGTTGTTCATCTGGTTCGAAATTGTGTCCATTCTTATAGAGAATTTTTGGCAAATCTAATATTATGCCAATTGGTTGGGTGTTAGGGGCATGGAGGTGTAGCCATCAACCATGGGTTGCTCAATGGGTTCCTTGCCCTTTACATATCTAAATGTCCAAGGCGGCATACAGTCTCGTGGTTGAGTGACTCCAGATTAAACTCATTAGTTAAAATCACAAAATCTGCAGAAAAAGAGGAGGGGGGGGGGGGGTGTTCTTTGTTGAGAAGTGCCCTTTTGAGTTTACCAACATAATCTTCCATCCCAGCATCTGTGCCCAAATCTTTATAGAAGATTAAGGGATTTGTTTGGGGGGAATTCGAAGAAGGAGAGCAAAATTTTTAGTTTGTTCAGATGGTATTTGTAAACTCCCAAAGAGACTGCATGATAAGTATTTGTTTCGGGAGTGCATCTTGATGCTCATCATGTCCTCTTACATTCAAAAAAGATATATAACTTTCTTCGTTTGGTCACTAGCCAAGAGGCTCCATTATTACCTACGACAATCTGAAAAGCACGGGCTCCCAGTTACCAAAGAGATACAGCATGTGCCATGTGAAGGAGTCGAGTGTACATTTATTGTCATTTTGTCCGGTGGAGGACCTATGGACTGAGGATATTGTGGTGTATGCCTAACTCTTGCAGAGCTATGTTGGAATGTTGGTGAGGCAAGGAGGGTGTTCTGAATGTAGGCAGCTTAAGTTGTGAGGGTCAATTCCATTAGCAGTATTTTTGTGCTTTTGGACATGACACAATTACCATGTTTTCCTAGGATGTTTTTCACCCTTATCCCTAAAGCAATCCTTTTGCACATGTTATGTTCTTTGGTCGAAGGGTTCCCATTCGGGAGTGCTTCTTCCTATTCTTTCAAATGAAATTGAACTTTCATAATTTTCCTTTTATACATCTTGATGCTCATTGTGTGTCCTCTTACTTGCAAAAAAGATATAACTTAAACACATAACGAAAGCACAAAATACAATTTGCTGCAATTTACCGAAGCAATGTCAATGCTGGTAACTCTAAGAAGCTCATCAGCACAAACAAGATAACCAAATAATACCCATTCCCGATAAGAGGTAACATTTGCCAAGTCCTGAGCTCTCTGCAATGAATAAGATAGAACAAAACGAGATGACATGAACCAAAAATGTACAAAAAGGCATAGTTCTCTTCCACAACAAAACAATCAATTATATTTCACATTATGGATATAATTAACATTTAAGTTGGAAATTACAACAATTATCACTTTAAAGCCAGAGAAGGTATTTACCATCGGGTGTGCAGAATTGGTGAGTATATCGGGATATCGAGGGTGGAAGGGACTTAGGAAACCCTCATTCCTAAGCTTCCTCGTATCAGTAGATAAAAATATTATGGGACCCACAGCCTCTAAAACCTGGAGAAGAGTAATGGGGATTTTCTTCAATTTGTTGTATTACAACATTACTTGTAAGTACTAAAGTAATGCCATAAACAGAACGACAAAATAAATATTACCAACAAAGTGGTTATCATAATAATAAGATAATATATTACCAAATATGTAACCGAGCTTATAAGCCTATGACAAGACACTCAATTTTCGTCATTTTATATTGTTCCAGTGTTTCTTTTCTATGCACAAACAGGTCCATGCATTTTAATATTATTAACTAAATTAGAATAGAACATTCTATGCCCTGCATCAGGAATATTTGAGGTTAGCTAGCATGGATTTTGGACTTCAGGCTACCATGTAGTTGAAGCAAGCTCTCTGTGGATAGGAGGGGTGTAACAGCTAAGTTAATAGTTAATACTTAAAACATCGCATGCTAATGCGACATCTTGCTTTAACTGCTAGCAAACCCAATGAAGTAGGTGTTAAAGCATTATATGTCCATTACAGCTGAAGTTGCCAATTCCATTGCCTTCGTCACTTGATGTTATGCTTAACACAAAGGTCAAAGATGAAGACATCTGTGATGTTAAATCTATCCCTTCTTTCCTTACAAATAAACAAGTTCAATCCTGTTCAATAGAAAATGAAGGCAGGTTTTCTTAGATTGCTAACTATGAATAAATGCAGAACAAAATGGGTGGGTCAACAACCATAATGTGCTTATGATGAGATCAAGGGTTTCCAGCTGCTGTTGATAGTGAAGAGGGCTAACCCTATCGGCTATAAAAGAGAGGTTAAAATTCTAGAGACTCGATTCCTTAAAAGTTCAGAATGGTTGCCATAGTTAAAGTTACACAAAAATTGACTCCGTCTCTTTCCTCAGGCATTTGACAGCATGGAAAGGGAAGGAAAGAATAAAGGACACCCAAACTACAGAAAATATGAGAGGAAGACGGAAAAAAAGAAACTTTTGGTCTCAATCTAACATTGAAAGTGCATCTATATATAAGATAAGGCCTCAGCTTACATAGATTCTATGCTATTTTTCAGTTATTTCGATGTTTTAATCATAGAAGCAGAAAGGGTTGCTTCATTTTTGGCTATCAATAAGTCATGCTCCATTTTAAAGTCTCAGTTTTGCGCTTTTCAAGATGTTGCTCCCGGCATGATAGGATCTTGCTTCTACCTCAATCCCACGGCATGTTAGGATCTTGCTTCCACCTCTATCCCATCACAACTGAACTCCAAAAAAACTTGCACGCTAGGAAGCACGGCTATTCGCTCGCCGTGGCAATGTTGGATACGCATTGGCCAATGAAACACCCGGGAATACATGAGGATACATGCAGGATACATTTCAGTGTCATAGAATTGTTTAGGTTGTGTTTGGGTAAGAGATTTGGGAGAGAGATTTCAAAATCCTTTTTTAACAAATACTTTATTTGGGTATTGAATAGGAAGGATTTGTAAAATACCTTCAAATCCCAAATAGTGATGAAAAGAGGATTTAGAAATCCTTTTGAGAGAGGTGGAATTTGACAAATCCTTTCTTCTCTTCGCGCTTCGCACCTGAAGCCGCCTTCGTCTTCTTCTTCTTCGTTCTTCGTCGTCGATTTCATCGTCGTCTGTTGTCAATCATCATCGAGGGTTCTTCGTCGTCAATCGTCTTCGATTTCGTCGTCGTCAATCGTCTAGGGTTCTTCCCTCGTCGAATCGTCGTCGTCGTCGTCGTCGAATCGTAGCCATCGCCGTCGTTATTCAGGTTCCTCGCCGTTGCCATCGTCGTTGAATCACCGAATCCCTTGTCGAATCGTCATTGTCGCCGTCGGATTTGCGTTGTGGGTGTTGAAGACAAAATGGTGTTGTGGGTAAACCCTCTGTTTTGCGTCGATGGTTTTTCGTTCTCAGTTTTGTTCTCAATTTTGCTATGGTTTTTGTTCTTGGATGGGTAATGTTTGATTTTTGTTCTCAATGCTGTCTAATTTATCCAAACAAGGAGATTTATAAATGACAGGATTTGGAAATCCTGGATTTCGAAATCTCATCATTTTACAAATCTCTTAGATTTGTCAAATCTATTATCTAAACGCAACCTTAAATTAAATTTTAACTGTTGAGATCCAATATGTCTAGGATACACCAAGTTTCTTCCGATATTTTTAAGAAGTTATGGATTAAAAAGTAGATAGAAGGATTATAAATGTAACCAAAAGAAAACTTCCCTCCTCCGCTCAATTCACTCACACCCTTGCATTTGGAAAAAGAACACCAAGACTCGTCGCATGTAAAGTAACACAAAAGCCCCTTATTTACATTTACTAACAAAGAGACCCCCTTATTATCAAAATTTATTAACGTAAAGTCGTAAACAAAACAATAATTTCAGGTTCCAAGTTTACCCTCTTTTACACATTTTCACTATCTTAACTGGTTAAGGTCCACTTCAATATTTAATAAATAAAACAAAAGAAAGTTTTCAAGAATAAATAAATGAATTATAAACAAAAGGAGATAAAGAAAAGGAAATAACTAAATTGTGAACTTTGAGATGTTGTAAACAATGCAAACAACAGTTAAAATTTAGATATACAACTTTACATGCAAAGTAATAATAATTTATTATTGTAACTCAATTTTACACATATCTTCTTGTTGGAGATTTATCGTATCATTGAGTCCACATGTTATTGCATACGATACAAATATCCATATCCATGATTCATAGCTTGCAATTAAGATTAAATTTCTTATTTCACAGAACATTTGGAAATTTTAATCCAACAAATCTTTTTTCGTTTAGGTAAAAATTATATAAGGCTTTTAAAAACAAAATTTACAATCCGGATATTTTCTATAAATCCTTCACGAATTAAAAACATCATATACTTCTTCTAGTGTTTGAACGATTCTTAATGCTCCAACTATTTGAATTATTTAAAATTCAAGGAATCAACACTCTTGGATCCAGGTCTGCCCTGCTTCTTGCTTTTAAGGGCTTTAACCATTCTGAGAAACTTAAAAAGGTCGTGGGATCAGATAAGAATCACACAAAACAACCATACTACCTCCTATGTGGTAACCAAGCATCTGACCAACTAAGATTTAAACTTTATTGTGAGATTGATTCAACAAGAAAAGAAGATATATGACCTCTCCAATACGAGGACTGACAAAATTTAGATCTTCGTGCAACCCTTTCAATGGTGGATCATAGGAGTCAATAAACTGAACCAACCTGTTAATTGTTTTTGGAAAAAAAAAAAAAAGGATAAAAGACATATCAGTACCAACATGTAACATTTCCCAAGAATGTACCAAATCACAATGGGACACAAACATTAAAATAGAACATAGAATAGCATCATTTGATACATACTCAATTAGATCCATGTATAACACATGTCATGTCTCCTTATTTTAGTTTTCTTGAATTTCTGAAAGAATTGCCATCTTGCATAAAAACATTGGAGTGCCATTAGTTCCTAAGCATGCTGATTGTTCCATTTTACATGAACTCTCTAGTGTTGAATGCATAAGGTTACGTTTGGGAAAGGGATTTGACAAATTCAAGAAATTTGTAAATGATGGGATTTCAAAATCCAGAATTTTTAAACCTATCATTTACAAATTCCTTGTTTGGATAACTATTTTAACCGAATAATTTGATCGTGTAATTTCATAATTTCCTTGTTTAGATAAAAATCCATCTATAATACTTTGTAGCCATAAATATAAAAAATAAAACAGTGAACAAAAAATTTACATCAATACTTCACTATTAAAAAATATTACATCAATAATTCACAAAGAATTTGTTCATCTATAATTATTCATGAGACTCACCAAAAAATGCTCAAAATACACAAGAAATTCATAGCCACAAACAAAATCCAAAAAAATGCAGCAGCAACGGCAAAGAAATTGGAATCCTAGATAGAAAATCCACAAAAAGCAGCAGGACAAAATCCACAAAATGTAGATCTAGATAGAAATTGGAATCCTAAACTTGTTTCATGCAACGGCTAAGAGGCGTGGACCAGTAGCAGCGACGACAATGGCGAGGAGGCGTGCACCAACTGCAACGATGACGATGGTGCGGACGCATGGACCAGCAACAACGACAAGACGTCAAGGAGGCGTGGACCAGCAACAGCAATGACGACGGGAGGAGGCATGGACGACGACGATGATGGCAACAACGAGTGTTTCCCCCTTGGATGACTGCAACAGCGAGAGTGAAGTAGCGAGGGCTTCTGAGAATGAAATTGCAAATTTCCTCAACGATGGATTTCCAAATAACATGTGTTTTAGAAGGAATCAGAAATGACACTTGTCCCCCTATTTCTTAAATAAAGGGATTTTATAATTCCCTCCTAAGAGTACCCAAACAAGGAATTTACTAAAGAGGAATTGTGAAATCCTTTGAGCAAAGGAAATCCCTCCTTCAAATTCCTTACCCAAACACAACCTAAAAGTTCATACAAGGATATAGGATACATGTCCTATACTTTGTGATGGATATGTACCTAAATATACATTCAGCAATGAACAAATTTGGCACTTACAACTTCAAATCTTAATTTTCGGTTTTATCAAACGTGCCCTTAGTCATACCCAATACCAACATGGATTTACCCAATTCCATGTAACATAGATATTACCTGGGGGAACTAAATTTGGTTTCTGATAATTCGAACCATAGGGTAGTGGGCTTTTACTACTAGGTAGGGCTCGGCATCCGAACCAAGTGCAGAAGGTTGGTGCATCTCTTTGACAAAGCACCACCCGTAAATAAGCGAGTGTCATGCCTCGGACCAACTGATTTTATGTCCAAGTGTTAACCACAGCTAGATTCTTACTATTTTAGTGTCCCGGGTAGCACTAGCATCAACACTTAAACCCTAAGCCATAACTCTTAGAGTGTGTCTGGGTGAAGAATTTTGGGAGAGGATTTGATTTTGACAAGGGACTTCTGAAATTCATAACTTAAATTCCTAATCCGGCAACTTCAAAAACAAATTCATGACATTCCTTCGACTTTCAAAATGGGATTTAATGGGAGTAAATTGACATCTCCAAATACCTCGTCAAGCAGAGTTCTTTGCAAATTCTTTCAAATAAGGCATACCTCTCCACCTCAATGTGAAATTACATCAACAAAATTTCAATTTCAAAATATATACCCGAAACAACGAATTTGCAAATGACAGGATTTAAATTCAAAATTTCAAAATCCCATAATTTCTAAATTCCATGATTTATCAAATTTCTTATCCAAATGCATTCTTCATGAAAAGCAACTTTACTTGCCAAGGCAAAAAAAATCCATCAGATTAATTATTCTCTGAAAGGATCTAATCTTTCATACTGTCATTTTTACTATTACTTATTAATCAATATAGACATTAAAGTATATAGATTATTCACACTCTATACAGAGATAAACCTAAGTGGTCTGACCCTTCCCTGGACCCCACGCATAGCGGGAGCATTGTAGCACCGGGCTGCCCTTTTTTATACTCTATACAGATATAGAGTGTAAATTATGGGATACATTTCTATAAAGATAGACTGATAGAATGACAATTCTATTGAACTAGAGAATCAATAATCAGTTTACTGAAGCTGAGAATGTCAAATCTATTGAACTAGAGAATCAAATATCGGTTCACTAAAGCCCAAGTATCACAACTTGAAACCTTAAAGTGGGTCTCCAATCAAATGGGTATCGAATTATAACTGAGAAGGCAATCAAAGCTTTATCACTCAAGAATTGTTCCATGCTCCTTGTTTTATTCCTGTTTAAGCTATCATGAATCGTGAAGGCATCAGTTTTATAAGGTATCCTCTAATCACATTAATGAATCAAGGAATAAAACCTTACCACTTGGATCCACAATTGGAAAGTAAGAAAATTAGTGTCTTAAATCAGATAATGACATTCATGTGAGGAGCCACCTATTGTCCTAATCGACATGATATCCAGGTAACTAATTTATGTAACAATGATGAACCAGCACAAAATACATACAAAAAGCATGCAGTATTCAAAGCACTTGTGCTTATTAGGGCATAATGAAAATAACTCTACTGGCACTTTAAAGTTGTAAACAGAACTTAGTTAAACTTAGAACATTAGCTTAAATGGAGCGTATGTAAAGTTGTTTGCATAAATGATGTATATCGGCAACAAGAAGTATCATATCTTGAGATTATAGACTACATGTACCAGGACCAAAAAGATAACTGAGAAGGAAAAATATTATATCCCACCGATGATAGAAATCACAATCTCGGTCACTTCTTGACATGGCATGCAAAAGGTTATACACTTGTAGAATCATCTTTCTTGGTATCTGTGAGAATTAGCATCACACCACATATGTTAGTAGCATTTAAGGCATGCTTAAGCATGGCTAATTGCATGAGTTAGCTCATGCTAGAAGAGAAAAATAAAATGAAATCAGCAACAAAATTGGCAAAAAGACAAAAAGGGAAAATACAGGGAATGTAGGCTTGCCTTCTCGGAGAAGAGATTAACACGAACAAAGGAACAAAACAGGTCCATAAAAGCATGAAGAATGAGAGAATTCTGATGGGGCTGCAGGAGAAGTTATCGTGACATAAGACACCACTAAGGAACATAAAAATTCATCGTTACATCATTGACACGTCGACATGCACACAAGTTAAAACATTAAGTGACAGAAATCTATCAGTATGGACAGTTACATATACACAAATATCCATGTATGTGTATGTGTCTCAACCAGTATTTTAAAAGGCAAGGTGTTCTCTAGTGTCTTTGAGGCAATGTAAGCCCCAAGTGTGGGGCGTCAAGTCGCACGAATTTTTTAGTAATTTAAACGTTATACATGATTAAAGAAAAGGAAAAATAGTACAAATATAATAACATTGTTCACTAGTTAATTATTTGTTCCAATATTACATAAAATATAGTTCAAAAGTTTTTAAAGTTTGTTTTTTTTTTTTTTCCCCGAGATAAGCTTAAGTATTTGTTCTTTAGTTAGGTAAGGCTTTTAAGTCCCACTTTCTTTTTGTATTTTTTTGCAATCAGTACGCTCTCGTCCCATGGTAGATTTATATTTTTTGTTGAGTAATAGACTCCCTTGCACCGTTGAGGTTTAAAAAATAGTTCAATTAATGTACCCTTAAAGAAAATGTCAAATTCTAAAATATGTGAAACATGTGAACAACAAATTAGAACTCTATAACCAAATTAGTTTGCTCATTCATTCTCTAGACCATTTGGAATAAGAGCAACAACATCATCTTCAAGGAAGTTTAAAGAGATTTGCTGTGTCTGAAAGGAGAAATATACAGTGCCATGAGATTGGGATGCTTGGAAATTTTGGGAAAGCTTTAGAGGGATGCAATAAAGAAATGGGGTTCATAGTTTGGGGATTTAAGTTTGTAGAATCTTTAGAGATTTGGCTGGTTTTGTCATGTTCTATTTTTGGTGTATGCCCCTTCTCTCATGTAAGTTGTTATTTAGCCTCAATTCAAATTTATTTTCCAGAGGAAAAAAAAAAGATAATTGCATTCTACCTCCCTGGACTTGAGCCCATTTTCACTTCACCCTCCATTACTTTAGAATCAGGCACATAACCTCCCTATACTTAAGAGCAAAGTGAAAATAAGAAATCTGTTACGACATGAATGAAAAGAAAAATTTAGCCCTTTTTATTTTTATCTTTTTCTTTCAGATGAATTGCAGAAACTCGATTCTTTGGGGTTCATTCTTTTTTTTAATTTTTTTTTTCTTATTTACTATTTTTCCTCATTGACCTTAAAATTAATAAAATATTACAATATTTTTCATATCTTTTTATACAAAGGGGGGTAATCGCAGTTTACCCCCTGTACTTAGACCCATTTTCACTTTACTCCCTTGTACTTTGAAAATAGGCACTTTACCTCCTCAAAATTTGGATTGAAGTGCAAAAATCACTTTTGCAGTTAAATCTAACAGAATTGGCTAAAAGACTTAAATGCCTTCAACGAAAACCAAATCCTTAACTTCGGAACAAAAAATTGACCACTCAAAGGAAGTATGTTTTAAATGATCTACATATGCATGAATTTGTCTCAGAAGATACTACAACTTGGAATCGAGAATTTGACAAAAATATTAACATGTGACATCCAAATCTCTCACCCCTTTTCGGAAAAATGTTTATTTTACACGAAAAGTCACATTTTTAAAACACGACACTAATCTTATCTTTTATCCTTTTTTTAATAATCTAATAATCTATATATACTTTCCTATGTTTCAACAAGTGAAAAATTCAAATTTTGAATCAATTTTGACATGAAAAATTTACATCAAAATCCATTTCTTTTAAAGACTACAAAATATTATTTTTTAGCACATACCTCAAATTTCAAAATTGATTGAAAATTGCTTTACCCCTTAAAACATTGAAAAACATATACAAATTATCAAAAACAGATAAAAGATAAGACCCATTTCGTGTTTTAAAAATTCGAGTTTCATGTAAAATAAACATCTTTCCGAAAAAGGGTCAGCAGTTTGGGTATCAAATCTTAATATTTTTACTAAACTGATTCCAAGTTGTAATACTCTCTGAGGCGAATTCAAGCATAATTACATCTCCAAAATGGAATTCGTTTGAGTAGTCAATTTGTATTATAAAATTAAGGATCTGATATGCATCTGGGATATTTAAGTATTTTTGTTAATTCTGTTAAATTTAATGAAAAAAATCACTTTTACACTTCAGTCCAAAGTGTAAGAAGGTAAATGGCCTATTTTCAAAGTATAAGGAGGTAAAGTAAAAATGGGTCTAAGTTCCAAGGGGGTAAACTGAAATTACACCTTTAAAAAAATTACATTTTCCTCTCTTAAAAAAAGAAGAGAAAAACTCTCTATCCTTCTTCCCCAACACACCCACCATCACTTCCCACAAAGATTACTCCAAAGATTGCTCCAAATGGACCACCGATCTCGAAAGATTGCATCAAATCGAATTGTATATTGAAGCCCACCGGTACTAGATCATCACCATGTTCAGCCACCACCTCCAGTCCTCCATTGCAAACAACTATAGGAACACTAATCAAATCAGATTTTTCCTCACCTAATCATCACCATGCATTTTGCGTTTTGCTCGCAAATCGAGGAAAAAAACTCAAGTTACGGTGGATCTGAGTTCCAATTTCGAGACCCATCTCGGATCAATGCCAAGAGCTGCCCTCTACAGTAATTGGTTCCTTGAACTAAATAGTTGTTTGCAGCAACAGATCTCCTGTGGCAGTGGCGGTAGCAGTGGCAGTGACTGGTTGTGGGTTTGTGGGATGGGTTGCAGGAAGAGAAGAGGGTTGGGATACATTGAGCAGTGGGTGGCAGTGACAGTTGTCTCGGTGATTGGGCATGTACAAGGTGGGTAGTGGGTTGCAGCATGAACAAAGAGAAATTGAAGGGGATGAGCTTGCGGAGGAGCGAGAGGGGGGAGTTTCAATGGCGGAGGCCGTCCTGGCGATAACGGTCACAAATTCGAGGAGTGAAAGTGAAGACATGAAAAGGGAAAAGAAAGAAAAATGAAGGAAAAAGAAGGGGCAAAACGAAAAGAAAAAAGAATAGAAAATAAAAGAATAAACATTAATAAAAAGAAAGGAAAGGAAAACTACGCTTCACTTCGCCATACTAATATTTTGACATTATAAGTAATTAAGGGTAGATTTGAAAATGAAAAGTTCATTAAGTTTAATTTGACATTGTTCACACGCATAAACGCGCGTAGTGCTCAAATCTCGTTATATATGACAGAAACCATTCATTTTTCACTTCCGTCCAAAATACAAGGGGGTAAAATGCAATTGTGTAAGACCAATAGGCACAAGCGTAAAAAGTGAGACTTTTAAGTCTCAACATACTGCAAGACAAAAAAAAGTGTGATTTATAGCTTGGTGTCTTTCTCATGAGATGTGAGGCATACTTCCCCGTGCTGGTTCTGACAATGTCTTTTAAAACACTGGTGTCAACAAAAACAGAGACTTTTTTATCCCACAACAATCAACAGTTCAGAAAAACATTTCAATGCTACTGCAATATTGAAAAACAATCAAGAAATGATTTATTAACTCACCAACAAGGTAATTACTGTACTGCTTAGATCCAATATGAGTCGTAATGCTTGTTCCCGAAAAGCCATAAGGTCAAGAAGTAGCTGGTTAACGCAAAACAAATGTCACTTGCAAATTAAAAAATAAAATCTCATTAAAATATGTATCATAAACAAAACATGCTAAACAAATAATTAAATTTTTAGTATGAGCATTTACAAGCCAAATAAAACAAGTATAATCGGGTAATTAAAAAAAAAAAGTGAAGCTTGAACTGTAGGCGTGCATCAGAAAACTTTGTAACTTATCAAGAATCCAGCACTTAAGGATACAAAATTCTCATGAAGAATCAGAAAATTAGGAAGCAACACTCTCGCACAAAGGAGTTCACACAAGTAAGGATTGGGCAGCACACAGATACTACTGACACATATACAACTTCCTTTGTAAAGAGCTATAATGGAAAGTGAAGGAAACCAGCCAACATCAGCTGAAGATTATATTAATTGATAGAAACAAAAAGACTCATTTGTGACGGTGAAACTGTTCTTACCATATTGTGTAAATTGTTAGGGCCCGTTAGCCCACCAGATTCTAGTAGCCTAAACACAAATTCTAGGAGTAGGTTTTGTCAAGGCTTAAAGTTGATGTTGGGGATGCAAGTGGATATTAGGATTTCAAGCTAAACTCAAACCTCAAGCACAAAACATACATACATGGTAAGATACATCATGTGTAGGACATCAATACCAATTTTTGGGTCATGTGACATTAAGAAAACTGATCCATTGCATTTATCAATAAAGCTCTCTTCGCTTGGCCGAGGTTCCACCAAAAAAAAAAAAAATTGATCCATTGAAATGATTAACCCAAAGGACAGAAGACTAGAATCAAAACAAACTAAAATAAGGAATCTGCTTAAAGTACTGATTGTGGAAGTTAGGTGAATTGGAACATAAAAATGAAGTATATTTATGATTTAGTATTAGCATGAATTGATATCATATAAATGCATGGCTTTGTGAGTGCACCCTTATTTCATTAGAATTAATCTATACTAGAACTGGATTTGAAATTGGGACGATCTGTATTCCACAATGTTAGTGTAATGTGAAGTACTTAGATTTATGAGGGTTTAAGGATCACAACTGAGGGTTTGAGGATCACAAACGTTACCCTCTGCTAAAACTTTTGGGTAAGAGTCCCTAGGGTTGAATATGGTATCATGGTTGAACCAGGCCTGCGAATTTGGACGAGTTTGGGGCTGACCACGCTCAATAAAATCGTTTATTTGATGTCTGACCCTAGGGAGGACATTAGGGGAATAACGAGGGAGATAGTGCCCACCCATACCATACATCGGTAATGTAATAGAGACAACCCGGGATCAAATGAAGATTCAAGAACTCCAAATATTACTAGCAAATAGCACTTCTGAGTGAGGACCCTTAATGTTGCAATGTTGCATACACACATATTTATATATATATATATATATATATATCAAGTCATAGAGTACCCAGTTTATTTACCCCATCATAGCCACCAGATACTTGAATTAATAAAATATAACTTTGCGAATCGACAGTCCATTATAATTGTAACTTTCTTAACGAATATATTTTTCTTTATGCTATTAAACAGTCATATGCCTTCCTTCAACATGCAGCTTTTAAGCCTTAATGATACTGACTTCGAATAATGGTGGAAAACCATACCAAAATTCAATATTTATACAAATATGGACCACAGCTAAAGGGCATGGGCACAGGCACGTGTACAAAAGTGTCCAACAAGTGCACTTACTCAAAGCATGTCTGAGGATAATTCTTGAGGAAAAAGTAGTATTTTGTGTATTAGAGTAAGTTATGTGACCAAACACAAACATCTATCATGTTTATACATGTAGTTATTCAAAGAAACCAGTAATATCAAGGAAATTTGTGGGTCACTAACGCTCTCGGCGCATGTTTTGGGTTTTCCAAAGTGCACCCCGAAGTTATAATGACTTCTGCTTATTTTTCTGAGTTTGTTACAACAAAATTTAAGTGAACTGTAGCATGATTGAAGTTTCTGGTGCCGAATAGAATTGAATCAGCTTAATGGACGGCGTTCATCGATCAGATCGGTCAAAGGATTCCTGTGAAGGTTGCTTTTTCAAAGGATTTTATTGGAAAACAATGGGAAGTTGCTCACTATGGTTCAACTGGAGCAGATTCAGGGATTAAATAGAAAAGAGGATGTTAATGATATTAATCCAGGATCATCTTTGATGATGAAGGCTTTTATTGAACGAAAAGTAGATGGTAACAATGAGGTTGCTGCATTGAGTAATGATGAAAAGCCAGAGCAGCATGATACGGGAAGATGGAGAGATATGATTCGCAACCAAATGATGAAGAGTAATAAGCCGATGGACCCGCAATAGTTTCCTCCAAGTATTATAGGTGAGAAGGTAATTGCTTGTCCACCAAAGGAGATTGCTACGACAATTGCTGAGGATTAGAATACAACTCTGATAGAATATTTCATAGAGAAGAAGCTTCCACTCAGGGTGGTGGAGAGAGTATTGCACATAAGGTGTGGGATGCGTCTAGTTTAACGGAGGTTGTCACGAATAGTGCTGGGTTCTTTTCTTTAAATTTAAAACAGACATGGATAGATCATGATGCGAACCTCACCAATAATTAGTGAGACCCGAAACCAAGTTAGGGTTTCTTCGCAAAGGATCGAACTAAATTCAGATTTGAGACGAAGACCATTGTAGACTCGGCCCAAATCTCTTGAATAAGCCCATTAAGTGCTTCTTTGAATCTTTTAACCCTTGCCCTTGTTATTAAGCCAACTGGAACATGCAACAGATCTCTTGGTGCAACTGATATATTCTCATCCAATCCAATGTTATGGAAGTACGGCCATGGTTGTTTTCAGGAAAACCATTAATCCTTATGAAATGGAGACCATAAGAATATTGGAATGCAAAGGGATTGAGTTATGTGGCTAGTGTTGTGGGGAGGCCACTATTTGTTGATCAATTTACAGCAAATGGAAAGAGAATCAATTTGCTAGAATATGTGTTGAAGCTGATGCAGAGGAAGAATTGAAGGAGCATTCTGAGCTTGATCTCTCTAATGGGGACAATCCTGGAATGTGAGTGGACATTCGAGTGGAGTACCAATGGAAGCCTAAAAGATGCACATGGCAAGATTCTTGGGCACTCAGACAAGGAGTGCAGGATACAGAATCATAAGCCTAATCCAAAAAAATAAAAATAAAAAAAGAAGACTGGCAAGGTAAGAAGGAAACCAGGAAAGGGACTCTTCTTCGCATCTCTCTCAGTTACTGCTTACTTGCTTATTGCCCTACTAGCTACCTTGCTCGCTACCTTCAAGAATTCTATTACTAGCTAACGCTATCCCATTGTCGCTTACCATGTTGATGATGCGAAGCCTGGGCTTGGCAGTCTAGGGGAGTCCTCTGGGGTTGCTAAGGAGGACACAGGGCAGAATTCAGGTTCTGATGCTCGAACTGCAGAACAAGGAGCTTCTAAGGATGAATTGGTTGTTAAGATACAACCAGTGGACGCAATTTAAGTGAGTTTTTTAAGTGCGCTTTCCCCAAACAAGTTCAGTCGGTTAGAGGAAGAGGTGCAGCTACTGGAAGGCAACTCTAGGCTACTGGAAAGCAATTACGGTAATAATGAGGAAAGAAGAAGAAAAAAAAGTAAGGCAAAACGGGGGAAGCCTAGAATGAACCCTCATCCTCCTAATTTTAAATGAATATTGCTACATGGAATATAAGAGGGTCGAATCACCCTAGTAAGCAACAGGAATTAAGAAGTTTTTTCCATAATCACCATGTCCATGTTATGAGGATTCTGGAAACTAGAGTTAAAGTTGTTAATAAAGACAGAGTGAAAAATATTGTTTTTCATAATTGGGAGTGTTATGACAATAATAATTCGCATCAACTTGGTAAAATTTGGTTGAGATGGAATGCTCAGAAAATAAATATTGATCAGTTTGTCCAACCTGATCAGTAAGTTCACTGTTTGCTTAATAATATAGAGACTAAAGAGAAGATTTAGTTATCTATGGTGTATGCATCTAATGATGATGAGATAAGGAGCACTCTGTGGAGGAGCATCGTTGGTAAAGCCCAGGCTCTAGCTAATGAGCCTTGGTTGGTTATTCGTGACTTTGATGTTATATGAAATATGGCAGAGACTAGTGGCATTTCTTGGAATTCCAGTATTACCGAGTGTTAAAATAAGAAGAGAATACGAAAAAGAATGAGACGACTTGACTAATCCATCAATCTCTCTCTCTATTTATAACACAAATAAGGAGACGGTAAAGAAATCCTAATCAACACAGGAATAATAGAAATACCCTTAAAAATAACCTCAACTTGGAGCATATATATTACATGCTCCTACCTTATTACAGATGTATTTTATCCTTGAGCCCCCTAATGGTTTAGTAAATAAATCAACTAACTAATCAACTAAATTCACATGTCTAATCTCAATCAGCTTCTATAACAGTTGTCCCATATGAAGTGACAGCTGACTTCAATGTTTTTCTCTCTCTCATGGAAGATTGGATTAGATGCAATGTGAAGTACTGCTTGATTATCACGTACTGGGTCCATCGGTGAAGAGCGTTTAAATTCAAATTCTTTCAACGAATGTTTCAACTTTCAACCAAGTTAACTCAGATGTAGTATGGGCCGTTGCCCTATATTATGATTCTGCACTTGACCGAGCCACCACCGTTTGCTTTTTACTCTTCCAGGATGTTAGATTACCTCCAACAAACACACAATACCCCATAATAAACTTCCTATCAGAGGGTGATACGGCACAATCTGCATTTGCATAGCCCTTTAGTTGAGTGTGACCTAAGTTTTGATATAGCAATACCAAAACCAGGAGCTCCTTTCAGATATCGGAAGATACGAATCACTGAATCCCAATGACAAGTCGCGGGGTACAATCCAAGAACTGACTGATAACACTAATAGCAAATGAGACATCCGGTCTTGTAACAGTCAAGTAGTTCAACTTCCCAAATAACAGCTTGTATTGCGTTGAATCTAATAGTGGTATTCTTTGATCTGCCAGTTTGGATCCATAAACGAGTCAATCGGTTTAACTCCTAGCATTCCTATTTTGCTCAACAGATCAAAAACATACTTCCTCTGAGACAGGCAATGCCTTGACACGATCGCGCAACTTTAAACCCGAGAAATACTTCAGTTGAGCCAAATCTTTGATTTGAAACTTGCTAGGCAAAAACTTTTTGAGTTCTTCAATACCACTATGGTCGCCCCAGGTAATCACGATGTCATTCACACACACAATCAACAATACTCTCCTGACCGCACTATGCTTGTGGAACACGGAATGATCAACTCCACAACGTCGAAGACCAAAATCGGTGACCTCTTCACTAAATCTCCCAAACCATGCTCGAAGAGACTACTTGAGGCCATAAATAGATTCTGTCAAGCAAGATACCAAACCGAACTCACCATAAGCAACAAACCTAGGCATTTGCTCCATGTATACTTCTTTAGTTAGATCGCCATTCGAGAAAGCAATCTTGATGTCGACTTGATGTAGTGGCTAACGAAAGGTAGCAGCAAGAGAGATGAACAGGCGAATAGATGCGAACTTGGCAATGAGAGAAAAAGTCTCATAATCAAGACCATATACCTGAGTATAATCTTTGGAAACTAAGCGAGCCATGAGTTGATCAATAGTGCCATCTGGATGAACTTCGATTGTGTTCACCCATTTACATCGAAAAAACCGTTTTGCCAGGCAGAAGTGAAACGAGGTCCCACGTACCATTTTGATGCAAGGCTAACATTTCCTCTTCCACTACGATCGTCCAACCAGGCTGAGAGAGGCCCTCTGATGGTGTCTTCTACAATTTCAAGGATGAAACTCTCCTGGTCCTGATGGTTATGCGGCGTATTTTTTTAAGAAAACTTGGCATTTTATTGGGGAAGAGATTACTAAAGCAAATCTAGATTTCTTTAAGTCAGGTAAAATGCTAAGGGAGATTAATTCCACATATATTGCTCTGGTTCCAAAAAATCAAAATCTCTCTACTATGTCAAATTTCAGACCCATATCTAGCTGTCATTTGAATTATAAGGCCATTTCGAAGCTACTAGCTAACAGGTTAAAGGAGTTGCTTCCCTGCTTGGTCAAATCCTAATCAAATTGCTTTTATTCCTAATATAAGAATTGGGGATAACATCTTCTTGATCAGGAACTTCTGAGGGTTTACCACCGCCCCGGGGGGGGGGGGAGTGCTAGATGTGCTTTGAAGATTGATGTCAGGAAAGCCTATGACACATTGGACTGGGACTTTATTATGGCAGCCATGCATGCTTTTGGATTTCCAAATCAGTGTAGTCAGTGGATTGAGGTGTGTCTCACTACTACTAAATTTTTCATTTCATTGAATGTAGAGTTTCATAGTTATTTTGCCAATGCTAGAGGTCTCAAACAAGGGCATCCTATTTCCCTTTACATCTTTTTTCTAGTTATGGAAATCATAAATTTCCGTATCCAAAAGGCTATAAGGTTAAATCCCCATTTCAAATACCATTGGAGATGTGGCAAGAACATGTTAGCTCAATTGTCATTTGCTGATGATCTTCTTCTCTTGTGTCGTGTAGATGTTGCCTCTTTGCGTATTATCCTTGAAGCTCAAGGAATTTTCTGGTTTATCTAGTCTTGAAGCAAATAAGCAGAAAAATGATATTCTTATAGCAGGAGTCATTGATAGGATTAAGACTGAACTAATCAGTACCTGTGGCTTCTTTGAATGAAAGTTGCCTATGAGGTATCTTGATTCTTGGCATCATGAGGGGCCTCTATTTCTAAATGGGGGGAAAGACTTAGATATGATCTAGCTATGCCTAGGTATGCTTGTGTTAGTACTATTACGGATAGTGGAGCTTGGAAATGGCCTGTAAGAAATTCCCCAATTATTCAAGTTGTTAAGTATTCTCCTCAACAAATGAAACCTAATGATGAGATAATTTGGGTTGGAAGCTCTAATGGGGTTTTCAGTACTGCTGGTATTCGGAATCAGTTTCGGGATAAAAGGGGGCTTTGTTCCATTGGCATAAATGCATCTGGTTCAAGGATAGAATTCCTAGACATAGTTTTATTTTATGGCTTGCAGCTTTAAAAAAACTGCATACAAGGGATTATCTTATGGAATTTATGCATTTGGACAGCTCTGCGTGTGTTTATGTACCCTGGAAGGATTCTCATGAACACCTATCTTCGCGGGAAAAAAAAACATCGAGAAAAGGAAAATTGCACGGCGTGGACCTTTTTCTTCTGTTAAATAGTGTGAAGCTACGAGAGTTTATGATACAAATTTACAAAGATCGATTATAATTACCACGAAATGATTCTTTTTTCTTCTTCTTGTTTGATGATTTGGGTTAAATTATTGCTAGCATAGCTAAGATGCATGTCGGAAAAACAATATCAAACATGTAATCCCTTATCCTGACACACCATTTTACTCATAAAATAAGTCAATAGATTATAAAATACCACACGCGTAACACATTCCTAGATCAGAGAGAGGAAATGGAAGTTCAAAAAAGTAGTAGGAACTATCAATAAGTAGATACCTGAACCCATTGCTCCAAGCTTTGTAAATGAACTTCAGCGTGGTCATTTATTAGCTCCAAAGCAGCCTTATCAACCTAAACCAAGACCTAGTCATCAATAGAAACCACTGTTTTGACATTCATCGACAATTAAAAGAGCATCAATTCTTACACGTTCTAGCTGTAATTTGCTGTGGTGCTCCGGGAACTTCTTTGAGAGTATCACACAAATCTTGGGATGGTTAGGGAACACACCAGCTCTCCAGAATGCCTCTGAAAACACATGACCAATCGGATCTGGGTAGTCCAGAATTTGATTCAGTCTATACATTTTAACCATCAACCCTTCTGCCACTTCTGTGAGCCGATACACCCAGTGAATGTTCAATCCCTTGTAAGAACCACTTGAATTCTGAGAAGGCCCTTCAAACCCACCATTTTTTGATGTCTTAGAAGCCACCGAAGAATTCATTTCATGACTCAGGTACTCAGTCCACCTTGATGGACCTTCCCATTCCCTCGATCTTCCGCCAAGTGGCGATGACGACAGGACATCTTCAGCTGGGAAATGCTGCCTAGCCTTTTCCATTTCTATCCAATTTTCTGCAAAATATTGCAAGGATTAGATCCACCATTCCATAATAATTCAGCCGATCACATCACAAGATACTTTCTCACATTATCATTTGTAATGACTTTAAGCTTCGTGAAAAAATGTCGTACCGTTTAGATTCTCAGTACATATTCACAGTAAATATCCCAGTGACATTTCTAAGTAGGAATATTCAACAAATTTTACACACGCACACACACAAATGGAGAGAGACAGGTTACTAGTACAGTAAAGACTGAGAGTTCACTTCACGGAAAGAGTAGTGGTTGAGTAGCCATTGGTGATGGAATGAACGATCAAAACATTTTTTTAAATTTCAGATCTGAGTACGAAACAAAACAGAAGCCGGGGGAAAGGAGGGGAGAGCTGCTTTAGCACGAGAGGTGATATTTCTGCAACAATGTGTCGATGATGATGAATTATAGTTACTGTTGGTAAGACCACGAAGGAAGAGAGAGAGACAAGGGACACACTTGCAGTCTTGCTTTGCGGGGAAGTCAGGTTTCGGGTCGGAGACGAACTCCTTGGCCGGGGGGGGGGGGGGTTTCTTTGCTGCACGTGAGTTCTTTTTTTGGGGGCAATGCTCCTCCACTTTCGGTCTAATTTCATATAAAATTAAAAACATATATCAAATTTAAATCGTAATTAAAATTATTAAAAAAATTTAACCATTTTCGAATTGGACCATTTATAAATGACCCGATTCGAAAACCGTTTAAAAAAACAACAATTTTAGTTTTGTATGAAACTAGATTTTGTATAAAGTTAAGGACCCGTTTGGTAACCATTTTTTTGGCCCATCCTATGAGATAAGATGGGAATTTTGTTTCCTTCTTAGGAAGAGAATTACGTTTGATAACGATAATTTTTTATTTTTTTTAGAACAGAATTGTGTTTGGTAACGATTTTATCCTAAAAATCAAGAACGAACCCTAAACCACAATCAAGCAATCGAATCCTAAACCACAATCAAGAAAACACAATCGAAATCGAAATCCTAAACCCTAATCAAAATCGAACCCTAAACCCCAATTGAAATCACATTTCGAAATCGATTCAAAATTGATTTCGATTTCACATTTCAAAATTCAAATCCCTGTTTCGATTTCGAAATCCAAACAAAGCAGACAACAACGAAATCGCACTCAAAATCGAACCAAGCAGACGAACACGAAAACGCACTCAAAACCAAACCAAGCACTCAAAATCGATTTCCTATTTAGATTTTGATTTCGAAATCAAAATCGATTTCGAAACCCTATTCGATTTCTCTATCTGAAATCGAAATGAAACTCGATTTCGAGTTTCGATTTCGAAATCAAAAGGAAGAAGCAGACGGCGGATGGAGATGATGAGGAAGCAGACGATAGAGAATAAGGAGAATGAAGAAGACGATAAAAAACTAGACGAAGCAAAGGAGGACGATGAACATGAACACGATGGAGTGAACGACGACGAGTGAACGAAGCAGACGAACACGAAGACGAAGAAGCAGACGAACGACGCCGACGAGCGAAGACGAAGAACTAGACCAAGCCGATAGATGATGATGGAGGTGATGAACATGAAGGACAACGATGGAGATGATGAACACGAAGGCAGTGGAATGGTGAGCTCAGATTCTGAATTGTTTTTGGTTGGGAATGGGATGGGATTTGGTAGAAACAAAAAAAAATTGTTTCTCAAGCCTATAGAAAAAATGGACACAATTCTAATTTTAGAATGGGATGGGAATAGAAACAAAAAAATGGGAGTGGTTACCAACGCTATGCCCAATTAAAATCTAGGAATGGGATGGGAAAAAGTAAGATGGGATTGGTTACCAAACAAGGCCTAAGTGGCATTTGGTAACCACTCTTATTCCAAAAATTCTCATCATATTCCCAGATTTTTATTGGGCATAGCGTTTTGTAATTCATCCCACTTTTTTTCCATTCCAAAATGAGAATTGTGCCTATTTTTTTATATAGAAATGAGAACAAAAAAAAAATATTTCTCATAATTCCCATCCTATTTTCAACCAAAACAAATCCATTCCCAACCCAAAACAAGGCGATTTCGTCTATGCTCATCATCTTCATCACCTTCGTCTGGTTCGTCGTCTTCTTCTCCATCACCTTCGTCTGCTCCATCACCTTCTATCATGTTGGTCGTCTTCATCGTCTTCTTCTCTATCCGCCATCTGCCATCACTTGCATTGTTTTTGTCGTCCACCTCTTGTTCGTTCACCTGTGTTGTCTTCGTCTTCTTCGCCATTACCTGCGTCGTCTTCGTCATCGTCTTCTCCATCACGTTCATCGTCTTTGTTTTCTGCTCTGTTTCGATTTCGATTTCGAAATCGATTTCGACTTCTTTCGATTTAGAAGTCGAAATCGATTTCAACCGTGTTCTTCACCTTTTCGATATCAAAGTCAAAATTGATTTCAACAGTGTTCTTCGCCTCATTGCCGTCGTCATCGATTTCGTCAGCTTATAGGGTTTTGATTTCGATTGGGGTTTAGGGTTCGATTTCAATTTCGATTAGGGTTTAGAATTTCGATTTTGATTGTGATTTAGGGTTTGATTGCTTCTTGATTGCAGTTTAGAGTTTGATTACTTGATGATTTTTTTATTATGATTTAGGGTTCATTCTTTATTTCTTGGATATCGTTACCAAACGTGATTTTGTTCCCAGATCCAAAAAAAAAAATTGTCGTTTCCAAGCGCAATTCTGTTCCCAACAAATAAACAAAATTCTCATCTCATCCTATTCCATTCTCATCCCACTACATGGGATGGACACGAAACGGTTACCAAACGGGCCCAAACTTTATACAAAACCAAAACTGCAAAACCATTCAAGATTTTTCAATTTTATTAAAAAAAAAAATCAAAACAAAGCCGAGGACCATTGTTTTTTATAAATAAATAAAAACATAACTAAATAAAAAATATAAATTTCAAAAAATAAAATCAAACCACAAAACTAACCCTAACACACACATATATATAGGGGATTAAAGTGTTAAAATGTATACAAACAAACAAAAACATATTATATATTAAGGGTTAAAGTATAAATATATAAAAAAAAAAATGAGGACATATATATATATATATATATATATATATATATATATATATATATATATATTAAAAATATATCTAAAATATCGGTTACACGATTTGGTTATGCAGTTCGGTTTTCTGGTTCATTTTTTGCAATTCAATTTTGTAATTACTATCCTAAAACCAAAATCAAAACCTCTTTGTTTGTTAATTTCAAAACCAAAACATCAACAAAACCATTTAGTCGAATTCAAAACTGAACCATTCGGTGCAGTTTCGCTCAGTTACCCATTGGTTTGGTTCTTATTACCATGCCAAAGTGTTTCTTTTACCTTCTCTAATAGAAAAAATTATTAAATAAATTTATCTTCATTTAATTTTCAAAATTTTTATTTTACAGTACTCAAAAATAATTCTAGGAAAGAAAATGCACAATTTACTAAGTAAATTTTTTCTCACGCCAATTAGAGAGGAAAATGAAGAAAAATGGACGTAAAAATTAAAAAAGACAATAAAATTAAAATAGAAAATGTATTATTTAGTCCTTATAAGATATACTAATTAGAAAATAATCCACCAATTGTCATAATTAAGTTTTTGGTCCCCATAACTTTTTTAGAATTTAATATTTTGAGATTACCCCCTATATCAAATTTATTTACAAACCATGTCATTGCATAAATGCAACAGTCATACACATTTGTAAATGTTCATATTTTCATCTGGTATGTTTTAACATTTTAATACATTTATATTTCGTTAACCTACGTGAACTTCAGCGACCAACACATCAAAATCTGAGAATATTCACAAAAATTGCAAATTCAAAACATATATAACAAAATCGACATGAATATTCACCAAATCGCAAAATGAACATCCACCAAACCACACACTGAGAATAAATATTCAAATCTGTGTATTCTATATGAACATTCAACCCAAATCTGTAAATTAGAATTTTTCAGATCTGAAAAATGGAGAGAGAGAGAGAGATAAACCAGATCTGAGAACATTCAAACCAGATCTGAAAACAAAAATAATCAACATGAACATTCAACCAACAAGAACAATCAACATGAATATTCAACCTAGATCTGGAGTTTTTCAGATCTGGAAATGGAGTGAACGAAAGGTCAACGACGAATAGAACATTCAAACCATATGGACATTCACAGATATGAAAATCACGACCATAAGAACAGTCACATGAACGAACAGATCTAGAAAAATTCCAGATCTAAAATTTTCTAAATCTGAGAGAGAGAGAGAAAGAGAGATCAGTTAAGGAAGATAACGGTGACCAAAGCATAGGAGGCGACGCGCAGCGTAAAAGAAGAACAATCATCGCCATTCGTATATTCACAATCGAGCCACTGGTGCTCATGCTTGCCACCGTAAGTTCACTATAGGTGCAGCCGTTCATCCTTAGATCGAGAGAGAGAAAGAGAGCACGACTAAAATCGAGAGTTGCGAACGTGAGGAAGATCGCCGCAAATCAACCACCAGTCGTTCGTCCAGATCGAGCACATGGTTTGGCAGCAACCATTGGATGCAGTCATTGGTGGCATCACAACGGTTGGTTGGCGACGGTTGTGAGGAAGATCACTGTAAAGAGAGAGAGAGACTGTGTGGCAGGATGAAAAATTAGGGTTTGGTGAAAATGAAAAAATGAAGTATTAGGATTAGGATTAGGATTATGTAATTTTATTTAAGGGTATATATTTCCATTCGTTTCTTTTTTTTTAAAAAAAAAAAGATTTTTTTTCTAAGAATGTTTTCAAAAAGATTTAAAAAAAAAAATCATCTTTTTTGAAAGAAAAAGTTTTTTGAGGAAAGAGAAAGTTAAATATGTTTTAAAGAATAAAAAAACCCAATTAAAATTATAGTCTTGATTATAGATTTTTTTATTATTATTATTATTATTTTTTTATAATATATGAGGGTAAAATAGTAAATTATATTAAAAAGAAATATTTTTTTTCCTTTCATTTTTCTTTTCCAACCAAACAACATTAGGAAATATAATTTTCCTTTCACAATAAATAAAAATATTTATCCTCTTATTTTTATTTTTCATCATTCCAACCAAACATACACTTAGTGAACATTAGTTTTTAATCTTCAAAGATTGCTCCCAAAATAGTCATCAATTTTCTTAGACCCTTACTCCTAAATATCATCTAATTTACAAATCGTGTCATATTGATCACTATAACCGTTAGGCGTCATTTCTTCCATGTCCATCGTTTATGGAAATAAACACTATCAAAAGAATTCATTTTATAATGTTTAGTATGGTGTAAATTCATAAAATTTATATCGTTATAATTTATATTTCATCTTCTACATTTTGATATATTCATTATTCTTATCTAAAAGATCAAAAGTGAATGTTCACTAGCCAGTGTAAAGCGATTTTTAATGTGTTGTGCGATCAACAAATATACATAAATTCCACTTTCTCATAATAGTCAACCACTAAAAGCTTACCAAACGTGCTACTAATTTCTTCTCCATTCTAAACAACTGTCGCCTATCGAACCCTAAATCACAAAAATAATCAAAACCAATGCTAAAACAAGAGGAACTGAGGAGTCAAAATAACAAAAAAAACAAAAACAAAAAAACAAGCGATAGTCCACAAGGTAAATGGCATTCCACATATTTTTGTAATAACTCGTTTACGAACTGAACTTAATCAATTTTACAATAAACATCTATGTTTTCACATAAAATTTGTCATTGTTGATTGATTTCGCGATGAACATCATTGTTCATCTTGTATATTGTCACACCCCACCCCGGGCACCCGTCACCCGAGACTGGGCGTGACGTCAACCTGACATGACTTGACCCACATATCCATCCATACATATATACCTACATACTTGCGCTACTATAAATTTTTTCCAAAAATATATATACATAAATATCCGTTTCAAAAATTGGGAATATACCGGTCCCAAATATTCATAACTAAAATGCAAAAATACCTGAACCGTTAACAGTTCACATTCGACCGACTCACCCCTAGAACGATACTACCTCCGAATGCTACCTAGTGCCAGTAGTGGACCAACTCCTAGTTGTGGTACCTAAAACCAAATATTTTCATCGGTGTACTGTCTTCATAATAAAAAAAAAATTAATGGATCAAGCACAAATGTTAAATACCACCTTTCAAAATATAATATTTTATAGTCACATACCCGTTTGAAAATCCAGTTCCATTGCCACCACAGAAATGAAATACTATAAAGATAATATCGTACATCGCATACCATATTTGAAACCAATTTCCAACTGCCACCAATGTAAAGAAATAGCATATTTAAAACACCCAACACAATTATTTTAAGTTAACCAATCCAAATATTTTGAATCAGCCAATCCAAATATTTTAAATCAACCTGTCCAAGTATTTTAAATCAACCAGTCCAAACATTTCAACATAATATAAAATACTCCCCACATCCTCTCCTACTAGCCATATGATCGTTTTTACCTTACGATCGGGAGTTACAACGGTACCGTACCACCCGTAGGATTTGTACTCCTGATGGGTCAAACCACCCTGCAGGACTTTGCCTAGCAGGTAATCCACATCTCGCAGGACATATCCTCCTGACGAAAAGAAAAATCCACATCTCATAGGTCACACCTGACTAACGAGAAGAAAATTCACATCTCGTAGGTCATAGTCGCCTAACGAGAAGAAAATTCACATCTCGTAGGTCATACCTGCCTAACGAGAAGAAAACTATGGCATAGTTGGCAAAAAAATCACCTTTAAAATCCACTTGGTCCAAAAATCATTTTCCACCTTAAACACAAAAACCAACTTGATCCATATAAGTTGCAAATTCGTCCATTTTTTTTTTTAAATAAACACATTTTCCATAATTTATACAAAAATAAAATTTGTAATTTACATAGAAGACAGTACACTCACCTCGATTCCTGCACTTCAGAAATACTGCCGTCAACCACTACCGGGACGCTAGCGCCTGTGAACCTAATAGTGACAGACCTAAATTAACATTTTATTTGAAACAACCCTAATATGAAATGCATGGCCCTAAAATGCAACATTTCCTATTCCCCAAAACTGATTATGCAATTGTTATTTTGTCCGTTTCGCTATGTTAATATTTACTGTATCAATTTATTAAGATTAACGATTATAAAAATATTATGATTACAAAAATTTTAATACTACCAATTTTAATTTAACGAAGATAATAACTTATTGAAATTTTACCTGTTCTAAACCGCTTGCAGCGTGAGAAATTGGATTTTCGAATTTTGATTTTTATCTGATTTTTGTTTTCCTTTCCTTCTTTCATTTATCTTCTTCTGTTTTTGCACCACTGGATTCCCATCGCCGCGGCGACAGTACCATTTTTTTCTGTTATGGTTCTGTTGGAGCTCAGACGTCTCTCTCCCTATCTCTTGTTTTGGGTTCAGCCGCCGACCACTTTCCCCACACTCACCACCGGCGATCACACCCTGATCACACACACGTTGAAGATCAACCCCACTCCTTGCTGAACTATCACACATACACACACAGACACTCATACACACCCATACCCACATAACTGATCAGAACATAACATACATACGCAAACAGAACATATGCACAACACACGATCGCCGTCGACGACACACCCACAACACACGACGATGAACGGAGATGATCACACATGCAATCCACACACCCACAATCACTGATCACACGCACACCGCCGACGACTCCTTTATCTTTCTCTTATGAAATTCATTTTTCTAATCGTTGGATAAAGAGAAAGGCCCATCTACTGAATGAAAAAGGCGACCCGCCGCGCCGGGCTAGTTGAGAAAAGACAGCTGTTGTACTACTTGACTGGTAAGAAAAAGAGCTTCCATAAGAACAGGACGCCTCTTGTAGTATGGTAGGTAACCCTATCTTCCGCTACTGGTGGACTGTTGCACAGAAAGGCCGACAGAAGCAACCTTTCTTAGCGCGCTTTTCAAGCGCTTAGCTTCTCGGCGGGGCTCCCTGTTTTGTTCTACTGGGTTTGGCCGACACAACCTACACACACTCGCTTAACCCACCGGCGACACCCCCATACAATGACGATCACCCACACACACTACAGGGGTACACACACACATTTATGATGGTCCGACGACCAATACACACAATAGAGCACACCCAACCACTCTCGTCAGATAGACGGCGACGACACCCACACACACACGATCACCGGATGGACGACGATGACGACACACATACACCCACGCTGGAGGAATGGCAACGATCAGAACCCTCCACCTCCAGCAATCACAAACAGCACCGACAATACACACCAGACCGACCAAACACCTCACCTCCGATCCTCCCTCTCTCTTTTCTCTGTTTCCTCATTTCTTTTTTTCAGGTTTGTGATCACGATTTGCATGGATGAATTTATATGCATGATCATAGTTGATCCTTCTTAACACCTTACGTTGCCACGTCAATTCCTTTCTCCCTGTTTTTTTTTTTTTTTTTTGGTTTTTTTATCCCAACAGCATATATATATATTAATCTTTTCCTAAATTACATTAATCTCCCCCAGATTTTTCTTTAAGTTATCATTTTAACCCAATTCAAAATTTAATATTTCTTAAAATTATAAATTCATCCCTTAAAATTTTAAATTGAGTAATAAATGACATATTCTACCCAGGTATTTCAAAATGTTCTAAAATGTGGTTAATGAATATGCACGTGCGAAAATTAGGGTCTTACATATATAATTGGTGGTTTTGTTCTGTCATGATAGCACTTGTCGTTTAGTAAATATTCATAGTTACTACTTCTAAAATCGATAATGGCTTGTTAGGGTGTTCGTTCACTATGATCGATGTCGCTATTTATGTGTTGTCTAAGAGAACTTTTTGTTAACTCTAAACGATTTAATTCATATTTTGATGATTTGATGATTCAATTAAAATTATGATTTTTTTGGACTAATATTGTAATTGAGATACAATTACAGCGTCAAAGAATATTAGTTATATTTATAAGGGGTTGAGAACGGGATAATGCCCAATTTGATACATTAAGAATAAAATGGATGATCAAGACGATTCAAGAACAGTTGCATGATTAAGACATTTTTGACAAATTATTTTTTGTACTTCCCAAGGTAGACAACATTTATATTTATCAAATTCGTTTTAACCCGATTCGGATCACGCACCACACTTGAATATTTGCTATATGCAATTTTTTGTGTGTGATTAAATGTTAAGTATGCATGCATGTGAGTATTAAAATCTTTTTATGCATGTTTAGAGGTGTTAATATTCAAATCAGTCAACTAGGATTAAGTATATTTGAAAATTTGTGTTCTACTTGAACCAAAGAAAAAAGTTGTAGTTTACGGGCACTCTATGGAAGATCATGGTGCACTATTTTAGTCATAACTATTTATACAATTTTAATTTTATGATGAAACTAATTGCAAATGAATATAGACTTCTTAAGCTTTCCAACGAGTGGTCATATAATTAAATTGAAGTTCAGATGAAAGAGTGTTATGCACATTTCAAGTGTATGGTATTTTTTTATTTAATCTAGTCGACAAAAATCATAAATGAGTCAACCTAATTATGCAAAAAACTGATGTTTTAGTTTTTTTATGTGATTTAGTCAACTAAATTGTGATTCAGTGAACTGAATTTAACAAGGACCAGAAGAGGGTTCAATTCACTCGATTGAATTGTGATTCAGTTGATTTTACAACGACTAGAAATATGTGAAATAAGGGTCAATTCAGTCGGCTGAATGGTGATTTGGTTGACTTGATTTTTCAGGTTCTAGAAATTTTTGAAAAATGCTTTATCGGTGGATTGAATGATTGGTTGAGTTGACCGAATTGTTCTTATTTTTTAAATTTCATGAACGTTTTTTAGGATTTTTTTTGCATCATTTTTAATGATAAAATATTTATAAAATATTTTTTTAATACTCTCAAATGATATTATTTTATTTAAAAGATATTTTATGGGATATATTTATTTAATACGATGGCTTTATCAAAATTTCAAATTGGTCTCTATTCTTTCTGATTTCGTAAAATGATCTATAAAACATTTTAAACTTAACTATTGGTTGGTCAATTTGTATGACTTTTGACTTAAACGTAGACTGGAATATGTCCCCATTCATTGGTCAAGAGACGGATTTGGTTGGGAGAAAAGTTAGGGTAAAAAATCAAGAGTTTTAGTGCTTGAAATTAGGGAAAATAAGATCTTTTACTAACCGTTTGGATATTTTGAATTTGGGGCCTAAAATACATGCGAAAATTAATTTAAAAATACACTCAAGAGAACCAAAATGCACAAGAGAGTAAAAAACAAAAGGGGAGAAAATCTGAAAAAAATTCTAGACTCTTAAGATAAATAGGAGATCGATTTTCTATTGAAAACTCTTGATTGTTTTGAGTTTATTTGAAACATCGGGCTGAATTCTTTTTGGTGATACTTTCTATTTGAAATCTGATGAGATCCATCATTGATTAAAGTCTTTATCATTTCCATATGATTTTCTATTTGATCTATTTTGGACTTAATTGTGACACTTATTTGATTAGATCTATTCATGTGAAATTAAATTGATTGTTGATATTCAAATCTGAAAAATCGTTTTTGAAAACTTGTGAATTTTAAATTTGGATATTATTTCAATTAACTATTAGTTAAGCAATTGGATATATTTTGTACAAATTATTTGTTTCTGTGCTTCAACGATTTAAAACTAGATAAATTTAACACAAGTCTTAAATTGAATATCTTTTGATCATGTGCACTTCTATCTCACTTAGATTGGACATAATTTGGATTAGATATTTATAAGTGTTGGTAGAAATTTTAAGTAAAATATTTTTTGTATTATGTGAGATTGTAACTTAGACTTAAACATACCTAGTTCAAGTGAGAGTGTATTTGGGTATGCTGGGAAGTTACTCAAAGGGGGTGTAAGGATTTGATTCTCATATGGGAAGAGGATCTGAAACTTATTGGATTAATACCTTGAATGAGCTTAGGGGAGTAGACGTTGGTAAGAGCGGCTTGCCGAATTATTATAAAATCACCGTGATAATATCTCTAACCCTTCTCTGTGTGCAATTGTGTTTTTGTGTGCTTTACTTAGAATGTTTCCATAGACAAGGTAAAATCTAATAAAATTTGAATAGGTTATAACAATTTTAGATCAATTTTTAAACTATCCATTCAACCCCTCTCTTTGGTAGTTCTTTGGGTCAACACGTTCAATGAGTAACTATTCATACGAATGATAGAATTAAACTTATTTGAAGTTAATCTGTGTTAATTGGTTATGAAAACATGCATATGGTGAACTAAATACCAGAGGGGTGCTTATTTCAATTTGATTAAAATCTTAAGAGGTTAACAAAATGAACATTTTCTTTTCAACCTATGTGAGGTCAAACTTTTTTGAAAGTGATTGAAATTTCATTTTTTAACATTAAAATAAAAAAAAAAAAAAGGAAATGTTCTTGGACCCAGTCTGAAGAATTACACGAACTTCCACTTTTTGTGAGTTTGAAATGACATTTTCGGTTTGAAATGAGGGAAAATTTAAGTTAACAAAATCGAAAAAAGAAAATTTCTTACGGATGCATACAATAATTTTGAGTTAAAGCATGTAATAATTTTGTAAGGTGAATGGAAAAAAAATATAGCACGAAAGCAGAATTTGAAACCATTTTGAATGTAAAAAATCGAGATAAAGTTTATGAAAATGTGAAATTATAGATTAATGATTTGATTGAAAAACGTTGAAAACTCAATTTTATACCCCAAATTTTAAAATTCCAAAACGTTGTTTGACATTTAGAAAACTTCATGTTTAATTTTACGCAGAAAGTTATTTGAAACAATTTTGATGGAAAAAAATCGAGTTAAAGTTTCTATAAACAAATTGAGAAATGTAGAACATAAACAAATTGAGAAATCGAGGTAATTTGTACCGAATTCTTGGTTTCAATGACTTTAATTTGAAAATTGTAGAACATAAAAGTTGTCTGCTACATAGAAAAATTCAAATTACCTTGGATGTGTAAATTGATTTGAAACCATTTTGAATGAAAAAAAATTGAGTTAATGTTTCAGGAAATGGAAAATTCCAAAATGCACTTTTGACAAAATGTGTTGAAAACTTTATTTTAACGGCTTTAATTTGAAGCCTAGAGCATAAAAATTGTTAGCTTTATAGTGAAATTCAAGGTTCATGTACATAAAAATGTTGAATCAAATGATACTTATGCCGAATATAGCATGGAAAATAGGGAACAATTTTGGGGATTTTGGCATGTAAAAATGTGCAAATTGTTAAGGAAATTTCGTTTCCTAATCAATATATTAGGAAACATATTATTAATTCAATCATATTGGCTATTTAAATTTAATGGGCTTAAATTAAGTGATCTACTTAATTAATGTAACCCCGTAAACTGCTTAAAATAATGTGGGTTAAATGAGTAGACACCAGTTTATTATGGGGTGACTAGGGGCTTATCGGAACCCTAATCACGCTATATATATAGAAAAATTAAGATTATGGTCTCCAAGACACCAAATCGCGATGGCTTCCCTTCTCCCCATCTGGAAGAGAAACGACAATCCCATTGAGGAATTCAGGAGATTTGGTTGAGAAAGATCATATACCTGCCTCGATCCACGCCATGTTCATGATCGATCGTCTCAGGATTTCCGCATTGGTAGTCGATCAGTCATAATAGATCCAAGTAAGCGATTTACTTATTTATAGAATTCTTGATGATTTGACATGTTGATATAGGTGTTATAGATTCAGATCCATAGGGATTAAATCCCAACAAGTGGTATCAAAGTCTACTTTATGTTGAATTGTTAAGGTTCTTAAGTTTTTCAAATTCGTAGTATTTTACGGTTTGTATTTTTTTCATTAAAGTATGATTATTTGTGGAATTGTGGGAGAAAACATTATGATTTTTATGTGGATTATGTGGTTTGTTTTAATTTTTGGCTAAAAACTACGGATTTGTTACGAATCTAAGGAAAGAAAAACCCCACTTTTTGGATTTTTTGGGTGCTTTTTGCTGCAAAAATTTTAGAAAAGGATCAACATTTGGAGTTTTGGCTTCTGGCTGATTTGGTCTATCAATTTTTTATGAATCGGTCAGCTGAATCAGTAAGGGGCTTAATTTTTTAGTTCTGACTGATTCGGTCGACTAAACCATATGGTTCGGTCCACCGATTACTTTAGAACAAAGGCAATTAGCCTTTGTCTAATTTGACAATCAGATTTTGCAGGAACAGTCAACAAATTGGATGCCCTAACGTGAGAAACTTTAACTTGTTGTATGACATTCAGTTAACGGACCATTAGGATGGTCAACTAATAAAATCTTGTATCTCAAAATAAATTAAAATGAAACAATATATTACCAAAGTAATTTCTGTTGTGTATTTTATTTTATTTTGAGATATTAAGATATTGACGTTTGTTATTTATGTGAACAATAGCCTGCCCGAAAGGAAGACTATTGTTTGGTCGAATAATAAGTATTGGTGTTTGTTATTTATGCGAATCATAAATGGCCCAAAGAAAGGTTCTTGTTTAACTAAATAATAGACATTGATTTAAAATTCGTATGGTTATTATTTATGCAATCAATAATCGGCCTAAAAGAAGATTATTGTTTGACCAAGTAATAAACGTATTTGCAATAATCGGCCTAAAGGAAGATTATTGTTTGACCAAGTAATAAACGTATTTGCAGGAATAAATGTGTGATGATTATCAAATTTCAATGTGAACAATAAGTCGGTCCAAATAAAGGTTTATTGTTTGATAGGATTTATTGTCAACATTTGATTATTACACTGAGCGTACCACTTACATTTAATTCCTCTGTCCAAAGACTAGAAATTAATGTTATAATAGGTATCTTGAGATGGGTCCTCCAATTTGGATTAATTGTTCATGTCTAGTTTTATTATTTAATGACATGCATGCGAGTATGCTTGTTTATTTTGTTCTCTATATAGTTTCTGTTGCTACTGCCACAAATGTTTCTGCCCAAGTCAGTAATATTCCAATGTTGAGCTGGACGAACTTCAAACTTTGGAAAGAAACCGTATAAATTGTTCTCGGTTGTATGGATTTGGATCAAGCACTTAGGGAGGATCGACCCACTGCTACTCTAGAAAACCTCAATGAGGTTAAATAGAAAAGTGGGATCGGTCTAACCGAATGTGTTTGATCATCATGAAATGCTCCATTTCGGAAGCGTTTCGGGGCTCTATTATTGAGAGCAAGAGCGCTAGAAAGTTCTTGGAGAAAATTGAGCAATATTTTACCAAGAATGAAAAGTCGGAGGCGAGTAACCTTTTGGGTAAACTCGTCACGATGAAGTATAAGGGTAAATGGAACATAAGGGAGTACATCATGGAGATGTCTAATCTTGTGTAAAAACTAAAGGTACTAAAGTTTGAAATGTCTAATGACTTGTTCGTGCACTTAGTTTTGATCTCTCTTCCTGGACACTTTGGGTAATTCAAAGTGAGTTATAATACTCATAATGACAAATAGTCCCTCAATGAACTTATATCTCACTGTGTGCAAGAAAAAGAGAGGCAACAACGAGATAAGATTGAAAGTGCTCACTTGGCCTCAATCTCTTAGAACAAGAAAAAGAAAGAGAGCTGAGTTTGCCGCAAAAGGATCTTCTTAACAAAAGAAACAAAAGAAGCACAATGGGAATTTACCTGCTACTTCTATAAGAAGTTGGGATATATGAAGAAAGAGTGTTCTAAGTACGCTGCCTAGCGTGCAGAGAAGGGTATGTTTCTAACTTTAGTTTGTTTTGAAGTTGATTTAGCATCTATACCTAAGGATACTTAGTGGGTAGATTTTGGTGCTATTACTCACATGAGTATGACTATGCAGGGTTGCTTATGGAGCCGAGCTGACCAACAAGAGATGCTGAAAGATTTATCTTTGTGGGCGACGACAATAAAATTGTAGTGGAAGCTATACGGACTTTCAGATTACAGTTAAAAACTAGATTTTATTTGGATTTGTATGATACATTTGTTGCACTGTCTTTTAGAGAGAATTTAATTTCTATTTCTAGTTTGAACAAATCATGATTTTCTTTTTCTTTAAAAAATAATAAAGTTAGTCACTATCAAGATTCAAATTTTATTAGTTCCGATTCTTTAATTGTTAATGATAATGGGTAATTTTTTTGGTAATTTTGCAAACCATTTACCATAACAATTACCACTATAACCTAATTTGAACACTAAAACCTACTACTACCCTAAATGGCCTAACCACTAATAAGTGGTGGCCTAATTTCACTACCATAGGAGTATTTAACTCTAAAATTAGTCCAAAAAACTCCTATAAATAGGGGTCTCATCCTTCACCAAAGGACACACCAAGACTTACTTACAAAACACAAGTCTACCAATTTCCTCTCTACTTGAAGAAAAGTCCTAGATTAATAGCGAAATTGGCAAGCCAAATTCTCGAGCCTACACTTCTTGTTAGAGGACAATAAACTCTATTTCACTATAAATTCCCTGAAACATATTTTTTCTCTAAACAACTGTAACTTATTCTCATGCTAGAGGGGCTTCATCGGGAACCCAACCCCCGGTGTCTAAGCCTTGTTTTGTAGGAACATGTCAACAAAGTAAACCCGACAGAGTTCAACCATATTGATTGTGATCCACCGAATCAGATTTCGACATCATCAATTTAGAATCGTTTATGGGAACGACAAAGAATTGTTTTAAATAATCTCATCACTGGTTACTCTGAGATCCGGAATCATGACCAATGAAAATGAAAGTGGGAGAAAGCCAATCCGTACGGCTAATCATAAAGCTGGTCCTTCAAAGGAATCACCCACACTTTTGATATAATGGAGGAAAGAGATTCATGATCTCTCTCAGACTGTCTGATTCCTAATTGGACAGGTTAATCGAGGTCAACTGCATTTGCCGTCGCCCGTCCCCCAAGGATATATACTGCCTATCAGTGAGGTACAACTTATTGTCGATGAAGTACCAAGAGTTCGTGGTGAACAATGCCAAGAGGAGAAGCATTGCTAAGGGTAACATGATCTCCATCGAAAACTAGAGAGATCCAAAATGAGAGAGACGAGCTACTTCAAGATGCCATCTTAAATTGGGATATACCAAGGAGACTCCGATCCGACAGAGCACCTCAATACATACCATGCCCACGTGGATCTGCGCAGCGTAAAAGATTCAACGAAGTGCCAAGCCTTCTAGGTGACTTTGGTCGGAGCGGCCCAAAAATGGTGCAAGGTGTTAAAACCAAGAAATTTTAATTATTTTGAATCTTTTAACATTACCTTTGCATAGAGGTTTGTAAGAAGCAAGCGGCGGGCTAAAAACCCATCACACCTTATATCGATAAGGCAGATGAAGGATAAGATACTGGAAGCCTACATTGAGAGCTTTCGCTGCAAATCTGATCAAGTGGAAGAACTGAATAACAGGATGGCAGTGGCTACCTTGATGGCTGGGGTACAGACAAGTCTATTCTTGCATAACATTGCTTGCGCACCGCCAAAAACTTTAGTTGCAGCCTTCACCTTCTCCGTAGAGTTCATCGCTATGGAAGATGTATATTGGGCCCAGGTTGAAGAAGAAAAAGACGTTAAAGAGAAAAAACTGAAGAGCCAAACTACAACAAACTCAGTCGAGATGAATCCTGGTCAAAGAAAATAAAAAACGAGGCAGAGAGGGACAGATCCGACAAGAAACGGGGTAAAAATAGGTCTCTCCTGTGCTTCACTAACTACACGCCCCTCAATGCTCTGTTGGGGACAGTCCTAATGCAGATCAGGAATAAAAAATTGATTAAGTGGCCTCAGGCAATAAAGAGTCGAGTAAAAGCGATCAAATCAGATAAGTGGTGTGGATTCCATCAGGACCACGGTCACACGACTGATAGTTGCTACGACTTGAAGAACGAGATTAAGCAATTGATTCGAATAGGTCACCTCAAAAGGTTTATGATTGAGGAAGATCAAGACGAACAACGCCCTGCCGAGGATAGAGAAAGACCTGAGGTCCAAGAGAGCATCCAAATGATCCATGTTGGATTCGCTTTGGGTGGACTGACCAAATCTAAGCATAAGGCTCATGTTCGGTGGGGCAAACATCTGGCCGAGGACTACATGTTCCAAGTATCTAAGAAGCTCCACAAAGAGAGAGAGACCATCATTTTTACTAAGGAAGACCTATGCGGGGTTCATACACCCTACGACGATGCTTCGGCGATTACCCTGCAGATTGCCAACTACAATATGGGGCGATAGTACAGCTTAGTGGAGATAATCTACTTAACTGCATTTAATAGGATGAGAATCAGCCATGACTAGTTGGAGCCGATGATGACCCCCCTAGTCGGCTTTAAAGGGAAAACAGTGAAGCCGTTTAGTTGGATCACACTTCAAATTACAACGGGCACAGAGCCAAAGCACTCGACAGTCGATACGCGATTCTTGGTAGTGGACAGTTTGTCGGCGTACAACGCTATTATCGGAAGGCCGTGTCTAAATGCTTTAAAGGCCATCACTTCAATATACTACCTAATGCTGAAGTTCCCAACCAAAAATGGGATCGGCAAGGTACAAGGAAGCCAAAATGTAGCTCGGGAATGCTTCGTGACCAAAATAGAAATCAACAAATAGCAATCAAAGAAAGATAAAGTCGACGAGCACTTCTTGCTGAGGACATAGTCGAGCGTCCTGGGAAAGAGGACATCATGGACCTACGTGTTAAACAACCGCAGCAATCTCGGCCTCAGCCTAATGAAGAATTGGAGGATGTCCAAATACACTCGATCGATGTGGACTGAACTGTCCAGATTGGGATGGCCCTCTCGAGAGACAAAAAAGAGCAACTAATCGAGATTTTCAGAGCCAACCATGATGTGTCGCTTGGTCGCATGCGGATCTACCAGGGATAAACCTAAGTATCTTATGCATCGGTTGTATACTGACCCAACGTACCCACCAGTTTGACAGAAGCGACGAAAGATGGGCCAAAGCGACAGGCTATTATCGAGGAAGAAACCAAGAAGCTACTTGATGCAAATACCATTGAAGAAATCAACCTCCCCCTCTGGCTGGCGAACGTGATACTGGTAAAGAAAAATATGGAGAAGTGGCATATGTGTATGGACTTCACCAATGTCAATAAGGCTTGCCCGAATGATTGTTTTCCACTTCCAAATATTGACGTAATGGTGGATGCTACGGCATATTACGAGTTGCTTAGTTTTCTTGACGCCTTCTCAGGGTACAACCAGATTAGTATATACTCGCCTGAGAAAAAAAAATAGCCTTCAACACCAACAAAGGCCTATACTGCCACAAAGTAATGTCGTTCGGACTAAAAAATGATGGAGCGACATACCCAAGGTTAGTGAACAAAATATTCGCTGATCTACTCAGGAAGACCATGGAAGTCTATATCAATGACCTACTGGTGAAAAACAAGGTGGCCGGTGATCGTCTAGCCTATCTATAGAAGTACTTTGATGTGCTTAGAAGGTATAGGATGAAGCTGAACCTAAGCAAATGCGTGTTCGGAGTTAGCGTTTGGAAATTTCTCGGTCATCTAGTAACAAGAAGGGGAATGAAGCTAGCCCAGAGAAATTCAAGGCAATCTTAAACATGACATGCCCAAGGACGATTAAGGAGGCAGAAAGCCTGATAGGGCGAGTAGCATCTTTGAATCGTTTTATCTCCCGGGCGTCAGACAAGTGGCTACCTTTCTTTAAAACTCTACAGGGCAACAAAAGTTTGTAGTGGACTGATGAGTATGAGAAAGCCTTCCAAGAACTCAAGAAATACATCTCAGAACCACCGATACTCACCACCCTGAATCCAGAACAAGAAATGATCATATACTTGGCAGCATCGTTGACCGCCATGTGCTTGGTGCTCATGACAGTAGAATTAGGAGTTCAGAAGCTTGTATATTATGTCAGCCATGTGCTGAACAGGGCATAATCTCGCTATCATTGGCTTGAACTGTTAACTTACGCGCTCATAATTTTGGCGAGAAAGTTTCGACATTATTTCCAAGCTCATCCAATAACGATATTGACAAACCAACCATGAGAGTTATACTACACTGACCTGAGACTTCTAGACGATTGCTTAAGTGGTCAATCAAACTTGGGGAATTCTATTTTAAATATCGCCCACAGACCACCATCAAAGGACAGGCCTTAGTTGACTTCATATCAAAGTTCACTTTTCCTAAGAAAAAAGGCCCGATAGAAGAATAAATTGTCCCGTGTCTTAACCAGCAAGCTACTGACGTTCGGACTGCTCATGTTAATGGATCATCAAACCAAAACAGCTTAGGGGCCAGGTTGGTAATCCGTACCCCCCAAAGGTAATATAGTAGAGTACGCGTTAAGGTTTGACTTCAAAGCAACAAACAGCGAAGCTGAGTATGAAGCACTGATCTCCTCCTTGAGGGTCTTGAAGGAACTCGAAGTGACTGACTCTCTCTTAATAGCAAACCAAATCAACGCATATCTAAGAAAGTAACAATGAAGGCATACTTGTGCAAAGCAAAGCTACTCGTGCAAGATTTCTCTAAAGTCATCGTTAGACAAATCCTAAGAGAGGAGAAGAAGCGTGCAGACTCATTGGCTAACTTGGCCTTTGCCGTTAATGCCAAGAGATAGAGGACCATCTTGGTCGAAAACATGCCACGACCCAGCTTTGACGAGATCGAGAAGAAAGTCAAAGTAGTAACTCACCAACCTATGTAGATGGACCCTATCTACAACTACCTCGACAATAAAGTTCTCCCCAACCAAAAGAATGAAGTCAGAAGAGTTCAGTATCGGGCATCCCGGTACATACTAATACGGGGGGTGTTCTACAAATGATCCTTCATGGATCCGTTACTTTGATGTATATATCAAAGTGAAGGTCACCATTTGCTTTAAGATATCCATGAAGGACTCTGTGGCAATCACTTGGGGGCATGATCCTTAGGAAAGAAGGCATTGAGGCGAGGATATTTCTGGCCGATGATCGAAGCCAACGATAACGAATTGGTGAAAAAATACGATAAATGCCAAAGATTCGAACCAGCAATCAACGTTCCCACCATGGGACAACTTCCTATGACTGGACCTTAGACGTTTACTCAGTGAGGGGTAGATATCCTTGGTCCATTCCCCATAGCTGCCACTTAGAAGAAGTTCTTAGTTGTTGCAATTGACTACTTTACTAAATGGGTCGAGGCCGAGGTCGTGGCCAAAATCATCGATGCGAAAATCAAGGACTTCGTGTGGAAATACATTATTTGTCGGTTCGGAGTACCGCAAGCTATTATTAGCGACCACGGAACACGATTTGATTGCAATCTATTTAGCGTTTTTTTCATAGGATTAGGTGTTCATTATCACATGTCTTTCCCGGGTTATCCTCAGTCGAATAACTAAGTAGAGATAACCCACCGAACCACTTTACACACGCTGAAGACTTGACTAGAAAAGTCCAAGGCAAAGTGGGTACAGGATCTCCCTTCAGTTTTGTGGGCCTATCACACGACTTCTAGGGTATCCACTGGAGAAATACCGTTCGCCATGGATTTCAATTCGGAGGCAGTAATCTTGATCGAACTAGCCCTACCAACTTGCCAGGTAGCCTACTACAATCTTGGGGAGAACCAACGCGAGCTCGCATTGAATCTCGACCTAATAGAGGAAAGGTGAATACAAGCTCACATTCGATAGGCGGCCCATAAGAATCAAATGGCTCGGTATCACAACAAACATATCAAGGCACTATCATTCCAAGAATATGACTTAGTCTTGCGAAGGGTCACCATTGCAACCCGCGATCGAGTTAAAGGCAAACTAGGCCTAAACTGAGAAAGACCGTATCGGGTCACCAATGTGATTGGTCCTGGCACTTACGAGCTCAAAACATTGGAAGGACGACCTCTCAAAAACCCATGGAATGTATAACACTTAAAGAAATATTATCAGTGAAGAATATGTAAGTTGTTACAAGCTTAATAAATTTCTACCCTGCCCGACGAGATAATCAAGAAGGAGATCGCGACCAGCAAACTAGGACACACTCATCCAACTAGATGGCTTTAGCCGCTCGACATGTTTGGCTCAACGACGGCCTGAAAAACCCTCCTTGTACTCGGGCACAACCGATAGCCTAAGCCTACCCTAGTAATGGGGCTGGTGTGGAAAGGAGGCCATCGGATTACGAACCCGGGTTGCAAACCCTCTCTACTTGGTTCAATCTTCTACAATGGATTTTCCACGATTTACATGAGTTATTCGACAACTTTTTGTCATGTCATACTCACAAGATACAATAGGTCGGGTTGGAAGAAACTAGGATTAAAGAAGAAGAAAAACGACAAGGTAGCAAGGAATGTCTAATAAAATGCCCAATAGGCCAAGATTCCTTCCCCGCTACCTCTTTCTTATGTCAGGTAAATTTCTAGCAATCTACAAAAATAGAAAAAAAATCATACTCTTCTATTTGACTCGTCAAAAGAAAGATTGGAGGCCTCTGATAATGGGTAATTTTCATTGGTAATTTTGATGGGTAATTTTGGTAACCATTTACCATCGAAATTACCACTATGACCTAATTTGACCACTAAAATCTACCACTACCCTAAATGGCCTAACTACTAATAAGTAGTGGACTAATTTAACCACCATATGAGTATGTAACTCTAAAATTAGTCTGAGAAACCTCTATCAATGAGGGTCTCATTCTTCACCAAAGGACACACCAAGACTTGCTTACAAAACACAAGTCTTCCAATTTCCTCTCTACTTGAAAAAATGTCTTTGGCTTAATAGCGAAACAAGCAAGCCAAATTCTTAAGTCTATATTTTTTGTTAGAGGGCAATAAACTTTAGTTGACTATAAATTCTGCTTTAAATGTTTTGAAGCATATTTTTTTTTTTTTTTGTAAACAACGTTGACTTATTCTCATACCGGAGGGGCTTCACCAACAATCCAACCCCCTGTGTCTAGGCCCTATGTTGCAAGAACATGTCAAAGAAGTAAACTCGACAGAGTTCAACCATATTAATTGTGATCCACCAAACCAGATTTCGGCATCATCAGTTTGGCGCCATCTGTGAGAACGACAAATAATTGTACAAACAGTTGTTCTAAATAATCTCATCAATGGTCACTCTGAGATCCAGAATCATAACCAATAAAAATCAAAGTGGGAGACAGCCAATCCGTTTGGATAATCATAAAGTTGGTCCTTCAAAAGAATCACCCATACTCCTGATGGAATTGAGAAAGGAGATTCACAATCTTTCTCAGACTGTCTGATACCTAACTGGACAGGTTTATTAAGGTCGCTTCATCCGTCACCATCTATCCCCGAAGAATACGTGCCGCCTGTCAATGAGGCATAATTTATTACCGGCGAAGGATGAAGAGTTCATGGTGAATAATGCCAAGAGGAGAAGCGTTGCCAAGGGCAGCGTGATCTTCGTCGAAAATTGGAGAGGATTCGAAATGAAATAGACGAGCTACGTCATGAAAGTCAAAATAGCCGACCATGCCCTAGAACTTTGTGGTCCGAGAAGACCCCCCAGCGTACACTCGTCACTAGGACCCCACGCATCATCGACGCGAACTGAAGATAGAAGGAATGAAGCACTTGCATCATGAAATAAGTCACACCATGCTCAAATGGTGGATAAAGCTCATGACGTGTCTCACAACATTCTACCAACTTCAATAGAGGCCTCATTGACATCACATCTGAGAGATTGACAAAGCGACTTGGATCAACAAATCGACAAAGACCTACAGAAACAGGTTAAGGCCATCAATGAAAAACTCCAGTAGATTCGGAAGAAAGAGCCCTATGTTTATGAGACCATGAAAAGAAATGATTCTCTCTTTATTACCCGGGTACTATGGGAAAAAGTTTAAACAAACTTCAAGATACCGTCTCAAATCGGGATGTACCAAGGAGACTTCGATGCAGGAGAAATGATGGATCAGGAGAACAACGTCTAGAACCCTTCGCAATTTTTCTCAATGAGTGTGGAATTGTTCCGCAATACACTATATCAGGCAAACCCAGTGATAGGTGTAAAATACCTATCTAATTCTAAACCGAATTTACCAGTTTTCGAGTATTTTATTGAAGTTTGAATATCTTTTTAGCTGTTTTTATTAGTCAGGAGTAGGGACGTAAACAATCGGAAAACCGAGCGAATTGGCGGAGAAAAGGGTAGCCAAAAAGATGAAAAATGAGGTTTCAAAGAACATCACAATTCTACCTAGGCGAAGTATCCACCGCCTAGGCAGAAATTCATCAGAAAGTTGCAAATGCTGAAAAGTTGAAATCCGCCTAGGCGAAGTTTCCACCGCCTAGGCGAAAATCCGTCAGAAGGTTGCGAGGGATCAAGTATTGAAATTCGCCTAGACGAAGTTTCCACCACCTAGGCAGAAATCCATCAGAACGCTGGAAGTGCTGAACTGCTGTAAATCCGCTTAGACGAAGTAGCTACGGCCTAGGCGAAATTCCGTCAGAGAGAAAGAGGCCCAAGAAGTTAGTCCTCCGCCTAGGCGAAGAAACCATCGCCTAGGCAGAATTCTAACCAACTTAAACTCCTCCTAGGCGAAGATTCTACCGTTTAGGCATAATTCGCAGAACAGCCCAAAATATCTGTTTAGATATTTTTGAACCCCTAGGCCTATATATATCCCTTTCCCACGTCTGAAACCTGTCGTTGAAGAACCCTAACCCTAGTAGAGAGCTCTTAAGCTATATTTTGAAGATCAAGATGGAGGTTCATCATTCGGACAAAGAATGATCACTTGCAGATCGATCATTAGCGATAGTGAACTGTTTCACTTCCAGATTTGATCGTTTCTTTCTTGTTTTTATCTTTGTAATCACTTTTTCATATATAAGAATGTTGAATCCCTCTTATTTTGTATGGTATATGGCTAAGATCTTATAGTATTAGTTAAATGTTACTTAGGTGTAGTTGAAATCATGTAATTGTTAAGTTGAATGAATTAATGTTACTTTAATGTGTTGTTTGTTTAAATCTGATTGTGTTTACCACTATTCTTGATATTATGCTTGTATTGATAAACCGAGAATACGGGGTTTGACACTCGAGAGAGATAACCTTGGATTCGGACTAGGGTAAATACAACGTGACGTTCTAACGACTCGGGAGGGCGTTAGAACGCATGCAATCCATGACGTTGGCTAAAGACTCACACGACCTAGGGTCATAAAGGTATTGAAGGGGATTTATTCGTTGACACGAAGTCGTATAATCCCCCGTCTTATATTCGGGAGAGGTAGCGGATGAGTTATTGATACAGAGATTGTAGGAATATATAGAAAAACCATTATAGCTAACTTAATGACTTCGATTATGCATTATGTGAAAGAAATCAATACCTAAGTAATTAGTATAATTAGAACTAATTTCATAGTTGTCGTTTATCTTAGTATATTAAATAGAAAACAAACAAAATTTGATTAGTTGAGATAATATGAAACTATTGAAATCGCAATACTCAACCGAATTACCTGCCAGTCCCAGTGGAACGATATCCGATCTTACAAGATCCATTATATTAAAACTAGACCTCGTATATTTGCGAGTAGTCAATTATAGCAAGGACGATGGTTATGAATCCTCGCGCGTACACCCAGCATGAACGGTGTTGCAGAGCGACAAAACGAACCCTTAAGGATATGGTAAGGAGTATGATCAGTCATTCCTCCTTGCCAAAGTCACTTTGGGGAGAAGCTTTAAAGACTACAGTGTAAATCCTTATCAGGTTACCCAGAAAAGCTGTTACCAAAATCCCTTATGAACTTTGGACAGGCAAAAAACCTTGCATTAGATACTTGCGCATTTGGAGTTATCGAGCTGTGGTACGGCCTTATAGGCACATAAAATAAAACTGGACTCAAGGACTGTTAGTTGTTATTTTGTTGGTTATGTTGAACGCTCTCGGGGCGACAAGTTTTACGATCCCATATTAATATCCTTTTTTAAAATGGGAAATAGGAGATTCCTTGAGGGTGTTGAGTTTGAGACGGAAGGAAACATAAGGAATGTTGATTTTTAAGATGAATTTGCTATTGACGGTGATCAAGTCTCTGTACCTATTGTTGTTCAAGATACAGTTTTCTTCAAAGGGGAACCTGTTATTGACAACGATCAGGTCTTTATACCTATTACTGTTTAAGACACTGTTCTAGCTCTGGATAACAATGTTCAGGCTCATATTCCTGACATTGTTCCAGAATAAGACAACAATGAGATTTTTCCTCAAATACAATCTATAGAACAAACTCAGCAACCTCAAGAAGTACAATAAAGGAGATTCGTCAGGGATAGGAGAATTGTGATTTCAGATGAATATATCGTCTTTATCCAAAAACCAGAGGATGGTGTTTGTTTAGTAGAGGATGACCCAATCAACTTCTATTAAGCCATACGCAGTTCTAACTCTTAGAAGTGGATTGATGCCATGAAGGATGAGTTAAAGTCTATGAAAGACAATGATATTTGGGATCTCATTGAGTTTCCTGAAGGTGCGAAGCCCATTGGTTGTAAATGGATATTTAAAACAAAGAGGGATTCGAAAGACAATGTTGAGATATATGAGGCTTTTTCTTTTTTTTTTGTTTGATCCTTCTAAAGCTAGAAAGACCACAAACATCAATTTTCAAATAACCTCTAACAAAATGAGGTAAATCATTAAAATTAGTAGTATAAAGAGAGTTTCCTGCACTAGCATGCTTTGACAGCCCATCAGCAGCACCATTAGCTTCTCTAAAAATATGATGAATAGGAAAATAACATTTTCTTCTCAACAAAATGATTTCAGCAATATAAGGATATACTTTCCAAGGAATATCAGCCTTTTGTAGCTCTATATCTACCAAAATCTTACTATCAACCTCTAAAATGACCATAAGCCAATTCAACTCTAAACAAGTTTTTAGCCCTTGCCAAAGAGCAAAAACTTCAGTAAACATATTAGTTTGGATGCCCAATGGAGTTGCAAAAGCAAAACTCAGCAAACCAATGTCATCTCTAATAATTCTCCCAGCACCAGAATAACCTGGATTACCCAATGAGCTCCTATCATTGTTTAGCTTCAGATAGCTCAAAGCAGGTTTGATCCATTTTAACAAAACAAATTTGAAGGATTTAGGCTTTTTAGCAGGCTTGACATTGATTATAAACTCAATTCTCCTTATTACAGAAGGAAAGAAAGGAACAGTCTAATCAAATTTAGCTTAGCATCTACATTTCCATAACTCCCAGCATATTAGCACAGGAAGGCCAACACTGAGACTTTTATTCTACCACCAATTCAACAATCTAAACAACAATGATCCAACATGAAATGCACTTCCAAAGTATGCCCAAACTTTTTGAGCAAATTCACAAGCGGACAACACATGATCCTGAGTTTCAGCAGTCTGACCACATCATGCACAAATTGAAGGCAAATGAATTCCCAACTTTTGAATTTTTGAATCAAAAGGCACAATACCCTTTAGCACTTTCCGCATAAAGATTTAAGCTTTAAGAAGAATTGTAGAATGCCAAATGAACTTAAAATAAGGAGGAGCTTCAGAACACTGCCTAAAAGTCTGCCAGGCAATAGAAACTGTAAACAGTCCATTAGAAGCTGGCATCCAACACATTTTATCAGAAACATCAAAAGGAACCTTATGAAGTTGCATGATCTTTGATTCGAAGTTAGGTAGAAATTGGTTTATCTTATTCTTATTCCAATAACCATCAACATTAAGCAAATTATGAACTTGCAACCTGGAAAATTGCTCCTGCACCAACAATACTTCACCAAGAGGAAGCTCAATTAACCAATGATCCCACCACAGAGAAACCTCACATTTTCCAATTTGAAACAAGATATAATCTTCAGCTAAAGCCTTTTCTTCAATTACATTCTTCCAACCAATACTCTGATGTGAAGAATTGACACTATAGAAATATACCTGTTATCTATAACTATATTTCAGCTTTATGAATTTAGCCCATAAAGACTGATCAGCTCTGAAATTCCACCATAGCTTATCTTTAAAAGCAATCACCATATCCTTAAGTTGTCTAAGACCCAAGCCTCTTTCTTTAAAAGAAAAACACATATGCTGCTAGCATTTCCAGTGATGCTTCCCATTCCAAAAGAAATTAGAAAAGAGACCTTCCAAAGTTTTGATAACTTTGACTGGAGGAAAAAGGGTCATAAACAGAAATATAGTTTGTGAAATCAATGCATGCTTGATCAAAACCAACCTTCCACCACTAGAAAAAAGCTTAAACTGCCATCCTTGTATCTTCTGTTTGATTTTAGCAATCAAAGAATCAAAGAGAACAAATTTCTTCTTACCTGCATAAATTGGACATCCCAAATATTTCATTGGGAAGAAACTCTTGATAAAGCTTGTTTTAGAGGCCAACCAAGATAGCTTATTAGAAGTGATATAAGGTGAAGGGATAAAGCTGTTTTTGGTAAAATTAATAAGTTGCCCAGAATTGAGTTGATAAGAATTCAAAAAATTTAGCAGTTTGATAATGGAAGATTTAGAACTATTGACAAAAAGGATCATGTCATCAGTATATGCAAGATGAGAAATTGGTATTAAAGCTTTAGGCTGAGAAAATGGGCTAATGGATTTATTTTGAACAAGATTTTTGAGACCCCTAGAAAAGGATTCAACCATAATAATGAAAAGAGGAGGTGATGCTGGATCACCCTGCCTTAAACCCCTCCTAGATTGAAAGAAACCACAAGAGCAGCCATTGATGATCAATGGGAAATAACAATTGGAGATGAGCCTCCACACCATATCAATGATTCTTTCTTGAAAACCAAACTTTCTCAAGGTAGAAATAAGGAAGAATCAAGATACTCTATCAAAAGCTTTGGCCATATCAAGTTTGATAATAAGATTCCCATCTTTAACCTTTTTGGGAAGAAGATGAGCCATCTCTTGAGCTAACAGGATGTTATCAAAAATGTTCTTACCCTTCACATAAGCATTTTGTTTAGGAGAAATAATATTGAGAAGGATGATCTTCAACCTATTAGCCAGAAACTTGGAGATGATTTTATTAATGAAATTACAAAGACATTAGGCCTGAAATCAACAGGGGAAGAAAGACTCTCATTTTTAGGAATCAAAGCCAAAAAAGTGTTAGAACAAGCTTTAGGAATCTCAGCTCCACAAAAGAAGGACATAACAACTTGAAACAGGTCATTTTTAACATTCTACCAGCAATGAGTAATTTTCCCGTAAAACCATCAGGACCTACCACACTGTCCCATTTGAGATTGAAAACCACTCTTTAATTTCTTCCATGGTAGGAGTAGCCAATAGAACCTCATTGTCCAAATCACTAACCAAAGATGGAATCATGTCCAAAAAATCCAAATTTGGTAGATTAGACTGATCACTTAGCACTTCCTGAAAAATTAGAAGCAACATTGGAATAGAAATTAGGATTAGAACACCAAAAATGATGAAATTTGAATGGAATAGGTCCTCTAGAAAGGTTAAGAGAAAAAGACAACAACTGAGGAGAGTGATCAGAACCTGTTTTTGGTAATTGAGCAACAATGGAGTTTTGAAATTTGGATAACCATGCTGAATTCATGAAAGTCCAATCAAGTCTGCACCATTTTCTAGCCTTTCCCTTGTTGTTCTTACACCAAGTAAAATTTGATCAAGAAAAAGGAACATTAAGAAGCCCACAATTTTGAATGCAAGTGTTGAATTTCAAACAGTTAATCTAGGATAAAGAAGAGCAGCCTTTTCTATCATCATTGCTTGAATAACAATTAAAGTCCCCAAAAACTATTCAAGGATGACTCAAAGAAGATATACAATGCTCCAAATCATTTCAAAGAGGTCTTCTATCTGGATAACTACATGTTGCATAAACTACAACAATATAAATCTTGAAATCAAAGGCAGGAACCAAACAATCAACCATGACCAATTGATTGGAGGAAAACATAACATTGCAGGTTAAGGGATTATTCAAGGACAAAATAGCCTCATTATCAAGCATTGGCTTAAGCAAGATAAAAAATTGCAGCCTCTGATCAATTAAAATTCTCTTCAATCTGATTCTTGTAGCCCCCTTAGAAGCACCCCTTATATTCCAAATAAGGCCTTTAAATATTGGAACATAAGAAGAATAAGAAGCCTTACTCCTCAAACCTGATCTAGTTGCAATCCTGGTTGAAGCCTTAGATTTAATCATATATTTCTTCTTATGCTTAAGAAATTCAATTTCCTCAGCCTCCAAAGAGACCTCCACATATGATAATCTTCTTGGAGATAAAGTAAATTTATGGATCACATCTTGATCAGAAAAAAATGTTTGATTAGATGAAGAAGGAGAATCCTGCAATCTCCCAACTTTTCCAGCAGCATTGTCGGAAATCAAAACAATTTGATGATCAAAATTTGAAGGACCATTTGAAGGCTCATTCTGATGCATTGAGGATGAGTTTAAAGGTAAAGAAGACTTATGAGAAGAAGAAATATCTTGAAAAGCTGAAGATTTAGAAGAAGTTGATTTTTTTTGAGAAAGTATGGAATTTTTAGTATTAACACCCACAAAAGGAAGACCAATAAGAGATTGATCCTCAAGAGTAGGAATTGAACCTTCTGGATTAGATTGAGAAGGTTCTTGGGGAATTTTAGAAGTGTTGGAGTCATCACGAGAGTATGAATTTTCATTTGAAATATTAAGCTCCTTATTTGTCTATGAAATAGTAGGAAGATCATAAATGGCTTGAGATTGAGAATGAACAATTGAATCACCCAGAGCTGAAGAATTATTCAAAATAGAAGTTCTAGAATGATTAGGAATAGGTAAAGAATAAGTTTTAGCCAAAATGGCTATAGCCTTCATTTTGGTAGCCTGTATATCAGCAGATGTTTCAAAACAAGAGGGATCACAAATAGTAGGATTTTGAACTTTCTGAGCAGATTTATTAGGAGTAACAATCTTGGATGGAATAGAAGGAGTAACCAAAGAAGTTGATTTATCAGATAATGGCTTATTCTTATAAATGGGATTCTGAACAGGCTTATCAACATTGAAATCACCAGAATTGATATTATCAGAGGAATGTATTTGAGACTTAGTAAAAGAGAATTTTGGAGCTTTAACTACTTTAGAATGAGTATTAGGACCCTTTGAAAGCAAACAATGAGAAATTGAAGGTTTGGAAGAAACAAAAGGTTGTTTGAACGAATATTGATTTGGTAAAAAATCAGGATCTCCATCATCTGATTGATCCTCATAATTTTCCAAAAACCATTGTGGAAAAGATTTAGAATTATCCAAAGTAGAATTGGATGGAGGAATTTGAACTAAATTAGAGATAATACCTTTAGAAAGATCAGCTTGATCAGAATTGACAATGCTCTGTTTTCTTGTAACTGGAACAAAGACCACCGTTTCTTGTAAAATTGAAGGAGAAGGGTTCTTGATCTTATAATTTTCTTCAGAATGACCTTGTTTAAAACAATAATTACAATAAGAAGGATTCAATTCATACGAAATTGATTGCCAAAAACCTTTTGAACCATATCCAATCCAAATTCTTTTAATCAGGGGACATCAATCTCTACACAAACGCGAGCAAGCTTTGGCTTCGACAAATTGACTGTTTCAGCATCTACTTTTAATGGAGAACTAATAGCTGCAGTAATAGAAAAAAAATCCTCCTTGTTGTGAAAATGTATTGGCAAAAATTCAAAACTTACCCAAATTGGCGCCAAAGGAGATTCAACATTGGCTTGAAGATTAGGGGTCCATTTGAACATCTTGATAGGATATTGATGAATGAGACATTTTTCTTTGATCCAAAGACGTTGAAAATCCTCCTCTAAATATAATTGGATGAGAAGATTTTTTTTATCCAAGAAACCAATTTCAAATCTAGCAGAAAGATTAAGAGCATGGAACATTTTCTTGATAGCCTCAAAAGAAGGCCAACCATTTGAAAAATTTTCCAACCAAAGAAAATTTGAAAGGACTTGCAAGATTTGCTACATCTTCTTTAGAGAAATAAATCGCAGGTTCTCCCTTAAAGGATTGAACAGTTTTTCTGGGAATACCTGCTGCTTTGTTGAGAAGAACACTAGCGAACAAATTTTGAGCAAATGAGATTGGAGCAGCAGTTTGATGATGATTAGGAATTAGAAAAAAAGAATTGTGATCTTTAGGCTGGGGAGGATCCCCAGCCCTAGCAGCCTCTATGATTGAAGGTTGAGAATCAAGGAAGAAAGAAAGAAAAATTCACGAAAATCTTGGAGTGAATCTTGGAGCCTCTCTCTCTAAACTTTGCTCTGATTTCACTTTTTCATTTTAGATATATGAGGCTCTTCTAGTCAGCAAAGACTTTACTAAAAAGGAAAACATAGACTACAAAGAGACTTTCTCTCCGGTATCTTTGAAAGACTCTTTTAAAACCATAATGGTACTGGTGGATCATTTTGATCTGGAGCTGCATGAGATAGATGTCAAGCATTAACGAGACGGTTTATATGGTACAACCAGAAAAGTTTGTGCTGGGGAGATCCAAAGTGTATGGTCTATAAGTTGAAGAAATCAGTCTATGGTCTCAAATAGGTTTTCCGTCAATGATATCACAAGTTTCATGAAGTCATCACCTCGTACGGTTTTGAGGCAAATGTCGTTGATGACTGTGTATATCACAAAGTTCAGTGGGAATAAATATATCTTCCTGATATTATATGTCGATGATATTCTACTCACTAGTAGCGATATAGCATTATTGCATGAAACTGAGAAATTTCTGACGAGGAAATTTGAGATGAAAGATCTTGGTAACGCTTATTTTGTATTAGGTATCTAGATACTAAGAGATCATTCTTGATGTATCCTTGGGTTGTCACAAAAGAGTTATATCGATAAGGTTCTGAGTAGATTCGACTTGAAAGGTAGTAAACCAGGAGACACGCCTGTAGCTAAAGAAGACAAGTTTAGTCCCAAACAGTACCCCAACAATGATCTTGAAATGAAAAAGATGCAGAAAATTCCTTATGTATTGGCAACATGGAGTCTGATGTACGCTCAAGTCTGTACTCATCCCGACATAGCATTCATAGTAGGAGTTTTGGGTAGATACTTGAGTGATCCTGGCATGCATCATTGGAAGGCAGCCAAATGCTTGATGCATTATTTAAGGAGAACAAAAGACTACATGCTCACTTATTGGAGGTCAGATCGTTTAGAGATCATCGGGTTCTCTGACTCCAATTTTGAGGGATGTCATAGCTTGCGCTCCACATCAGGCTACATTTTTATGTTGGCTAGAGGAGCTATCTCATGGATGTCTGCTAAGCAAACTTTCAAATCTTCTTCAACCATGGCTGCGAAGTTTATTACTTGATATGAGGCGTCCAATCATGGAATATGGTTGCGGAACTTTGTCACTAGGCTGCGTGTAGTAGATAGAATTGTAAGGCTATTGAAAATTTACTGTGACAATAACTCAGTGGTGCTTTACTCCAACAACAATAGGAGCTCGATGAAGTCGAAATTTATTGACATCAAGTTTCTAACTGTTAAAGAGAGAGTTCAGGATAAACAGATTTGCATAAAACATATAAGAACAGATTTTATGCTAGCGGACCCATTAACCAAGTGCTTATCCCCTAAGGTCTTTCATGAGCACACTGCTCATATGAGTGTTATTTTTTGTAATACCTTGATTTAGTGGGAGTCACTTTTATGTTCTATATGTTTTTACTTTAGACATTAGATTATTTAAGTTTTCTGCAGAATAAAGTTGATGGTTTATGATTTGTTGTGTGCAATGTTTGCATTTCATTAAGGACTTTGGATTGATCTCAATAAAGGCTAAAGAAGGACCAGTTGAAAATAGGTATGTCTGAGATCACATTACATGTAATTTTTATGCTACTCATCTATATTTGATCTATGTCATTAATGTATTAGTATGGTGATCATCGTGGTTTAGTCACGACTATATTGTTATAGAAGATGCGGTAATTCCTTAGTTAGTATATGAAATGGACCAGATTGTTTCAGGAGAAGTTTAAGGATAAATAACATACGAATGCGTGCCTAAGGAATTTTGTGATATAATTGTTTTAAGAATAATATGTAGCCCAAGTGTGATATTGTTAGAAAATTTTGTTTCCTAATCAATATATTGGGCAACATATTATTAATTCAATTATATTGGGTATTTAAATTTAATAGGCTTAAATTAAGTGATCTAATTCATTTGGGTAAACTCATAGACTGCTCAAAATAATGTGAGTTAAATGAATAGATACTAGTTTATTATGGGGTGCTTAGGGGATTATGGGAACCCTAATCACACCGCATATATAGAAATATTAGGGTTATGGTCCCCAAAATACCAAATCGTGACGACTTTTTTTCTCCCCATGTGGAAGAGAAACGACAATTACATTGAGAAACTCAGGAGATTTGGTTGAGGAATATCACATACCCACCTCAATCCGTGTCCTATTCGTGATCGATCGTCTCAAGATTTTTGCATCGGTAGTCAATCATTTGTAATGGATCCAGATATGCGATTTATGTGTTTATAGAATTCTTGATGATTGGACATGTTGATATAAGTGTTATAAATTCAGATCTATAGTGATTAAATCCCAACACAAATTTCACCTAATATCTCTAAACGTATTTGAAAACTTTGACAACAACACTTTGTAAGGGAAGAAAAATTATGAAAAACACAATATATGCAAATTTTAATTGTTGGCCCAAAGTACTGCCCAAGAGGGGAGGGAGGAATTGTGTAGTTTAAAATAGATCTAAGTGATTGTGTCATTTTAAAACTTTTTACTAGATTTTATCTTTGTTAGCAAAAATGTATCAAACTATGCACACAAAAACACAACCAAACAGAGTAGGTATAGATATATTGACATGAAGAATTTTATAGCAGCTCAACAAGCTACACTTGCATATTGTACTCCCCTAAGATTTCACAAGGAAATCAACTCACTAAATTGTGATCCTCCCCCTTGGTGAGAATCGAACCCATACACCCAGTTTTAGTAAATTTTCCTTATACTCAAGCATGCTCACTTGGACTAATTATATTTAAGTCCAAGATACAACTCTCATAGATACAAAGAAATCACTTGGAACTTCCACAAACACTTACAAATTATAATTTCAACCGCACTAAGTAGGATAGAAGTGAAGACGATATACATCCATTCAAATTTTTAATTTTGTGTTAATTTATCTAGTTAATCAATTGAGCATGTAAATAAATAATTCAGATAAAATTAATTAAATCATTTTACTCGATAAATAGTAAGATCAATTTCAAAGCACACAAGTTCAAATAATCATTTATAAATCTTTAATAATTAATTTCTAGATAATACTCAAGAAGACCAATAGATAAATGATCGAGTTTGAAACATGATCTTAATAATAAGGAAAGATCTCACCGATATTAGAAGATAGATCAATACAAATAAATTTTGCCCAAGACACAAAAATCAACTCAAGCACTTTTCAATTATCTCACAATTTTTTTCTCTCAAAGTAGAATTTCAAAAAGATAATTTCTCAGATTTTTTACCAATATTTTTCTCTCTCTTTTTGTTAATTTTGAATGAATTTGTTAGATAATCAATGCCTTATTTTTTTAAAATCCTCCAACAATAAAAAAAAATAGATTTTTTGTCTAAAATTAAGCCAATTGACCGTGGATTTTGACCCCCTTAATTCAGCCAAAGAAAACTCTACTTTTCTCAATAAGCGTGGACAACAAATAGGTCTAGATACAATTCAATGGCCAATAATTAATCTTGGCTTTCAATTTAGTCAAAAGTCAAACCGGAAGATTTACAAAATCTGAAAAAATGTATATCATATAAGAATATTAAAAAAATATTCCAGAAAGATTTTCCATTAGATACAATGCAAAAATATTTTTAAAAATATTCACAAAAATTTAAATTTGAAGCAATTCAGTCGACTGGATGCCCCATTCAATTGATCGATCAGTCCAAAACTCATGGATTTTTTATCTAATGTTTTTAACGCTCGACAAAGTTGCCAAGTGAGTTGACAGACTTGTCAATTCAGTAACCTGACTTAATTAGATTTCAAAAGTTTCACCTCTTTGCTTTAACCGGTCAACCGTTCTACTTATTTAGTCGACTGTTTGACCTCAATATTCAACCAAAATAATTCTCTGTAAGATTCGGTCAACTAACCCATTAATCTGGTCGATCGTTTTAACCAAAAAGTTCTATTTTTAAAATTCAATTGCAATTAGTTGATCGTTTAACAATTTAGTTACCCATTTTGAACTTAAACAAATTTATTGATACATGAATAGCAACTAAGCATATTTATATTCATAATCATGCATAATTAATGATAAACACACATAAAGTAAATCAATTTAAAATATGTTTAAGTGTTGTTTGTGATCCTAATCTAGTTGAAATTAAACTGATAAATATAAATGTTGTTAACCTATAAGATACAAAAGATTAATTTTGTCTTGAAAAATCAAGGTCGTCCATTTAATTTGCATTTCTTTTTTAGCTCCGAGTTCATATTGTTTCAGACTAAGATCCACTAAACTGTAACCCATCTCAAACAATAGGATTAGTCCAGAAATCATCAAGTTAATGTAATCATCTAAATCATCAAATGGGAATTAGACCCTTTAGAGTTAAATGATAAAGATAATTTGGAAAAATTTGATGCCAAATTTGATGAATGATTTTTTTTTTTGTTATGCTTCTAATATTAAAACTTATATGGTCTAACGAAAGAACTCTTGCAGTATGTGTTGTCAAGTGTCCGATCAAGGCTTCCATCGAGTTGTTATTCAAGTTCTTGGCTTCTAGGGTCAATGTGACCATTTGTTCCCACGCCTTCAAAAGTGATTGGAGTATTTTCCTTATTCTCTCGGCTGTGGAGCAAGATCTTTTGGGTGCATTCATCCAATTGCAAATTTTGTTAAATCTCGTATACATATCCTGAATGCTTTTGGTTTCTTCTATTCTAAATAGCTCGTATTAATGGAGTAGGGCACGATCTTGGATACTTTTACATTTTTCATGAACTTGCGTTTACCTCAAGCATATCCCATTTTTTTTTTTTTTTTTTTGCAAATTGGCATATTGATATCTTAATGTACTCATTCAAATCTAAAGGACAAAAAATAAAATTAATATTTTGAACATTTAAAGCCAATAGTTTCATATCAACCTCATTATATTCACTCTCAGTCCTATATACCCCACATGAATATATAGTTTTCCTAGGTACACACGAACTGTACTTAGTTACACTCCATCTCTCATAATTTGTGACTTGTAAGATTGTTGTTACTTTGGCCTTCCAAAAATGGGAGATAAATTGCGTCGGGAAAATAACTTAGTCGATTTTTTGCTTTCCTTCAAAAAGTCACACTTTATGTATTACTACAAATTTATGAAAGTATTATGTGAAGTGGAATAAGATACATAGATAAGAACAATCACACAGAGAAAGAGATAGAGTTACTTCACATTGAATTTGTAACAGTTCGGCTGTCTCATCCTCAGAGCTCCTTCGAGACTTTGTGATCCATTATCATTAATCTTTTTCCCTAGTGACCAAACTGATACACCCAAGAATAAAGGCCCTATTTTATCTAACACTATTTCACACATTCTCTAAATTAAACCAACACCCTAGTTTAATCAACAACTCAAACTCCCACAATAATTCACTTTTAGTTTTGAGTTTATCACTCAAAACTTCTATCTATCACCTATAGACCAATAGACTCTATATTGATTCACTAGTTGTAATAGAAATGTGTAATATGAATGCTAAGAAAGTTAGGTATGATTAATTATAAAATGAATATTTTCAATGAGGCACAAGTGATGAGTAGGAATCAATCAATTTTTGTAATCTGGGCAAATAATCAAGATATTAATTATCAAATTTAGATACTAATTAGTCACGTGAAGAGATATAGAGAGGTTGTGACTTGCGTTCCGTGTCCGATCATTTTCAAACTTGAACAATGTCTTTCTTCATCACCGGCGACAAGCATTGCCGTTGCAACAAAGGATGCAACGGTGACATAAGTTTTAGCCTGAATTTTTCCCAGTCATCGTTCCTGCCTTTATCTCTGTCACCATTTTGCAGAAACCCACCATTGTTGCATCAAGGGTAAAAGACGTTAAAACCGAAAGGGCCACTGGGAAACGGAACCCTAGCTTCCATCGTCGAACCTTATTCGCCATCCTAGAGCTTTTTCTTTCTCGCGGATCGTCCATCGCTGAGGTTCAACCGAAGATAGTTCATCAACACCGTATCAGAGATTCTTCGCCGTCATAGATCATCAATCACGGAAGGCAACTAGATCGAAGCAAGAAAAAGGTCAGCGGATGGCTGTGACCATGAGATAACGAGCTGAGTGACGGTGAGGAAAACTAACCAGATTTAATTTGAACAAAGTGTACAATGGAGTTGCAATCGCCAATTAGATTGCCAACTTGTTGCTTCTCTGGCGCCACCGCCTAATTAACTGTGGTTTCAATAAGGTTGTTGCTTCGAACGCTATCGTAGCAACCTGACTTGGGTGACTCTTGGATCTGGAGTTATCAGGAGAGAGGGCACCTAAGTTGCTAATCAAGTCAGGTTTATATAGGTGATTTCTCTAAGTTGCCTCTTTCTCTGCTTAGGAATCACACATAGTTGCAGATTTCTTTGGTTCATGCCATCAATTTAGTGTTCTTGTGTGTGTGTGGACTTCTTGTTGTTTTATATCTAATCCATCTCTATAAATCATTACGGGTATTGAAATGGCTATTTGGAAAAGGAAGTATAGGGAATCAAACAAACAATTAGTGTCATTTTTTGTGAGTTCAATGTCGGATAAGATGGGTAGGAAAGGCCTAAAATTCATGTTTTAGTTGTGGGGTAGTTGTCTACATACCAAAATGGAGAAGGGTTAGAATAAATTCGAAGTATGGATTTGTTTATTTTTCGACTTTGGTTGAAGGCTTGGTTGCCATTCGAGTTCTCAATAGAATTAGGATAAAAAATAAAGTCAAGTTTGTTTGGCTTCGTCTAGCTAGAGATCTCAGGTGTGCAAAGTGAATAGAAAGTGAGTTAGAAAAGAGAGAGGTGGTTTAGAATCTACTAATTGTGAAACTGTTGTTGTTTCTTCTCCAACTATCAAACCTACACTAGCCATGTTGAAACCAGGTATTGGTTCTTTAAACCTTGCTTCATCAAATCTTGTGAATTTATCGGTAGTTCGATCGTCAAATGATCTTGATATTAATGAGATCTCTGCCACTAATATGGATATGATTTATATACTCAAATTAGTGTTGTATAGAGTAGAAAATGTGATGGAATATGGAAAAATTCTAGGGTTGCCTAAGGCTACAAATGGATTAGAATTTAGAGATTTGATTGTGAATTTTATTCTTAGGGAATGGGACACAGTAGGGTCAAGTGGTACTGAAGGTGTATTGCCTACAGATGATAATAAGGGCTTGGATCAAGTGGGTACAACGGACCTCGCTTTAGATGGTGATCTGAACTTGAAAGTAGTGTATGAAGCTTCTCACAAGGTTGATTTAGGAGTGAATTTGTCAAACCATGAAGATGGTTGTTGCAGCTCGGAAGAGGGTAAACTAATTGTGGAGTCTTCTTGCCAAAGAAAATCAAATGAATCATCTGCTAACGGTGATATTGATCTTGTGAACCAAGAATAGTCATTCACAAGTGACTCGGAGGGTAGTGTTGTTATAAAATATAAGAATAAAATTAATGAGATTTTTCTCCAAAATCGATAATAAATGCCGTTTTTAATGTAAAAAGAAGGTATTCTTAGTTCCTGAAAGGAAAGGGAAAAAAATTGTTTGGTGTTTTGGGTGTATTAGGAAAAAAGTTTTAATCATGGTTGGTAAGGAAAGAGTCTTTCTTGTGTTAAGCATTAGAGAAGTCTTTTGATGATGAAGATCCAACCTCAGTATTACTCTAAATGGTGAGGGGATTAAGTTGGAGCAATGTGAATCTTGGAAAGTTTTTGTTTGTTTTTGCTAGCAAGATGTTTTGGATTGATATTGTGATTGTAAATTGTGGCATCTTTTGCTTAGGCTGGGGAGATAAGGATGTGGGTGAGTGTGTTACCAACTGTTCCATGGTAAAAGTCTTCTGGAGTGTTTTTTTTTGCCCTTATCTGTTGGGAGTAGTATTGTGGTTCATCTTGTTGGGTCCTGGATTTTGGTGAGAGGGGAGGGTATGCAAGAGCTTTACTTGGAAGTGTCTTGTTCAAATCTTTGTTGGAATCGAAAGAGCAGTCCTATAGTTTGGCCCTAGTGGTTGATCTTCTGCGCTTGAAAACCTTGAGCTCCGGTTAATGGTTTTGTTTTTTCAAAATTGTGGTGTATTACATGGTTCCTTGTAAGGTATGAGTGGAGTATAGTTATCATGGTGTTTTTTTGGAGATGTTTTTTTTTTTTTTTTGAGGACCAAACCTTGGGATTCCTTGTTTGATTTTAGGGGGATCCCTTGTTAAGGGCTAGTGGTCCTCGGCTAAAATATGTTGGGAGGTTGTTTGCCGGGGTCTTGTCGTGTAGTTAGGAAGACCCTTCTTCTTATTAATATAATCAACTGTTTATCAGGAAAAAAGTATCAAATTTAGATTTTGTTGATCTTAAGTTTCAAAAGATTGGTTGTTTTCAATTTCGAAAATATATCTCAATGAACTTTAGTGAAAAAGTCTAATTAACTAACCTTTTCTTAATATCGGTATGTGAGGAATTTATATTCTCGTAGAGTAACTTAATCTTGTTGGCAGTGAAAGTTCTTCATATTAGTACATGCCGATAACAACAAATTCATGTTCTTATGTTTGAAAACTTTTAGGAAAATATTTTTTTGCAATATATCAATAATATTTTTTTTCCCAAATTGTTGAATTCACAAATAATTTTTATTTAGCAATCTTTGAGATAAATGTAAATCCAAAATCAAGTAAGGCAAATAATGTTTGTGGTTATCGAATTTAATATATCTAGATGAGTGAATGTAAATATGTAAAATATAGATCTAGATATATTCATAATAAATTTCAAATTTATCATGTTCCATGTACAAAGAAATAAATGCAATTGAAAGTCAAGAATAATGGAATGGGCTCATCGGATTCGAGAATGAATGGTGTGCATTTAAGATTTTTGGGATGACCAAGAACCAACCTTGAATCAAATGGATAACCATAAAGAATGGGAAGATTGAGACTTCAAAAATTGGCTCTAGGTTTCTTACACTAGCTTAGGTAAACTTTTGAATTAGGTAGTGTTTGATCAAACTATATATCTTGATTTGAATTTCTGAGTGTTTTTCCTAGGCTTGTTTGTGTTTCTCAAATGATTTCTTGTCTCTTCCTAAATCATGCACTACAAAGGCATTTATTTAGGCGTGATAGAAAATGACTATTGCATCAACTTGGGACTCATTTTGGATATATCTTGTATAATTAGACTTATGAACATTAGAGTAATTATATCTTACTTAAATTTGTCACTTACAATATTTGAAATTGGCTTAATTAAACAAGAATTGGATATTGGATAAGATCCTAAATAAAAGATACACATTTGGGGTTAAAAGTAGAAACCTTATATTGCATAATTAACACCTGAATATTTCTCTATAATTCGTAAAATGTAATTCAAATTGTTGGTCCATAGATCTACTCAAGAGGGAAGTAAATTGAGTAGTAAAAAATTTAAACAATTAAATTCTCAAAGACACAAATTACCAATTTTCTTAATTGGTTATTATCTTATTACAATGAAAACATATTTAACTAAGTGCATAACGAAACAATCCGAAATAAAGAAAAAACACACAACGATTTATCATGGTTCGGTAAGATAATCTTACCTACGTTAAGTCCCCCAAGCTCCAGAGAGTTTCCGCAATCCACTAATCCCTGATTCATTTTCCATGTAGAAATTAAACCCTTACAATATTTTACATAGGCTTAAGACTACCCTAACTCTTTTCACATGTTTAGAATCAAACCTTTACAATTTATTTTTTCACAGGTCAAGGAAGAATCTTATTTTTTTACCAGGTTAAAAACTAACATAATTCTGTTACAAGCAGAATCAAACCTAATTTTTTTTCACAACCAAAGATCAAACCTATCTGCCCTAATTAGACACCGATCTAAATGTATCTAATTCACTTACACTCACAAATACAAAAAATTACGAGTTTCTTTCCACATGAGCTTTTACCACCTCAATATAATATATGATCGATTAATATCCTGATAAACTATGTTATAGAATTACGTGAGAAAAAAAAATTCTAATTTTTCTTACTTTAAGCACACAGATAATTTTAATCAGATTTCACATACAAAAAACTGTTTCACAAGATTGTCAAGATATTCTAAATTGAAAACGATTTTTTACATAAAATACTACTAGCTCAATTTAAGAATATAGCTCAATTATAACACATATAATATATTGAGCAAGTAATCAAGAACAATCTCACTAGGATATCTTTTAGAAAATCGTAGGAAAGACTCAAACTCGAAAATTACATGAAGAATGATTCTTTCAAAGCAAACTTTTTCCGTTGAAAATACTCTCAGTAAAATAATTCTCTATTTACGAATAGAGCTGATTAAAACTCTTACTCTTTATTGTTATTAATTCAAACATGCAAGTTTTATTATATAAATTTCAAATTATACCTATAACGGCTATTTTTCAAAATATAAGACCATTTATGATGCATAAAGACCCCATATAAAATACTATTTCAAATTAGATGTATTTGATTTAAAAATACTCTTTGAAAAGATCGATTTAGTTCTCAAAATTTCTTTGATTCAAAATTTTTAAATATGGAAAGTATTTTTACAAATTAAACTCATAAAATCAATTAATATAGGGACTAATTAATAAGATCTTCAAAATATATGACAGATATATGAAATATACTTAAATCCCCTTAAAATCATATTTTATAGTGTTAAAAACCATATGATTTGAGTTGAAGATCTCAAAAAATGAATTAGTCAAACCAAGCTGAATCTTGACACTTCAGTTGACTGAGCCCCTAATGGTCAACCGGCCCCTTGCAACGGTCATTTTTATGACTATTTTCATCTCCAGTTAATCGATCGACCCCTATAGTAGTTGACCATTCTGGCTAGTAGATTTTCCTCACAAGCTACAGATCCCGTCAGTCGACAGATTGATTTCGTTGGTCAATCAAAACGACCAGAAACTTTTCCTTTCTTGCACTACTTCTCACTGTCAACCGCCCCTTGGTAGGTCACCCGTTTGGCTCATAACTTCTTCTTCTTTTTTTTTTTTTCTTTTTTTTTTTCATATTTGAAAATATTTCCTTGAATTAACATTTTATAAAAAAATATTTAAGATCTTAAATTTATCACTTCTTACCAGAATATGCAAAATGGGTATTTCGAAATAAAAATGATGAGTCGAGTGTTGTTATTAGAAATAAAAACAAGATTGGTAACACAAAGATTTAATCAAGAATAAGGAATAGATTATAATGAAATATATGCTCCGGTAGCTAGACTAGAAGCAATACATATGTTACATGCTTTCGCTTGTGCAAAAGATTTCAAACTTTTTCAAATGGATGTTAAAAGCGCATTCTTAAATAGTTTTATATTTGAAGAAGTTTATGTTGAACAACCTCCTGGTTTTGAAGATGAAAAAATTTCAAATCATATTTTCAAATTGACAAAATCACTCTATGGTCTCAAACAAGTACCTAGAGTTTGGTATGAGAGGTTAAGTGGATTTTTCCTAGAAAAAGGTTTCAAACGTGGTTTAAGCGATATAACCTTATTTATTAAAGAATCTGAAAATAACATCTTATTAGTGCAAATCTATATTGACGATATCATTTTCGGCACTACTAATGAGATCTTGTGCTAAGAGTTTGCTAAGTTTATGCAGGAAGAATTCAAGATGAGTATGATGGGAGAATTGACTTTTTTTCTGGGATTGTAAATTAAGCAAACAAAAGATGAAATATTCATCAAGACTTAATAAAAAAATATGGCATGGTACAATACACCAATGAGTACTTCAACCAAGTTGGACGCCGATGAAAACGGTAAGAAAATGAATGAGAAAGAATACCGAGGTATGATTGGTAGTCTTCTTTATCTTACGACAAGTAGACCCGATATCATGTTTAATCTATGTTTATTTGCTAGTTTTTAATCTTGTCCTAAGGAATCACATTTGACCGCTGTTAAACGTATTTTTAGATATTTACTTGGGACATGTGATTTAGGATTATGGTATCATAAGAATAAATATCTTGATATGCTTAGTTATTCCAATGCAGATTTTCCTTGTTGCAAAGTCGAGCGTAAAAACACTAATGGCTCTTGTCATTTTCTAGGACACAGATTAGTTACTTAGTCAAGCAAGAAACAAAATTCAGTTGCATTATCCACTACCGAAGCGGTTGGAAATTGTTGTGTACAAGTTATTTACATGAAACAACAATCAGAAGGTCTCGATATTGATGTTGGTTGTGTTATGATCCTATGTGATAACAATAGTGTCATATGTTTGAGTAAGAATTCTACTCAACATTCACGAACAAAGCACATCGAAATTAGACATCATTTTATTAGTGACCATATTCAAAAAAGCAATATCACGTTGGAATTCATTGACACTAATAATCAACTACCTGATATCTTCACTAAGCCTCTTGCGAAAGAATAATTTTCAAAAATATTACATGGTTTAGGTATGTCTAGACAAAATGATGTTTTGATATAATTTTCTTTTAAACCAAGATTATATATGATAGAGTTCTTCAAAATTGTAAAAATTATTTTATAAGTCAAATTTGACTTACATTTTGATTTTTGGTATTCAAAATGATCTTTACAAATATATAATCATATATGATATTTCAAAATTATTTCAGAAAAGATTTCAAAACCATTGTTCTCCAAGTGATCAAAATTTCGATTTTGGTGACTTAAATCCTTGAGGCAATAATGAAATTTGGTTACATGTGATATTGATCAATCCTAAGTGATATTGGGTTGATAAATGCATATACAGACCAGAAATTTGTCATAAATTAAGTTTTTGGATCGTTTTGACACTCAAGAACATAGTATAGATGAGCAGTTTCAAATGGTCATAGGATCATTCTAACAATTCACGTATCACTTTTACATGCACTTCCCACCACCACCTCCTCAAAACTAAGTCTAACTTTACTTTTTGATGTTGCAAAGGGGGAAAAAGGCCTAGATTTGATGTTTATGTTTTCATTATACTTGTGTTTTGAATATTGTAAGACAATCTATATTATGTGTTGTGTTATTTATATTTGTGTGATTCATATTATCTTAATTATATAATAGTTTTGTTGCTATGAGAATTATAATAATTTTACTTGACTAAGAGAATGAAAATTGAGCTTTCTTAGATAGATCTTTTTTAAACCGATCTTATTCTCAGGGGGAGATAGTAAAATGATTATCATTCTTAAAACATCAAATGAGTTGTCAATATCAAAAAATGGGAGATTGTTAGCCTAAGCGGTTTCAATCATAGGATCTCTAGAAAATGTGATTTTGACGGTAGCGTCTCATTTGACGTTTTAAACGAACTAACATTGTTTTTAAGTATAGATTATCCATACATTATGGAAATACATCATGAAGATGCATTCAAGTCGAAAGGTATGATTTAAAAAATGCAATATTTCATTTCGACAACATTACTCAAGATATTGAACTGGGAACTCTATAGGTTGAACACACATACCGAGGGTGCATACATTTGTGATGTTTTGTTTCTAACATGTCCAATATGCCTAAATATCACAATGCATATTATATGTTTGATCATATCATGCAAATTTGAAAAATTCACATCTTGATCACAAATATGCTTAATATGCGTAAACTTGGATTTAATGTGATCATATAGTACATTGCATGATGTTAATGTGAAAACACTTCAAATGTCATTGATTTAATGTTTTGAACATGTCCTTATCATTATTATATCATGATCCATGCAATAAGATTGTTCATACCTTATTCCATGGGAAATATCACATTTTGATCATAATTATGCAAAAAATTGATATATTAGGTTTTCAATATAATCATAAGTTACATTGTATATTTGGATCATCAAAACATCTTGAATATCATTGAAATAATGTTTTAAAGGTGTTTAACTGAAAAATGATCATAGACATTGACCAAAACCAAAAACGGGTGAAAAAAAATAGAATTGTGTTGAAATTACTGTAGCAATCGACTGTTGCTGTTCAAAAAATCAGAATTACCCTTTGGTAGTAAATTGGACATATCTCTCTTACTACTTGTCCAAACCTAATGAATCTTATATGGTTAGAAAGTTAATTCAAAAATATATTTAAAACTATATAAATTGCATGTTGATGAAAGTTGTTTTGGCTATTCAAATTTCAATATTTTGCCTGGTATTAGTAGCTGTTTTCTGCAGAAAATCCTGTCTAGACCTTTGTTCACTCACTAGATCATATCTCACTCATTTGGAGGCCAAATGAGGTGATTCTTTTTTCTATGGAACCCTAACTCAATAATATTTAATTATATGCATAGTAGGAATAATTTGAATATGTTTTTACTATCAAACATTAGCTTTTCATTTAAAAGTCAGTAGTCTTTCTCTCTCCTGCCCTATTTTCACTCTGTTTTTTTGGATTGATCGTAGTTTGTTCTTGATATGTTTTGAATGTTCCTATACCTTATTTAATGTGTTTAATATCATAACAATTATTCAATTTGATCAAAACTATTTTAAAAGTTTAAGAACAAATTTGACAGCTTTCTTGCATGAACTAAAAATTGGTTTTACATATCAAATTTTGTTTGGAATGTTCAATTCATGATATGATATGTTAGTTTAATGTGTCCACATGATATGTACTTGATAAATTTATATGAATAACATTATATCCATATTTAATTGACAAATTGGTTGAACTACTATGAAAAATTTATTTTCCATGCAAAATGTGGTTAAGTGTTGGAACTTGTTTGGAATCCTTCTAAACGATCAAGTATATTGTATTCATGTATAAATTCTATTATACATCATATATTTGATGTATAAATTCATGATCCTAAAGTTATACACATGAGATACATGAACTTGACCAACATATGCAAGTGGATGGAATATTAAATGCAACAATGACCAACCATACTCTCTACATACATTTTGAAAATCTGAATACTTTGTTGTAGTTTTCCACTACCATTATGACGAAATGGACAATAGTCCTATACAATTAATAAGATATATCTAACATTTATGATGTTAAAAAAAGTGGTTGGTGGTTGGATTTTTAACAAATCTGCATAAAATTGAAAGTGGGAAGGAGTCTATGTCTTTGACACTTGAAAAGATCACATTGCAATGGTCATATCCTCTCTACAATTCAATTTAAATCCTCCCAATACTTCTCTACATATATAAAAATGATGAAAGATTTCTGGAAGAATCAACTAACCAATTGAGTTACAAAGATTAATCACCCCAAAAAGTTTCAAAGAGATATACTACAAAATTTCCAAGCAAAATTCTGTGCAATATTACTTTATTTCTTTCTTTTTTCATATTTTTGAGTGATTGTTGTATTATAGATTCACACATATAGATTCTTGAGTTCTTTATCTTGTGAGTATTGAAACTCTATTTTGTGAGACGATGAGAATTTGATTGTAAATTTTGAGTAAGGGTTTTGCTCAAGAGGAAAGATTTGTGAGTAGAACACATTCACTCTAAATTTTAAAGTCTTGAGATACGAACTTCTTAAGCGGCGACTTTAGAAGGTTTGATATTCACCCGAAAGAAGATCAAAGATAGTGAAATCTCCGAAGGAGCTCGGGGGAGTAGACTAGGTAAAGGGTTTTTGCCGAACTACTATAAATACCGGTGTCAATCTCTCTAACTCTACTCTTTACTTTTCTATTTAAATTTGTGTTTGTGATTGTTTGTTTGATTGAATATTCATTGTGTACTTAACACTATCACATAAACACTTAGTTAAAATTGAGTAAAAACAATTAACGAAAATTTGCCAAATCCAATTCACCCCCAGTCTTGGGTAATTCTTGGGCCGTCAGACACTCTTTGGGCTAATTTATACCATCATGATATTCTTCATATCCTTTCATATGGAGTCGATCTTCATTCCAGATCTTTCTCTTCCATCTTAACCTGTTATCATACTCAGCTCCCACATGATTTGTTATCATAAAAATATAACATTTTTGGTTTTAGACACTTGGGGTTAAAGAGATATTTGACACTCTAACTGTAAGAAGAAAGAAAAATGCTACCAACTTGGGATAGAGTTGGTACTCTTGTTGAAGCTTCAAAGGAAAAAGATTGACTGCCCATGTTGGAGTTGTATCCATCATACTCCTAAACGAGATGAAAAATAGGAAAAAAATATAATTGGAGGAGAGAAAATAAAAACTAGCTTAAATTATTAAAAATGTAGCAGTAGAAAAGATATACGCGAAATTCTCAGGCCAAAAAAAAATAGCGAGAGACTATGGGGTACAAACAGAGTACGAATAACCCTTTCGCCAATTAGGTTAGGCTTATTCAGTAAGAATACTATTTTTTTTCTTTCTTTTTTTTTTTTCTATCGAGATGATTGATGTAATTCAAAGGTTATATCAAAATTTATGAACATCTCCATAGACTGTATTGCAAATACGATATCCTTTTTGATTTGTGCTTTATATTTCTATACATGTATGCATGACGAGTTTTTTGAAAGTCATCTCTTGTATGTGTAATCCCATATTATTGATTTATTAATTTGAATGAAGTTGTGATTTTAGATTTATAATTTTAAAAAATTCAATGCTCATTGTATTGATGGATTACCCATTTATATTATTTTTTAAAAATATATAAGGGTTAATAATTGTTCAAGTATGTTGAAAAAAAAGGAAATATTTTGATATATCAATAGTAATGAATATGTTTGGAAATACCTCAAATTGCATGTTTGCAGAAGATAAACCAAAATTTGATGACCATCCATATGGACAATGACACTATATTTGTTGTTTCACTATCAATCCTAGCCTTGTTACTGTAAATTCGGGCTTGTTCGTGATCATAATTGTGAACAAATTCATACAACCATAATCGTTTTTTCAAGAATTCTTTAAAAAATAATTCATACCCTCGGCTGCTCTTTTTTCAAGCAAAGAATTGACCCCTTAGAAATGCTTCCGCCCATGATGTCGTCTACACATGTATCCCATATTCCTCCACTACCTTTATCCACTTAGCTTCAAATTGTTCTGGGGGATCATCCAGTGCCATGCACTACCTGATATCTTGGAGAAAATTGGTCAAACGAACATTGGACATAATGCACCCCGGAAAAGAAAAAAAAATCCGGGCGTTGATTCTCTATTTACCTTTCAATATTTTTAGAAAACCAATTTTTTTGAAATATTTATTTTTCGAAAAAAAGAAGGGTTCTGGGGCTTTTTAAGGTGTTGATTTTGAAAAAAAAATGTTTGGGCTGATTTGTAAAAGCAAATAGAGTCGCCATTGTAGACTCCACATTTTGTACCGTCCATGCATGACATTTCTTTCTAAAGAAAATAAAAAATATAAAAATATGATGAAAAATAAAAATGATTTTTGCCATGTCAATTATTCATGAATTTAAAAAATATCCGTCCCTAGGCAGAGATCACACCTTACCAAGCTTCACTCCCTTGGATTTCTCAAATACAAGCATTCAATACAACTCGCAAACATGTAAATATAGTTAAAACCATTTATGTACACAAAATTCACCTAATTTGTATCTACTCTTGAGATCAAGGAGATTCCTTCTCTCAAATCTATCCTCATAATCTCTTCACAATAGAGATTTGGCTGATGTTTATTTAATGATTCTCCCCTTTGAGTTTTTTATCAAGCGACTCAATAATATTCTACTTATGATTTCTTGAATAAAGTGCTAACACATGATATAGATATGACATACAAACACTTAACAGTTTTATATCAATGAATAGGTGACTTCAGACTTTCTAATCTATTTCAAAGTCTAATGGAGCTTCTAAACACTCTTAAAGATGTATATAAAAAATAAGCATTCTAGTGTTTTGTGCTCACATGCAACTTACACTTCTATTTTACAAGTATTTAATGCAGTGAAAGTGTAGACTAGACCAATCATGATCATTATGGTTCATTTTTAGTTTTAGATTTAGCCCATTTATCAATCACACAAGTAAGATATAGCTTGAATAATATGGTGACAATAACAGTGACACATATAAGAAAAATGAGAGCAAATAGGTTGTTATACCATTATGTTCATGACACTTGATTAGCCTTTTTCAACTAGGATCAATATAAACAACTTTATGGTCATGATTTGCTTTGGATATAGTGCACACAATCCAATATATGATGTAATTAATTAAGTACATATGATGCTAAGAATCAAGTTATCATTTCAGCACAACATATAGCATTTATGATTCTTTTTAATATAAAGTTAAGATAATTTTCAATGATTATTTTCAATATAAAGTTAAGACAATTTTCAAGATAATAATGAACTCTTAGAATGTCCACTGAAAATGTTTAATTAGCTTATCTCTTGCTAGATTAGTATGCGCAGGATTTAAGATCTCGATGAGTAACTAAATCTCATCTACGATTTTGTTCTTCCCCTATCCAATATACCAAATTTAACGAATTCATGATACTATAGAAATAACATTTTGGTTCTAATAAAAGAAATTAGGCTTTCCAAAACAATAGATTTCAAGGTATGATGAAAATGATCTGAGAAATCTCAATATGAAATCTCCAATCGTTTATCGTGAAATCAATTTTATATATGATAAGTGTAAGCAACTTCTAGATATACAAATGTACATACAAATAGATATTTCACCTAGTATGGATATGCATAAAGTGTCTAGACAAATAAGTTTGAACATGTAAACCATGATCTTGACTTATCCAATTAAGCACATAATCAAAATGTCCCAAGATTTAAATAATCAAGCACAAAGTAATGTATAATGGAACAAGCTCATTGGATGTAATAATAATATTGTGGACGTGTTGCATCTTTCATTATGACCACTTTTCACCTTATTGACTTCCTTACAACCTTAGAACATCACAAAATTGAGCTTGAAGAACCTACTCTAGGTTTTGCACTCATAAGATCTTACTCTTACTTTGTAGTGTTTCACACACTATATCAGTCATTTAAGAACCAAGAAGTGTCTCTATAAGATGGTAAATATATATCAATTAAGTTCAGACTCTTATCCTTGTTAAATTTGTGGAACTAAGTCGAATTTATATGGAGTTGGTCAAGATAGTGGCTGTTATACTAAATCTAGGATCAAAAGGCCATTAATTCGTTTTAGTTAATTAATTGAACATTAGGTGCATGTAAAATGATCTATAATGTTTGTTTCTAATGTTTCAATTTGATTAATTTGGCTAAAAAATCATTTAGGGACAAGGTGCCTTAGAAATGGTGACTTTTTAGGGTTCAAAATATGGAAATACTTAAGCATCCGATATGCCCTTTAATTTTGATCCCTAATTCGTGTTTATAATGATGGGAAATATAATCAATTAAAAAATTAAAACCATATAGAATTAATTTGATGTTCAAAATAAGGTCAAAATTGATTTTTTTCCTCAATGTAGAAGAACACATCCCGACAATCAATCGATTGATTTAAAAAGTCGATTAGCAGGTATTCTTTATGGGCTATTCTGGAAGGCCTACTGGGGTGATCAGTCGACTAAGTAAGATGGTCAGTTGACCTGCTACTTAGAGATCACAACCTACTTCCAAAATCGGTTGACTAATATTCCTGTCGGTCGACCGGTTCAAGTTGATTTCTAAACCTTTAAGCTGGTAGCTAAATTGGTTGATTGATTTAGGGTATTGGTCAAGCGATTTATGTAGAATTTGATTTCTAGCCTATTTTAATCAACCTTAATTATCTTTGACTTGATTTCAATTTTAATCATTTTAGATAATTCAACACACATAGTTTCAACAACAATAAATTCCACATAATAATGCACGTATGTGTATGTCTCCTAGAGACTTATTTCATTATACTCAAGTTTCAGTGTGTCATTACCTTAAGACTCAATTTTTATTGTGATGTAACTTCTTGATCTTTTTATAAAATGAGTCTTTGGGCTTCCTTCTTCACCATTTAACTTGATGGCCTCTTTCTCGATGTTGAGTCATCTCAATCTTGTTGCACCTTCCATCTTTGTTTTTGCTTTGTGAGTGAGTTAATGCTTTGGCTTTCATGCAAATCACTTACTTAAGAATGTTATCCAAGATAGTACAATCAATATATTTAAATATATATATATATATATATATATATATATATATATATATATATATATATATATATATATATTCCCGGATGATCACATGTACATAAACATAGTATATCTAAAGATCCTTAGTAATCAAATGCATCACATATGCATAATTAATGATATCGTATATATGACATAAATGTGTGTGGCCTAATTATATAGTCACACGAGATATAAGCATGTTATTATTCAATCCATTACATTGATATCCATAGCATGACATTATCAAATCCTAATATCTTAACATTAACCTTTTCCCCAATAAAAAAACCTCTTAAAATCACTCTTAACGGCTAAAATTGTTTCCAAATTGAATAGGTAATATAATGATGATATCACACAGGATATAACGACCCAGTCTCCCATGGCCTCCATTCGATTTCTTCTAAAGAGAATAAAACTAAAAGTTTAACATAAATATTTTAACGCAATAAAACTATAAGTCTACCATAAATATTTTAACAACTATAAATTAATTGATTTTACATTAATGTTAATGACATAAATAATTACAAATTTAATTGGATCATTTTGAACTATACCGATAATAATAAATACCAATTAATTTGATAACTCTTCCAACAATAAGCAATAAATATAATTATTATAAAATTAAATATAAATCCAAATATATTTTCATCGTTTGCGGCACAACTCCAATTTCGTTGTTCCTGCAATAATTATTGTGGGGTTGTGAGTCAAAATTCAGTAGAATTTTAACCCTTTTAGTACGTGTATTCAATCAATACAATAAATAGCATGTAGGTATGTGTCGCGCATAATTTTCACAGGATTCATGATCATAAATCAACAATTATAACAACAATAGCATAAACTACCCAACAAATAGAGAGATTAAATACATATATTAAAAGGATTAAGAATTCTACCCAAAATCCAAAATTTGATAATTGCAACATATGAAAATTATATCATTTCTCCAATTTCTTTATCTTATTTTCTTCTCTTCATCTACTCCTCTTCCTCTTCTTTTTATTGTTTTCTTTTATTTTCTCTCTTTCTATATATATTACATTCTATACATGCACACTTCTCAAGGCTAATCATGACACATACCTCCTTATCTCTTCTTTTCTTTTCTTTTCTTTTTCTTTATTATTTTCTCTCATACATGTTTCCATCCTATTTCCTTCCATATGTTATCACCTTTAGACATATGTGGTTACTATTAAAAATACTTTACAAAATTATACCAACACCCCATTTAGTATATAATATTATTATTAATTCCTATAATTATATTTATAACCCTAAACGTTATCAATATTTCTTTATGCCTTATAATTCTCACAATATACAAAAATAACCCCCAAAGTATTAACTTATTTTTTTAAATAAAATACTATTTTAAAATATACAAATTTCTGGTGTATTACCCATGATGTCATTTGTGATGTTATGGATGATGTAAGAGTGATGTAAAAGTAATGAAATAATAATTATACTAGAACCTTACACTTATGTAAATTCACTCTAGTGTTAATTAGTTTTAAGATAATCAATCAAGTTTATATTGAAATTTAATTAAATTATAAATTTCGATTTCCCCCATAAAATTTTAATTGAACTCCAATAGTTCAACTAATTTTTTTTGGGAATAAATTTGACTTTTGAAACTTACTTATTTGTCAATGTTGGGTTTAATTTAATCATTCTAGAAATCAATTAACTCGATAAGGTCTAATTTTAAATTTGAAAAAATTGTTTGGAATGATATATTTCTTTTTTTTTTTTTTTAAATTCAAAATTGATTTCTTAGAAACTTGATTCTTCAATCAAAATAATTTTCTAGAAAATCCCCCGGAGATTTTCCAATTAATCACAAGTTCAAAATATTTTTCTATTTTTTATTTTTTATGGATTTAAATTACTAGTATGTTATGCAAAACGTTAGTGAGTGACAGGACAAAATGCGATGTCTACAACTGTCCCTCTTTATCATGCAAGTAACACTTGCTTGACAAAGATAGGAGACATACGATATTTGATTCCACCACTGTAATGAATGCACTGCATAAGATTATAAAATGTGCATCAACCAATACTTATTCAGAAGAAAATACTTGCCTGTTATAGGATTGCCTAAAATATACCCCAGCCTAAGCTACGGTAATAAGATCAAGGCAATGTTGAAACCAAACCCATGTAGGTTTCCTACATACCTTGGAAATACCAAATATTAGGTGAAATATAGTTTAGAATATGCCATTTTCAAGGTAGGATATCAACACTTGGAAAGAAGGTACTCATGACAAACAACATTCATTTAGAATATAATTTTGAGGTAAGAATATGAAGAAATAACTCCTGACAAATTCACGACGAAACGTTCATAAAGAGAATGTTTAGAAAAAGAAGTGAAAAAAGAACTCCTAACAAATTCATAATGAACAACATGTGTTTTGAGGATCATGTAAAGGTAAGAAGTGAAAAATACAAACAAAATCCATTTTAGAGGTAATAAGTAAACAAAGAATTCAGGATGAATTCATTAAACAACATTCGTTTAGAGAAAGAGAATGAAGAAAAGTGAACAAAGTTCATTTTAGAGGTAAGAAGTAAAGAAAGAACTCCTAATGAATTCAAGACGAATAATATTTATTAAGAGGATCTTTTAAAGATAAAAAATGAAGAGGATGAAAACGATGAACAAGGTTCATTTTAGAGGTAAAAAGTGAAAAAAAAAAAAAAACTCTTGAAGGATTTAGGATGAAAAGCGTTCCTTTATAAGATCATTTAGAGAAACAAGATGAAAGAAGGCAAACAAAATTTGTTTTAGAGGTAATAAGTAAAGAAAAAGCTCCTCATAAATTCAAGACGAACATCATTTATTTAGAGGATCATTTATAGATAAAATGTAAAGAAGACGAACATGGTTCTTTTGAAAGGTAATAAGTGAAGAAATAACTATTGATAAATTTATGCTCAAAAATGTTCATTTAGAAGATAATTTAGAGAGAAAAAATGAAACGAAATGAACAAAGTTAATTTTAGGGGTAATAAGTGAAGAAAAAGATCCAAACAAATTCATGAGATGGCAAGGTATAAAATGTGCCCCAGTCCATGGTTGAGGTTAATATTATACAGGGAAAGGTCCATCAGATGGGGACCAATTAGATTATATGCAAGACCCGATCTCGCCTGTACATATTTTTAATTGTATTTTAGAATATCTAGAATGTGGTTTTAAAGCTTTGGGAGTCAATTGCTATTTTAAAATTGCTAATTTTTATTTTAGGGCTTAAATGTCATTTTAAAGATCCTTGCATGGTCGTTAGTGTAGATTGCTAAATTAATATTGTTGGTATCTCCAAATTGGATAAGATTAAAACCAAAAAAAAAAAAAAAAAATCAAAGGAAAGGGGTAGTGGTTTTTCCTTGGAATCCTTACCCACTAAATGCATGATTAAAAATAAATAAATGAATGATAGAAGTAGAAGTGACAGAGGCGGTGGGTTTGATTTGGATATGCATATACATATATATTATAAACTTTATATATATACATGTGTGTGTATTATACCGAAAAGAGGAAGAAGAAAAAAAAAAGAAAAAAATGGAAGAAGGAGCTGATGAAGAGAAAGACCATTACAGGTATGGTTATATATATATATATATATATATTGTTAAAATAAAATATATATCACGTTTAACTTATGGGGCTATTTGTACAGACAAGTATACATGTATATTTACATGTCAAAATTATATACGTAGGTTCGAGAGATATAGTAGGTATAAATATATCTAATTTGAAAATAATATAATTTAAAATAAAAATTGAAAATTTTATCAAAACGACAATTTTTAGTATTTTGTTGACGAACAATATTCTTAACAGTCAATCAATATTTTTCTGTAACCTAAATTATTGATAGGAAGAAATTTGTAATCATTATTATAGTAATTTTTGTACAATTAATATTAATTTAAGAAAACTTGGCGTTTAATAATTTCGTATAATTAAAAAAATTAGGAATGGGAAATGGTGCATTTTTTGGTCACGCATTGCATATTAGGGTTATTTTAAATAAATTATTAATTTAGGGCCTATCATTGTTAGGTTCACAGGCGACGCGGATCATATCTGCGTTACAACAGTAGAGTATTTAGTTGCGCAAAAATTGAAGTGAATATACTGTATTCTATATAAATTGTCAAATTATATTTTTGTATAAATTATGAAAAAGAAAATATTTATTAAAATTGATGGTTTTATATCTTATGTAGATCAAGTAAGTTTTCAAAGGTGATTTTTTTTTTTTTTTTTTTTTTTTTATTATCTGACTATGCCATAGTTATCTTCTTATTAGGAGGGCATGTCCTGCGAAATGTGGATTACCTGTCAGGCAAGACCTAGAGGGTGGATATATGTTGTTACTTGTTATGCAAGTCCTATAGGGTGGATATTTATTGTTACCTGTCAAGTAAGTCCTGCAAGGTGGATATTTGTTGTTACCTGTCAGGCAAGTCCTGCAGGGTGAATATATGTTGACATGTCAGGAGTGCAAATCTTGCGGGTGGCTACCCCTACCATTGGGGATAATGAATGGCCCTGACATTGACAGCCACCTTAGATGGCAAAGTTGTACATGTTACGGTACTATCATAACTCCCGATCGTGAGGTGAAACGATCTTATGGCTGGTAGAAAAATATGAGTGCGGTATTTTATTATATGTCGAAATGTTTGGATTAGTTGATTTAAATACATTATCTTATTGCAACAATGGTCGTAGAATTTTATTTTGACTCAGTGTGCGATTATATTTATATTATGTTTGAAATGTGGTATTTGATAAATACACTTGATCCATTAATGTTTTTATATTATGAAGACAGTACACCGATAAAATATTTGGTCTCAGGTACCGCAGCTAGAAACGGGTTCACTACTGGCGCTAGGTAGAGTAAAAAGTTATAGTGAGTTTTATTTTGATGGCCGTCAGGATAACTATTGGAATTGAGTGGTTGAAATAGTTTTGTAATTCTGTTACAAAAGAAACGGTTTTGTATAAAAGCAAAAATTTTTAATTAGAAAAATATATTATTATTATTTTATCATAGTGGTGCAGCGGAATTGTTGTAGTGGAGTGGTTTGTGTTTTGTTCTATTTCTTCTTGGGAGAAATCGAGTGACGGCCCTGGGAAACCGGGTAGTTACAGTTAGTATTAGAACTTAGGTTATAGATTCTGTAAACTCAGTGTTAGAGTGTCGTGTCAGTAGTGGACCATATGATAGAACGTTGAATTGAGAGGTCGTATAGATTAGAATGTGAGTTTAGAGTCATTCTAATTGACCCGAGAATAGTACATATGCATTAGGCACCGCATTTATGTTCATAGTTATTCATGTTATCTGTATTTATTCATTTGAGGTAATTACATTTCAGGACGAAATTCTATTTAGGGGGGAAGGATTGTAAGACCCGGTCTCGTATGTACATATCTTTAATTACATTTTAGAATATCTAAAATGTGGTTTTAAAGCTTTGGGGGTCAATTGCTATTTTAAAATTGCTAATTTTTATTTTAGGGCTTAAATGTCATTTTAAATATCCTTACATGGTAGTTAGTGTAGATTGCTAAATTAATATTGTTGGTAGCTCCAAATTGGATAAGATTAAAATCAAAATAAAAAATAAAAAAAAAATAAATGGAAAGAGGTAGTGGCTTTTCCTTGGAATCCTTAACCACTAAATGCATGATTAAAAATAAATAAATGAATGATAGAAGTAGAAGTGACAGAGGAGGTGGGTTTGATTTGGATATGCATATACATATATATTATAAATTATATATATATATATACATGTGTGTGTATTCTACCGAAAAGAAGAAGAAGAAAAAAAACAGGGAACAAAAAGAGAAAAAAAGGGAAGAAGAAACCAATGAAGAAAACGGCCATTATAGGTATGGTTATATATGTGTGTGTGTGTGTGTGTGTGTGTGTGTATGTGTGTGTGTGTTGTTAAAATAAAATATATATCACGTTTAATTTATGGGGTTATTTGTACAAACAAGTATACATGTATGTTTACATGTCAAAATTATATACATGGGTTCGAGAGATATAGTAGGTATAAATATATCTAATTTGCGAAGAATATAATTTAAAATTAAAATTGTCAATTTTATCTAAACGACAATTTTTAGTATTTTGTTGACGAATAATATTTTTAAGAGTCAATCAATATTTTTCTGTAGCTTAAATTATTAATAGGAAAAAATTCGTAATCATTATTATAGTAATTTTTGTACAATTAATATTAACTTAAGAAAATTAGACGTTTAATAATTTCGTATAAATAAGAAAATTGAGAATAGAAAATGGTGTATTTTTGGGTCACGCATTGCATATTAGGGTTAATTTAAATAAATTATTAATTTAGGGCCTATCATTGTTAGGTTCACAGGCGATGCCGACCACGTTTGCATCACAACAGTGGAGTATTTAGCTGCGCGAAAATCGAGTTGAGTGTACTATCTTTTATGTAAATTGTCAAATTATATTTTTGTATAAATTATGAAAAAAAGAAAATATTTATTAAAATTGATGATTTTATAACTTATATGAATCAAGTAAGTTTTTAAAGGTGGAAAATGATTTTTTTTTTTTTTTTTTTTTTTTTATTATCTAACTATACCATAATTATCTTCTTGTTAGGAGGGTATATCCTACAAGATGTGGATTACCTGTTAGGCAAGACTTGCAGGGTGGATATATATTGTTACCTGTCAGGCAAGTCCTGCAGGGTGGATGTATGTTGACCTGTTAGGAGTGCAAATCTTGCGGGTGACTGCCCCTACCATTGGGGATATTGAATGGCTCTAACACTGATAGTCACCTTAGATGACACAGTTGTACAGGTTACGGTACCGTCATAATTCCCGATCATGAGGTGAAATGATCCTATAGCTGGTAAGAAAATATGAGTACGATATTTTATTATATGTTGAAATATTTGGATTGGTTGATTTAAATACATTTTTTTGTTGTAATGATGGTCGTAGAATTTTATCTCGACTCAGTATGTGATTATATTTATATTATGTTTGAAAGATGGTATTTGATAAATGCACTTGATCTACAAATATTTTTATATTATGAAGACAGTACACTAATAAAATATTTTGTTTCAGATACCGCAGCTAAAGACAAATCCACTACTGGCGCTAGGTAGAGTCGGAAGATATAATGAGTTTTATTTTGATAGTTGTCAGAATAACTGTTGGAAGTGAGTGGTTGAAATAGTTTTGTAATTCTATTACAAAAGAAACGATTTTGTATAGAAGCTAAAATTTTAAATTAGAAAAATATATTATTATTATTATTATTATTATTATTATTATTATCATCAGAGTGGTGCAGCGGAATCGTGGTAATGGAGTGGTTTATGTTTAACTCTATTTCTCCTTGGGAGAAACCGAGTGACGGCCCTGGGAAACTGGATAGTTACATTTTATGGAAATATTATCTCAAGTTTAAGGATCTAGGCATTATGAAATTATGGGATTCTTGCATAATAGACAGAATTTGGTCATAATGTGGCGATTTTTTATTTTGTTTTCATTTTTTTTCCCTATACAATCACTTGAGGTCTTACCTTGGGCAATTTCTTGGAGATCTTTTCTTTTTGCAAAACCCTAGGCATTGTACTTGACTCAAAGGCACGACCAAATATAGAAATTTATTTTTTGCACGATCTTCTAGACTCTTGTTTTTTCCCAACTACCAAGTGTGTTTGATGCTTGGGGTTCTATATTCCTATTTGTTCTGTATTTCCACAAATTCTACAAAACTAATTTAGACAAAATATAGATAGAATATCTACAATTGTACCAAAACAAGTATCATCTTCGCCGTATATGATTTTTGTGAGATTTTAAGTTTTGATATGGGATATTATGATTACAATATAGTTCACTAGCATGTCCAATGTTCTTTCCTATATATTTTGACTCTTTTCAAATCCATCGAGTTTCAATGCGGAAACTATCTATAGTCAACGAGAATATCCCAAAGTGGGATTATGAAAGAAGAGACCTCTGAGCGAATCAATTTGTCCCTTCGTTTTAGGAGGCTTAGAATTATGGTGTCTTAAGTAGTTCATGTTGCCAGCTTTAGACAATGATCCAGGACTAGCTAGCCCAAGTTACTAGGTATTGATACACCTTTAGGGCTTAACTCGAACTACTCAGATCCTACTAAGGTAATCATTTTTGTATTTTTCCCATTTCTTTTCTTTCTTTTTATTTTTTTCCTTTTTTTATATTTTTATGCATTTTTTTCTTTTATTTTCTATTTTTCTCTTCAAAATTATTATTTCCATAATTCCAAAAGAAGCCTGTTTCGAGGTGTTTGTTGGAAATTTGTCATTTCATGGAAGTGCCTTTTATGATGATCACTGTAATTCAATTATTGGCATTTGATTGATGAGATCGTGAATTGGCTGTCTTTTTTACCAAAGGAAATTTTGTATTATGATTCTTGGAGGCCATCTTGTGATTCTTAGGTTATTCCAACATCCTGGAATGGTGCACCCTTGATAGATGACCTAGTGGTTTTTCTTAGCCCTTTTAACTTCTCAATTTTCTATAGTCCCTTGGTATCGATTTCTTATTAGAATTTGGTTCCTTTTTGTATTTTCTCAAAAACATCAATATCTCACCATCTTATTGATGAAGTGAGTCTTCTTCTGTTTCTGTTCCCATCAAATCATAGTCTAGAATATAAAAATCATATTCGTCACATTCAGTCACATGTGTAAACTAATTAGATCGAAAGGTAAGTACAAGAACAATTTTCAATTTCATCAAAGCACCCAACAAATAGGAAGAGAATAAAAATCTCAAATTTTACAGTTTTCAGCTCACATTGTAGGCACATGAACCAACCCTACCTCTTAAAGTTTTCAACAAAAATTAGTTTGCACATCTCCTGAAAGTGCATGCTCTAGAAAGGGATTTAGTTGGCAGTTTGAAGTTATATCTTTTTGCTTAGTATTATGCTCTTTTTCTCTTGAGTGATATTTGCAGAATGCATTGGGCGACAGACTTACGTCCTAGTTTGGTATTACAACATTACAAGGATATGAGCATCCCATTTTAGGTAGTGCCTGAATATTTCTATGAGCAATACATAGAGGTCGAGAAGCTCAGATCGTCTTCTAGTGGTTAGATATGGGTAATCGTAAATGTTTTAGGTTTTTAGCCTCAGGAAGCTATGAAGGATTTGAGGTGGATGGTTCTGGTTAGGCTATGAATGTGCTTGATGAGTAAGGGTCTGGTACTGGGGGTAGGTCAAAGGATAGCTTTGAAGAGGGTAGTGTAGGTTTTTCTGGGAATGACAGAATTGGCGATTCTAGGGAAGAAAATTTTGGTGGTGGTTATTTGAGTTAGGGTAGTTCTTATGATGAGATACTTAGAAGATATGATGGTGAGGGTTTTCCTAGTTAGTATTTTGATTATTCACAGGAAGCAACCAACCTCTCAGGAATTTGAGCTAGCAATGAGGTGAGTTATCTTGGTGGAACATGATTAGAGGTTTGTTGAGCAAGATAAGGTGATGCACTATATGAGGAGTGATATGAACCCATCGGGACTTGAGTTCGCATTTGGGGACCAGTTGGACGTAATAGCCCGACATAAGATAGCTTGGAGTAGAGAGATTTTTTGGTTATGGAAATTCTTTCGTCACTTGATTCTTTACCGGTATTAGAAATTTTAAACTTGTTTGGTTTTAAGACTCTCTAAGATGTCATCAGTTCACAATATGTAGCATGCTGAAATCCTCTTCAATGTCCTACATCATAGTGTCTTATAAAGGTCCCGACAAACAATATATAGCCCTAGGATTACTTTATAAGGCTCACGCCTTTTAACTAATGCATCCTCATAAGGCTTGATTCCCATATCTTTAAACCTCCGACGTACCATAGGTATATTTATCTTAGATTGATTATTCAAGCGAGGTGCTTTCAATAATGGTCCCAATGAATAAACCACCATGGCCAAACATACCTACGGGCAACCTTTATCTAGTTGTATTGGGTTCTATCATTCGGGACACGTATGCAATGTAATTGTACTCTTAAAAGACTTAGCTCATCTTAAAAAGGAGTTGTCACCTAACATTGAGTTTAATTGGTGTTCTTGGTCATCGAATTTTGGAGAACAACTAAAAAAGGCCTAAGTAATTTTGACTCCAAAATTGATCCAACTAAAGACTCATTTAAAAGAGTTCTAGGGTTAGTTATACTCAGGAAATGTGTTAGATACCCAAGACACTCATTCAAAAATGGTAACTTATGTTTAGTTAGTTTTAAGTCCGAATATTTTATTTTATTGTGAAATATTTTCCCTCGTATTATGAAATTATGTTTTGGTATTTTTGAATTAAAATGAGACAAGTTTTTGGTGTTTTTCTTAAATGTTACACTGATTTGACCTCTCATCAAATATTAAAAAAATTGACAATGATGGTCCCCATTGTGTAGTTTATTATTGTTATCTATGGACTTCTCTAATGTGAAGGGACAGATCAATTTAAGTGAATTATAGTTATGAAATGATTATATGGATGCAAATATAGAGTATAATGATTCTAATCTATCATGGGAAAGAATTATTCTTAAGTGAGATATGCAAGACTATAGGCAAGATAGGTACTAAGATAATAAGTGTGATTTCTATATTAAATGAAATGATATTTTTCAAAATATGTTTCTGAATTATAACCTATATGGAAATGAATAGGATAATTAACATAACTAGCATGACATATATGAATAATCTTGATGAGAACGAATGTGAGAGGATCAAGTAGTGTGAATATCCCTAAACATAATGATTGTATGATGAAGAAGCAAATATCATGAATGGCCTATTGTACATGACGTGTTGAATTGAATGACATACTTATTGACATAAGATCTAAATATGATACTCAATAATAAAAATAAAAAATGATGAAAAATAGCCAAGACATATTTTCTAAATGATGTAAAAATATTAGAATAAAAAATATGCATGATTTACTATATAAACTACATAAATCTAATGAAATGTTTATTTTTCTTATTTTAATTTGTCCACTTATATCAAAGAAACCCAAATTTGACATTCTCTAATTCTATAAAAATACAAATCAAGAGAATGTCATGGATAATTAGTTTCGTCGAAACTAACACCTCAAGAACTTATGACAATTTCAAAGAAACAACATATCAATGGAATTGATTTACTAAACCCGTCGTTGCAAAATTCCACTATTATTTGTTTAATCAAATAGTTGGTATGGAGATTTCTCCTTCAATTTGTTTGATTGCTTAATTCTCCCAAAGACTCATTATTTTTTATAGGACAAATTATAATTTTGGTCCTCGTATTTGCATGATTTTTTTATTTGGCCCATTATTTTTTTGTCAAAGTAGACATCGTATTTGCACACAATTTTTAAGTAATCATTCTGTCAAAAAAATAGGGTTAAATATAATGGATTTAAGGCATGTGACTTGCACATGTAAATCTCATGGCTAGAAAATTAATTTTCTTTTTCTTTTTCCTTTTTTGTTTTTCGTTTTCTTCTTCTTTCTGCCGCTTTCGTACAGCTTCATCCCGCCGACCTTCTTTATCCCATCTTCTTCTTCATCTTTTATTATGTTTTATTTTTATCAAGCTAATCGAGTCTTTCGTACAGAATTTTCAATCTCTTCACCATTGAGATATTATGCACTACGAAAAGAGATGATTCATTTTAGCAGGTATCACTTTACTAGACCTACCTACCTCTCTCTCTCTCTCTCTCTCTCTAAAATATCAACTTAAGAAACCCACTTGATCCTCGATTTGAAATGGCTTGCCAAAGACTTCAACTATTGCCACTTGATCCTCGGTTCAAGCGATCACCGCCTCTTTCTCGGCTTCAACTGCAGCTGCCGCCACTAAATTCAAAAATACCTGAGTTGCATGGAACTGTAACATGAAAATAACTTTTATTATGTTCTTCTCGCTTCTCGATCGTGCCGACTTGAACATTTTTCACTCTCCGACCTCAATTCTGCATGTTGTTTGTCAGATTCAGAGCTCGCCGGAGCTCAACGATGTCCTCATTGTAGCTGTGGCAAACACCGCCGGAGAACCTCCATTCATCTCAAGTGTTTTGAATTCGAAAAGAACTTAGTTCAAGTTTCTAACAACAGAAGATCAAACCAGACCGAAGAGAGAGAAAATCGCAGTCAACACTAAGTCGACACAACCGATCAATGCGAGTCAAAATCGGTGAACAAACCAAGCTCTCTCCTCAGGCATTTCACATTGAAACCACGTGAATTAATTCAAGATTGAAAATGGCGGATACTGAAAAGTAGATCTAAAGAGGTTGTTTTATCTCTCTCACTCTCTGTTCCATCTCTCTCTTTTCTTTCTCTCTCTACAAATGTCATCTCTATTATGTAGTCGCTCTAGGAAAAGAGATGACTCATTTTCAATATTAGTAGGAGATACACCGGTGATTTTATTGTTAAGATAATTGATAAGGTGAGAAACATGTACAATGTATTTGATCGGATAAAAGAGATGCAAGAATACATACGAATGAGAGAAACAAGAATACAACATATATATAAGTATTTATAGAGGAAGTGGGGTTTAAGATTTTGCCCTATGGGCCAAGTGGGCCAAGTCCATCATTACATTAGCATCTCTCCTCAAACTCAAGGCGGTAAGTGGGAGATGAACTTGAGTTCGAAAACCAGAGAGTAAAAACGTCCGGATGGACGAGCCATAGTAAAAATGTCTGCTGTCTGATCTGCTGAACTGACGGATTATAGACAAACCGTATTCTAGATAATGTGATGACGAATAAAGTGGAAATCAATCTCGATGTATTTTGTACGCTTGTGGAAGACATCATTGTAAGCAATCTGAATAACACTCATATTGTCACAGTATAGGGTAATGACAGTAGGAGAAGAGATACCCATATCAACGAGTAACCATTGGAGCCAGAGAAAATCTTGAGTTGCATCAGCCATGACACGATATTCAACTTCAATGTTAGAGCAAGAAACCACAGTTTGTTTCTTACTACGCTAGGAAATGAGGGAGTTACCTAAGAAAAAGCAATAACCAGTAATTGAACGTCTGTTAGTAGGGTCTCCGGTCTGCATCAGAATAAGCTTATAAGATGATAGCAGATTGAGCTGAGAAATAAAGTCCATGAAATAAAGTACCCTTAACATACCAAATGATGTAAAGAACAACCGACTAATAGGTAGTCTGAAGAGCGGACAAGAATAGATTAACTTGATGAACGACATGGGAAATGTTAGGGCGAGTAACAGTGAGATATTCAAGACTTCCAACTAGTTGGCAATATAGAGTGGCATCCTAAAGAAGTGAACAATCGAGTGGAGTAGGTCTGACGTTCGGCTTGAGAGGAATAGTGGCAGTGGTTGAGTCAGTGATCCCAGCCTTAGAAAGGAGATCCGAGGCATATTTGGCCTAAGAGATAAAATATCCTTCTGAACCAGATAAGACTTTGAGGCTAATAAAATAGGTAATCATGCCAAGATTGTTTATCTCGAATTGTCCACTGAGAAACTTTTTGAGTTCAGAAATACCGCGTGTATCATCTCTAATAATTACCATGTCATCCACGTACAATAAAAAAGGATAATACCATTGATAGTATGGCGAATAAACAGAGCTGAATCATGAGCACTAGGTGTGAACCCAAGTTGATAAATGGTAGTGTTGAATTTGGCGAACCAAGCACGTGGAGTTTGTTTTAAACCATATAGGAAATGGGGGAGGCGACAAACTTTATTTCGAAAGGCCGCTAGGCCGAAAGGGGTATACATATAGATGTCCTCAAGAAGATCGCCATTGGGAAATATATTTTTGATGCCGCTAGGCCGAAAGGGGTATACATATAGATGTCCTCAAGAAGATCGTCATTGAGAAATATATTTTTGACATCTATTTGAAATAGAGTCCATTTTTTAATGGCAACGACAACAAGAAATGTACGGACATATATGAGCCTCGTTACTGAAGAAAATATCTCTTCATAGTCAATGCACTATTCTTGAGCAAATCCCCTAGCAATAAATCGAGCTTTATATCGTTCAACAGAGTCATCAAAAATTGTCTTGATCATAAACACTCACTTGCACCCAATAGGAGTTTTTCCATGGGGCAGATCAACAATATCCTAAGTATGCAAAAACTTGGTAGCAGAATTATTCATTGCTACATTACCGCAAGTGTACTGATCAAGTTTTAATAGAATAGTGATGAGTAGGATTGTCGTATCCACAGGGATTGGTTTCTATTGTCATTAAGTATCGCGATTATCATAACCTAATTTTATCTAGGCAATCCAATTTTTAGGTTTTTTATAGAAATAAAACTAAACTAAAATAATAATTAATTAAACTATAACACTAAGAATGACATTGATGAGAATAAACTATCTAGGGATTAATTTCGTTCACTTAAACATGTTTGATTCAATCTAATTTACATTAACGGTATTCAAACTATCCAACAATCTAGGTATCGAAAACTCACTCACTACCTCTCCCGAGTATAAAGTAAATGAATATGTAATTCGTGTCAATACCAATATCCCTATCTAGCGTCTAAATGATTACACGAGTCTCGCTCCAACCTCACGGATTGCACACTTTCTAATAATCTCTCAAAATATTAGAACGTCGCATTGTGTTTAAACCCTAGTCCGAATCAGGTGTTACCTCTCCCGAGTGTCAAACCCCGTATTCTCAAATCAACCAATATATCATAACAAGCATATAATGGAAGTAAAAGAATGGTAAATACAATCGAATAGAGATGAACAACCGATAACAAAACAACAATTTACTCAAACAACATACATGTAAATTTCATCAATCCCTAGATAATAAACGTTTAGCTATACATGGTCATAACTGAATATTCAATAACCTAAGAGATAAACATCATCAAACAATCAATAAAGTTTAGAAACAAAGAGATAAACAATGGAGAATAGCCAAATCTGAAGAGTGGATGATTCCACGTCCCCTAAGTCCACTCCAAACTTGTTTTCTCTTCTCCAAAATGATGAACTTCCCTTGTTTGGTCTGGTTCTAGGCTCCAAAATACTCCAAAAAAATGTGTCCAATAGGTGTAGGGAATGAGTGGATATAATAGAGATAAAAAAATATCTAAAAATATCACAAAAATATCTTTGTCAGGTAGTGTCGGGTCGTTGTAGCGATGGAGGGCATTACTGCAGCGATTGGAGGTCAGTAGGGCTTCTGCCCTTTCGTCGCTGCAGTAATGGATAGGCAGAAGGTCTAATGACCTTTGATCATTGCAGCGATGAAGGCCATCGCTGCAGCTATCAAGGGCCAATGGTTGTTGAGGCTAGTACTGTAGCGATGGGTTCCATCGTTGCAGCGATGAGGCTGCAGCTTCTTCTTTTGGATCTTTTTCAACTTTTCTCCACCAACATCTTACTGATTTGTTCAATTTTTACCCGTTTTCATCCCTACACCTGATTTACATAAAAACAAATTAAGACAAATTAAAACATTACAAGAACACTAAAAAAAACTACCAAATTTGAGTTGGAAATATATGGATAAATTCAACCTATCATATGGGTTTTGGCTAGAGCCTAAAGTTCTTCATCCATTTTTTTTCTGCCAAACAGGATTAATACTTGCCTCCTTATAGGATTGAGGCTTATGCAGATGAAGTATAGTAGAAAAACAATGTTAATCAGCAAGATAAGGAGGACAATGAGTTACCCTGGTAGATCTACGAGAGTAATCTGGAAGATGGTTCTCAGAGAGAGTTAGTTCAAACTCATCAGATATAGGAATATCCTTGGGTACGACCGATTGAGTCAGAGGGGTAAGGTCAGCTGATAGTTCTGGAGCTGGGTCTGGAGGGGTAAGGTCTGTCGGTGGTTCTAGAACTGAAGAGGTGGGATGAGCTGGTGATTCTGAGGTGGACTCAACAATACTAGAAACTAGATTCTTAAGAAATAACTCAATAGATAAATCAAGCGAGAATCTGGAGTTAGTGATGGTTGACATATCAAATTATCATAAGGAAGATAACATTTGATATTCTCAAAAAATGACATGACGAGAGATACGAAGAGTTTTAGAAATGGGATCTTAGCATCGATATCCCTTATGTTCAATACCATATCCAATGAAACCGCATAGGTGAGCCCTTAGTTCAAGTTTGTTGTGTTCATGTGGTTTGAGAAGAACAAAATAAACACAACCAAAGATTCTGAGTTCAGAATAATCAGGAGGTTTACCAAAAAGATGCTCGAATCGGGACTGATTTTGGATTGTGGCAGAAGGGACACGGTTGATTATGTATACTATGGTTAAGGCAGCATCACCCCAGAAATGCTCAAGACATAATGAAAAAATGAGTAGAGCACGAACGGTGTCAAGAATGTGTCTATATTTGTGTTTGGCTTGTCCATTTTGTTGGGAGGTTCCAGGACTCAAGTGATGAGGAAGCGTACCATTTTTATGGAGTAGGTTTAGAAAAGCACAGTCTTTGTATTCCATAGCATTATCTGAGCGAAAAACTTTGATATTCCGAGAAAATTGAGTTTGAACCATAGAAGAAATATCAAAATATATTTGAAAGAGTTCAGATCTGTTTTTCATAATAAACAACCATGTATATCGAGAATAGTCATACACAAATATAATAAAATAACAAGCACTACCCATTATTTCATGAGGAGAAGGCCCCCAAACATCAAAATGTACTAAATCAAAAGGTGCAAAGGAAACAAACTGACTGTCATAAAAAGGTAAATCTGATTATTTTGCAAGTTGACAATGAATACAATGAAATGACTTATGCTAAAATGAACCTAACTGACCATTAGAAATAAGAGAATGAAGATGACTGGATGAAGTGTGACCTAACCGAGAGTGTCACAATTCCACGAGTGAGAGTGTTGAGATGGATGCAGCTGATTGGTTTAGTGATGATAAGGATGGGACTTGGAGGTGAATGAGCTCAAAGAGGCATCCAAATTTACGGCTGATTCCAAGGATTGTTCCTATCTGAAGGTTATGTACACGATAACCAGTAAACAAAAAATGCAAATTAAGTCCAAGATCACATAGTTGTCTAATAGATATAATATTAAGCGTAAGATTAGGGACCAAATATGTATCAAGGAGAGACAAATGAGAATTGTCAATATGTCCAATGTGGCTGACCAAAATATTTGATCCATTAGTAGTGTGAATAGTACGTGCATACTTATCACGGGTTTTAGAGAAAAAGATAGATGATAGGTGTAAATTACCTATATATTTCCAATCCGAATTTGTTAGTTTTCGAGTACGTATATAGTTATTTTTATATGTTTTAATATATTTTTATTCTTTTTGTATTAAAATAGGTGCGTGGGGTGAAAAGGTATGAAATCAGAGCATAAACGATCAATTCGAACCAAAAGCGGACGAAGTTACGGTGGATAAACAAGCTCGGAGGCTAAAATATGAAGGAAGCCCACCACCTACGCGTCCAGACCTCCGTCAAGGTGGTGAAGATGCTGAGAAAAGAATAAATGTTACTGCTGAACCACCGCCTAGGCGGAAATCGAGCAGAGGAAATAAAGATAGGCTACTAACAGCCCTCCGCCTAGGCGGAAATTCCTTCGCCTAGGCAAAAATCCAACAAAAAGATTTCCAAGTCCTCGGCCTATTTCTACGCCTAGGCGAATAGCCAAACTGACCTACCTCTACCTAAGCGGAAATTTCTTCGCCCAAGCGGAGGCCTCTGCGCAGAATAGATATTTTTTGGCCTATTTACACCCTTCTATCCTCCTCTCTTCCGACTCCTTACACCCCTAAAGATTTAGGCTATATTTTAGGGTTAGTTTGAGAGGTTTTTGAGGGAGAGGTCTCAACCCGAGGTGGAAGATGAAGAGGGAAGCGATCGTTCGACGGTTCTAGTGCCAATTCTTCGGATATAGGCTAAGTCACTCATTTCTTCTCTTTGTTTTCTTCATTTTGGTAGTTGTTGAGCATGTTTAGCTTGTTTTACATTGTATAAATGGTTAGGGCCATAAGTTAAACATGGATTGTAATAGGGATTAACGTATTATTTATGAAAATGTAGTTTTGGTTGAATTTGTGTTTCGTTTATGGTTGTTCCTTATAATTTCGATTGTGTTGCCGTGTTTTCTATTATTATATGCCAGTTTAGATATATTGAGAATACGGGATTTGACAGTCAGGAGAGATAACCCTGGATTCGGACTAGGGTCACCACAACACGACAATCTAACGACCCGGGAGGGCGTTATAAAGTGTGCAATCGATGATGTTGGGGCGAGACTCACATGACCTAGAGTCATTAAGACGTTGAGGGGGGACTTCGGCGTTGACATGCAGTCACGTATTCTCTCGTCTTACACTCAGAAGAGATGGCGAGGGAGTTTACAAACTGAGATTGTCGGATACGCCGAACGCCGTTAATGTTAACTAAACCAAAATCAAACACATTTAAGTAAATAAAGTTAATCCTTAGGCAATCTACTCCCCTAAACAATCTCAAATTAGTATTTATAGTATAGTTAACTTAATCTGTATTTTACTTTAGTATTAGTATTAAATTAAATTCCATTTTTAGCACCTAGATAAAATTAGGTTATGACAATCGTGATACTTGATAGTAATCTCAACTAATCCCTGTAGATACGATACCCGATCGAAAGGTCCACTATACTAAAACTTGATCCGTACGCTTGCGGTGAAAGTGGCAATGCATTATTTGCGGCCACCAATAGAGGCATCAAATGTCATGTGATTATAATAAGCAGAATTAAAATACCATTGAGACGTACCTGGTGTAGCTGACAAAGCTATATTATTACCAGTTTTAGTTAGAGCCTCAATAAGCGTAGTGCAGAAATCACTCCAATCAAGTGGAAAGCTTGATAAAGTTGGTGTAGCATCAGTGACAACATCAACAACATTCTTTGTCTTAGAATAAGACCGGTTGTGAGAGCCTCGAGAGCGATATTGATTCCCATTTGACTAATTTCCAGATCAAAGTTTAGGGTAGCCTATAAGATAGTGGCCCAGTTCTTTGCAGACCTTATACAAACAAGAAGGCCATTTGAGCAATTCATGCCCATGTGAATGATAATACCTGTAGTATAAGGGCTTTTGGGATGGGATGTCCTTGGTCGCTGGTGTAGCAAGAGCAACTAGTGCTGCAGGAGTAATTGGTGCTGAAACGTCAACATTTGTATATGATCCTTGTAATGTGGCAATACATGTTTCCTCACTATGTAGATCCGAAAGGACGTCATTTAGGGTAGGTATCACTCCCTGATATAGGATTAAAGCTCGTACAAGCTCAAACTCTTCTCTCAAGCCCATCAGGAATTGCATAATGCGTGTCTTAGGTTGGTACTTTCCATGAACGGTGGCATCTTTTGTGCATTCCCAAGTTGGCTCAGTGATAGCCAATTGGTTCCACACAATAGTCAAATGAGATAGGAAACTATTGATGATTTGCCTAGGTTCTTGGTGCATGATTTGAAGGGTAAAAAGAAGATGATACCGATTTGAGATGTCTGTCTTGGTGTAGCGGTGCCGGATAAGATCCCAAACTTCTTTAGCTATCTGAAGTGTACCAAATTGAAGTTTGATCTCTGGGATAATAGTGCCCTAGAACCATGTGAGAATCTGGTGATTTTTGTTATCCCAGTCCTCTAGATGGTCAATGTATTTGGCAGCATCTTCGTCGTCAGTCTTCTTGGGTTCAGTAATATCTCCAGTCACGAAATGCCATAATTTTCATCCATGGAGGAAACTAGACATTTATTAAACCCACATAACATAATTAGATTCATCTAGAATAGCAGTGATAGCCTAGGGTGAGTCCAATTCAACTATTGGTGCAAAGAAGAAGGTGAATCGGTATAGTTACCACACAAATATAGAAGGAATTATATTTTGTAAGCCACAAATCACAAAACGGAGGCCAGAAACAGAATCAGAATGTTGAAAAACCTCAGGAACCGGTCCAACTTTATAGAAAACCGATCTCAAAAGGCCTGAACCAGTCAAAGAAAGTTACCATAGAAAAAACCAGTGACGTGGCAGAGTCTTTGGTGACTGGTGCTGTCGTGGCGGTCAACGTATGACATGGTGGTCAACAACCTGACGTGGCGCTGATATGGCATTGTTGTGGTAATGACTGGACACTAACTAGGCTACTGATTGGACTATTTAGGGCGATGTGGCATGAACAAGGAAGATAGAGAGAAGACCAGGCACATGGATCTAATGCGGTTTGGAGTAAACCCTTTGGTCCGCGCGTGGGAGCATGTATAGGGTTGGACGGGCTTGAGTTTTTTGTCATTTGAATCGTCACATCGAGATGGTTCCAATGGTATATTGTGAGATGGATTTGGAGCCCTGGTTAAGGCGGTAGATCCCAAAATTCGAGACGGTGTAGTCAGCGCGTGGATCTAACTACAAAGACACTGAGGTCGCGCATGTGGGCGCGTGAAAGGTTGGATCAGGATTCTTTTTGAATCATTGGAATTGTCTCGTTGAGATGGTTCTGATAGTTTATTATGAGATGGATTTAGAGCCCTAGTTGAGGCGGTAGAGCCCAAAATCTGAGACGAGGCAACATGGGGGTATTGTAGGCTGTAGGTGGCGCATGAGGGCGCGTCGATACTCCGATGGCGGTGATTTTAGTGGTGTTTTGTTCATTTCTGTAAGTCAAAAATGGTAGTTTGGTGGTTGTTGATACCAGAGTGGTGATGAAGACTATAGCAACAACGAAATCCGCAGGAGAAAAGAGATGGCGGTAGCAGAAGCTTTAGGGTTTTGAAAAAAAATATTTAGAGATAACATGTCCAGGAAAGACATGCTCTGATACCATGTTAAAATAATTGAGAAGTGTGAAACATGTACAATGTATTGATACTATGAAAGAGATGTTGTAAGAATACATATAAAGGAGAGATACAGGAATACACATATATATAAGTATGTTATAGGGAAAGTGGAGGTTAGAGTTTTGCCTTATGGGCCAAGTGGGCTAAGCCCATTATTACATTAACAATTATAAAAATGATTTTACTTAAGATTGAGTAAAGAGATATTTTGCTTTTAGCAATATTAGTTGGAGAAGAGATGAAGAAGAAGATGGGATGAAGAAAACTGGAGGGATGAAGCTGGAAGAAAGTGGCAAAAAGAAGAAGAAAATAAAAAATAAAAGAGAAAAAACAAAGAAAAAAAAATTACTTTTTGACCTCTGAGGTTTGCATGTGCAAGTCATGTGCCTCAAATCCGTTATATTTAACAATTTTTTTGACAGAAAGATCACTTAAAAAATCATGTATAAATACGAGGGTTAGTTTGACAAAAACAAAATTGGAGGGTCAAATAGAAAAACGCGTGCAAATACGAGGACCAAAATTCTAAATTGCCCATTTTTGTAACAATTGTGTAATTTATTTTCATTGACATAACATTATTCAAGATAAGAATGAAAAACAATTGTAAAGAGTATCCCCATCTAACATTCTCGGGATAAAATAGGAGAGGTACCCATTTCCTAGCATATTATTGAAATCCTCGGATAAATATTCCTACATCAAAATAAAAATATAAAATGAAGAATGTATAGAAGTGCTAACTTGGATGATTATTTTGCTTGGATTTCGAACTTCTCTTGAAAATTCCTCACAATTGCAGCTAGTGAAGAAATGCTCTGCCAATAGAAAGTTTTTTTATACTCGAAAAGGTTACCATTTCCACCAAATAGGAGAGGTATTTATATTAACCCCATTCTTATGCTAATTTACCCTAGTGTTAATTAATTTCAAGATAACCAATTAAGTCCATATTAAAATATAATTAAATTATAAATTTCAATTTCCCATTTAAAATTTTAATTGAACTCTAATAGTTTAACTAATTTTTTATTGGAATAAATTAACATTTAACACTTAATTATTTTTTACTATTGGGTTTAATTTCATTCTATAAATTAATTAACTCAAGAAATTTTAATTTTGAATTTGAAAAAGTTGTTCAAAATAATTTATTTTTCTTTTCGGAATTCAAAATTAACTTCTTAAAAATTAAATTCTTCAATCCAAATAATTTTCTTGAAAATCTCCTAAAGATTTCTCAATTAAGCACAAGTTCAAAACCTTTTTTCTATTTTCTATTTTTTATTGATTTTAATTACTAGGATGCCATGCAAAAATTTGGCAAGTAACGGGACAAAATGCGGTGTCTACAGTCAATTAGAATAGTTTTCCAAAACCAAATTACTTGACTTAACAAATATTATAACATAATAAATGAAATGCTACCCCTATATTAAACTCAAATAGGTACATATTTAAATGAAAGCAGGTGGAAAAAACTAGTAATTTCGAATGAAAAATTATAATTTGCTGCCAACAACTTAAATCTTCTAAATTGAAACTTGTAAAAGTATTTCTCTCAATAGTTTTATATGTTAATTCATTTCTATCGAAATGTTATTAATTAAAACCAAACTTGTTTTTCCATCAAGATCATAAACCCTAAAGTAAACTAACAAATTTTATGACTTGCATAATTTACAAAAAACATAAATAAAAACAAGAAGAATGTGAGTATAAGATACTATAATTAAATTGAAACATTCTTGAGAAAATCATTAAAATTACGATGAAATTAGTATAAAATATAAAATAATTAACAAACAGAAAAACCCTTAGCAAATACCCTAACACCGAAACCATAATTCCCAAAAAATTAATATAAAATCCACATCTTTCCTCCATTTTCGAGACATGCACCAATATGGGAATGGAGAGAGGAAGAGCTACCAATACTTTGGAATGGAGAGAGGAATAGAGCAAGAGAAACATACCGTCAAATATCATCAAAATTAGTATCATATAAACTAATGACGAAATATCCTAAACCCTTAACCAATAATTGTAGACACGGTATTTTTGACCGCCCCGCAAAAATGTTATGCCTTATTTTATAGTTTACTTTGTTTTTTTTTGTTTTTTTTTTTTTTAGAAAAATAAAAAAATAGATAAAGAAAAAGAAAAGAAAAGAAGAAACTCAAAAAAAAAAGTGAAAATAGAAAAATAAAAATAAAACAGGGACAAAAAAGAATAAGAAAAAGAGAGAGAGAGATGAAATCGTGGAAGAGAGAGATAAAGAAGAGAGAGAGCGATAGGAAAGAGGGGGAGAGAATGTCACTGAGAAAAAGAGGGAGAATAGAAAGAGAGAGAAGGCAGTGAGGCACTTTTCAGCCGATAGAAAGGAAGGTAGGAGAGAGAGAGAACAAAAAGAGAAAGAAAGAAACAGAAGAACCAGGTAGGCCCATGTTTGCCTTGTCAGTTGCCCCCAAACAAGGAAGAAAGAGAGAGTGGGAAGGGCCCATTGCCACATGGCGGGCCGAGGAGAAAGGTGGTAAAAGGCCCAAATTTCCAAAAAATACCATTTTTTTACATTTTTTTCGAATTTGTCCTTTCCTTGTCCAACTTGGACTAGGTTCTAGGCGGCCAGACCTAATTTTTAGGGTTTCCTAGGGTTTTTTATTACACATATTTCCCTATAAATAAGACATTTCTCCTCCTAAATTTTTGATTCAGAAATTCAAAGAAAAAACCCTATGAGAAAGTGATTCTAAGCGAGAGCTCTTTCGAGAAGCCGTTTGCGAGAGAGAAAAAACTCAAGTATTTGGAATCTTGGACAAAGCATGTACATTCTATTATCTTTTAATTTCTTTTATTATTTTCTTGTTATCGTAACTTAAATTCCTGCATGTTTAATTATGTAAAAAAAATCGTTCGATGACTTGATGAAAACGCCAAGGCGAGGCTTTTCCTTTAGCCCCAAGCGTTAGATGAGAAAGCTTATTTTATTTTTATTTTTTTCATGTGGTTATATATTAAAAAAAAAAAGTAAATCAAAAAGATAAGACGATGAGGATAGAATTTTTTGCATCGATCAAATTGTGGGCTTGTACTATTTCTTTTGTTTTTATTTTGTTTCACTTTTTCTCTTTGTTTATTCACTGTTGTTTATTTAATTTGTTCACTCACAGTTGTTTTGGAAATAAATGAATATAACAAATGTTCTTTTTGGTTCCAATTCTTTGTGATGAAAACAATTCGAGAATTAAGATAACAGTGCGCGATTTTTGGGATTTGCTTTCTGTTTACTGTTTTGAATTAAAAAAATAAAAAATATATAAACTTGTTTTGTAGTAATTAATCCTTACAAACCTTATGATGAATCCAACGATTCAATAAATCGTAAGAGAGTTTTCTGTGACCTCGTTTCAATTCCCCAGCTAGAGTGGAATTTAAAAGCAATTGGTTTTCGGAAATCTCTTCCCTCGATAAATCCTTTTGTGAGATTCCGCCTAAGTTTTGAAAAGATTAATTTTGACAAATTTGTTTCCACAATCTTCCCTCGATCCTCATCTCCATAGAATTTGAGGGAATTTAAAATCGGAATTTCCTTGAATTAATTGAGCAAACTTAAAATAAACATTATTTGCATCTATCTCAATATTTATTTCTTATATCATTTAGACAGCATGCTTATGACACTTTCACCAATTATAATTTTTTTTAGACACGACATTTTAACCACCCCGCAAAAAATTTATGCTTTATATTTTACTTTATTTTTTTATTTTATTTTATTTTTAGAAAATACAAAAATAGATAATAAAAAATAAAAGGAATGAATAATCGAAATAAAGAAAAGGGGTTAAAAAAGGGGGGGACTAAATGGAAATGAAAGAGAGAAAGCAATAGGAATGGGCTGAGGGATAGAAAGAGAGAAAATGGAAAAAAAGGTTTGGGGCCCGCTGCCACATGGCAAGCCACAACAAAAAAAGAAGGGGCGCGTGATTTTCACGCTTCTAGGGCCTAAAATCTTCTAATTTTTTATTTTTTATTTTAATTTTTCCTTTCCTTGTCCAACTTGGACTTGGTATAGGTGGCCAGCCATAATTTTTAAGGTTTCCTAAGTGATTTTCATGCTCCATCTTTTCTATAAATAGGACCCTCCTCCTACTAACTTATTCATTCAAAAATTAAGAAAAACAACTCCTAAAAGAGTGATTTGCATCGAAAGCCCTTTCGAGATGCTATCTGTGAGAAAGAAAAAACCAGAGTATCAGGAATCTTGGCCAAAATTGGTATGTTTTCTGATTTTTAATTCTTTTTCAGCTTAATTCTTTTTTTCGCATTAAATTCCTGCTAGTTTATTTCTTTTAATTGTCTGATGACTCGATGAAAATGACGAGATGAAGTTCCTCATTCTCAATATGAACCTTTGAGCGTTAAATGCAGACAACCCTATCTCGCTATTTTTTTTTTACATTCTTTTTTTTTTTTTTTTTTTTGCAATTTATAAAAAAAAAAACTAAAAAGGTAAATCATCCGATGATCAAATAAAAATGCGGGAAGGGTTTCACGTGCTTAAACTTAATACCTGAGCGTTAGGTGAAGAATATTTTTATTTTATTTTTTTTGTTTTTTTTTCTTTATTTTTATTTTAAATTATCCTTGTTATAAAAAATCCTAAAAAATAAAAAATAAATAAAAATCCAAAAACTAAGAAATAACAACCTTAGTTTATAAGAATTAATCTCTACAAACCATAGTATGAATTTGACAATTCGATAAATCGTGGGAGAGTTTTCCATAATCCTGTTTCAATTCCCAAAATAGAGTGGAATTTAGAAATGTTCAGTTTTGATAAATCTCTTCCCTCGGTAAACCTTTTCGTGGGATTCCATCTAAGTTATGGAAATATTAATTTTGACAAACTTTATTTCCGCGATCTTCCATCGATTCTCATCTCCATAGAATTTGAGAAAATTTCAAATTGGGATTTCCTTGAATTCATTGGGCAAAATTAAAATAGACATCATTTAAATTATTTAGACGGCATGTTTAGGACACTTTCACCACTTACACTTTTTTTTTTAGATTTCATTACATATAGGTCCTTTTAGATTTCATAATCCATATTTATTTCTTATATCATTCATACGATATGTTTATGACACTTTCACCACTTGCACTTTTTTGTATTTCATTCTAGACATCATAATCCATATTAATTTCTTATATCATTTAGATGACATGTTTCAGACACTTTTACCACCTACGCCTTTTATATTTCATACATATAGGTTTTTTTAGAATTCATAATCCATGCCACTTTTTTCTCATTTAGTCACACATACACTACTTGCATTTTTTTCATACATATTAAATAATTAAACCATCGTAACGCATAATCACGTTAATTCACGTAGTGTTCCCTGATTAATTCCTGTATTCATACAATTTTGTATTGGCATGTTTAAATTAAAACCTTTCTTGCATAAAAATTATATAAGTAGTTTTTTTTAGGTTACTTTTTCATAAATAAATAGACTTTATATCATGCTAATTTTTGCATTCATATTTTCGTACTTATTCACTTATTTGAGTTTGTCCATTTAAATTAAACAAATATCTAAAAAACATATATAAAATGACCCCCCGGGGGACCATCTTTATCGAATTCTTAATATTCGATAAGAGGTTATATCGGGAGAACAATCCCAAAAAATGCAAAAAACTTGTCCCATTTTATTTTAAAAAAATATTGAAAATATTTCATAAGAAAGAAAGGATTTCAAAGTAAAATAAAATGTTCGGTCTAAACTAATTGGACTTAATTGGACATAAGGTACTATTTTTGGATGGACGTCTTGGGGTGCCTAAAATCTTGCCCGAGCTTAACCGACCCTTGAGCTCTTAAACTAATCTTTGGTTTGACCGTATTTTTTGGAGTCAATTTTTACTTACACCTTTTAAATTATTTTTAAAAAATTTGGTGACCTAGCAGACCATTTAAACTCAATACTAGATGTCGACTCCTTATTTTTAAATGACCTAAGTACTTATTTGAGAAAACTGGCATTTTAAAAATCCCTTCTCTTTATGCTTTATTATTTCATATTCTTTTCCTTTCGAAAAATCAGGGCACGTTAATATTTCATCACACATAGGTTCTTTTAAATTTTATAATCCATGCCACTTTTTCTCACTTAGTTATGACACGTACGCCACTTGCACTTTTCATATACATATGTATATACATATGTACATATATATATATATATATATATATATATATATATATATATATATATATATATATATATATATATATATTAGATAATTGAATCATTACAACGCATAATCACCTTAATTTATGTAATTTCCCTTATTTATTCCCGCGTTCATACCATTTTGTTTTGGCATGTTTAAATTAAAATCATTCTTGCATAAAAATCATATAAGTAGATTTTTTAGGTCATTTTTGCATAAATAAAATAAAATTCAAATCATGCTACTTTTGCATTCATACTTTCATATTTTTTCACTTATTTTAGTTTGTCCATTTAAATCAAAGAAATCATAAACATGAATAAAACTACCCCTGAGGAGTATCCTTATCGAATTCTTAATATTTGATAAGAGATCATATTGGGAGAACATTCCCAAAAATACAAAAACTTGTTCCATCTTATTTTTGAAAAAATACGAAAAAGATTTTATAAGAAAGAAAGGATTTTAAAATAAAATAAAACGTTCGGACTTAAATTAATTGGATTTAATTGGACATCAAGTACTATTTTTGGACGGATGTCTTGGGGTTCCTAACACCTTTCTTGAGGGCAACCGACCCCCGAACTCTTTAGATGAATCTTTGGTTTGACTATGATTTTTAAAGTCAATTTTTACTTAGACATTTAAAAAAAAAATCTATAATTCGGGGACCAAACATACCATTTAAATCCAATACTAGGTGGCGACTTCTTATTTTTAAAACGACTTAAGTACTTTTTTAGAGAAAACTGACGCTTTTAAAAACCCCTTCTCCTTTAAGCTCCTTAATATTTCATTTCGTTTTCATTTCCAAAAATCATGGCATGTCAGTTGGCGACTCTGCTGGGGCTAATTAGAGGATCGAGCCTAATATGTCCAAATAAGTCCACCTAATCCATGTCAGAATGTTAAATTCCATTTTTGTAAATAAGTTATGATGTTGGTTTTCTTTTCTTTATTTTCTCTTGGGATCTTATATTATTGTAAACCCTCCGACATAAGTACGGTCGTCTTGTATCCATATTGTCCCCTCGGGATTCTATGATACAAGATGTGGAAGAGAGTTTTATACTTGATGAATTGATGATGTCTTAGGAAGTCTTAAAAATCAAACGAGTTCAAAGTTTCCAATACCAATTAAGTAATTAAAGAATTTTCATAAATCATTATCTGTTTTGATCGGTCATTATCGAAATTGAGAACTTCGAACTCGAATGGGTTTTAAGGCTACCTAAGACCAACGTGGATTAATAAATAGGCTTGTTATAGTAACAGGACGAGACAGAAAAATTGGTCCCAGAAAAACAATTTCGATTCCCTCCATCTGAAGTCCAATCTTCACTCGCAGTCAGGCCTATAATCATTCTAGGATAACGTTAGAAGGCAATCTCGAATCTTCCCGCAAGGCCCAGATAGCTTAAATGCAAGAAAACATTAACATGCTAATGGAAAAGATCAACAAACTAAACCAGCAACCTTAAAGGGTGCCTGTTCCCCAGCCCAGTGGAACTCCGGTGATTGAATTGTTAAATGGAAACCCTCCAAGTTCCGAGATAGAAAACTCATTGGCGAATCAGAACCATGCTGGCCCGAACTTCACAATGTCGGTCTACTATAGACCTCAAATAGGCCCTTATCCCTTTGCCTTTTGAGCACCGACATATTCTAGTCAGGGGCATATCTACTAGGCTTTACTCGAATGCCTGACCCACTTTGCACCGCAGATCCTCATTCACCCAAAAATGGTCGTTGCTCCACCGAATGATCCGAATACCAATCCACCAACCCCAACCATCGAAACCAAAAACAGGTTAGACGAGAATAGACCCCCTTCTGGCTTGGGTTCTGAAAATGGAAAAATTGGAAAGAACTGTGGAAGAGTTGAAGAGCGAGAAACCCTTTAGAAAAGTGACGCACAATGAGTTATCAGTACCACCCAGGGTGGTATATTTGAAAAACTTCGTAGTTTTGGAGTTCACGAAATAAGACGGGTACTATCCCTCTAAAATGGCATGTTAACATTTACAAGGAAGAATTGGGAGTCCATGCTTGGAATCACAACCTCTGCCTGAAGATATTTCGTCGATCATTGAAGGGACCGACTCTCAACTGGCACATAACCTTGGACCTGTTGCAAATTAAATCCTTTAAAGACCTGGCTGAGGCCTTTTGTGAGCAGTATGTGTACAACAAGAATGCCGCATCAGACCATAATACCCTGTACCAGATTTTGAAGACAAAAGATGAGAATTTCAGAGGTACAGTCCTGTAACGGCCCGGTTTCACAGGGCCGCTACTCAGTTTCTCCCATTAGAGAATTTAGACCAAAATCCAATTGACCAAATTTTTATTTTATAAAATCTGGTAAATTTATAATGCGACAGCGTCCAGTAATTAATAATTCGTCTTATGAAAATATTTTAATTTACCATACAAGGGCAAAAATTGTAATTATCGAATTTACCAATTACAACAATAAATAATAAATATAATTTTTAAAAGTAAAAATTCAAATATCTTTCCGGTTGCCGTTTTGTGTTTACCGGCCCTTCCAGGGCCGTTAAGCGGTTTCTCCTATTGGAGAATTTAACACTAGCCCGAATAATTCATATTTTATTTTGTAAAACTAGAGAATTTTCATTATGTTGCGGCAACTATTACAATTCTATTATCTAATAAATTAATAACCATTAATACTAAAACTAAATAATCAATATTTTATTTAAAACACAAATCTGAGAAATTTTACAAATACGGCGATAATCATAATTATCAAATTATAATATAATTACAAAATCCTAGCATGTCAATATGTCCAAATTGAGGCCCAAGGAATCAAACCAATTTTTCTATCAAACTTATGGAATACGAAGTGTCAAAATCAACTCCCAAATACATGAATACCCATATTTCCAATAATTGATAAATTGATTGCTACAATTATAAATATCAACTATGAAACTGACATCTTAATTTAATTATCAATAATTTTTACCATTTTATTTTATAAAAATCTTTTAATTTACAATTTAGCGGCGATGATTATAATTATCGAATCGATTTTATAATGGCGAATAATAAATACGACTATTACTATTTTTTAAATGGAAATTCAACTAAAATTCTTGTCGCCGTTTCCCTCTCGTCGGCCCTGTAATCAAAAGTATGGGGTTGTGAGTCAACGCTCAGTAGAACTCCAATCCCTCTAATACGTGTATTTAATTAATACAATACATAAAACACATTGGCATGATTTTCACATAATCATAATTATTTCATAAAATTTAACAGTTAAAATTCGACAATAATAATAGCATAAATTTCACAATCGAAAAATTAAATACATATATTAGAAGAGTTAGAAATTCTATCTGAAATCCGAAGCCGAAATCGACGTGATATAATTTTACTCATTTATTTAAGAGTATTTGCTTTCCTTGACCGCAAATTAAAGGAGCCGTGCTATTTTTTTCAGTGTTTCTATTCCCCTATCCTGTTTCTATTCCCCTTTTTTTCTCTCTCTTTTTGGTTTTACCAAACCCCTATATAACCTGGCTACTTTTAATCTTTTTTTTCTTTTTCTTTTATGCCTTCAACATAATGAGCTCTTCTATATTGATAATAGCTTTTTGTTGTTATTCTTATTATTATTAGTATTATTATTATTATTATAATATATATAGATAGATAGATAGATAAGCTTCCTATGAATACTTCACTGCCTCATTTTTTATTTTTTATTTTTAATTAATTTTTGAACAAAACACATCATTCATCATTCATTCCTCTTTTCTTGGCCAACATTGTTTGCTTAACAACTAGGAATTCCAAAATTATACTTTGCTCCCTATAATTATAAGTTAATTCATATTAGATCCAATAATTATACTTATCCCCCTAAAATTAATAAATATTATTTATAATTTTCATAATATGAAAAACAATCCAAAAATATAAATTTAACATTTAATTCAAAAAATTATCAAGTATGTGTTTATACCACAAATTCGCAAAATCGCCCTCAAAATATTAAACATATATAAAATAGTATTTTTCAAAAATATAAATTTTTCAGGGTATTACAGACTGCTCGCTAGAGGGAGGAGGCTACCAAAGTTATCCCTAAACTTAGCAAGGTGGCTCAGTTGGAAATATTCAAGTCAATTCAGACGCCATCGTTTTATCAGGGCCTTTTGAGCATAGAGGTGGATTCATTCGGCGATGCAATCAAGCAAGACAAGGTGATAGAAGAAGGAATAAAGAGTGAAAAGATTGAAGGGATCTCGCCCGATCCAACAAAAAAAAACTAGCTCCATCAACAAAGAAAGAAGATGAAGTAGCCGTCGTCGTTTCCCCCCAGCAAACCCTTCACCAAAATAACCACCAAGCTTTTTATTCCCAAAATTACCCAAACCAAAATAACTAATACCGTAACCATCTCCCTCCAAATCCCCCAAACCAAAATTACCCCCAGAACTAGCCATATTCCCAAAATCGTCCCCACTACTACCAAAACGTACCTTTCTCTTATGAAAATCACACTCTCCAATACTATCCCAAACCTACCAAATACTCACTTACCATACATATCAGCCAAACCAAAACCTTTCACCTCAAATTCCTAACCACGCCTTAAAGCCGGGAATCCACTACCACCCAGGCTACCCACCTTGAGATAATAAGGGGAACTTTTCAAACGATAAAAAGAAACCACTAGACTTTCTAGTTTCAATTACTAAGTTGTACCAAAATTGTTTAAAGTAGGAGATGCTAATACTTCTTCCATCCTACGAGCCTAAGCCGGGGAGTAAAGCGGCTACTTCAAATGCTTTTTGTGAGTACCATTCTAGAATTAGAAGACATACGACAGAGCAATACTTCAAACTAAAAGACAAGATCCGAGAGTTCATATAGACGGGAGCCATCACATTCCCTAATGAAAATATTGAAGCCTTTACGCCAAACTGCTAGCGGGATCCGCTGCCTGAGCATGCATTGTTAGAGAGTCGGGAAGTCGATCTTTAACAAAACGTTGACGAAAATGAGAGCGATTCATGTGCCTGAGGCTTGAGTTAAAAAATTTAAAGGATGCAAAACTAGTGTCGTTGTTTACTTTCAATTTACTAGATGTTTTGATAAAATCAGTACGTTTTTCGTGTACTCACCTTTCTATCCCGTTGGTCTTTTAGATGGAAAAAGATTTGCTTTGTAATCACTTTTTAAATTTCAATAAATACAATACTGTTTTATCTAAACTATGGTCTCATGTTTGAATCTTACTCTTTCAGATACCCAAAATTGCTTACATATGTCATATGTGATGTGACTAAGCAATGATGCAATGATGTGAATTGTATGGTTGTAATACAGAGTTAGACTACTATCCAATGGGAATAGAAACAAATAAAAATTATGTTATTCCAAATGATGGTGAGATCCAAGAAGCCTTAGGCTAAATTTGGCAACAATTCAAGAGTATCGGAGGATTCGAAAGTCAAGATTGGCATCCATTACCTTGAAGACGTTTTGATATATTGTTGTAAGTTAAGTAAGTTGTCTCCACTGGTCCTTTAGTAATCTAAAAACCAGGTGTTACCATCCTGACACATTTGCTATCGGACCCAATGGTAAAAAGAAAATGCAAACATCCCAAATCAATAATCTTAATGAAAAATCTCTCAAATATAATACCAGTATCCAAGCATTCGATGAAGATCAAAGCTGAAAAAATGAAGATTTATCACCATCAAACAACATTGTTGGACACCATATTTACTCTTTCATTAATGGATTCTCGGGTTGCAAGAAGGTCTCAATTCGCAAAGAAGACCAGGTTGATTTCTAAGCTTAGCTGCCCCCCAACCATTGTAAGTTCGATCATCTATAAAAAAAATGAAAAATGAAAAGGGAAAGGTAAAATAGTCAAACACTAATTGAGTAAGAAACGTTGGTACAAATATGGAAGCAAGGGAATAGATTAGTTCACTCAAGGTTTCCGCTTTGGGACGAATGACGTTTTTCCGAATCAGAACTTGATGGATTTGAGTGAAATCAGAATTTGTGAAAAGAAACATTAATCGTGGTCTAGAAATGTATTGGAATCATATTTCTCTGCAATCCAACTCAAAATCTTACAGAAAATTATATCGGGCATTGAAGGTACTCGTTTTAATAATTTTCAACATTTTACCCATTTTTTGGGACTAAATCAGTTTTTGTACAACTTAAGAAAACATGGAGCATGCAGGAGTATTAGAAATCCAAGCATCGAAGCACTTAGAAATTTGGAAAGACAGAAATCCAGTCAAGCATGCCAAGGAGACCTTGATGAGGAATGTTGGGCCCTCCCTTGAGTTGAAAAGCAAAGTCCTTGAATTTTAAAAAATAAAGTCTCATTGAATCACCCCAAGGCATGTTGGGCCCTACCCCTGAGTTAGAAAGGGAAGTTTCTAAATCCAAATAAAGGAATCGCATCGAATCACCCCCAAGAAAGTCAAGCGCTATGAGCTGAGTGACTACGACAGAAAGAAGGGGAATGGAATTGCGAGTTATCAAAGGTGACTAATTTTTTTTAGACTAAGATGTTTGTTTTGGAAGTGTTAGTTTGTCCACTGGCAGGGATCTCGAAAAGGCAAGAAGCATGGATTTCCTTATTACTGGGTCCCCTCACCTTTCTTCTGACTCAAATCGAAAACTCTTGTTGCTGAAAATTTAGAAGCTCTAAAGGTGCATCCAGGTATACGTTTTTCTCCTGTAAGGGGTATTTAGTGAACTAAGCTAAATTTGATCATCAGCGTAATGCTAAAGTATGTAGGCAACCCGTAAAGGTTCGATCATCTGAGAGTCAGCCCCAGCTGTAGGCTGGGGCATTTTATATTTTTTCTCTCTCATTTTTGCCCAGTCATAGACTGGGGCATATTTTATACATTTGGACTTTCTTTTGTCCCCCCTCAGCCAAGAAGGTTGGGGTATGAGTATCATTTTTATTACTCTAAACGAACCTCTAAACAGACACATGTTCATCATGAGTATCGTCATGCGTCGTTTTCCATCACTCTAAACGAACACGTGTTCGTCATGACTTTTTGTTTTATTAAATGATTCTCTAAACGGACACATGTTTGTATGAGTATTGTCATGAGTCATTTTCTATCACTCTAAATGATCCTCTAAACGAACACCTGTTCGTCATGAGTCATTTTTCATTATTTTAAATTATCTTCTATATGAACATGTGTTCGTCAGGAATCTTGTCATGGGTTATTTTCATTACTCTGAGTGATCCTTTAAATGAACAATTGTTCGTCATGAGACATTTTTGTGTATTATTTGTTCTGTTGTTGAAAAATGCTTTCAAAAATCTAGAAAATGGGACAATCAAAATGACGTGGTCTCCTATCATTGTCAAGCAAGTTTAGCTCGCATGACAAAGAGGGACAGTTGTAAACACGGCATTTTGACTGTCCCATAAAAATTTTATGAATTATTTTATAGTTTACTTTGTTTTTTTATTTTATTTTATTTTCTAAAAAATACAAAGTTAGATAAAGAAAAAGAAAAAATAAAAAGCAGAAAATCAAAATAAAAAAAAGGTGAAAATAGAAAAAGAAAAAGAAAGAGGGGATAAAAGATAAGAGAGACGAGAGAGAGATATGAAATCGTGGAGGAGAGAGAGAATGAAGGGCAAGAGAGAAGAAAGAGAGAGAGAGAGAGAAAACAATGAGAGAGAAAGAAAGAGTGAGAGAGAAGGAGAATAGAGAAGATAGAGAGAGAAAAAACGAAGAACCAGGTGGGCCCCTGTCTGCCTTGTCAGCCACCCCAAACAAAGAAGAAAGAAATAATGAGAGGGGCCCACTGCCATGTGGTGGGCCTAGGGAAAAGGCAGTGAAATGACTAAATTTCAAAAAAAAAAAATCTTTTTTTTTTTTTTTACCTTTTTCGAATTTTCTCTTTCTCTATCCAACTTGGACTAGGTTTTAGGCGACCAGATCTAATTTCTAGGGTTTTCTAGAGTTTTTCATTTCATATTTTTCCCTATAAATAGGACCCTCCTCCTCCTAATTTATGATTCAGAAATTGAGAGAAAAAAACCTCTTAGAGAGTGATACTTAGTGAGCGCCCTTTCGGGAAGCCGTCTGCTAGAGAGAAAAAACCCGAGTATCCGGAATCTTTGACAGAACATGTACATTCTCTTATCTCTTAATTTCTTTCATTATTTTTTTGTTATCGTAACTTAAATTTCTGTAAGTTTAATTATGTAAAAAACAAAATCATCCGATGACTCGATGAAAACACCAGGGTAAGGCTTTTCCTTTAGCTCCAAGCATTAGATAAGGAAACTTATTTTTTTTTTATTTTTTTATCATGTGGTTATATATATTAAAATAAAATAAAATGAGACGATGAGGATAAGATTTTTTGCATGGATCAAATTATGGCCTTGTACTATTTTTTTTTTTGTTTTTATTTTGTTCACTTATCCTCATTGTTGTTTATTTACTCTGTTTACTCACTTTTATTTTGGCAATAAATGAATATAGCAAGTGTTTTTTTTTTGTTCCAATTTTTTGAGATGAAAATAAATTTAGAATTAAGATAATAGTGCGCGATTTTTGGGATTTGCTTTTTGTTTACTATTCTGAATTAAAAAAATTAAAAAATATATATAAATTTGTTTTGTAGTAATTGATCCTTACAAACCTGAGGATGAATTTGACGATTCGATAAATGGTGAGATAGTTTTATGTGATCTTGTTTTAATTCCCCAACTAGAGTGGAATTTAAAAATGATTGGTTTTAGGAGATCTCTTCCCTTGATATATCTTTTCGTGAGATTATGCCTAAGTTTTGAAAAGATTAATTCTGACAAATTTGTTTCCATAATCTTCCCTCGATTCTTATCTCCATAGAATTTGAGGAAATTTCAAATCAGGATTTCCTTGAATTAATTTAGCAAACTTAAAATAAGCATAATTTGCATCTATCTCAATATTTATTTCTTGTATTATTTAGATGGGATGCTTAGGACACTTTCACCGCTTACACTTATATATATATATATATATATATATATATAGTTACAATACATACACCACTTGTACTTTTCATATATATATATATATACACGCACACGCACACACACATTAGATAATTAAATCACTGCTACCCATAATCACCTTAATTCATGTAGTTTCTCTTCTTTATTCCCGCATTCATACAATTTTGCATTGGCATGTTTAAATTAAAACCATTCTTTCATAAAAATCATATAAGTAGTTTTTTTAGGTCACTTTTACATAAATAAAATAAAATTCACATCATACTAGTTTTGCATTCATACTTTCATACCTTTTCACTTATCGAATCCTTAATATTTGATAAGAGGTCATACTGGGGGAACATTCCAAAAAATAAAAAACTTGCCCCATCTTATTTTTGAAAAAGTACAAAAAAAAATTCATAAGAAAGAAATGATTTCAAAATAAAATAAAACATTTGAACTTAAATTAGTTAGATTTAATTGGGCATAAGGTACCATTTTTGGACAAACTTCTTGGGGTGCCTGACATCTTCTCTTAGCATAACTGACCCCCGAACTCTTTAAATGAATCTTTGGTTTGACTATGATTTTTTGAGTTAATTTTTACTTAGTCTTTTAAATTAATTTTTTTCTAAAATTTGGTGACCTAGCTCACAATTTAAATCCAATACTAAGTGGTTACTCCTTATTTTTAAAATAGCCTAAGTATTTTTTGAGAAAATCGGTGCTTTTAGAAACCACTTCCCCTTTAAGCTCTTTAATATTTCATATCCTTTTCCTTTCAGAAAATCGGAGCACGTTAATAACCTAACACCAAAATCATAATTCTCAAAAAACTAATACAAAATCCATAACTTTCTTCCAATTTTGAAAATTAGGGTCAAAATTAGTATAATATAAACACATTAACAAATACTTAAATCCTTGACAAGATTGTTGGGGAGAGAAAGACAAAGAGAGAGGAGAATAAATGAGAAATTGTGAAGGAAATAAGCGGGAAAGAGGAGAAACAACCTGTTGATCAGGTCAACTTTAGCAATTGATTTTTTAAGTGTTTTTGTGGCATTATGAATGTTAAATCTCAGTAAAATCAATAATGTGAGATTTGAGTGTATTAATACACTCAATGATGCAGGAAATATATCCTAGAGGCCATTTCCTAAACATAATTCAGTGTTTCGTACTTCAGTTAAATGTGCACGTTATTTTTTAATAGGGTGAGATTTGATACGACAAATATATCCTAGAGAGGTCCTTTTCCTAAAGGGATGATGACGTAATGGTTTCATTAGGAGTATAAATCTACCAAATTATCCTACAACTTTTCAATTGAACTAATTAATCCTTACTTTTGAAATTATATTACCAGTTAATCCCAAATTCAAATCCAAAAAAAATAAAAATACGGACAATATTGCCTCTTCGCAAATTAAAGTATATTTATGGAACGTATTTGTAGGATTAAGAACAATTACCAAAATAAAATTAAATCACATTTATATTCTTAAAAAAATGATTTTTTTTTTATGTATCGTTTACTTGATTTAATTACAGATTTATGATCCTAGAGTTGGCTTTGAAACAACATTCAGTTGTATATATTTTGGTATATGATTTATCATTTTGTTGAATTCAATATTATTGGCCCAGTGAGCTACCTAAGAGGGGGGTGAATTGGGTAGATATAAAAAATTATAAGAGAAAATACTTCAAAAATCCAAATAATTAATTTTAATCCTAAATTAATTATTATCTATATATAGCAGTGGAAATATATTATTAACTAGGTACACACCAAACGACCAAAAATAAACAATGTAAAGAAAACAGCACACCAGAAATTTATCCTGGTTCACCAAGTTAATCTTGGCTAATCCAGTCCTCTAAGCCCCACGGAGATTCGCACCCATTAATTACTAAAATTCCTTTAAACAGGTAGCAACCAAACCTTTACACAATGATTCTTTTCACAGATTTAGAATCATCCTTTACAAATTCCTTTTCCAAACTCAGGAATAACCTCTTCTTTTTCCCAAACTCAAGAATAACCTCTACTTTTTACAGGCTCAAGAATAACCTAATTCTTTTTATACCTTAGGCTAAAGAATCAAAACCTCATAGAAACATTCCAACTATCCTTTTTCCAGGTAAGGATTGAACCTTTACAAAATTACTCACAAATTCAATTAATGAAGAATTAACACCTCAATCTCTTTATCGGAAGAGATTGAAACCAGCTACCCTTGATTAGACACTCTCAATAGTATCTAATCCGACACTCAACTCACCAATTACAATAAATTAATAAGTTATTCCCACTCGGAACTTCTATCACCTCAAATCAATTTAAACTCAATTAATGTTTCGATATTTACTAGTGATAGAATTAAGTGAGAAAAAAAAAATATGATTATAAAAATAATGCAGGTAACACAAAATTGAGCATGTAATCAGATTATTACACAAATTGTTTTAAAAGATTTTTTATACTTTTAAAGTTCAAAAATGATTTCTCAACAATCAATTAACCAAGCAAGTAATTATCGCAATAAACTCAATTAAGAATATGCTTGGAACACTTTCACTAAGAAAACATAAAAATCTGATTATGATAAATATGAATAGCACACAAATAAGTATATAATCAGATTTTCACCAAAAATTGTTTTAATTTTTTTTATGCGATTTAAAGTTCAAAAAACGATTTTATCAAGATCTTATTAATCAAACAAATATAGAAAAATAAATATGCAATAAAGACTAATAGCTTGAAAAAATCTCACCTGAATAACATCGACAAATTAAAGACTGAAAACGCTAGACAGCTCAAATCGGTGATGCTTACACAATCAACGCTTTAACTCAAAAACTCCTTAGCAATTGATCTCACAATTTGATCTCTTAAAATAATATCAGAATAATGATTCTTATAAAAGTTTATGAACTGAATAGTTCTTGATATGGTGTCAATATTATATGAAATCCGTAGGTCTATTTAAAACCACTTGAAAGAAGCCCTATAATAGTTAGTTTCCACAAAATATGTCATTTAAAATCACCTATAGACCCCATATATTGATTCCTTTCATTTAAGGTGTATTTTACTTAATTATAACTTTGAAAATATTCAATATAGTCCCTCAAAAGAATTTTCAAACACAAATCAATAAGATAGGAAGTATAAAATGATCGATTTGAAATATATTTTAATTCCATATACGAAATCTATATAGATATTCAAATAAGAGTATTGTATCTTAAAGATATCCATATCCCTAAAATCTCTCAATCAAGTAACCAAATAACGACTAATTTTTGAACAAATCCCGAAATTCACAAAACCTGAAATAGACTTATCAATAGACCGACCAAGACAAATTTGTCGATCGCTCGATTCAGGATATTAGCTAAGCCAAAATTCCTTTGCCCATCGGTCGACCGCCCATCTATTGACTGTCGACCGGACGATTCAGAGAGTTTATCAAGTCGACCTATTTGTCAACCTAGAGATTCAGAGAGTTCATTATTTGGCCACAAGTCGACCTACCTGTCGACCAAATGATTCAGGGACTTTGTCTAATTTTCATAAGTCGACTAATTTTTCGACTGGACCATGTAGAGCTCCTTCCTTAATTTTATTTTAAATCATTTTCTTTGACGTTTTTGCCCCTTTAACTTATTTCTTTTCTCGGTTAGCTCTACTAACTTCTTAAATTCAATTTTAATCAATTATCTTTATTTATTTTTCAATTACACATAGGAGCAAATAATTTTATTAATTAGGATCCTATAAAAAAACACACATAATTATACAATTATTTTTGTGTCGTGTGTGATCCTAATCGGGATACATTAAGAGTAAAAATAGATTAGAGTTGTTTTCACCTAATTCTTCAGAATCTTCAATCTCTTAGTATCCATCTTTGCATCATTCATAATTTCTTCATGATGTTATCGTCTCTGTATTTTTTATAATTACTTCATGATATTGTCTGGAACTCTTTAAACTGAAACACCCAATAAACACATTAGTTCCATAAAAAATATCAATATTTAATTGTTCATCAAAATCTTAGAATCAACAAACATGATGATGAATTTTGTATTGAGTGTAATATGAATGTTAAATTTGTGTTGAATGTAACACGAATATTAAATTGGTGTTGAATGTAACGAATGTGAAATTTTGATAAAATAATAATGAACATGATATTATTTTGAAGATCTTATTAAGACAAATCTGAATATATAATTAGATCATAAAAAAATACCATGTTGAATTCAACACGATGTGAAAAATTACGAAGGTTCCAAAGTAACACGTTGAATATAACACGAAATGTAAAATTTTGATAAAAAAAAGTGAATGTGATATCATTGACTTCAAAGTAATATATATTTGAAGTACCATGTTAAATTCAACACAAAATTGAAAAACTAAAAATTCTAGAAGTATAATGTTGAATGTAACATGAATCTAATTTTTTGATGAAAATTTGATGAACGTGATATTATTTTGAAAATTTTATTCATACGAATCAAAATATATAATTAAATCATGAAAAAATACCATATTGAATTCAACACGATTTGAAAAACTAGGAAGATTCCGAAGTAACATGTTTAATGTAATACGAATGTAAAAATTGAAAATTCTGAAAATACCATATTGAGTGTAATATGCATCTGAAAACTAATGAAAAAATGGTGAATGTAATATATTTTTAAAAATCTTATTAAGATGAATCTGAATATATAATTAGATCATGAAAAAATGTGTAAAATAGTAATTATTTTGATTTTAGTAAGATGATTTTGAATCCCTATTTTTTAGGAAGTTACATATTAAGTAAGTAATTGTAGCGACAACTCTGATTGAATAATTACAAAGAACTATTTAGTAATCTGCATTAAAAAAAAAAAGAGTTTGCTCAGTAGTTTAAGAGGATGTGCGTGTAGGGATGTTGATGGTCTGGTTTCATATAAAACCAAAACAAAAAACATTAGACAAAAACCCAACCAAAGCCGTAGTTTTTTTAAAAAATTTTTGAAAATCAAATCATTTAACTTTAGACAAAACCAAAACAATATTGCGAAACCGTAAAATCATTTAAGATTTTTGAATTTTATAAAAAACCAAAATATATGTGAACATTATTCTTATACTGTGAAATATTTCTCATCTCAATAACACAAGAATCTTTTGGTCCAAAGTAAAGTGAGAGAAAGAGCTCAAGGGTGAGAAAAGTCAGTGATGAGAGGGTAGAGGGATGGAATGAAGGTTTGAAGTCGGTTAGGTTACAACAAGCGAATAGGAAAACCTAACCTCAACACACACATATATATTATTATGGGTTAAACTATAAATAATATATATATATATTAAGAGTTAAACTGCAAATATATAAAGAGTAAGGATATATATATATCATAAGAATATAACTAAAATATCAGTTATATGGTTCAATTACGTAATTCGGTTTTAAGGTTACTATCCCGAAATCAAAACAAATGTTCTTCAGTTGCTATTTTAAAACCAAAACTGCAACAAAAATCATTGAATTGGTTTCAATAGCCGAATCTTTTGGTACAATTTAATTGCCATCCTTAGCCACGGGTAGGGGTGTAAACGAGTCGAGTAGTAGATGTACATGCTTGTTTATTTAAGAAAAAATTTAAACGAGTCGAGCTCGGCTCGAGTTGAAAAAATGGAGCTTGAGCTTGAGCTCGAAAAGCTCGTTACTTATTTCGAGCTCAAGTTCGAGCTTGAATAGCTCGATAAACATAACACATTTAATTATACAAACTTTATTTTAAAACATTAATCAATTTACCTATTTATGTGTTAAAGATGATTTCAAAATACATGCTCATATGACTAAATAAAATCCCTGCTTAGATGACCAAACAAAACACATTTTCTAAACTCTAACCCAGTACCAAACTATTACAATACATCACACAAATCACAAAAGCCAAAAATACATTAATCTCATTAACATTTGACCAAATAAAACCTGTTCAAAAACCAATCCAAACCATTACACAACAGTGAATGTCCAAAGCAACTCTGTTCAAAGCAGTCCAAAAGCAGTCAAACCATTAAAATAGCTTTATCCAAACAAGTAGTCCAAATCACCAAGGACTATTCTAGCATCTTCATTCATGAAACAAAAACCTGAACGGAAACTAAACCTGAATATAAAGCAAAAATAGAAACAGAAAACTTGAAACAGAAACAGAAATAGAAACCTGAAACAGAAACATAAACAGAAACCTGAAACAAAAATATGAGTCTGTAATGAAAGAAGAAAATATCATAAAAGGTATAAATTACCAACCGCCCTGCGTTGGGGGGAATTGGAGGAGCATGGCAATCAAGAGAAAATTCACCAAAATAAGCAATATTTTGTTGCAATCCATTTTTATTCTATGCTTGATCTCTAATTTTGTTTTTTTATAATGGATACCACATACTTATATATAGACTATTTGAATACATGCATATGGCTTCATTGAACTGTTGATTTTTATTGAAATAAAGTTATTTAAAGTTGAGATATTTTCGGTTGTATTAGATACATAACTTTTTTGTATCTCTTGCAGAAAACCCATTTCATGTAATGGCTAAAATTGATAAAAACAGCTACAATCGATTCAAGTTAAAATTGAAGGGTATGCAAACTACAAAGCATAAACAAAACATGAGCCGAGAGAGAGAAAGAGAGAGAGAGTACCAGTCCAGATCGCGTTGGAGAAGGCAGGAGGCAGCGTTAGGGTTGTAGGGGCTCGACATGGGTGAGCACATGTGAAGCAAAGATCGGCTTTAGTGCTAGCAGATCGGCGGCGAAGCAAAGATCGGCGGCGAGAGAGGGAGATGGAGATGGAGAAGAGTTGACGGAGAGGGAGATCGGCGTTAGTGCTAACAGATCGGCGGTGAAGCAAAGATCGGCGGTGAGAAAAGGAGATGGAGATAGAGAAGAGTCGATGGAGAGAGAGATAAGCCTTAGTGCTAGCAGCGGCGAAGCAAGATCGGCGGCGAGAGAGGGAGATGGAGATGGAGAACGACGGAGAGGAGAGAGTCATGATTCGGAGACGCTGATTTGAGATTTGGGAAATGGGAATGAATGTCAATGAAACCCTAGTGTATAAATGGCTATATATATTATTATTAAATAAATATTTTATTGTTTGCCAACATATAAATGAGCTCGCGAATAGGCTCGACTCGTTTTGGTTTTGTTCGCGAACAACAAACGAATAGCTCGCGAACAAGTTCGGCTCGGTTTGTTTATTAAATAAATATTTTTAGGAGCTCGAGCTCAGTTCATTTATTTTAATAAACGAGTTCGAACGAGTTTTTTTCGAGCTGAACTTGAACTGTTCATGAACAGCTCGGTTTGTTTACCCGTAGCCGCGGGTGATAGATTCCCCACGTTTATTTGTGTTCCGCACTTCCGTTAAACGTGCGCTTTGGATAGCAGGTTATGAAGCCTGAAAAACCTCCATCATTTTCAATGCTATTTGCTCCGCTGAGATATCCGAGCTCAGACACGTCATGAATTTAATTCGAGCAGCCGCCGCTTCGGCAAAACAGTCACTCTCTCCTCATCTTGCTCCACGCAAAGAAGTCGTGATACTACACCCAATCAATGTCATACGACACTCTTCCTCTTTACTCTTCTGCTCGACAGCTACTGCCTCTACCACAGAAACCCTAAGACCCCATCAGTCCAATGGCGAAAACGAAAACCCAGAGCCATCGTCATTGCAATCACCACCGGCCGATTGGCCAAGACCCAGAGTGATCCCATGGCAAGCGAAGGTCTCCAATTCGGTGAATTTAATTGGTCACGTCCAAAGTCCCGTTCTGTACCAAACTTCCCCAGACGGTAGGTTTTGGGCTTACACTGTCATCGCCGAAGATGATGCTACTATATCCGATTCTCCCCATTTCCGGTACTCCCCCTCTCTCTGTGTACATTACGCCACTGTTGATATTTTCTTATCCAGCATTTTAACCTATTTCTACTTGTATAAAAGTTACTGGTTTTCTAGGATAAATATCATCATTTTTTTCTTTTATTTTCCCCATGATTCTGACATTGGTGTTATACGGTTGATTCCGAATGTGAAATTGTGTTGATGCAGACACCCTGAACCAATTGTTGATTCTGGATATAGGCTACTCGTCATCTGCCATGATATTATTTTGAATTTCTATTATTGTTTACAAATGATATTTATTGCTAGTTTATCTGTTCGGTATTTTCTTTAGTAGCCTCTTTTGTTAGGTTGGTGCTATCGGGTTTATTACACTTGGTTGATTTAAGATGTTTAACAAAATTGAATACTGCAGAGCCAGAAAACGATGATATTTTACTTTGTCAAACATTGAATAACTCTTATCATTATTAATATCGTTACATATTGTATATATAATTTCTTTATAGTTGGCGTTTGCAGGTAACTATTTTCAATTTTCAAATTAGAATATTTATGTTAATTGGATACCGACTCTTGTTGCAACTCATCACAGAAGAAAGAAGAGTGTGGATTTAATAGATGGAGGGGTGATGTCAATAAAAAATATGAGCTCAAAGACTTGGATTATATGAGTAATTTTGGGCAAAAAAGTTAAGTATAAAATTTTATGGTTCAAATGGAATCAGTTTTAATATTATTTGAAGTAGCATTTTAGCAATAGAATGGGCATCAATGAACATAATTTTGCAGGGTATTAGCAGCATGGTGAAGAACTCAAGGAACCTGGTCCCCCCAATATCCATCTGTAGAACATTCCCTCATACTTCTAAAACTTAACTCTGGATTCCATTAGTCCAAATTCCGAGAAGAATGATTGAATCAATAGTTGTAGACAATATTTAAATCATCTTTCATAGTTAGGGCTTTTGGGGATTTTATATATTACAAATAATTGAGGACGAAGTACTTGATGCCTTTATATTAGCTTACCCATAGTTGTTAAACGCTCTAGGCGCACTGAGGCGCACAAGAGGTCCCGGAGCCTAGGCGCAAGGCGAGGCGCTAGCCTAAGCGAATCCAGGCGCACGACATTAAAAAAAATAAAAATAATTTATAACATTAATGTATTGCAAATCTAGAATCAAGAAATAAAACTATGAACTATATTTCAACTATAAAAAATAAAACACACTTACAAGTCACATGTGAGCTAATAAATAAGAAAAATTAACGAATAAATTTTTCAAATAAATTCAATCAATCAAGAATCTAAAAAAACAAAAAATAGGGAATTGAAGTTGCTTAAATAAATAATTAATTAAACAAATAAATTATAAAACAGATAAACAATAACAATAGAAAAAAGAAAAAAAAAACATACTCGAAGAGGAAGGGAAGATTGAAGAACGAAAACCAGGGGAAGGAAGAAGCATGGTAAGAAGACATTGAAGAGGGGAAGAAGAAACATGGCAAGAAGAGGAAGAAAAGGGTCATAATGAAGACTGGAAGAAGGAGAAGAAGATGATGATTTGAAGGAGAAGGAGAAGAAGATTCGAAGAAGAAGGAAAAGATGATTTACATGCGAAGTCCAAACAATGCTGCGAAGAGGAAAAATTGTCACGAAGCAAGTGAATGTAACAGACCTAGGGCAAAGTCTTTTATTTTTTAATTAAGATCCAGCATCTCGAGTAAGGCGCGCCCCAAGCTCAAGGCGTGCCTTGCGCCCAGGCTCAGAAGGCGCGCGCCTTTCACAAGGCTTGAGCCTTTCTATGGGTGAGGCGCACCAAGTGAGCCTAGCTGAGCCTAGGCACGCCTTTGACAACTATGAGCTTACCTTTCTTTCTGTACGAGAAAATGAGGTTCATAGGAAAATGTAGTATGCTCTTTCCTGCTCCCTTTGTAATTTCAGACCCTTTCTTTTGTTGGAATTGCTCCTACCAAAATTTCCTTGTATATCCGATGTTATTGTTTTTTTATGGAGAGAGAGAGAGAGAGAGAGAGAGAGAGAGAGAGAGATGAGGATTTGAAATGGATAATGATTTTTTCCTTGGTAGATTTGCTGGAGCATATGGGTAGTAAAAGGTTATCAATGCCTCAGATTCTAGTTCTTCGATGATTTCTCATTAGAGCAGGAGTGGAGAAGTGTAGAATAGGCGACATTAACAACGAGAATTCAGTGTGTAAACTAATCGACAATAACGAGAGTTGAGTTCTTTGAAGTAAAAATGCACGTGAGTAAGAATTTGCTGACTTATTTTGAGCTTTATAATATTGTATTTTAAATCTTTCCACCTCAGGCACTAAAAAATACAACAGAACCATTGTCCCACAAGGTTGGCTACATGACTCCTTTTTTATCTACAAGCTCATTCTACTTAGATGTTATCAAATATTTTCTAATTGTCTATTTCCAAGTAGGTCTATATCTTCCGCATGCGATACTTTCCTTATGAATCAAATCACACTTTTTTTACTAGTGCAATTCTAGGCTTCTACATGTCTAATTTTTGTATTACTATTTATTCACCTTAACATTCTCAATTCGTCACACATTCTTGAACAATGTGATCCATATAACTTTGTTCGTTTATAGAAGTTCTATATTTTTAGTCTTCTGCAATCACAAGATCACATACGACTCAATTGTAACCTACATCTTAGCCATGTTTTTCTACATGCATTGTGTATGTGCTCAATGTTGGGGATTGAACTGACTCCTAACAACACAACAATGATTTAAAAATAAGGAACACTAAAGATTCATGAGCAAAGAATGAAATGACAAAAGAATTTAATGTGGTTTGACGTAAGTTTAATCAACGCCACAAGAAGAAATTACAATATTGAGAGAATGAGAGATTTATAAGGAAGAATACACAAGTGAGATCATTGTTTATCACTTCACTTGACACATATTTGCATATCTCACCACTACCACTCAACCCTCTATTTATAGGGGAAGAGTTCAACAACCAACCATTTCATTTATGGGGCTAGCCAACAACCTCATTAATGAGGGAGACAATTCTTCCACTACATTAATGATACTTTGTCAACCACTCTCATTAATGATACTAGTCAACCCCTTTCAATAATGATACTAGCTAACCACTTTCATTAATGATACTAGCTAACTACTCATTACTGATGATGGTTCATGGTAATACCATTGTTTTAGTCTCTAACACTTAACAATCTCCCACTTTGGAGGCTAAAACATGATTGTCCGCAAATCTATCATCTTCAACTCCCACTTGTTGGAGAAACTTCTCTCTATCATAGTAATTTCTCTCGTGGTTTGTGCCTCGAAGTTACCGTTCAAGGCCAACTGAGGTTATACATAACCTCAGTTTGTCAATTGTCACCGTCTTCATCAACATGTCCGCAGGATTTTCTTGAGTATGGATCTTCTCAAGTGCAATCGAGCCTTCCTCCAACAAAGACCGAATGAAGTGGAACTTGATGTTGATGTGCTTTGTCCTTGAATGGAAAGCAGAGTTCTTCGCCAAGTGTATAACACTTTGACTGTCGCTATACAACTTAGGATCCTTCTGAAGTTGTCCCAAGTCTTCCATCAAGTGATTGAGCCACACTATCTCTTTGCATGCTTCTGCAGCTGTAACATATTCTGCTTCAGTTGTTGAAATGGCCACCACCTTTTGCAATCGAGATATCCAACTTATTGCAGCACTACCAAGGGTAAAGACGTACCTTGTGGTACTCCTCCTGCTATTAATGTCGCCCGCAAGATCTGAATCAATATATCCTCGCAAGCTAACAATGTCACCCCCATAACACAACGGCCAATCTTTAGTACTGACAAGATACCGAACGATCCATTTGACCGCCTTCCAATGCTCTTTTCTAGGATTGCTCATAAATCTACTCACAACTCCCACTGCATGAGCAATGTCTGGACGTGTGTAAATCATGGTGTACATGAGACTTCCGATGACCGAAGCATATGGCACTTTAGCCATCTCTTCACGTTCCTCCTCTGTTATTGGTGATTGTTCCTTGGAGAATCCGAAGTGCCCAGCTAGAGGTGTACCAACCGATTTGGCATCTTCCATGTTGAATATCTTAAGTACCTTGTCCACTCACTCCACTTGTGATAATTTCGAGATCTTCTTCTTCCTGTCCCTATGAATTCACATCTTCCATGTTGGTTCTCTTGAGCACCTTGTCCACGTACTACACTTGTGACAATTTCAAGATCATCTTCTTGTCCACGTACTCCACTTGCGGAAGCCATTGTTCTTCATGAAACTATCAAACTTCTTATAGCACTGTCTCGGAGCTTGTTTCAAGCTATACAAGCTTTTTTTCAGCTTATACACCAATTCTTCTTTTCCCTCAACCACATGCCCCTGCGGTTGATGAATGTAGATATCTTCAAGATCACCATGAAGAAATGCAGTTTTCACATCTAACTGCTCTAGTTGTAGATCGTGCAGTGCGGCTAGATTTAACACAATTCGGATTGTCGTGTGTTTTACCATTGGAGAAAACATCTCGGAGCAACCAATGCCAGCTTTCTACTCAAAGCCCTTCACCACCAATCTTGCCTTGTACCTCTGGGTACCATCGTGCTCCTCCTACAACCAGTAAACCCATTTGTTATGAAGTACTTTCTTTCCTATTCGAAGTTTGACTGACTCCCAAGTTTGATTTGACAAGAGGTAGTCCATTTCGTCTCTCATGCAAGCTTCCACTTCTTGTGTGTTTCCACTTGCAGAGCTTCTTCATAGCAAGATGGTTCACCATTATTTGTTAACAATAGATAATGAAGAGAAGGGGAATACCGTTGTGGTGGTTTGACTTCTCGGGTAAATCTTCTCAAGGGAGGAGTTGATGGCTCTGTTTGATTTGCTGGATCGGCGTAGGGCCTTTCTTGAACCTTACACCTCGAGTCATCTGACTCAACTATCTCTTGTTCAACATCAATCTTCTTTTCTCCTCTAAGTCTGTCCTTGTACATGACAGACTCATTAAACACAACATCCATGCTCCTAACAATTTTGTGCTTCTCAGAATCCCAAAGTCTATAGCCATAGTTGTCTTCTCTAGAGCCAATAAATGTGCATCTCCGAGATTTAGGATCAAGTTTGCTCCTATTCTCGGCCTCGATGTGAACATACACATCACACTCAAACACCTTGAGATGAGGGTGACTCATCTTTTTTCCCGTCCATGCTTCTTCCGGTAGCCCACCATCCAATGATACAGATGGTTCTCAGTTGATCAAGTAGAAAACTGTGTTCACCGCATCTGCCCAAAACTCCTTAGGCAAGTCTGCGTGAATTCTTATGCTCCCGGCACGCTCTAGAATAGTCCTATTCATCCTCTCAGCAACTCCATTATGTCAGGGCTTCTTTGGAACAGTCTTCAACCTTCTTATGCCATTTTCAGCACAAAATCTGTTAAACTCTTTTTCACAGTATTCTCTGCCGTTGTCTGACTTGAGACACTTCAACTTGAGACCTGTCTCGTTCTCAACTAGGGCTTTCTACTTCTTGAACACATTAAGGATTTCATCTTTGTGTTTCATGAAGTAAGCCCGAAGCTTCCTCGTTGCATCGTCAATAAGTGTCACAAAGTAGATAGAGCCACCAAGAGACATAACCTTCGTTGGTCCCCAAACATCGGAGTGGACTAACTCAAGTCGTTCAGTTTTAGGAGCCTTAGTGGTTTTCATGAAGCTTACCTTTCTCTACTTGCCAAGCATGCAATCTTCACAGAAACCCATCGCAACATCTTTCAATCTTGTCAACATGCCTCGAGAAGCAAGTATCTTCATGCCTTTCTCACTTATGTGACCAAGCCGATGATGCCATATGTCTGCATCTATTTTTGGGGATGCAACCATAGTAGCATCATGAGAACCAGATGTCATATATAATGTGCCTTCTCTCTTCCCTCGAGCGAGCACCATTGCACCCTTTGACATCTTCCAAGATTCGTTGTTGAAGATGGTAATCACTCCTGCCTCTGACAATTGTCCCATAGAGATTAGGGTGCGAGTTAGACTGGGAATATGTCTAACATTTCATAACCTAAGAATAGATCCATCTGATTGGGTGATCTGAACTTCTCCCTTGCCAGTGATGTTGCAAGGTTCATTATCCCCCAAGTAGACCCTACCGAAGTTTCTCAAGACATAGTTGTTCAATATGTCCCTCCGTGAAGTGGCATGAAGCGACGCACCAGAATCAATTACCAACACATCATTGTGAGTATCCAACTAGAGTATGAGTGCATCCGAAGACTCACCGTTGGATAGACAAACTGTCTCTTTGCTATGCGACTCTTGTCTTCTTGGTGGATTTGGGCAATTTCTCTTCAAATGCCCCTTTTGTTCACAACTCCAACACTCTGCATTTCTCGTCTTTGACTTTTCTCGTCCCTTCGTGGACTTGGAATGACTCACGTTGTTGCCACCTTTCGTTGATTTTCTTCCTCTCTTCAACCTTCAATTCTGCCCCAAAACTCTGGCCTGAGTCCTTCCTTCGAGTTTCCTTATTGATGATCGAAGTAATGACATCCTTCTCTACCAACTTAGTACGACCAACTCCACCGGTGATCGATACAATTAAGGCCCCGTTTGATAACCACTCCCATCCCAAAAATTCCCACCCTATTTCCAGTTTTTTGGGATTTATTTTTGGGCATAGCGTTTGGTAATCCATCTCACTTTTTTGTTTCCGTTCCCATTTAATTTCAAAATGGGAATCCATCCCAATTTTTTGTATAGAATTGAGAAACAATTTTTTTTTTGTTTCTACCTATTCTCATCCCATTCCCAACCAAAAACAATCCAGAATCTAAGCTCACCCTTCCTCTGCCTTTGTGTTCATCATCTCCATCGTCATCCTTTGTGTTCATCACCTCCATCATCATCTATCGGCTTCGTATGGTTCTTCTTCGTTCGCTCGTCGGCGTCGTTTGTCTGCTTCTCCGTCTTCGTGTTCGTCTGCTTCGTTCGCTCGTCGTCGTTCGCTCCATCGTGTTCGTGTTCGTCCTCCTCTGCTTCGTCTGGTTCTTTGTCATCTTCTCTATCGTCTGCTTCCTCATCATCTCCATCGTCGTCTGGTTCTTCCTTTTGATTTCGAAATCGAAATTCGAACTCGATTTCAAAATCGAAATCGAGTCTCATTTTGATTTTGAAATCGAAATTGATTTCGGATAGGGTTTCAAAATCGAATCGAAACCCTATTTCGATTTCAAAATCGAAATAGGGTTTCATTTTGATTTCGAAATCGAAATCTAAATAGGAAATCAATTTTGAGTACTTGGTTCGATTTTGAGTGCGATTTCGTTGTCGTTTGCTTGGTTCGATTTTGAGTGCGATTTCGTTGTCTACTTTGTTTGGATTTCAAAATCGAAACAAGGATTTGGATTTCGAAATGTGAAATCGAAATCAATTTTGAATCGATTTCGAAATGTGATTTCAATTGGGGTTTAGGCTTCGATTTTGATTTTGATTAGGATTTCGATTTCGATTGTGTTTTAGGGTTTGATTGCTTGATAATTTCTTGATTGTGGTTTAGGATTTGATTGCTTGATTGTGGCTTAGGATTCGTTCTTGATTTTTAGGATAAAATCGTTACCAAACACAATTCTGTTCTCAAAACAAAATAATTGTCGTTACCAAACGCGATTCTCTTCCTAAGAAGAAAAAAAATTCCCATCCCATCCCATCCCATCTCACTGCATGGGATGGGCACGAAATGATTATTAAACGGGCCCTAAGTTGTCCCAACTATCGGGGAAGAGAAGAGAGAAGGAACAAAGCTTTAATTTCGCGAACGTTATTTGCACAGACTCCAACTAATCAACGATTTCACCAACACGACTGATGTATTTTGCAACATCATCATGCTCTTCCATCTTCATCCTGAAAAGTTTCCGGAGAGTGAATAACTTGTTCGTTGCCGTGGGAGTCTCATACATGCTCTCAAGAGCCTCAATCAAATCCTCTGTCATCTTCGCCTTTTTTTTACATTACTTAACACTGTGCTCGATAGTGTAAGCCGAACCGTTCCAAGCTCCTTGCGATCGAGAACGTTCCACTCGTCTTCTGACATCCTTTCAAATTTCTTCGTCTTTCCATACAATGGCTGCCATTGGTCTTTTTGGTACAGATAATCTTCTATCTACATCCTTCAAAGGGAGAAATTATCCCTATTGAACTTGTCAACTACAAATTTGCCGTTGTCCATTGTTATGTTGAGAGAGTCAGAGCCTAAGTTATGATACCAGTTGTTGGGGATCGAACCGACTCCTAACAAGGCTAACAATACAACAATGATTTGAAAACATGGAACACCAAAGATTCACGAGCAAAGAAAGAAACGACACAAAAATTTAACGTGGTTCGACGTAGGTCTAATCCACGCCACATGAAATTACTATATTGAGAGTATGAGAGATTTACAAGGAAGAATACACAAGTGAGATTATTGTTTCTCACTTCACTTGACACACACTTGCATATCTCACCACTACCACTCAAATCTATATTTATAGGGGAAGAGTTCAACAACCAACCATATCATTAATGGGGAAGAGTTCGACAACCAACCACTTCATATCTCACCACTACCACTCAACTCTACATTTATAGACGTAAGTCTAATCCACGCCACATGAAATTACTATATTGAGAGTATGAGAGATTTACAAGGAAGAATACACAAGTGAGATTGTTGTTTCTCACTTCACTTGACACACACTTGCATATCTCACTACTACCACTTAACCCTATATTTATAGGGGAAGAGTTCAACAACCAATCACTTCATTAATGGGGCTAGCCAACAATCTCATTAATGAGGGAGTCAATTCTTCCACTATATTAATGATACTTTGTCAACCACTCTCATTAATGATATTAGCCAACCTCTTTCATTAATGATACTAGCTAACCACTTTTATTAATGATACTAACTAACCACTCATTAATAATGATGGTCTATCGTAATACCATTGTTTTAGTCTCCAACTCTTAACACTCAATTTCTCCATCTACCGTAAATAGTGAAACCTAAGTATCGAGAATGGGATTATTTCAGGTACCTAGTCAGTACCAACTTTTACCATTTCTCCATCTATTTGCTTATTCATAAAATTACAATGCATGGACCCCATCTCAGTCCTACTTATTCTAAGACCTTTAGGTTGTGACTTGGTCTCCAATATTTAGGGAGATTTCTTCAGCTTCTTCAAGCAATGATACTTCAACTGGATGATGATACAACTTGGATTTCATAGGGGAAGCAAAAGGGTCCAATCCTTTTCGATAGGATCTTTCTATAGTTTACTTCGGGAGCAGGGGATATCTCTTGCTCATGGAAGAGCATTTGGAGATCCTTCTTATATGGATTGTGGCTCAAGAAGCAATTCTTATGGTTTATAGTTTGAAGAGGACGAGTTCTCAATTCCCAAGTCGGTGTGTCATGTGCCTAGGAGCATATTAGACGAGTAGTCGTCTCTAATTTACTGCCTGGTTTATAGAGATTTATGGGACAATGAGGGCCAAGGGGGTAATGGGCCTTGATTTTTTTTTTTTAAAATTACATATTTGTGGTGGGAGCGGAGTCGTCTGTGAGGGAGCCGTTTTGTCTTTACCTCTTCTGAAAGTATATGTTACGTTTTGGTGGAAGAGCTGTTATCATTTATAGAGTTGCGATTTTCTCGACTTTCTACAGAAGCTTTTCCTTTTTGCTGGCTTAAGTCTTTCTATGGTAACTTCAGGCGTCATTGTTTTGTATAGGGTTGATGCTCTTTTTGTCCTAATTAAAAATCTCTCTTATTTAGGAAAAAAATGAACAGTCCACTAGAATGGTGGAAGGGCTGTCTTATTCATCTCTTGGAAAGAGAAGTGGTTGGTTAGAACAGATGGGGAAGATGAAATAATGGCTTCCCCATTAGGTCTACATTCCGTAAGCACTAAGCGTATAGAACCTTTTTCGTGTTTCAGCCTTCTAGGCTTGAGGAGAGCTGTTTGCAAAGTAAACAGAGTGAGAAGAAACATGGATATGTACATTTGACATATGCTAATCGAGGGAGTAGATTTAGGAATATTTATTACTTTTGTACTGTTTGATTTATTTTCTTAGATTAGGATATCACCTTCTGAACAAATTTCTATCTTTCTACTCCCTAAATAAAATAGAATTCCCACTTTAATGTCGATTTCATTTGAGTTGGTTGACAATTATTTCTCTTTTAATTATTTTTTCCTTCTTCTTAGGTCATTCTTGCTATTTGTCCTGCATAAGGGAGATTTTCTACTATTTCCTTCACTTTGTGACTTTGAAAAGAAATCAATTAAATGTTAGGAAGCTGGAGCTCTGGGATTCGGACTCTGAAACTTCCGTACTTTGCTAGATTGCCAGTAGTTATGCTTAGCCCCTCCCCCCCCAAAAAAATAAAAAAATAAAAATAAAGGAGGGGTTGGGGAAAGATTGCCTAGAGTTATACATAACCAAGTAGGATGTTAAGAAAAAGAACTTTTATTTTCTTTGAAGCATGCTGGTTAAAGAACCCTTGTGATCTTCATAGTGTGAATTACAGGCTGTATTCAAATGTTAGTTGGAAGACCCTGTCTGCTCAAATTTTATGAAATTTAGTTGCTGCTAGCTAATTTGGTATTTCATTTTTGTAATGTGTAATTGGTTCGCAATTCTATCTTTCCATGGCAAATAAATTGTTATTTTTTTCTTTGTCAAAACAAGTTGGACTTTCTAGTATTTCATCTCTGCCACTATAAATGCGGTACCTTCTTTTGTTACCCTTCGAATTGTTGCCATTGATCTATTTTTTTTTCTTTTTTCTTAGTTCTTATGCAATGTTAATTTGTCAAGACCACATTTATTTTTCTTATGAAATATTTATTTATTAGCTTCATTTAATGAATCAGGATTTCAATACTATTTGAGGGTGACCTAGCACATATTGTTGCCTGCCATTTGAAAGAAAAAGATTATGTTCATGTAGCGGGGCAGCTAACGGCTGAAGCCCACCCTTTAACCCCAAGTCAAGGTCAATCAAATGTTCAGGTAATTTAGAGGAGCATATAATATTTGTGATTTGATGTTATTTACTTTAGAATTAAGCTATTACCATATAGACTAACACAAAGCTTGAGATACAGATCGTGGTCTAGTTACCTCCCCCTCTCTCTCCCCTTCCCTTTTGTTGACCTTCTTTTGGGAACATCTCTGTTTAAAACTAGCAGATCGTGGTCTAGTTCCCCCCTTTCTCTCTCTCTTCCCTTTCCTTTTGTTGATCCTCTTTTGGAAACATCTCCATTTAAAACTACTTAGTTTTATTTAATACTCGAGGCGCACCAAGGCTCAAAGGACTCTTCGTTAGACCTTGGACTATATTAATATTTGTTCAGAACATACATTTAACTACTAGCTTTCAGTCTTGAGCAGGCAACGGCTGTAAGGAATGATTGTTCTGAATAATTTAAAAGATTGAACAAGTTGTTCAATAAAACATATTTAAAGGACTAACGAATAACATATTCTATTTGTGTAACAACACATATTTATCAACTCTTCATTAATAACTTGGACCATATTAATAATTTTGATTGAATAATTAAAAAGAATGAAAAAATTATACAAAGAAATAATTCTATTCAGTTTCACGCAAAGCAGTAAAACATGCAGAAATTTCAAGTCAATGATAAAATTGGAATCCTTCATTGACCTAACTTTCTATCTGGCTTGTATTCAAAGGTTTTTCTGATAAATTAAATGTAATTTAAATTGCAACAATTCGTGTCAAACCAACATTATCAGCAAAAGAAGACTAAATAATATATTTTAATGTGTTAAGATATCATAAATTTGTGTTATTAGCAAGCGCACCACCAACCTTTGGCCTTGAGCCTAAGCTCAAGAGGGGTGTGCCTTATTGGAAGACCTGGCCTTGGACTATGGACTACCCGAGGATCCAAAGTCAGGTGTTGTTGAGCCTTGGGTCTAGACGTGAGCTTAGGCGTTCTTAATTTCAACCAACCCGCTTATTATTAGACTATGTTTTATGAACAGTCAATTTCTTATTAATTATTTTCTGAAAAATGATTCAATATGCTATTTTTGTGGAAGAATCATTTGCATGTTTTATGAGGTGAAGTTAAATGTTTATTTCTTTCGGTATTTTAATATGTTTTTTATATTTAATGGTGTATCGAGTTTGAAAGAGGACTAATGCAGTTTAAACAAAATGAAGTTAAGTATTGTCAAAAACAGCGATTTTGAAGGATGTCTTGATACCATCTTATTTGTGGCATATGCTTGTGTATGAGGTTTTGCTATTCTTTTTCTCAAGCTTCTCTTGATAATAATGATTTCGTTAGTGGGGGAAAACTAGGCAATGTGCTTAGTTCTTTATTTTTCTTCTCTCTCATATTATATATATAGAAACCCATGTCTTTTTTGTGGGACTTCCTAGATTATCATATTAATTAGAGGAGCTACTCCACAAGCTTTTATATTGGAACCTCATAGATAATTATAATTCTGTGTGTGTGTATATCTAAACATTATATATTTTTTGTAGATATTTTGCCTCCATATTTTAAGGAATAATTTTAAAAAATAACATGCCCTCTCTCTCTCTCCTTTTTATTCTTCAAAACTTTCTTTTCTTGACCTAATTATTTTCAATGGACAAATATTTAAGCTCTCTACTTCGCCCTTGTTTATTTTTCAATTCCTTTTTTTTTGTTTTTTTTGTTTTCTAATTCAAAACAATCCAAGTGTCATTGCCCCATATTTTTTCTTTCTTTCTTATTTTTCTATTTTTTCTATTTTTTCTATTTTGTTATCTATTTAATAAAATATGGAAGGGTATATTTTCAAAAGATACTTTTAAGAGACATTATTAGCCATTAGATTTAAAAATAGGAAACAATTTAGTATACATTTTTTTTATATATTTTGAAAACATATTTTTAAAATAAATTTTTGTATCCTCAACTTTTCTCTTATTTATTTTTAAATTCAAAATAGCCCAAATTTCACTGCCCCGTATTTTTTTCTGCTTCTTTTTGTTATTTATTAGCCATTGAATTTTTAAAAAAAAACGGTAAAGAGTAATACTAAATTTGTGAAAAAAATTGATTCTCACCCAAACAAAAATAATGTGGATCTCCTCCTCTCTCTCTCTATCTTTATTGGACAAGTATCCAAACCCTTTGATTATCTCTTCTTTATCTCTTCTTTATTTTTTAAGTCTGTTTTTCCCAGTATTTTTCTATTTGTTTTTTGTTCGAATAAAAATAATTAGAGACATTATTGGATTATCCTTAAAATAAATCACTTATAATTTTTATTTATATTTTTTTTCTTATTTTTTTTCTGGTTTTAAGTTAATATTAATTTATTATTTAACTTTTCAGTTAATATCAACTAAATGTTAAATTCATATGGTTTTTATCAACTAAGACTAAAAATAAATTACTTAAAAAAAAGAAAAATAAAAAGAAAAATAGATAGAGTACTTCATAATAGGATACGGTCATAATACCGTGTTTACATTATATTTATTTTTTAACACATATTGGCATGTGTTGGTGTATAATTATTATTTTTCTATAAACAAATTGCAAAGCAATTTATGTATAGTGATGAATTTTCTTTTTAATTAGTAGCAAAACAGTTTATTGCATATTTAGATAGTAAAATAATTGGCATGTGTTGGTGTATAATTATTATTTTTCTTTCAACAAATTGCAAAATAATTTATCTATAGTGGATAATTTTCTTTTTAATTAGTAGCAAAATAGTTTATTACGTATTTCAATAGTAAAGTATGAAGGATATAATTTCAAACTATAGTCTCCGAAATATTTATGCATGGATATTTGAGTTGATTTTTTTGTGTCAATGCCTAAATATTAAAGTTAATTTTGTTTTCTCTACACACAACAACAACAACAATAATAACAGCTAAGCCTTCGTCCCACTTAAGTAGGGTTGGATACATGAATCCGTTTACGCCATAATGAACGATCAAGTGCCATCCCCTTAGTCAGGTTCAATGTCATCAAATCAGTTCTAATAGTCTCGTCCCAAGTCTTAAGCCTATCTTTCCTTCTAGTAGCCCCCAATTTTGTTTTCTCTGAATTAAGGTTAATCTTTTTTAGTCCGTGCCTGTGGGTACAGGTTATAGGATAGTCTATATAATAAAACAACTCAATATACATCTTTCAAACATATTTTTAGAATATAATTTGCTTACATATTTTAAGAGCATATTAAAGGAAAGAACGTGTTGACTCTCTCAATCTTTTCCATTTTCAAAACTTTCCTCTTTCTCAAGCCCTAACTATTTTCAAAGTATAAGAATCTATGGTCTCTAATTCTCTCCTATTTATTTTTTAAACTTTTGTTTTTAATTTAAAACATCTCAAACTCTATTACCTCATGATGATGCCAAAATTTGGATCATCAGAGATGGTACTCGAGATCCAGAATGAAAGTCCTCGTCTAGTTAGGGTTCCTGCAAAACAATGCACTACGGCTGACCCTGCCAGTGTTACACCTCCCGTGTGAGAATCTGTGGTTTTGTCTTTTGAGAATTTGGTTGAGTGTTAGCTAGAAGAATGTACGTGTACCTGGTCAGGCCTCCTTTTGTAGTATTTGTAGATTGGGTAGGTGGGAAGGGGGTGGGGGGTGGGAAGTCTCCTGTAATTTGCCATCATCTTCCCTTAATTCCCCGGACTCGAGGAGATTTTGGTTTAATAAGCAATTGTCCTCTTATGGTAACTGCATATTTCTTATATGTAGCGAGTGGTTGTAACGCATCCTTAGCTTGAGATGCGGACCGAGCTCTAGTGTGGCGGGCAAGGCTTAGTTGCACTAAGTAGAGGCTTGCGTTGGTTGGGAATAGTCGTGTGCTCGATATTTGGGTCCACGTGATCGATGCATGCCACGTGTCGAGCGCTTGAGCTGAGCGGGAAAACCACCTCATCAGATGCTCCCTATTCTCGAAGATTGAGATGAAGCGGGCTCAGGAATACCCTTAGTCAAGCAGTTCTAAGCAGTTTTCCTAGGTGGACGATGATTAGCTGCGTCCTTCCACGTTCTGGGTGACGGCTGAAATTCCCTGCACAGAAGATCTCGTTATGTAAATGGGCCCCCCCTTTTGCTTGGACCCTTTTGACTCCTCCTTCCTCATACTCCCTGAGCAACAAGGTTTTCCTCGAGCTTATCCGGCGATAGGTTTCCTTGAATCTGGTAAGGGTTTTTGCACCTCGTGCTCTTCAATTCCAGTCTCTATGGAAGTACAATTGCCGCTTTGAACCTCTCGGTCTTCCCGAGTTTCTCTCTCTCTCACTGTCTCAACTCTCCGATTCGAGTCTCTCTCACTGTTTTGTCTGTTTTGCGTCTTTATCCCTTCATTATTTTTTATTTTATTTAATTCTTTCTTCAGATTTGTAGTAGTGTCAGAATGTAGTATTTCTTAAACCTGATATTTAATAGCATATTTTCATGATGTGTTATTTCGAAGGCTGTTTCGAACCTGGTTTCTATTTTTAATTTTATTTTTTTATATTTTTAATGTGTTTTTTTATATATAGTTATGTTAAAATACATATTGGCATGTCTTTATTTAGGCTTTAAAAGGTTGAACACTAACCATTATTGCGTTTTAGAGGATTTTCTGGTGTTATAAAAAAATTCACAACCGTTACAGCCGATTTCCATTATAGACAAACCGATAGATACCGTTACACCGTGACCATTATCATTACCGTTATGTAACCCTACACCGTGATTAAAACTATGGTCAGTATTGTATCATCAATCATTCTATTTGTCATAATGGAGAAGACCCCCCTTTGCTCTACTGTTTGCATATAAGACATTAGTGAACATCTCTGGCAAACTGCAGTATCAGGTAAACCCTAGTGTTTTGCATTTGGTGAGAACAAGGTCAAAATGTTTATTTTATGCGATTAAAACTGAGAGATTTTTCTATTTACCTTTTGGAATGAAAGTTATTTCATTGTATATACTAGATGATGGCAGATTTCTTCTGTATTTGAAGATGTTCAAATTATTTTAGCAGTCACAATTGAGTTTCCCTTATAGGTAGTAATGATCCTTTGGCAAAACAAGGTAGCTGTGATTTTTAATGATTAGTGTATGCTAGCTGGTGAAAACTTAAATCCTTTCTCTTTGTTCAGAGTTCAGGTCGCAACTCAATTTTCTGTCTCTGTGTAAGTGTGTCGTTTTCATTTAAGTTTGACCTTAAAGGTCTGATCGTGTAGGTTCTGGTGCATAATATTAATTTTGTTAAAGGTTCTTATCAAAGCTTGGAGCGAAAAGAAGAAATAAGTGGTATCAGTCAGTCAGGTAATTGTCTATCTTAGGTTCTCTTTGGCTTCCTTTCACCTGTTTTATGTGCAAGTTTGTGTTTGATGCCTTTCTTTGCCTAATTTATTTTCCGAACTATGGATGATGTCAATTTAATATGGAGAGAGTTGATGTAACATTCTGAAAGAAATGATACTGGATGAATGATAAAAAGAAAGTCCCCATCTCCTCTAGAAAATCGAGGAAAGTTGAAAGAAAGGTAGAGGTAAAACAACATCAGAAATTTGGTCGTTCTTTTCCGTCCAAATAAACTAATCAATTGCCAAGGGAATTAACTTCAAAGTTGAAGCGATCTTATAGCCAGGCATCCACCTCTCCAACGCAATAAAGATCTCCAAATAAACTAATCAATAGCCAAGGGAATTAACTTTAAAGTTGAAGCGATCTTATAGCCAGGCATCCACCTCTCCAACACGATAAAGGTCTCTGCATGTGCCTGTCATGCACCAAGAAAAAGGCCACAAGATAGAGGACCATGACCCACAAAATATTTAGCCACAGGAAATATTACCCTAAATGAACAACAGACTGTTTCTCGACGCACATGCCACACCGCTACAACACCAAAACCCCTTTTAGTGTAAATTGTCTAAAGTAAAACCCCCAAGCTGTAGTCTTCAAATCAATTAGAAATTGCTACTTCGGGATTGTCCTTCAAATTTCCTTTCGAGGGAATTCAATATCCTTGTCTCCAATCTGCTAGTTGTAGAAGCATTTCACTATGAACATCCTATGTTTTCTCCCATCCAATCTAATCTATTAAACCCTTCTTCTTTTAAGCTTTACCTTTGAAGGTGAAGGAATAATTTCCACCAGTTCTGGAATTTCTTGATCTGCTATGTTTATTCTAAATGAAGTTTACTCGACCAAAATGCTAATCAGTACCCAGTATCGAAAAATAAATACACACTGTAATTTGGTTGTTCTAGTGATTCTGTTATCATCTGATACTTAAGCTTGCTAGCTTTCCCCCCTTCCCCACCGAAAGATTGGTGACGGCCCAAACCTTCATTTTTTTGTGCATCTTGAACCTTCAATCTTGGTAGCTGTCACAAGGTTAATTTTTCACCACGAATTTTTAAACGAGTGATGGCCTAGTTGCGCACCAACTAAAGCCACTCGTATGGTTCCTAGACAACACAGTGTGCACACGCACCAGAAACAGTACACAACGCAACGCTTGCAGCCGAAGCCAACTCTGTTTTATTACTCGGTCAAAACAAGAAAACACACATACAATTTTTGGCCGAAGGGTGGCAGGAACATCAACTCACAATGCCATGCCACCCACATGGCACCGATCTTAGTATTTCGCCCAGGATCGCCACCACTGCCCAACACCCGCTGGTGTTGTGCCACAACGCCACTGTCTACCGACGTGCACTAAGTTGGTGCCTTTGTTGCCAAAGCCTTCACATGTGCTGCATGTACCATGTCCGGTAGCAAAGTGCACCAAATTCGTGCCAAGTGGTTCTCTAGCTTTGTTAGGGGCTAACAAACCACTCCCACCAAAAGAATCTGACGCCCACGTCGGATCGATCCCAACTCGAGCCATTGGTTTTGGCATACACTTATGCCCATGGTACTGCCACAATCTTCTCAATTTGTATGCAGCCTTTTGTCTCAAAACGTCGTAACTCATTGCAACGCATTCGTCACAAATCGTCTCTGTAACTTGATTGACCACCAGCCCGTTGCTCCTACAGCAACACTCGTTTGGAAACACCTTAGTAACCAGCCATCTCTGGTTATTTTTCAGCACAGAACATAGGATGGTTTCTGGTATCCTATGCCCTAAATCAGGCATCCTCACTTACCCGATTTCAGACCGCACCCGGTCTGTCCGTTGTCTTCCACCAACAACATTTTGTTGACGCTTGCCATCTCACGTTCAGAGCCTTCATCCTCTGATTCCTCCTGAACAAGCACCGTCTGTTTCTCCTTCCTTGGACAGTCTCTCATCCAATGAGGACCGTCGCATATAAAGCAACCCTGGCTCTTACCCACAGCCGTTATGGGTTGGGATTTTGAACAGAAACCCTCAGCAACATTGGTCTCCCCGCTTTTGTTCCTCTATTCTTTCGGTCCCTCGTTCATCACCTCTTTGTTGTTCCTCCTTGACTTCCGGCCTGAACCGCTACCGTCCCTCATCAAGTTGTAATTGGTAAGGCTGTCTACCGCTGCCATGGCAGTTTGTAGTTCACGTACACCCTGGCGCCTCAATTCAGCTTGCGCCCACTCTTGCAAGCCCGAGGTGAAGTTGAAGAGTTTGTCCTCTTCCGACATATTCTTCACATCCAACATGAAGGATGTGAATTCTTTCACATACTCACGTATCGAAACAGTGTGCTTGAGTCTCTGCAAATGATCCTAAGCCACCCAACTCGAGTTCGTCGGTAGGAACTACTCTCTCAGTTCCTTTTTCAAATTAGCCCACGTCGTGATCTCTGGACGTGCATTGTCCTCCACACGCGTTCGCCACCACAGTTAGCGTCACCGGTCATGTACATACTCGATGTGGACACTTGTTCTTCTTCAGGAACATGAGCGATTCAAAAATATTGTTCTATGTCCCATAGGAAATTCTCCAATTCCTTGGCATTCTGCATGCCAGAAAATGCCTTCGAGTCCAGCACTTTTATCCGCGTTGGTCCATCCTTCGACGTGCTCTGCCCAGCAACAGTTTTCTTCAAAACAACAATTTCTTCCTCAATATCCTTGAGGTTAGTTTTCCAGACATAGGTCAGCATGATCATGTCCTCTGCCATGGACTTGATTCTGGCTGTTGTGTCGCTGCAAAATTCTTTGAAAGAGTCTGGAATTGCAATGTTGACCATGATCTCAGCATTTTGGACCGACAGATTTGCCTCGTTGCCCGACGTTGGCACACCGACATAACCTTCCGACGCCTCACTTCTGCTATTTACGCTCGACGTAGGAGCCATCTCGTAGCCTTGCTCTCATACCCACTGTCATAAGGTTAATTTTTCGCCACAAATTTTTAACTAAGTGATGGCCTAGTTGCTCGTATGGTTCCTGGATAACCACTTTCACACCCACCCAGACGCACGCACACGCACCCGAAACAGTACACAACACAACGTTTACAGCCGAAGCCAATCCTGTTTTATTACTCGGTCAAAACAAGGAAACACACATACAATTTTTGGCCTAAGGGTGGCAGGAACATCAACTTACTGCTCTCATCGCCTTGGCCGCGTGACAAGTGGTCCTCTAGCTTTGTTAGGGGCTAATAGTAGCCTAGTAATCCCATCCATCATTTTTATTTTTGCTTGTGGCTGTGCTAATTACTAAATTATCTCTAGAATATAAAGATTTAGTCCTGTTTCAAAAACTAATTAAAATGTTCCGACTTCCGAAGCATTTGGATTTATAACTAATGGATAAACTAAGAGCAAGAGGCAAAAAACTGGATTAAAGGCGCAAGAGAGATTTCAATCTTAGAAAAGACTAGCAAATCAACGAGTAAAGGCTTTAGAGTTGATAACTGATATCCATAAGATGATTAATTTATAGTTGGAGAATGGGAAAGTGGTTCAATGAAGGCCCCACAGTTTCCTTGGTCTTCTATGTGCATGAAGTCAGACTTTTACTTCAATTACATGTGGCAAGTGTTTTTGTAGTCTTATACTCTACAGCATTAAGATGGTTAATATTGTTGGATCAGTGATAAAAATTTCCGCACAATAATTTTGAGGTTGTGGATTCGAACCTTGTGAGCAATCACATCGTGCAATGTCAAAATGTTAGGTCTGTTTTCAATCTATCCCCTCCCCTACCCTCAGTTGATGAAGTTAAAAGGGTAAGTAAAGAATAAGACGACTTAGCAAATGTGTTAACCTCTGCCTCTATTTATAATTGAAATTAGGAAACAATATAGAAACCTTAAACAATACAAGAATGACATAAATATCCTTTAACACTACAATACAGGAAACCCTAAATAATACAGGAATGACATAAATATCCTTTAATACTCTTCCTCTAGCTTGATTATATGTATTGTATGCTCCTAGGTTGTTACAAATATATTTTATCCTTGTGCCCGCTAACGATCTTATAAATAAATCAGTTAATTGATGAATTGAATTCACATGTCTAGTCTCAATCAGCTTCTGCAATAGTTGTTTCCGTATGAAGTGACAATCAACTTCTATGTGTTTCGTTCACTTATGGAAGACTAAATCAGATGTAATGTAAAGAGTTGTTTGATTATCGCAAACAAGGTCTATCAGTGAAGAGTGTTCACATCTATGTTCTTCCAACATATGTTTCAACCAAGTTAGCTTACAAGTGGTATGGGCCATCGTCCTGTATTTTGATGCTGCACTTGACCGGGCCACAACTGTATGCTTTTTACTCTTCCAATAGATGAGATTACCTCCAACAAACACACAATACCCGTTAGTTTACTTCCTATCCGAGGGAGATGTGACCCGGTCTGCATATCTTTTAATTTGAGTGTGATCAAAGTTTTGATACAACAAACCACAACCAGTAGCATCTTTCAGATATCGGAATACAAGTCAGTGCATCCCAATGACGAGTTGTGGGACAATTCATGAACTAGTGGATGACACTAGCAACAAATGAGATATTTGGTCTTGTAACTGTTAGGTGGTTTAACTTCCCAACTAATCGTTTGTATTGCACTAAATCTGTTAGTGGTACTTCTTGATCTGCCAACAGTTTTGTGTTTTGAATTTTGATCCATAGGCGAGTTAATCGCTAGCATCCCTGTTTCGCTCAATAGATCTAGGGCATATTTCATTTGAGAGAGGAAAATACCCTAACTCAATAAAACCACCTCAATATCCAGGAAGTACTTCAACTTATCCAAATCTTTGGTTTGAAACTTACTATGCGGAAACTATTTGAATTCTTGAATATCACCGTGGTCATCTTTGGTAATCACTATGTCATCCACATATACAATCAATAATATTGTCCTGTTTGCGCCATGCCTGTAAATCATTGAATGATCGACTCGAAAGCGTAGTGGACCAAACTCGGTAATCATGTCATTGAATCTGCGAAACCACTCTCAAGAAGACTGCTTGGGACCGTAAATTGATTTTTTCAAGCGAAAAACCAATTTGGACTCTCATGGAGCAACAAACCCAGGAGGTTGCTCCATGTAAACTTGGTTGCCATTCAAGAAGACATTCTTGATGTCGAGCTGATATAACTGCCAGCGAAAGGTGGTAGCAGGAGAGATGAACAACTGAACAGAGGTGAGCTTGGCAATGGGATAAAATGTCTTAGAGTAATCAAGACCATATGTCTGAGTATAACCTTTTGCAACTAAGTGATTCTTGAGTTGATACCATGTTATGAGGTTCCAACTTAAAATCATATAGTGTAAAGTGGAGTAACTCCTTTCATACATCGATTACTCTGGGAATACTCTAGGAAGCTTGACAGATTCGATGTGGAATTCTGACACCCACTCTCATGTGCGACCCTGCATTACATGTGATGCAATCAAACAAACAAACAAGAAAAGACAAACATTCAAATAATCGGAGGACAAACAACTGGTTCTTTCCAAACCTAGCTCTGATACCGTGTTGAAGTAAAAAGAGTAAGCAAAGAATAAGACGGCTTAACAACTGTCTTAGCCTCTTCCTCTATTTATAAAAGAAATTAGAAAACAATACAAAAATCCTAAACAAGACATGAAACTCTAAATAATACTGGAATTACATAAATACCCTTTAACAAAGACAAAATGGGTGACACTTTTTTAAAGAAAAAAGATGAGGACTTAAGATCAAGAGAAGAGGAGCTAATATGCCAATAGAGTCTGGATTATTTGCTGGAATATATATCTCGATTCCACTCTGCAAGAACAACTTCTCGAGTGACTCTTATTGTCAGCTAAATGTGCAATTGGGCTAGGAATCAAGCCAAACGTCTTATATTTTATTTGGATTTCTCGCGAACCGTCCATTTATAAAAATATGGTCCGTCTAGTCCATGTGTTACGATATCTTTACTAGAGCTTCATTTTTATTTTTTGCTAAAATACCCTTTGCAGTAACAATTTACCGCATTCCTCTTTTATACCACACTTAAAATTCACTGCACTCGGCAACATTTCACTTTTTCGTTTTATACTGCAATGAAATTTATTCCACATTTTTTTAATAATGCAATGAACATTAAGTGTTCCTTTTTATACCTCAATGAAAATTTATTATGGTAGGAAAAGGACGAGGAGAAAAAACACTGTGACCACCACCAAGAACTAGAGTATACAAAAGCAAATTCACTACCAACACCACCAAACATAGAAAATTCGCCGTGGTATAAAGTGGAGATTGAATACCTAGATAAGTATTGCTGTAGGCCTTAGAAATGAGGCAAGTATCCAATGTTTATATTGGTGTGATTAACAACACGTATGGAAGTATAGGCTATGTCTGGTTCACTTTTTTGGAATCTGTTTTTGGTTTTCAAAATCAGAAAATACAAATATTGCTCTTTTAACAACGCAACTCAAAAACACTTTTGCAAATCAATACTCAGTCTATCATATCACCTAATTTTAAAATCATACTTTTATTATTTATAAATTTATAATTTTTTATTTATATCTTTATTTTTTATTTCTAGACTAATTTTCTCTACCAGACATGACCATCATCATTATTATTTCCCTTTTTCATTATTATATTTCAATCAATCACATGACTTTTGCTTTTCAAATTTTTAAAACAATTAATAAATATTTTTTTTTCATATCATTTTCAAAACCAATCTAACTTACAATTTTTAAAAATTGTTTTCCAATTTTTTGAAAACAGTTTTAAAAACTGAACCAAATAGGGCCATAGTCACTAGTGTTTGAATAGTTTGGGGTGATACTTGTGTCTTTCTAATTAATATAGGGTTACATCAAGGATTATCTTTAAGTTTGTATCTCTTTGTTTTGCTGATGGATGTACTCATAGAACATATTCAAGATGGATTATCATGCACTATGTGGTTTCCAAATGACATAGTACTTGTTGATGAAACTGGAGATGGATTATCATGCAATAGCGTAAAACTTTGGATATGGATCTTAGTCTAAGGGTTTAAAGATTAGTTTAGCTAAGACGAAATACATGCATTCCGATTTGAGTAAAACTTGGAAAGATAATGATATGATAAAAATAGAGATCAGATGATCCCTAGAGTTGAACATTTTAGGGACTTAGATTCTACAATTCAGGGCAACCAAAAAATGGGGATAATAGAGTCAAGCTAGAATGGTTAAAATAGATAATTGCAGTTGGGGTGATATGTTATCAGTTTTGTAAAAGGCGGGGGTGTTGGGTAGGGTGTTTTAACTTGTTTGGGGAGAGGTATAAGCCTTGAGGTGTGGGGCTAAGCTCTACGATACATAATTTTTTAATATTTTAAAAATATTATATATAATTAAAAATATTAAAAATAAATAAAAAGAATATATATGAAAAATAAATGTGAATAAAATCATAAGATGACGAAAGATATGAATCATAATAACAATTTAATTGAAAACTTATTTTTCATATGAGGCCAACCTATTTAGGGATTTTATTAAATATTATTATTTATTTTGTCAACTATTCTCTAACAAGTAATAATATTTTTTGAATTCTAGTCAAAGATTGAAAAAATTTCCTTTATTAATTTTTTGAAAAAAAACATTGGAGGAGAGAATTGCTTTATTTCTAAATAAAATATAAAAACACTGCATGACTTAACCCAGGTTCTATTTCCACTGCCATCGACCTTTGCTTCCTCATTTGAATGATAACCTATGCAACCCAAACTTTAGTCGCACCTCCAACCTTCGAGGTCTGGCACTGGCGAAGTGAAAAAAACAAAGACAAACCCATCAAACAGGTGCAAAATCTTGGTTTGTTTGTACTGATTTTTTCAATGATGGAAACACAGGGCGTAAATCCTGTTGAACTTCGCCCAAGGCGAAGTTGGGCGTCGCCCATAGCATCTGGGCGAAAGTCCAACAGGAAAATTGCCCCCCATTGCCTTGGGGTAGTTTAGGATCCCTGCCTCTAGGCGAGCACTGGGGCGAGCCTCACGAATACCTTTTAAAACATTGTATGTGATCATAGGATAAATGGAAATTTTGTATAGTTGCAATAAGATCATTGGTTAGAAAATGTGACTTAATTTAAGTAGAGAATGCTACACGAGGGAGAGGTAGGCCTAAGAAAATTTGCGGAGAGACAATTAAGAATAATTTGATGGCTTGGAATGATTTTTGAACTTAATGGAGGGCATGGCCCTAGAATGATCTTTGTGGCGCAAGCAGATCCATGTAGCTGGCTTAGATGGGAAAAAGGCTTTGTTTTTGTATAAATAGAGCATCCATTATGACCATCACTCAAAAAATAGAGAAAACAATCATTGGATGGTATAGTGAACAATTCACTGCGACCACCATCAAGTCTTAAAAATTTACTACGGTATAAAAAACAGAAAGAGAAGACTGCAATAGTATACCACACAATGATCACCATCAAGCACTAGATATAAAGAGAAAAATCACTATTGACGCCATTGAGCATAGAAATTTGATGTAGAATTGTAAAAAATCTTCTATGACCACTACCATAGAGCAAAGAAAAATTCACTGTGGAATAAAGAAAAAATTCATTGCTATGTTTCTTGCTCTTGTTTCATATCATTCACTTTCTTCACTTTATCCCTTATCAAGTTTGCAAGAAAACATCCTATTTTCGGAACACTGCATCTATCAGACTACTCCAGAAAAACAAAAGATTAAGTTCAAAATAACCTTTTGAGTAATTTGAACTTCCATAAAGGTTATGGCCTGGATGAGATTGATTCTTTTATGCAATACAGTATTCAATAAAACTGGAAATTTCAAAAGAAAAGAAAGTCTCTTTCTCCCATGATGAAATAAAATTGGTGGGCCCTCCCAAATGGAAAAAGAAAAAGTAGGGATCCATTCAGTCTGGTCACATCCTTCAAAGATGAGATCGAGCTGCTCCAGTTAGTCCTCGTAATTGGTCAACACGGAGAGCAATGAGTTCATTAAAGGACACAATGAACAGAAATAGCTGCTGTTGTGTAACCATTCATCAACGAACGCTGTTTAGGTTCTTTTTCGAATCCTCATTACAAATGGAATTCATTTCTAATTCTAATCAAAAGAATCTTTCATTAAGAGATTACGCAATATCGTAAGCTCTACCCTTGCGACTGAAAAGGTGGAATGATGATGATTTGCAGGAGGAAGGGTTTAATGTTTGTTGAGGCATTTTATTGAACTTCCACACAAAAGTTTACAAAAAAATTCAAACATTGACTTAGAAAGTTGAAGTTATTTATATTCACAATAAATTCAACGTTTGCTGTCTCTTGGTTATTTATACCATCAAAAGTTGAAAAATCGCACACGCAACACTCACAGAGAGAGAAATGGAACTCCACAATCTTACTTTGTTGTTAAAGAGAGTTTTTTTTATCTTCTCTACAAGGCAATAGTTGATCTACAAGGCAATTGTTGAAATTTATAAGTTGAATTTAGTGGATCATAATCCATTTGCACTACTTGAGAGAGAATTTCGGAATCAGAGAGAGATGAGAGAGAAAAAAAATTCAAAATATCATAATAGGGTGTTTTCTCCACAAAAATATTGCAAATGGCCTTCAGGAAGTAAAATGGGGGAAGTTATTATATTATCTTTGAATAATTCACTTATGGTCTTTGTCCTGTGTTCTTTGGTCCTCCAAATAAGTTCTTAGTCATATTCCGTGACCCAGAAACTTCTTTATTATTATTTTTATGTTGGCTTATTTGGTCTTCTTTATAGGATATGTGAAAGAACCATTTCATCTAGAGAGGTTCTTTGGACTTTTTTCTAAATATTCATGTTCTTTTTATGCCATTGTCGGATGAGTAATGGCACTTGGCAGAACAACCAATTTCATTTCAGGATAGAAAACACATTTCCTACATGATGGTTGATGCTAGCCAAAAAAATCACCCTCACTCTCGAGTCAAAGTTGAAATTTATCGTGCCTCAAGTTAACACCAGAGGTAGGGGTTTCTAGAGCGGCCCTCATAGTAGGTTTAGTGTACTACTCTAGAGATCAATGCTGGGGGTTATACAATTTTATTATAGTAATATACTAATATGACTCATTAAAAGATTCATGATATGATACTTGATAATAGTAGTCATGTGAATGATGCCCAGTAGTACCAAAAGATCTACAATAACAAGATAGTCATACAAGTAATGGTGACAACTGGAGATGATTTATCATACGAGTTACAAATTGTAACACTAGCCAGAACGGGAAATTGTGATGATTCATGCAACAATGTAAGTGTGGTAATAATAAGAACGCATGCATTGTCATGAACGAAACGAAAATAGGAATTGCAAATCTTGGGCATATCCAAATTTAAGTTACTCTCTTTGGAACTGTAAATTCAATCAATTTTCAAAAGTATCTCATCTCACCAAACAAATAACTAGATGAGATATCGTATGGTTGTGTATATTTAACTATTGGCATTTATAGTGCTCATCACAAAGCTGAGTAAGTAAATCCTTTCTTGCTCTATCTAGCTAGTGGCCTCCGATTGAATCCATGGAAGGAGCTCATTGGAAATCCCAAACAATGGATGGACTTTCGGGAAAAGAAGCGCAATGGATTGGTAATCACCTATCTCCAGATATTTCAATTTCTTATTTCTTTTCTTTGAAATTTATACATCTCCTGTTCCATATGTAGGTTAAAGCAAGGCACCCGGATTTTAAACACAAGGATAGTGGTAGAGCACTGTGGCTCATTGATGCCCCAGAGTGGGTATTCCACGGACTTGGGAACTTAGAGTTTGATGTTCCAGTTAATGCAATGACAGGCTCTGAAAGTGAGTAATAACATAATCTGAGTCCTTTTCTAGCTTGATTTAATCTTAAACAGTTCTCTGGTCATTTAACTTCATAGTTAACATGCCGAATTCAACATCTTTTACATATCTGTGCAAGTTTCTTGTTGGAGTAACATCATTTGAATGCTCTTATTAGAACTAGAGTTTTTAACTTCATTGGAGGGCAAAAAGCGCCTCTTCTTTGAGATCTCCGTGAAGGGAAGCGTTCGCTGCTTCCTTTTTTCCCTTGCTACTGGTCGCCTTGTCTTCATCTTGTTCGACCTGCAAATCACTTCATTTAGCCCTCTGTAAACTTGAGAAGTGGAACTCAGTATAGTCTGCTCTCATCCAACAAGCTCTCACACACTAGCTAGCGCTAACCTCTCTTTAGCAAGAGAAGGAGTAAGGAGTAGAACTGGGGAGCAAGGGTACCCAAGTGGTGTTAGTTTGGTTGGCAAGGAGAGGTGTCCTATTATTTTATTGTTAATCATGATTCGACTTTTCTAGAGAGCATTTCAGGAATTAAATCTTGAATTTAATCCTGAATGCACCAGGCCGGTGTGGAGGAGTGTGCCTTTAAAATCGCCCGGAGAAGTGATTAGTCGAGGTGCGTGTCAGCCGACTCGGACACACATTATTGAAAAATCCAAAAAAACAAAACAAAACAAAAAAGAACAAGAGTTTTTCTTGGGCTCTTTCTGATGCAGGATGCAAACAATTACTTCCTTTATAGTCCTTCTAGGTGGTATTTCTCTTGCGCTTGTTAGAAATAGATTATTGGGTTTTGAAATTAGCTTCAAGAATATGAAAATATGTTGTCGTGTTTTATTTGATTTATTAGGTTAGATTTTTTAATTTTATATTTACCGTTGATTAGGATTTTATTCTTATCTAATTAGTTCGCTATTATTATTAGGCTTAATATGTACTTTCCTTGAAATAGGTCTTTTATGTTGTTTGATTATTCAAATTAGAATATTATGTTAGATTGAAGCTTCCTATTTTATGCATATGACCCCATGATTTGAATTTGTTTTTAAATTGGCCCAACATAAATGGTCTGTTTAGATTTTGGATGAAAATTGGGCATGCAAATACTTCACCTCTGATTCGGGGATAATTTCATAATTTAAGTTGAAATAAAAATAAAAATAATAAAACAAAAATTGTTGAGATAACTGATATCATTGTTTTACACAAAAAACCTTCACAATTATGTCTTTTTCCATTTTTTTTTCACTTGTTTATTTTTTCTTCCTCTTTTCTCGACCGCTGGTAGATCCACCAGTGCCATTTTTGCCGCCACTGGGAGCCTCCATTGCCACTCCCCGAACAACTTTCGTCTGCCACTAGATTAGGGTTTCCTGTATTGTTTCTTAAGTTCTATTACATAGTTGTCAAAGTCGTGCTGAGGTGTGCGCCCAGACGCAAGGCGACTCAAGTCGCAGGTCTTGTGCCTCGCTCAGGTCTAGGCGACGCATGTAAAGAAGGCGATCGCTTTTGCCGTCTGGGCGCGAGTCGCGACTGTCTCCTGTGTCGCGATTGTGTGTGGACCAGCCTTTTTTAACAATCGTGGCCCTTGACTGACTTTGACTCTCGATTATTAGCCCTGACTGACTTTGCCTCTCGATTATTAGCCCTAGCCCAAGCCTCACACAGAGCTGTTGCTGCGATTTCTCCTTCGTATCTCCTTCGCATCTCCTTCGATTTCATCTCCTCAGTTCGTCGACTGCTGCTTTGATTTCATCTCCTCAGTTCGTCGACGGCTGCTGCTCCTCAGTTCGTCGACTGCTGCTGCTGCTGTTCGTTGCTCGGTGCTGTTTGTCGACTGCTACTGCTGCTGCTGCTCCAGCAGCTCTACTTAACAGTAACATTTAGTTATTTACTTAATTATTTATGTTTTATTTATTTTATTTACATAATTATTTAGTTAGTTATTTTATTTATTTTTATTATTATTTGCCTATATGCTTGTGATATTGTTTACTTAGTGTATTTATTGTTTATTTGCTGTTCTGTTTCTGTTTGTTTGTTTATAAAATAATTGTTTAATTATTTATTTAGTTTATTTTTGTTATTATTTGTTCGTTTAATTGTTTGTTAGGAGTTAGGACAAATTAAATGGCTTCTGAGGGATCAAATTTAGTTATAGTTTTACTTCTTGATTTTAGATTTGTAATATATTAGTGTTATATATTATTTTTTACATTTTTTTTAAATGTCGTGCGCCTAGGGTCGCTCAGGTTAGCGCTTCGCCTTGCGCCTAGCGCCTAGGCTCCGGGACACCCTGTGCGCCTAGAGCCTTTGACAACTATGTTCTATTATAAATAGAGGGAGAGACTAACATATTTCTTAAGCTTTCATTTTTTTTTCTACTGTTCTTTTACTTTAACATGGTATCAAGAGCAGGTACGATAGAGATATGAGCAGTGAACAGTATCCTTGCCAAACCCTAACTAAGTTCTCAGTTAGTTGTGTTAAGCTAAGTTCTCCTCCTTTATTTTATTTCCAAAAAAAAAAAAAAAAAAAAAAAGAGAAAGAAAAGAGAAAAAAGAAAGAAAAAAAAAAGCAGAAAAAATATATTTTTAATGTAAATTGATCTTAGTCTTTATTTATCGTTTGTTTTATTAGTTTCTTGTATTGGGGTCCTTGTTTGTTCGTTTTCCATGACTGTAACTTCAGTTAGTTATTGTATTAGTATGCTATCTCAATTGTTTAGCAGGGTACTGATGTCGACTCTGTCACCATAATTGTTGACCACTCGTAAGTTGAAAGGGACCAATTATTTACAATGGTCAAAAGTTGTACAAGTTGCCATTACCGTCAAGGGAAACAAGGTGGCTGAGGTAGTTGTAGTATTGGCTTGCAGGGTAGCCTAGGTGTCTAATCAAGTCGCTCCAGTTTCATCATCCGACTCTTTAACTCCCATGACAATTTCTGATGATGACTATGCTCAGTCCTCCAGTTTAAGATACCCCAGCAAACATCTACCCCATTACTTCTCTAGCTCAATCGGGTAATTGTACTGCATGTTTTTCTTTTCATTCTTCCCCTTCTACACTTGAGGTCATAGACTCTATTGCCACTGATCACAATTCACATGTTAGGTACGTCTTTATTTATGCATATTCAGACATCTCTCTCATTGTCTCTTGTTACTGTTGTTGATGGTTCTACCGTCTGTGTTCGTGGTATTGGTACCGTGGAACTTTGATCGTCTTTCTTTTATCTTTTGTCTTGTATATTTCCTATTTTTCTTTTAATTTGATATCAATCAGTAAGCTTACTCAACAACTTAGTTGTTCTGTTTGCTTTTTTCTTGATTCAGACATTATCCATTATTTGAAAACACAGAAGACGATTAACGTGGGGCGTGAGAAAAATGGTCATTATTACTTTGATGATCACGACAAGACACCTGTTATCCTGCCCACTTCCTATCATGCTGTTGCATTTACCCACCAAATTCATTGTCACTTAGGTTATCCCTGTCTTATAATCTCAAGGTACTTGTTTCTAGTTTACGTCATTTGTTCTCCTTATATTGTGAGTCTTATCAGTTGGGAAAGTATCATCGTACTTCATTTGTTTCCCCAGCTTTGTTTTGAGCATCGAGTTTTTTTAGTTTAGTTCATTCAGACGTTTGGGGTCCTTCTCGTATTGCCTCTACATTAGGTTTTCGTTATTTTGTCACATTTGTTGATAGCTTCTCCAGAGTTACATGGCTCTATTTAATGAAAGATTGTTCTGAATTGTTCTCCATTTTCTGTGCCTTCTGCGCTGAAATTAAAATACAATTTAATGTGTCTCGAGAGTATTTTTCTCAACCCTTTACTTCCTTCATGTTATAGTCTGGTATATTGCATCAGTGTTCTTACCCTCACACTCTACAACAAAATTTAGTCATTGAGCGTAAGAATTGGCATATCTTTGAAGTGGCTCGAACTCTGATGTTTGAGATGCATGTTCCTAAACACTTCTGGGCAAATGTAATTCTGACAACTTGTTTCTTGATAATAGAATGCCATCATCCGCTCTGAAGGGCAAAGTTCCTCATTCTATTCTTTTTCCTCGATCAACCTGGTTTGTTTTACATCCCTGTATTTTTAGATGTGTATGTTTTGTCCATCAGTTGACTCTCGATAAGGATAAGCTCGATCTGCGTGCCACAAAATGTATTTTCCTTGGTGATTCTTGCATACAAAAGGGCTATCGATGTTGCAGTCCTTTACGTCACTCTTTTATTTGTGCAAATGTCACCTTCTTTGAGTCTATCCCTTACTTCTCTGCCCTATCCTCTAAGGATGATTTGGATGTTACCCTTGGTTTACTAAGCCTCCCAGACCCGACATCATCTCTTTCTGCTACAAAAGATGTCCTGCCTGGACGTTCTTCACCTCCTTTGTAGGTATACTCTCGTCGCCAGAAGGTAGCTTCAGCCATCGAGCCCATCATCTCGTTGTCTTCAGATTCTTCTCCAATTCATTTGTGCAGATGTCACCTTCTTTGAGTCTACCCCTTAATTCTTTGCCCTATCCTCTAAGGATGATCTGGATGTTACCCTTTGTTTACTAAGCCTCTCAGACCCGACATCATCTCTTTCCGCTACAGAAGATGTCCCGCCTGGTCGTTCTTCTCCTCCTTTGTAGGTATACTCTCGTTGCCAAAAGGTAGCTTCAGCCATCGAGCCCATCATCTCGGTGTCTTCAGATTCTTCTCCAGTTCATCCATCCACGTCTGACTTGGACATGCCCATTGCTGTCCGGAAGGGTAAGCGCACATGTACTGAACATTCGTTTTCTAACTGTCTCATATGCACATTTATCTCTTTTATATTCCTCTTTTGTTGCTTCTCGATCTTCTGTTTCTATTCCCAAGTTTGTCTCAGAGGCTCTCACTTACCCTGGTTGGACGACCGTAATGGAAGAAGAAATGTTAGCCTTACATCAGAATAGTGCTTGAGATCTTGTCTCGCTTCCGCCTTGCAAAACAGTAGATGGATATAAATGGGTGTACACAGTTAAAGTTCATATGGATGACACCATTGATTGACTCAAGGCTCGTTTAGTCACCAAAGGTTACACTTAGGTGTACGCTCTTGATTACTTTGAGACTTTTTCTCCTGTAGCGAAGCTCGCTTCTATTCCCTTGTTTATCTCTTTGGCTACCACATTTTGTTGGCCGTTACATCAACTTGATATCAAGAATGCTTTCTTAAATGGTGATTTGACTGAGGAAGTATGCATGGAGCAATCTCCTGGATTTGTTGCTTAGGAAGAGTTTGGTTTGGTATATGTCGCTTGAAGAAATTCATTTATGGCCTCAAGTAGTCTTCTCGAGCATGGTTTGAGAGATTCAGTGAAGTGGTCACTGAATTTGGTCTTCGTTGTTGTGGAATCAATAATTCTATAACCAGATTGATTCGCCTATGGATCTAAACACCAAACTATTAGCAGATCAAGGTGTACTACTGACAGATTCAGCGCAATACATACGGTCAATTGGGAAGTTGAACTACTTGACGGTTACTAGACCAGATATTTCATTTGCTATTAGTGTTATCAGTTAGCTCTCGGATCGTCCTACGAATTGTCATTGGGATGCAGTGATTCGTATTCTTCGATACCTAAAAGGTGCTCCCGGCATAGTTCTAAGTATTGACAGTTACGGTACATAACGGCCGATACATACCGGAAATTTACCTCTCCGATTCGGTTACAGGGCCAATACTAGAGTCTTGGGACGATTCACACCGTATTGGGCCGACACGTGCTTGTAACGGCCGTTACTGCCGTTACAGAGAGGCGTAACGGTCATTACGGCCTTTACAGAGATGCTTTCTTTGTTCAGAAAAGTATTTGAAAGTTGAGAAATCCATCGCTGTCGCCAAAGTTGAGAAATCTGTCGCCAGACCCTAACAGCTCCTTCGCCATGCTTCGAATCTGTTTTGTGACTCGAGTGTTCTCCTTCAAATAAAAAACCCTAACAGCTCCTTCGCCGATCTTTCATCTGTCGCTTCGAATCGAGTCTTCTCCTTTGAGTTTTGCTGGGCATTTTACTCTTCGTTGCTGTATCATAGAGGAGAGAGAGAGAGCACCTTTGACAAAAATAAAATCGATGGTGGTGGTGGCCCCACACACATAAGAGAAAAATATCTTGGGCATTGCTTCTTATGTTAAAAATACATAAGCCACCCTTAAGAATTCTAAAATGTGATTTAAGCCCAAATGTACAAAATTAGCATTTTAAAATAATGGACTCAAATTTTTTAAAGTCAAATTAAAATTAACATATTAATCTTCAATTTTTTTAATAAAAATTTAAATTTACACATTTGTGTATATTGTGTGTATATATATATGTGTGTGTGTATATATTTTGCAATTTTTAAAAAATTTCACAAATTTTAGGCTTTACCGTAGAAAAACAATTTGTTTTAGTAGTGCGATTGTTTTTCGTCTTTTTTTCATATCGTTGTTGTATTGTATATGTAGTTAAATATCATAATATATATTAAAATGTGTTTATTAAGGATTACATGAGTAAAACAATTACTATTATTGAGTTTTTGAAGATGTTCTGGTGATTTTAAAAAATTCACGACCGTTATGGCTGATTCCCGTTACGGGCAGGCCGATACTCCCAACACTGTTATACCGCGACCGTTAACGTCACATAACTCGATATTGTGTTTCAAGACCTTGGCTCTTGGTTGTGGTTTGTTATATCAGAATTTCGGTCACACTTAAATAAAGGGCTATATAGATGCAGATTGGGCCAGATCACCCTTGGATAGGAAGTCTACAATACATGGTGTTTTTTGTTTGTTGGAGGTATTCTTGTCTCTTGGCAGAGTAAAAAGCAAACGGTAGTGGCCCAGTTAAGTGCAGAATCGGGATACTGGGCGATGGCTCATACCACTTGTGAGTTAACTTGGTTGAAACATTTGCTGGAAGAACTTGAATTTGAATATACTTGATCGATGGACCTGATATGTGATAATCAAACAACATTTCACATTGCATCCAACCTAGTTTTCCATGAGAGAACAAAACATATTGAAGTTGATTGTTAATTTATTCGAAAAATTGTTGCAGAAGATGATTGAAACTAAACATGTAAAGTCAGTTGATCAATTTAACTAATTTATTTACTAAGTCGTTAGGGGACTCAAGGATAAAATACATTAGTAACAAGTTAGGAGTATACAATATATATACTCCAGCTTGAGAGGGAGTGTTAAAAGATATTTATGTTTTTCCTGTATTATTTAGGATTTTCTCTGTTGCTTCCCCATGTTCTATTATAAATAGAGAGAATTTGTTAAGTTTTCTCTTTCTTTTTCTACTGTTCTTTTACTTTCATGAGAGAGATCGGGAAAGAGATCTTAAAGTTGGTAATGGGTCAATCGAGAAACAATGAGAAAAAATATTTTTCATAATGTTTGCATTTTGGGTTTTGTAGAGATTGAACTTTGGAAGAATCTGCTGGAAGACCCTGAAAAATGGTGGGATAGAAGACTTAATAAGGTTAACACTGAATCCTTACTCAGCTGCTCTCTCCCCTCCCCCCCAAAACCCATTTTTCTTTGTATTTTAAGGATTGAGTAGAAAGTGGTAGTATGAACCATGATCTTATTATGCAGCAGTTTCTATTCTTGAAAGGGATTGATTGTTTAGTTTGGGAACTGAAACAGAAATATGGAATGGAAAAATCTGTTTCTGCTATGCACCCAAATTTTTAAAACAAAATTATGTGATAAGAATGAAATTGTTCCCACATTATCATTTTGTTCCAAGATGTTTGTGAACAGAAACAATAATCGGGAACAAAACACTAGTTTTATCTTATATTTGTTTCTGTTCCAAATTTTTCTGGTAATGGGAACCAAAAAACAGACAATAAGTGCCACCTAATTTCTTCCTTTATTTTTTTTAGGTCAATGACAAATATCCAGACTTCAAGCATAAAGAGACCGGCAAAGGACTATGGCTGAACGAGTGCCCCCCATGGGCATTTCCCGGTTTGCCACCTCTGGAAACTGGCGGGGATATTTATACCTGCTAGAATCAATAAGCCGCTAGAATCAATAAGCCACGGTTTGAAGCCAAGATATGTATATTATGTGGAGAATTTTGATGTAGCGGTAATTTTATGTGTAGTCTACCGCTCATCATTTTGTATGGGTCAAATGAAGATGTACAGAAAACTCTCTTAGTGTACTCTCTTCGGAGACGACCAAGTTTACTTCCCACATTTGTGATCAGCTTAACCTTTTTGTCCAATGTATTGACTGATATCAAGTTTAGCGATGGTGATGCTTGATCATGGGCTAAAGCGAATTATATTTATAACTAGTTTACACCTGGACTCGTTAAAATAACATTTGGACAAATTGCCGTTTACCTTCTTGTATATAAATCCATTTTCACCACTTCTTTATATTTCTGGAACGCGGGTATTTACCTTGTTGGACTTTGAATTGGAATGCTTTTTTTTTTTTTTTGTTAAATCTAATAGAATTAACAAAAAGAATTGAAATGTATGAACTTAATTTCGCTTTAAATGATTTATATGTGCATTTATTCCTCTTAGAAACTAGTAGAACGTAATTATGAATTTGAAAAAAAAGATTTGACACTCAAATTTTTTACCCCTTTTCATAGAGAATGCCTATTTGCATGAAAAAAAATAAAATTTTCAAATACGAATTTTTTTACGCATTTAGCAATTTATTTATGCTTTTGTATGTTTCACTGGGTGAAGGATCCAAATCAATTTTGACAAGAAAAGGTTTGTATCAAAATCAAATTTCTCCTAGAGACTAAAATATTATTTTTTAATACATACTTCAAATGTCAAATTGATTAAAATTTATGATTCTATATTACTTACAATATTGAGAAACGTATATAGATGATTAAAATTAGAATAATTTTAATTTTTTAAAATTTAAAATTTCATATAAAATAATTTTTTTAAGGGGACGACAAATTTGGGGGGTGAAATATTAATATTTTTGTCAAATTATTGATTACAAGTTGTAGTATTATTTAAGATGAATCTATTCATATATAAACAATCCAAAATATAATTTTGTTTAAGTAGTCAATTTGTGTTCAAAGTTAAGGATATGATATCCATAAAAGGCATTTAAGTTTTCGGTTAATTCCTTGAAATCTAATAGAAAAATTAGCTTTTAAAATTCCATCCAAAGTCTGGGGAGTGAAAATGTCTATTTTAAAATACAAGGGTAAAGTGAAAATAAGTCTCAACTAAAAGGGTTTAAACTGAAATTATCCAAAAATAAAAATTTATTTGACTATTCTAAAATAAACTTAAAAATTCTTAGTTGGTTTATTACCCTAATTTCAATTAATTAACATTTATAAACTCATTTTTCTAGATATATTGGTCTTAATTTTAAAAAACTAATTGATGGGGAGAAAATCAGACGTAGCTCGATTTTCGGCCATGTGTCCCTAACACGTTTCGGTTATGAGAAACTCCACATTCTTGTCGGGCTGGCTACAACATCAACTCGACTGTGAGGGGTCTGACTCGATCTATTTGGGCTTCCAATCAGGCGTGGTCGGGACGCCCCTCAAAGGAAAGCGTCGGGCGACCGTGCTTCATCCTTCAACTCTGTGATCATCACCACATTTAATAGGGATTGACCCTACGACCCCGAAACACGACACCATGACTGAGGCGGTTACAATAAAAGCCGCTTATTTAGGAAAGAGCCAATATTGCTCAATAATGACTCTTTCCTCCCATATCCCGATGTCTACGGCATGACACCGGCGACTGAGCAAAATCGTAGCTACCTTGATAATAATGGACCGAGAATTAGGGGGTACTTGCCAAACCAGGTACGTACACCTTTTCCTTGCTACCACTTTGCCAAATTATATTGAGAAAGTCTCGATTGATTCTCACACCGGAGGTGCAACGTCGGCAAGCCCATATCTAGCGCATTATTTTGCAGGAACCCAACCTGAGAGAAAGTGAGTTAAGCTAGAGGATATTCCAATCTTTCGAATCTCAAAGTGACGTGTGACGCACCCCAGATTTCGATAGCGGAAGAAGTAAAGAAACGGGAAGAGGATGAAAACAAGTTTCATTATTTCCTCCCTAAGTCGTCCAAATCCGTTTATTTTTAAAATGGTTTTTCAAAGGCTTTTCCAGGTGTCGGTTTTGAAAAACTTCTTGGGCCGAGATTTTTGTTAAAAAATAGAGTCGTCACCTAGCATGTGATAAAATGGTGTGCTAGGTCACTGGATTTTGGAAATTCATTTTTCCTTTTAAAATTAGATGTGTTTTGACTTCCATTGGTCTATGTACCAGAGATATTTTTCATGTTCGGGAGTTAGTTATGCTCGACGAAGGTGTTAGACACCCCAAGACACTCGTTTGAAGACAATATCCTAGTCTAAATAGATATTCATAGTTAAACACCATCCAAGCAGTTTTCTTTGATTAATAATTTCATTTTTTAAAGTTTTTGTTCTTTTTATGTATTTTTGACATGACTTAATGGAAAGCAGGTAAATACTACAATTACTACTAGTCAACGACACCTAATAACAATTTATATACAGACAAATATGTAAATATGCAAGTTATACTAAATGAAATGAAAATTAAGGTTAAGTTGTTTGGATATGCAACCAAACCTGTATGTGGGTTGCCTACGTATCTCGAATGAGAATTAGGTCATGACGTAGTTCGTTCTGGTTAGGGTAAAGGATATGGTTTATTATTAGAGGTATGACCAAACCTTTATGGGTTGACTACGAACTTTGGGTGGTTACCAAAGATTAGGTTAGACGTAGTTCATTCTTGGTCTCGTTGAAGACTGGATTCACTATTAGAGGTGTGACCGAACCCTTATAGGCTGCCTACATACTTTGGGTGGTTAGCAAAGATCAGGTCGAACATAGTTCAGTCTTGTTATGTTTGAAAAAATATGGGTTGGTTTAGTTTAAGGCTGAGTTAGTTTTAGTTAAAGAATTGGGTTGTTTAGTTTTTTTGGTTGATTATTAGTTAGTTTTGGTTGTGAACAACCTGACTCATAATCTTAATTAACTATTTTTAACAGTTCTTAGAGTTTGTAAACAACCTAAAACACAACCCTAATTAGTTTTATTAACAGTTTTCAGAGTTGTGAACAACCTGAATCACAACCCTATTATACACATAACAACTCTTTAATTTTGTCAAGAATCTTAAACAAACTCCTTTGTTTTGGTTAATTTAGTGTTAGTGTGTGAGTTGTTAGTTAAAAGTGAAAAGAAATACCATACATATCCCCGAAGGAGTAGAGGCCCTCCCTTTATCCCGAGTTCTTAGCCACAAGGGTTTGTTGGTGTAGTATATAAGTGTATATATATAGTGTGTGCGTGTGCGTGTGTGTGTGTTTTGTTTATCTAAAAAAGAAAAGAAATACGATGTTTTTGGGGGAATCGTATAGACTATGCACAACTCAAGGTGTGATAGAAGTTTTGTTTGAATACTAAAATATTCTTAACATATTGTCGGATGATTTGATGTTTTTGAATGTTCTTGAGATGCTTGAAGTGGTTTTGTATAATTTGACCGTAGTTTGGTTGTTATAGTTAAGATTAGGTGTTTCTTTGATGTTCTTGACAAAATCAAAAGCTTGTTTCATTGTTTTTTGGGTTTATGTGTTATGTACATGAAAGTAACGTATGTTATCTACATGATCCTACTATATATAAGCAATATGCAAAAGATTAACCAAGAATCATAGGTTTTTTTTTTTTTTTTTTTTAAAGAAATATACCTACTTAGGAGATGTGGTCTTCCCTAAGTGTTTACCTCTTTTTTCTCCTTGATCATCTTAGTCGGTGGTTGATCGGCGGTTGTCTATTCCTCGAGTTCTTACCCAAGAACCCAAGACACCCTACTTAGGGGATGTGGTCGTCCCTAAGTAGCTAGTCTCCCTTCCTCCTTGCTCTTCTTGGCTCGGTACTGATCGGTGATCGTCGATCCTTAGAGTTCTTGTTCTAAGAACTTCAAGAACACCTTCCATGATCATATTTCAGCATAATAATGACGCGTTATTTGAGAAATATGCTTGAGAGGCCTAGGACCCAAGATGGTTGCTCTAGTTTAGAGAGAGAAGCTATGCTTTCAATACTTGCAAAAATGAGAGGGGAGGCCCTGTATTTATAGGCCTGGGGCGCATTGGCCAATGCGCATGCCAATTCAAGTTGTTCCCTGGGGGGTGTTGGCCTAAGGGGATAGTTGTCTTTCTTTGATCTTGTTTGGCTTGGAATGAATTTAAGAGGGAAAGTTGGATTCTCAAAGATTTGGTTATCATTGGCAATCATTACTAATCATTTTCTATTCTCCAATCAAATTGCTTGCACATGGGTGCATTTATGACTTGATGTGATGGATCTGGTTCGGTTTAGGAGCTAAGTACTAGTTAGATGCACTATTTTGGTTTGCTCGTCATAAATGAATCCAAGGTGCTTTGAACCTAGTCTTGAGGTGTCACTTTGCATTTAATGTTAGGTGACGAGTCATTGCTTGGTAAGCACTCCTACGGTTGGGTTTGGATGGAATCGGGTTAACTTGGCTTGTAATTGTTGGTTAATTTCCAAGTCTCCTAGTTACCCTTAGATATTTTGGTGAAAATATATAAGTTCAATGTATCCACCCCTTCCATGTCATCCCTAAGAATTTAATGCTTGATGGGATGTGCATTTAATGCATTTCTTGGAGGCCACATATCCAATTTGATTTCGGTAACGGGTCATCACGATTCAAGGCTTTCGATTGATTCTAGTATATTTTGCTTAAAATATCAAGATACATTGAGTGTGGTATTGACATGGCATCCCAAGAATTTAATGCTTTATGTGATGGGAATTCAATGCTTATTGAATGCTTTACTTAGGTGGCGAACCAAATTGATGTAGTTTCGATAACGATTGGTTGTACCCTATGTGTCTTGGTTCCCTTCCTTAGCCATTTGGTAGGAAAATTCTAGGAAAGTTCCTTGGTAATTATAAGGCTTCATTTTTGGGCCTTAAATGATGGCTAGACCCTTGATGCATTAGGCCTAGGGTGGTTTCTCAAGACTACTTGGATTTGGTGTAAATCGAAGTTAAACCCAATCCTTAAATCACCTTGTGATTTAGGGCTTTGTCATGACCTTTTTCCAGTATTTAGTAAGGTTTATGACATTGTTTCTTGGTAGTATGTGATGTAATATGAATAAATGAAATGAATGTTTTTGGTGTTACATTGACAAGATTCATTGAAAAGTAAATGTTTCAAAGTCGGGGTGGGTAACTGAGTTAATTGTTTGAAATGTCCTATAATTTAAGGGTTGTGACTAATACTTATCTATAATAAATATGATTTGATGAAAATTAAACTTTAGTAAAGTCATGTTAGGCCTCCTTAAATCATGGAAATTTTGATGCTGACCCAAAACTTTTACTTAATTGTATTTTGTCAAATTCAACAGTTTTTGTGTTTTTGTTATTTTTTTAATGTTTTTGTTTATTGTATACTGTGATCTCAGGTAGAAACTCATTCCCTTTAAAATTCGACACAGACTGGGCGGGATAAAATGCGGCATCTACAACGTGTCCGGTGAGCTATTTTTGGACATCATCAGATTGACACCGTCTGTGGGAACGACAATCAACTATTCTCGTAAATTTCATCAACTACGTAGATGGTGACCCCGAGATATAGAATTATGACCAACGAAAACGAGAGCGAGAGACAACCAATTCACACTGCTGCTTATAATGTTGGTTCATCGGGAGAGTCACTTATTCTCCTGATAGAACTAATGAGGAAAATTTGAGATCTCTTGCAAACTGTCTTGTATCTGATTAGACAGGCTAATCAAAGTCAACTGCCTCTGCCACCATCCGTCCCCCAAGGGTATGTGTCGCCTGTCAGCGAAGTGCAACTTATTGTGGATGGGGGATGGAGAATTCGACACGAATGGCTCCAAGAGGGTGAGCATTGTCATGCACAACGCGACCTCCGCAAGGAGCTAGAGAGAAAACATACAGAAATAGGTGAGTTGAGTTAGGGAAGCCAAACCAACTGGTGAGGTCTTGAAGCCTTACGATCTGAGAAGACCCCCAGCATGTACTCGCGACAGGGACCTAGGTTGTCCCCAACCTCGACAGGGGATAGGCTGAATGAAAACATTGACACAAAAAAATAAGACGACCTACCCGAGCTACGGGAAAGACCCATGATGTGTCTTGTAACGGTTCGCCACTTTTAGTAAAGGCTTCCGCAACATCTCGACCATGGGAATAGTGAAGCTATTTCGATTAACAAGCTAACAAAGACCTACATGAGTTGGTCAGGGTCATCAATGAAAAACTTAGGCAAATCAAGAAGAAGGAGCCCAACGTTTATAAGATAGTAAAGAGGAATGCCTCTCCCTTCACAACCCGGGTGTTGCGAGAGAAAGTTCCTACCAACTTCAAGATGCCATTATAGATTGGGATATATGTAGAGCACCTCGATACCTACCACGGGCATATGGACCTGTGAGGAGTGTCAGACTTGATGAAGTGCCAAGCCTTTCAGGTCACCCTCACCAGAGCGACGCACAAATGATATATAGTACTGAAACCAAGTAGCTTCAATTCTTTTGAATCTTTAGTCTTACTTTCGCACACAAGTGTAGACACCGCATTTTGTTTCACCCAATCAGTGTTGGATCAAGTATAAGTTTATATAAATTTTAAACCTAGGTTTGAAAGAAATGAATTTTTACCTAAGATCACACTACATACTATAAAAAAATAATAAAAAATGTGACAAAAATGTAAAAAATGTTGGATTTGACAAAATACAACTATGTAAAAGTTTTGGTTCAATCTCGAAATGCCCATGATTTAAGGAGGTCTAAAATGACTTTACTATAGTTTTATATTTATTAAATCATCTTTAATATAGATAAAATTTAGTCACTACCCTTAAATTATTGGAAATTTGAAACAATTAACTCAATTACCCACTTCTACCTTGAAACATTTACAACCCCTGAATCTTGTTAAATTTAACACCAAACACATCCATTTCATTTATGCATATTACATCAAAAACTACCAAGAAATATTCCAAGACACCTTAATCAAGGCTTGGAAGGGTCATGACAAAGTCCTAAAACACTAGATGATTAAGGATTGGGCTTGACTTGGATTTTCACCAAATCCAAGTAATCTTAACAAACCACCCTAGGCCCAAGCAATCAATGGGCCTAGCCATCATTTAAGACCCACAAATCAAGCCTTATAATGACCAAGGAGCCTTCCTAGAAATTTCCAACCATGTGGCTAAGGAAGGGAAACAAAGATACTTAGGGTACAACCAACCGTTATCGAAACTAAACTGATTTGGTTTGCCACCAAAGTAAGGCATTCAATGAGAATTGGATACCCATCCCATTAAGAATTAAATGCTTAGGATGACATGTCAATACCAAATTCAAGATATCTAGATATTTTAAGCAAAATATCTTAGAAACCAACTAAAAGTTTTGAATTGTGATGACTCGTTACCGAAACCAAACCGGTTAAGTAGCCTCCAAGGCAATGCATTAAATGCACATCCCATCAAGAATTAAATGCTTGGAATGACATGGAATTTCTAGGTTCAAAGGATGTATATATTTTCACAAAAAAATCTAAGGGTAACTAGGAGACTTGGAAATCAACCGACGGTTACAAGGAAAGTTAACTCGATTCCAACCGAATCCAATCGTAGGAGTGCCCTCCTAGTCATGACTCATCACTTTAAATTAAATGCAAAGTGACACCGAAGGACTAGGTTCAATGCACTTTGGATGCATTTGTGACGACCAAGCCAAAATAGTGGATCTAAATGATACGTAGCCCCTAAACCGAATCGGATCCATCACATCAAGTCATAAATGCACCCATGTGCAAGTATTTTTATTGGAGGAGAGAAAATCATTACTAATGATTACCAATCATTAGTAATGATTTTCAATCATTACCAAATCTCTGAAAAGATTTGGTAATAATTACCAAATCTTTGAGAATCTCACATTCCACCCTAAATTTGTTCCAAGCCAAACAAAACCAAGACAAGGCAACAAGCCTCCTCGGCCAAACACTATCCAGGAAAGACCCTGGATTGGCCCGCACATTGGCCAATGCGTAGGCCCCCAGGCCTATAAATACAGGGCCACCCCTCTTATTTTTGCAAGTCTTGAGGGCCTAGTTTCTTTCTCTAAATGCGAGCAACTCTCTCTAGTCCTAGGACTCTCAAGCGGATTTCTCAAATAACACGTCAGTATTCTACCAAAATTAGGTCATGGAAGGTGTTCATGAAGTTCTTAGAACAAGAACTCTAAGGATTGATGAGCACCGATCAACACCGAGCCAAGAGAAGCAATGAGGAAAATGAGACTAGCTACTTAGGGACGACCATATCCCCTAGTAAGGTGTTCTTGGGTTCTTGGCTAAGAGCTCGAGAAATCGACAACCACCGATCAACTGTCAAAGTAGGTATGTTCCTATAAAATCCTATATGATTCTTGGTTAGTCTTGCGTTTATTGCTTTCTATATAGTAGGATCATGTAGATAGTACATTTACTTTAATGTACATAATACATAAAACCTATAAGACAACGAAACAAACTTTTAATTTTGTCAAGAACATCAATCAAAGCCCTAATTTTAACTATAACAACCAAACTAGGGCTAAATCATACAAAATCATTTAAAGCATCTCAAGAACATTCAAAAAACATTCAAGAACATTCAAAGACATTAAAAACATCAAATCATTCAACAACATATTAAGAACATGTGAGGATTCAAATAAAACTTCTATCACACCATGAGTTGTGCATAGTCTATACGATTCCCCTGAGAATATCGTATTTCTTTTCGTTTTAGTTAAATAACACACACACACACACACACACACACACAACAACAACAACAACAACACCAACAACAACTAAGCGTTTGTCCCACTTATGTAGGGTTGACCACATGAATCCATTTACGCTATAGTGATTGATCAAGGGCTATTCCCTCCGTCAGGTTTGATGTCATCAAATCATTTCTAATAGTCTCGTCTAACATCTTCTTAGGTCTACCTCTCCTAGTAACCCTTTGCACTTGAATTAAATCATATTTTCTCACTGGTACTTCTATGGGTATTCTATGAATATGCCCAAACCATCGTAAACGATTTTCTCTAACTTTCACTTCGATAGGTGCCATTCCTAAATTTTCTCTAATAGTTTTGTTCTTAATTTTATCCATTCTCATATTCCCACTCATTCACCGCAACATCCTCATTTTGGTTACCCCAATTTCTTAGACATGATTCATTTTTACCGCCCAACATTCTGAACCATACAAAAGCGTTGGTCTTATAACAATTTTATAGAATTTTTCTTTAAGTTTCACTTGGATCATGAGATCACAAATCACCCCAACTGCACTTCTCCACTTTAACCAATCTGACTTGACTTTATGCGTAATATCCTCCTCGATTTTGCCATTGCTCTGAATCATTGAACCTAAATATCTAAAATGATTAACGTTTGACACCACCTCATCTTCAATCTTGATCGCACCACCATCTCTCCGGGCATTACTAAAATTGCAATGCATGTATTCTTTTTTGCTTTTACTAACCTTCAAACCTTTAAACTCTAAAACTTTTCTCCACCTTTCTAACTTAGTATTAAGATCAATTCTACTTTCGTCAACTAATACTATGTCATCTGCAAATAACATACTCTAAGGTACTCCATCTTGAATATTTTGTGAGGTCATCCATCACTAGAACGAAGAGGTAAAAACTTAAAGATGATCTTTGATGTAAGCTTATATTAATAGGAAATGCACAAGTATCGTCTCCTCCTGTTCGAACACTAGTGACTATACCTTCAAACATATCCTTAATTACCTCAATGTATACATTGAATAACTATTTTTTTAGCACCCACCACAAAACGTCTCTGGGTACCCGATCACAAGTCTTTTCTAGGTCCACAAATACCATATGTAAATCTTTCTTCTTTTCTCTATATTTTTTCATTAATCTCCTGAGTAAATAGATAGCATCAGTGGTTGATCAGTTGGGCATAAATCCAAATTGGTTATCTTCTATGCTCGTTTCATGTCTTATTCTGTATTTTATTACTCTCTCCCAAAGTTTCATAGTATGGCTCATAAGTTTTATGCCTTGATAAAAGTTCGTACAACTTTGAACATCCTCTTTAATTTTATAAATGGGCACTAAGATACTCCTCTTCCAGTCGTCAGACATTCTTTTAGTCCTCAAAATGTCATTGAAAAGTCTAATCAACCACTCTATCCCAATATCTCCCAAACTTTTTCACACCTCTATAGGGATTTTATCTGACCCTACTGCTTTTCCAATTTTCATCTTTCTTAATACTATTCTAACTTTTGAAGCCCTAATTCTTCTATGAAACCTATAAATCTTATCTTTAAGATAAATTAGGCAACTCTAATCTAGATTCCCCGGCGTCATTCTCATTAAATAAATTATAAAAATATTTTCTCCATCGTTCCATAATCTTCCCATCCTTCATCAGTACTTTTTTATCAATGTCTTTTGATGCATCTGATACTTTCAATATCTCTAGTCTTTCATTTACGTCGCCTATCAAGTTTAAATATATCTTTCTCTCCCTCTTTTGTATCTAAATTTTGATACAAATTATCATACGCCCTAAATTTTGATTACTTAATTATTTTTCTCGCCTCCGTTTTTGCATGTTTATACTTCTCCAGACTCTCCCTACTTTGATATGTTTTCCATTTTTTATAAGTTATTTTCTCGTCCCAAACAACTTTTTGGATCTCCTTATTCCATTACCAACTTTCTCTATATCATGGTCCTCCTCTTTTACAAACTCCTAAAACTTTTCTTCCTATCTCTATAATACACTCGCCATATCAATCCACATTTTATTCACATTCTCATGTCTCTTCCATAACTCATCATTACTAATTTTATTCTTAAACAATTCCATCTTTTCACCTCTTAGATCTCTCCAACATATTATTGCTTGCCTATTTATCTTATACTCCCTTTTCCACCCCTGAAGCTTCAGATCGGTTACCATTAGTCTATGTTGGGTAGCAATACTCTCTCCGGGTATGACTTTATAGTCCTTACATATTAAACGATCACTCGTTCTAGCAAGGAAAAAATCTATCTGGTTATTCCTATGACCACTCTTAAATGTGTTAAAGTGCTCATATCTCTTTCTGAAACATGTATTTAGAAGAGCTAAATCATACGCCTTAACAAAATCTAAAATCATCTCACTACTTCATTTTTCTTCCCAAATCTATAACCACCATGTACTTTCTCGAAAGTCCTCATTTCTTTTCCGACAGTCCGTTCAAGTCTCTTCCAATAAATATTTTTTTTTGGTTAGGTATACTTTGAATGATTTCGTCCATCTTCTCCCAAAATTCTCATCTAGTATTTTCTTGCAGTCCAACTTGGGAAACGTACACACTAATAACTTTAATCATCTCATTTCCAATCACCAACTTTATAACTATCATCCTATCGTCAATTTTCCTAATATCAATGATGCTATCCTTTAAATCCCTATCTACCATGATGCCCACCCCATTCCTATATTTGTCCTTCCCCGTATACCATAATTTATACCGTGTACTCTCAATTTCTCTAGATCTCTCTCTAACCCACTTAGTTTCCTACAAGCATAGAATATTAATCCTCTTCCTACTCATCACGTGTACCAATTCTCGAGTCTTACCCGTCAAAGTTCTTATATTCCAAGTTGCCAACCTAAGCCTATTCTCATGGACTAATTTTTTTTATCCATACCCGTCCACCATAATGCAATAACCCTCTCTCATTTGACATCGTATCCTAAAAAAAACTCGGTGCATCACTTCCAGGTGATGCCCTAGCCCTCCATCTCTCATTATTCATTACATCAGGGTGGTGGAAATGTATTGTGTCGCTAGTAGGGAACACCCCAACATTTAATATATTTAGATTCATGTCATAAAAGTTTTAATAAAGTTTTCTGCTGACTGTCAGCTACCTAATGCAACCCTCCTTCTTTACCTAGGCTTGGGACCGATTGTGTGTCAAGAATAAAGTATCAAACACCCACAAGCGGAGTTATATATATATGTACACACACACACACACACACATACACACACACACACACACACACACACACACACACACACAGACCCTTGTGGCTAAGAACTCGGGATAAAGAGAGGGCCTCTATTCCTTCGAGGATATGTGTGAATTCTTCTTCAGAAACCTTCCGATTTTCCTTAGTTATGAGTAGGACTAGCATAAATATATGGTATTTCTTTTCACTTTTAACTAACAACTCATAAACTAACACTAAACTAACCAAAACAAAGGAGTTTGTTTAAGGTTATTGACAAAATCAAAGAGTTGTTATGTATATATTAGGGTTGTGATTTAGATTGTTCACAACTCTAAAAACTGTTAATAAACTTAATTAGGGTAGTGATTCAGGTTATTCACAACTCTAAGAATTGTTAATAATATCTAATTAAGGTTGTGATTCAAGTTGTTCACAACCAAAATTAACTAATAATCAAACAAAATAAACTAAACAAACCATTCTTTAACTAAAAGTAAACTTAGTCTTTAACTAAAACCAACCCAGCTTTTCAAACATAACAAGAATGAACTACGTTCGACCAGATCTTTGGTAACCACCCAAAGTATGCAGGTAGCTCATAAGGGTTCGGTCACGTCTCTAATAATAAACAACATCATTTACCCTAACCAGAACGTACTACGTGATGACCTGATTCTCATTCGAGATACGTAGGTAACCCACGTGTGGGTTTGATCGCATATCCAAACAACTTAGCCTTAGTTTGCATTTCATTTAGTATAGCTTGCATATTTACATATCTGTTTGTATATAAACTATTGCAAGGTGTCGTTGACTAGTAGTAGCTGTAGTATTTATCTGCTTTCCATTAAATCTTGTCAAAAATACATAAAAAGAACAAAAACTTTAAAAAGAAAAATTATTCTTGTTTAAGTAATCAAAGAAAACAACTTGGATAGTGTCACACCCCACCCCGGACACCCTTCATGTGGGGCCGGCATGACATCGATATGACATCACCTATCTGACTAACCAACCACAATACGATAATATATAAATTTTTCATCTATATCACATATACACGATTCCATCTGATAGGGATACACCGTCCCAATTATAAGAACAACCAAACTAATCCCATGAATTTCACTTAGATTCATCTCTGACACCTCATCTCAAAATTTCTCTCAATTGACTCTATTGCGAGATCCACATAACTCTATCTAGCGCTAGTAGGGGACCGACCGACTCCTAACCATTTCACCTGCGAGTGTACTGCCTTCTTAGTAAAACATTTTTATAATAATAATAATTTATTCTGCAACATCTAAATGGATCAAGCTTAAATATGTAAACATCACGTAGCTCGTAACAGTTTCCATAATATTAGCAGTGAGAATAAAGCACTATATATAAGTTCCATGCAAAATCATTTAGTATAAGAATCATGCCAATCATCATAATAAATAATAAATCACCTAGTATAAGCGAAATACCACATCCCAAAATATCCTCTTAACACATACACGCTGGCCAGCCCTAGTGATCGTTTTAACCTCACGATCGGGAGCTTGCAATGGTACCATACCATCCATAGGATATGCCTTCCTACGAACACCCATCACTCCGCCGAAGCGGATAATCACTGCGCAGTATAACGTCTAATATCACTCTGCCGAAGTAGATAAACATCACTCTGCTGAAGCGGATAATCTCACTCTACCGGAACAGATAAATATATGGCATCGTCAAATCAAATACAGTATCATCGAATCACAACTCAATAAATATTGTCTACTCAACCTTGTCAAATCACCATGTCTATCTCTTTTCCTCAAAACCAACTTCTAAATTCAAAAAAAAAAAATCATATTTCACACTTTCTTTTAAAGAAAACGTCCGATTTTATCAAAACCACTTTTCTACCCCTTATTTTTAGAAAACCAATCATTTTTAGAAAAACAGATGTTTTCTATTCGTTTTTTTTTTTTAAAAAAAAACACCGTCTGATTTCACCAAATCCAATAAAAATTCATTTTCAACTTCATTTCAAAAACCACCGAAATCTTCCGAAAATCCAGTTTACCAACTTATCCAAATCCTGCTTGATGCATGTCATTTATAAATTCATACAGTTTAAGTTAATACATATTCAATCATATATAGAAAAATAGTTTGGCAAGAAGACGGTACACTCATCTGGTTATCCGCTCCGCAAAACTTCCATTGGCTACACTCTACCAAGACTCCGGTGCCGATGAACCTAATAGTGATAGGACCTAAAATAATATCTTATTTAAGATAACCTAATCATTCAATGCAGGCCCTAAGTTTCACAATTTCCCCCGGTCCCCACATTTTATTATGAAAAATTATTATTCGATAAATTACGTTTCGTTAACGATTACTGTACGCATTTGTTAATATGGACGGTGACAACATTTATTAGAATTAATGATTCCAAGATTATAATCTCGTTTGCTAATAATTCAATTTAACGAAAATAGTAATCGATTTAAATTTTACCTGTTCCGAATCGTCCGTCGGCCACAAGATGGATTTTGAATCTTATTGGGGTGGTTTATGTAATTTCCTTTTTTTTTTTTTTCTTTTTCTTCTTTTCTTCTTTCTTTTCTGGTTTAGTTCGGAGCTCCCATCGTGCCACCTCAACGCCGGATGAACTCTCCCTCCTCCCGCCGATCTTCACCGCCAACGTTCATGCACCCGCACACACAACGCTGGAGACACCCCACACCCACACACGTACAATCGCCGGAGGAACGACGACGAACCCACCAACGACGACAACTAAACCCGTCACCGTCGATCCTCTCTCTCTCCTTTCTCCTCGCCAACTCCGGCGACTATCCAAAATTCGTCGACCAACTTGATCTACCCGGATTTAGTTGGCACGACAAAACTCCTTACGTTGGAAAACGCTCCGCCGTTACCGTCTGCACCCACCGCCGAGCCCAACAGGAAATGGTCCACAGTTTTTTTTTCTCTTGAAATTCCACTGCCTGACCTCTCTCTCAAACCGGACCGACGAGCCTCAATGTCGGCGATCACACCCCCATGCACCGCCGACACCCTCGCCGGCGATCGTTTCTCACCCACCGCCGGTCTCTCTCTCTCTTTGATTTTTGAATTTTTGATTTCCTAAATTCCTCATTTTGAGACGGTTGATCATGATCTGCATAAGTTTATATATGCATGCTGATAGTGGTTTTGAGAATGGATCTTCCCCTGCCACATCGCCTCGTTTCTTCGCGCGATCTCCGGCTGTCTTCACGGTTCACACACACACGCACGGTCTATATATATGTGTGTGTGTATATATATATATATATATATATATATATATATATATATATATATATATTATATTTTTTTTTTCAAAATACCCTTTCCTCACTCAATTTTCTTAAAATCTCATTTCCGGTTCAATTTTCACATTTACTACATTCTTAAATTGCAATTCCACCCCAAAAATATTAATTCAAAAATTAAATGCCGATTTTGGATTGAATGTTTTTCCAAATTTGCCAATTGACCCCAAAACTTTTTAAATCAGATAATAAATTACGCCACCTACCCCGTCATTTTTAAAACATTTTAAAATACGACTTAAATAAATAAAAAAAAATCAGGGTCTTACAACCCTTCTCCTCTAAAAGGTATTTCGTCCTAAAATTTTTGTCAAACCAACAGGAATTAAAGTTTTGGTCAACATAATCAAAATCCAGAGTCGCACCACACGATCACGTTGGTTACACTTGATTCTAGGACAATTGTTTCCTATATAGGGTCCCATAAACATTTTATACTTAGTATCACAATCCTTCATTAACTAATAAAAATATATTTTTTTTTTCCCGCAAGATGTTATTGCGTCAAAACCACAGAGATACCACCAAATCATATCAATACGTATTAAAATACGTTGAACGGGTCATCTATAAGAATTCCTTTCATACCTTCACATTTAATCAAGTCCCTGACAAAGCCACGCGCTTTAATTATGTTTCAGTTTACCAACCTCATGCTTCAAACATATATCAATATGGATCGAAGTACTTAGCTACATCCCAACTACAAAATTTCAAGACATCACAAAAGCCATTCGGGATAATTCAAATTATCCTTCCCCCATAAGATCTCGGTGATCCCACATGCCGACTTCGCCTAATAATTAGTAAAAGATCAATATATCTAATTGAGTTCCTTTTATCAACTCTATTTCCTATATAAAAAATGTAATCACACCGGGCTGTCTCCAATTCTCGATAATTTTTTTTTTTCGTTCTCCTCCCCCAAGTTCAATCTATTTGACTGAAACTATACATCCTTTTTATACAACGCTTTTATACGGTAACACCTTGATCACCGAAAAGGTATTTATGAGTTTAAACACATTCTATTAGTTCCACGTGACCCTCCTTGCTACCAGAGATTCCCAAACGCAGCTTCTACACATATCCTTCGATATTTGAATCGCACCTCCCAATTGACCGTTAATCTACAAATAAGAAGAGTTACGAACTCTCAACTTGGCACCCAAAGCAATAGGAAAACTTGACTAAAACATCAAATAATTATCCACTTTTGGTACTACAGTTCCTCATATATAGTTTCTCCGTTTGAGGATTATTATCTGGAAATACTTCATAACTTTCCATATTTACAACATACCGATTTAAGTTATCACTCTTCAATACTGCATTTTTGAGTTCCTCCACGGACTGTTCATACAATGGCGACTTACTTTGCTTTGATAACAATTTTTCATCCAAGTCACAAAATGACAACAACACTTATGATTTCAGAATTCCACTTCAAAATTTCGAATACCTGATCAACCTAGTTTAATATCTATAAAATCCACTAGCATTTTGGTATACTGATAAGTCAATTTATCAACATATGCTAAAGTTTTAATCCAGGAGCCACTAATTCTCATCAATCGTATAATTCAACATCCAATTTTTCACATTTGATTTAAAATAGTTACCTTAACTGCACTTTAGTCGACATTTGCATGAAACCGGTGCCTCGTGCGACCAAACAATCCCGTCGATATATACTTCGCATACGTAACAAGAAAATATTCATCGGGCTACTCTCATCTTTTCCTTCTGGAATAGGTCAAAGCTATAATAATCTACCTGGGTATTACCACTCGACCTTAACTTTACTAATGAACAACACACCTAACAACAAATGCTGCAATTTCCCCCTTTCCATTCCAATCTACTAATAATACTCACGCAATCTCAATATAGTTTGATATTACCAGGGCATTGCATATATGGTTCTATGTACTTCTTCTAAGGTTTTCTCCGCCATATAGGCATCATTAGGAGCACACAATCTATTTCATATCATCCCAACTTCATCATCATTTCTGACACGATAGTCAGCTCCGTGACCATTTTTCATTTTGTCTCTAATTTTTCCCAATTGGACATCCGACTTCGGCACTTCTACCACACAATCGATCAATGTTGGTTTCAAACCAAAACTCAACCAGTGTGGTTATCTGACCAACCGCCCACTGAACTTACAAGGATCCCAACTTAACATATACATTAGCATGAACAACCTGAATATGCGCAACCACGTTTATCGATTTCCGTCTCAAAGCATTTGCTACAACATTAGCCTTTCCTGAATACTAATGGATAATACGATTGTAATCTTTGATCAATATTTATTCAACGCCTCTACCTCAGATTTAGCTCCTCGTGAATAAGCAAGCATGTCAAACTCTGGTGATCAATGCATATCCCACAATTCTCGTCATAATGGAAATATTGCTAAATTGTGAAGGCAACTACAATTATTGCTACTCCAAAAGTTTCAAATTTTAGTCACACTTTTTGGTCTTCTCTATACTCCATGAAACCATAGCTTCACTCCATTTGGATTCACTTGAATACTACGTCTCAAGATCACTTGTCCCAAAATTACCACTTGATCCAAACAAAACCTCACATGCATTGAATTCGACAACCAATTGTTTTCCTCGCAGTATTAGCACCACAATCTGGAGATGTTTTGCATACTTTACTTTACGCTCGACCGGATCGTCGCTTTCACCATGCCACCATCTTTGACCTCCAATTGGTACTATCTTACTCCACAACCATCCTACTCTACAATCTATTGGGAAGACACCCTGGTCTTTCACAGTTGATTAAACAAACCATCAATTCTACATAAGGAGTTACCAATATGCATCCTCAACGTATCTTCCTTTTTCGTAACACCAGAGTTTCATGGAGAAAAACACCAGATCTAACCTAATCGTGAGTTAACAGTCTACTTTATTGTAACGATCCGGTCTTCCGTGGGCCGTCACACGACTTCTCTTATAGAAATCAATCTTCTACTTACAATTATTCCCTTCATTTTCTACACAATGGTAACAAAATTTTAAAGTCCCAATTTCCCACATTTTTATCAACACGATTATATTCAACCAACTTAATGAGCCGAATGTTCACCTTCTTAAAATTATGGAACTTATTTTACAACAACTACGGTTATTAATCATACTTACGGACACCTCGATAATTCTTCTCAAAACTACATGGGGAAAATCCCTAGCTATTATAACATTCACCGCCTGAACTTGTTCTGACTGGTGCCCAACACTCGCGTACAGTGTTCTGATATCATTCCTTTACACTTTTTTGACCTCTTAGACCCACTATCAAACTAACTGAGGTACTAATTACACCTTCCCAACCATACACACTTTGATTCATCTAAGATTTGACTCTACCGGCCACTCTATATTACTCATACAAACAAACTATATTTTTGCGTACTAACTATTAACACGGATTCATAGTTCTTGGCTACTTCCCACACATCATTCTCTACAAATTTATTTTTATTATTTTATTTTTTCCCTTCGCTGCGTTTACCCATTTCGCATAACTTTTAGTTTGCCTGCCCGTCAACCTAAAACGTATTTCCAAAATAAATCCTTTCTAGATTAGTCTACCACTTCAATTAATAACTTAACATTGGACGAATTAAGTATGTTTTGCCACAATGTTGGTTTAACAATGAGAATATTACGTACCACCGACAGGGAATCCCAATGTCAAGTACCCTGAATAGAATTACTTATCAGTTATAATCTAACATTCCCAACCACTAGTACTTCCACAAACGTGATCCACCCATTACCACTACCAACAACACTACTCGAACCACCAACTGGCAGTATCACAACTTCGTCGCACCCACTAATTGCCAACAAGACAACTAATCATGCATGATGCCAATATATCATCTAATGTAACGCAATAACTATCACTCGCGTGTCGAACCCACCTATTGACACCCTATCTCATGGTCCCCCACTAGCTCGACACGATTTATCAACACCCTATCTCAAAGTCCCCTGCTGACTAGACAACTGGTACGTCTTCCTATCTAATGATCCTCTATTAACACAACTACTGGCAAGTCTACGGAACCTATAACCTAAGCTCTGATACCAAAATTGTCCCACCCCACCCCGGATACCCTTCATGTGGGGCCGGCATGACGCCGATATGCCATCACCTATCTGACTAACCAATCACAATACGACAATATATAAATTTTTCATCTATATCACATATACACGATTCCATCTGATAGGGATACACTGACCCAATTATAAGAACAATTAAACTAATCCCATGAATTTCACTTAGATTCATCTCTGACACTTCGTCTCAAAATTTCTCTGAATTGACTCTATCGCGAGATCCGCATAACTCTATCTAGCGCCAGTAGGGGACCGACCGACTCCTAACCATTTCACCTGCGAGTGTACTGCCTTCTTAGTAAAACATTTTTATAATAATAATAATTTATTCTGCAACATCTAAATGGATCAAGCTTAAATATGTAAACATCACGTAGCTCGTAACAGTTTCCATAATATTAGCAGTGAGAATAAAGCACTATATATAAGTTCCATGCAAAATCATTTAGTATAAGAATCATGCCAATCACCATAATAAATAATAAATCACCCAGTATAAGTGAAATACCACATCCCAAAATATCCTCTCAACACACACACGCTGGCCAGCCCTAGTGATCGTTTTAACCTCACGATCGGGAGTTTGCAACGGTACCGTACCATCCGTAGGATATGCCTTCCTACGAACACCCATCACTCTGCCGAAGCGGATAATCACTGCGCAGTATAACGTCTAATATCACTCTGCCGAAGTAGATAAACATCACTTTACCGAAGCGGATAACATCACTCCGCCGAAGCGGATAACCTCACTCTACTGGAACAGATAAATATATGGCATCGTCAAATCAAATACAGTATCATCGAATCACAACTCAATAAATATTGTCTACTCAACCTTGTCAAATCACCACGTCTATCTCTTTTCCTCAAAACCAACTTCTAAATTAAAAAAAAATCATATTTCACACTTTCTTTTAAAGAAAACGTCTGATTTTATCAAAACCACTTTTCTACCCTTTATTTTTAGAAAACTAGTCATTTTTAGAAAAACAGATGTTTTCTATTCTTTTTTTTTTTTTTTTTTTTTTTTTTAAAAAAAAAACACCGTCTGATTTCACCAAATCCAATAAAAATTCATTTTCAACTTCATTTCAAAAACCACCGAAATCTTCCGAAAATTCAGTTTACCAACTTACCCAAATCCTGCTTAATCCATATCATTTATAAATTCATACAGTTTAAGTAAATACATATTCCATCATATATAGAAAAGTAGTTTGGCAAGAAGACAATACACTCACCTAGTTATCCGCTCCGCAAAACTTCCATTGGCTATACTCTACCGAGACTCCGGTGCCGGTGAACCTAATAGTGATAGGACCTAAATTAATATCTTATTTAAGATAACCTAATCATTCAATGCAGGCCCTAAGTTTCACAATTTCCCCTGGTCCCCACATTTTATTATGAAAAATTATTATTCGATAAATTACGTTTCGTTAACGATTACTGTACGCATTTATTAATATGGACGGTGACAACATTTATTAGAATTAACGATTCCAAGATTATAATCTCGTTTGCTAATAATTCAATTTAACGAAAATAGTAATCGATTTAGATTTTACCTGTTTCAAATCGTTCGTCGGCCACAAGATGGATTTTGAATCTTATTGGGTGGTTTATGTAATTTTTTTTTTTTTCTTTTCTTCTTTCTTTTCTTTTTCTGTTCTGGTTCAGGTCGGAGCTCCCGCCGTGCCACCTCAATGCCGGATGAACTCTCCCTCCTTCCGCCGATCTTCATCGCCAACGTTCATGCACCAGTACACACAACGCTGGAGACACCCCACACCCACACACGCACAATCGCCGAAGGAACGACGACGAACCCACCAACGGCGACAACCGAACCCGTCACCGCCGATCCTCTCTCTCTCATTTCTCCTCGCCAATTCCAACGACCATCCAAAATTCGTCGACCGACCTGATCTGCCCTGATTTAGATGGCACGACAAACCTCTTTACGCTGGAAAACGCTTCACCGTTACCGTCTGCACCCACCGCCGAGCTCAACAGGAAATGGTCCACAATATTTTTGCTCTCTAAATTCCACTACCTGACCTCTCTCTCAAACCGGACCGATGAGCCTTAATGTCGGTGATCACAACCCCATGCACTGCCGACACCCTCGCCGGCGATCGTTTCTCACCCACCGCCGGTCTCTCTCTCTTTTTGATTTCTGAATTTTTGATTTCCTAAATTCCTCCTTTTGAGACGGTTGATCACGATCTGCATAAGTTTATATATGCATGCTGATAGTGGTTTTGAGAATGGATCTTCCCTTGCCACGTCGCCTTGTTTCTTTGCGCGATCTCCGGCTGTCTTCACGGTTCACACACACACGCACGGTCTGTATATAAGTATATATATATTTTAAAAAAAAATACCCTTTCCTCCCCCAATTTTCTTAAAATCTCATTTTCGGTTCAATTTTCACATTTACTACTTTCTTAAATTGCAATTCCACCCCAAAAATATTAATTCAAAAATTAAATGCCGATTTTGGATTGAATGTTTTTTCAAATTTGCCAATTGACCCCAAAACTTTTTAAATCAGATAATAAATTATGCCACCTACCCCGTCATTTTTAAAACATTTTAAAATACGACTTAAATAAATAAAAAAAAATCAGGGTCTTACAGATAATGTTTAGCATTGAATATTTATTGAAATCGATGTACCATCTTTGGATAGGTGTCTTGGGGTATCTAACACCTTTCCCGAGCATAAATGACTCCTGAATATAAAGAATATCTATGGTACATAAACCTATGAAAGTAAAAAATTGGGCCATTTCAAAAGAAAAAATGAATTTCTAAAATCTTGGTAACCTAGCATACCATTTAACCACATGCTAGGTGGTGACTCCATTTTTAATAAAAATATCAGCCCTATAAGTTTTTGAAAATTGACGCCTTGAAAAGCCCTTGAAAAACTATTTTAAAAATGAACGGATTTGAACGACTTAGAGAGGAGGGCAACTTGTTTTTACCGTCTTCCCGAATCTCTACTTCTTCCGCTATCGAAATCCGGGGTACGTCAACAAGTTTGTTGACCCTAGATGTTTTGATTGACAAATTAAAGTTGAAGTTTTATGAAATTAATATTTTTATTGAGTGATTTTAGAATTGAGTTCTGTCTGAGCAAATGATAAAAAAGTTGAATTTCAAAGATAAACTTGATGATGGTTTTCAAGACGTCATTTGACAAAGGAAGCAAGATGGTTGCAAATGAAGATTTTTTGGAGTAGAAAAGTTTTTTTGTATTTTTAGGTAAAATAACTCAATACGTTTATGCTCTTAATGAAACCCAATTAGGATCTTATACGACACTTAAAATTGGTTATTTTATGTGTATCATGGTAAGAAGTGATAAATTTAATAGTTTCAATATTTTTTTTATAAAATATTGATCAAGAATAGTTTTTAAAATATGAAAAGGAAGAAAAATTCAACGCAAGATGGTTGATTAACAAAGTGGGCAGTTGTTCGAAGGAAGCAGTACGAAGAAGGAACAACTTTTGGTGCGGACGGTTGACCGACAATAATACTGGTTGACCGGCAAGATCAGTAGCCTTTGGGTTTGAGCTTTTAACCTGGACAGTCGATCACCAATATGGTCTATAGGCTAGTCCAGGGTACCAAACGGTTATAAATTGAACCGTTGCAACGCAACCGATTAACCGACTGGAATTTCGGTCGATTGATGTATTATGAATTAGATTTTTGATTGGCTTGTTTTCAAGATATTCAACCCAAATCCTATGATTTTGAAAGTTATAAAATCTAATTTCAAGGGGATTTGAGTATATTTCATATATCTATCACTTATTTTGAAGATCCTATTAATTAGTTTGTATGTTGCTTGATTCTATAAGATTAACCGGTAAAATTATTTTATATCTTTCTGGGATTTAAATCAAAAATATTTTTGGGGACTAATATGAAGATTTGTAGGGATAATATATGGTCAAACTAGCCGCTGTAAGTTATATTAAAATTTATCCGATAAATTTAAAATTTCTATAATTAGATCTACAAATTTTGAGTTTAAATATTACTATTTTGGTTGAATTTTGGTGGAGAATATTTGGGGTCAAATATATGAGAGAGATTTATGTAATTTTATTTGACCTTATGATTTAGTCCCTATACTTTCTGATTTTGTGATAAAATTCTTTCTATACTTTCATTGACTTAGATCAAAATATTTTTGGGATTAAATTGAAAGTCGTAAAAGTTATATTTTTGGTCAAATATAGATTTTATAAATCTCTATGATATATGGGGTCCATATGTGTTATTTTTTTATACATATTTTTAAAACTAACCATCATAGACATAGTTTAAATCTATATATATGGATCTATGAATTTCATTTTAAATTAATCAAGAACATCATCAAGATTACATATACTTTTTTCAAATTTCTAAAAAGTGAGATTATATCATATTCTGAAATATTTTAGAGAGAGAAATTTTTGTGAAATCTTCTTGATGGAAGAAAGCGTTGTTCTTGCTATTCTGAGTTTGAGTCTTACATCCAATTTTCTTAAAGAAATCCCGATGAGATTGTTCTTGTTTACTTGCACAAAATTGAGTGTACTTTGATTGAGTTATATCTTTTACTTGTAGTATATTTTGTGAGAAAAATTATTTTTTATTTAGAATATTCTGAAAATCTTGTGAAACGATTTTTGTCTGTGAAATCTGATTTATTTTATCTTTGTGCTATAATCGGGTAAAATCAATTTTGTATTCTCAAATGGTTTTAACATAGAGTATATTGAGATATTAATTAAGCATATATTGTTTTTAGGTGGTAGAATCTCTTGCGAGAGAAACAATTTTTATTTTATTTTATTATTATTGTTATTTTTTATTTTATATTTGTGAGTGTGAAAGTATTAGACACATTGGGTCACTATCTAATCAGAGTTTAATTTTGATTCTTAACCTGTAAAAAGATTAGGTTTGATTATGCTTATAATAGAATTAGGTTAGTCTTTAATCTGGTAAAAAGTAGATAGGTTTAATTTTTAGCTTGCAAAATAGTTAGGTTCTTCTTGAGTTTGGTCAAAGAGAAATTGTAAATGTTTGATTTTGAGTCTGGGAAAAGAATTTAAGTTAGTCCTTAGCATGTGAAAAAGATTGTAAGGGTTTGGTTCCTACTTGGGAAATGAATCAGGGTTAGTGGATTGCAAAATCCTTGTGGGAGCTCAGAGGACTAGACGTAGGCAAAAGTAGCTTGCGGAATTAGGATAAATATGCGTGTTCAATTTCTCTATTCCTATTTATTTGGTTGTGCATTTAGATAAACACGTTTTCACTATGACTTAAGATAATATTTCGATAGGAAAATTGGGTGATTGCTTGTTTGATAATTTATTTGTTTTAAATTTTTAACTACCTTATTCACCCCCCTTATTAGATAGATCTGTGGGCCAACAAGGTTTGTGAGCAGCAAGTTGCTAGCAAAAAACCCGTCGCCTCTTATGTCGATAAGGCAAAAGAAGGACGACATACTAGAAGCCTATATCGATAGGTTTCACCATGAGTCTAATCAAGTGGAGGAAATCAACAATGGGATGGTAATGGTTGCCCTAATTATGAGGGTAAGGACATGTCCGTTCCTGCATGACATGTCTCGTGCCCCACCGAAGACATTAGCCATTGTCTTCACCCTCTCCAACGAGTTTATCACTGCGGAGGACGTGTATCGGGCCTGAGCTGAAGATGAAGAGGACGCCAAAGGAAAGAGGAAGGTTGAAGAGCCTAACTACAACAAACTTGGTGGAGATACTGGTCAAAGAAAAAAAAAAAGAATGACGTAAAGAGGGTGGTAACGACAAGAAGTTGGGAAGGAATAATTCTCCTCTACACTTCACCAATTTTATGCCCCTTAATGCTGCATTGGGAACGGTCTTGTTGCAAATCAGAGACAAGAAAATGATCAAATGGCCTCAGCCAATGAAAAGCAAAGGAAACGCTACCAACTCAGACAAGAGGTGTTGATATCTTTCTTCAAATTCTGAATCTCACTTGCATTCTGACCGACAATCAGCATACTATCTATATAGAGTAGGAGAATGATGAAATCACTATCTGGAAACATCTTCATGAACACACAATGGTTTGTAGTTGATAGATTGATTTTATTTATATATTTCTAAGTTGTATTTGGAAGTTTTCGAGTGTTTTATAAGTGTTTTAATTTATTTTTATTTGTTTTTATTCAAATCAGGAGTTATGGGAGAAACGGTGCAAAATACATGAAAATGTTGTAACTTCAAGGCCATTTTTTACCATGATGTGATCCGATTTTGGAAAATCACAAAACATGAAAGTTTTATATCTACATCTTAGATTTCCATATATTTTTGAATCACTTCAATCAGAGTTCGGATGAGAACGTTACGGTGAAAATTCGAATCAGGCGCCAGGCACAATCCATATCTCGTTGCAGCGAGAATTTGCTCAATGTAGCGAGATTCCGTTAGTGAGTTTTCTACCTTCCACTAGCTCCTACGAGCTTTTGCTCGCTGTAGCTACCAGACACCAGTTGCAAATCGTTTTTTTAGATATTTTTTAGGATATTTTGGGATTTCTACTTATAACCACTCATTCCTACTTGGCCAAAAATGCTTTTTGGGAGTTTTTTTGGAGCCTTAGAACCAGAGCAAGTAAAAGGAAAACACATTTGGAGAAGAGAAAATAAGATTAGAGCGGATTTTACGGACGTGGAACCGTCCATTCTTCAGATATGGGCTATTCTCCCTTATTTTTCTCTTTATTTCTAAACTCTTGTTGGTTGTTTGATAATGCATATATCATTTTTTAGTTGAATATTTGGTTATGGCCATGAGCTTAACGTTTATTGTCTAGGGATTGATGTAGTTCACTGATATGCATATTTGAGTAAATCGTTGTTTCGTTATCGGTTGTTCATCCCTATTTGATTGTGTTTACTATTATTTTATTTCCATATTATGCTTGTTATGATATTGTGGTTGATTTAAGAGTATGGGGTTTGACACTTGGGAGAGGTAACCCTAGATTCGGATTAGGATTTAAGCACATCATAATGTTCTAATGTTTCGGGAGATTATTAGAAGGTGTGCAATCCATGAGGTTGGGGCAAGACTCATGTAATCGTTTAGATGCTAGATAGGGATATCGATGTTAACATGGTTGCATATTTATTCACTTTATACCTGAGAGAGGTGGTGAAAGATGTTTTAAACACCTAAATTATCGGATAGATTGATGACCGTTAGTATAAACTAGATTAAATCAAGCACGTGTTAGTGAACGAAGTTAACCCCTAGATAATCTATTCTCATATAATTTATTCCTAGCATTTTAGTATTTATTCCATATTGTAGTTTAGTTAGTTATTATTTTAGTTTAGTTTTATATTTTTATAAAAACCTAAAATTGGATCACCTAGATAAAATTAGGTTACGACAATCGCGGTACTTAACGACAATTTAAACCAATTCATGTGGATACGACAACCCTACTCTTCCTATACTATTAAAACTTGACCTCGTGCACTTGCGAGTAATTCAAAGCGAATAAAATATCGCTACCAAGTTTTTGGTGCCGTTGTTAGGGATTGACTTTTAGATTGTTATTGATATTGTGAATAAGTAACTTGATTTTAATTTAGGCATTTATTTTATTTTTAATTTGCGTTTTTAGTTTTGTTTGATTTGCGAGGTACTTGAAGATGTCTCATCAACAAGTGCTGTTGCCATTTTCTCAACGGGAGTCTGAACCATTCTATTGTGCTTGGGAACGATACAATGAGTTGCTATTTCGGTTCCCAAATCATCGTTTCTCAAGGGAGTGTCAACTACTGAACTTCCTTGACGGGTTACAAGCCGTAACAAGAACTTGGGTGGAAGGAGAAAACGGTACCACCTCTTTCTACCAATTAACCACGGATGAAGCCTATTGGTTATTGAAAGACATGACGGAGTTTGATTTTCAGAGTTGGAATTATTCAACAAGCTACAAAAGCTTGGGCGATAGTTCCACCGTTTCGGCGTTATGGATTGACACCCCAAACCAACCTATGGAGTCTTCCCTTACCTTGGAAGAGATATTTGCTACATTCATGGGGGAGACTCAAGCTTTCTGGAGGGAAACGCATAACCGTCTCTATGAGCATGAGGATCGTCTTGACAATATTGAGACGACCTGTATTAAAATTGATACGACCGTAAAGTCTCTTGAGACGCAAATCGGTAAGCTTATTTGCTTTATTGAGGCTGAGTCAGAAGTAGTGGCATTGAGAGACACACAAGTCACATCCATATGTGAAGGCCACCAGGAGGAACCGAATGCAAGCGGGATGAACTTGAGTACGTTCAGTGACAATGATTCGAATGAGAAGAAAACCCAAGCATAGATCATCGATGAAGAATCACAATATGACAATTGTGAGTCTTCACCGTTTGAGATCCAAATTTTGATGCCACCCCCGATCCAAGACGATCACATCTATTAGGATCCGATGTGGCTCACTTGTCCTCCACCACCTTTTGCATTGTTCATTCAAGCTTCCCAAGCATATGAGCCAGAGAAGAATCAAGTTGAGAGTACGTGCCAAATAATGCTACATTTCGCCAAGCTTGAGGGCGTTGAGAATCAAGACCCGTATGTTGTATTGTATGACACATACTATGGGCGGAAGCCGTTCTTTAACGATCCTTTTTCCGTGTTAAGCCGAGGACATTAAACCAAACGCTTCTTGGGAGACAACCCAAGTTTTCAAATAAATCAATCCATCACCGCTGACCATACTCGAAGGCGAGATTGTCTCGCTTCCTAGGTACGTGTTCAAAACCCCATTCGTCACTATAATGCATTCCATTTATTGAGTTTGATGTTGGGTCACTGTGGACACTGCCCGTTCTAAGTTTTGGGGGGGGGGTGTTTTGTATGTTTTCTTATTTAATGACTTTTTGTTGGTTATGTAGTTAAGTTTAAATAGTTGTTAAACGTTATGTAGTTTAAGTTAAATTGTTATTTAGTTTCATGCATGTTTAGTTGTTAAATGTTATGTTGTTTAATTTTATGCATGTTTGTTTAGTATTAGTGTAAGTGTGTTTAAGTTTGTAGCTAGTTGTTTTTATGTGTTGAGTTTTGTGGTTCTTTTGGACCATTACCTGATGATGATATTATCCCCTAATTGTTTATTGAGATCAAGGGTAATGCCCCTTCATGTGTGCTTAGCATCTTGTTTTGGTAAAAGTCATTGTGGATCCTAATTCACACGAGCACGTAGACTCAATATACTAGCTATTCAATTGATTTGACACCAATTATCCAGTAGCCAAGTTCAAGATAATTTAAGGGATTCTAGAACTTGATTGGGGGAAACTCGAGGCAAAATCTTAGGCGAGGTAGTTCAGGAGATATGATTTAGGCATTTATTTTGATCGTTTGAGCCGTTGAAGCCTTCTATGCAAATGTTTTACCCCTCGTTACCCTGTCAAAGTCTTTTAGTTGTTTCAATTCTGAACACATATCAAATACACTAGCAAATTAATTTTTTTTCTGAACCATTTTCGCCAATACCTAAGGCACGATTTGAGTCGTAATCAAGTTAGCACTTGTTTATGCTATTTGAAGTGAGTGATGGGGTTGCGAACTTTTGATTGATTTGGTATTCGAGTACTCACTTGTTATCTTTCTATCATAGTTCCACACTCGTTAAATTGTACAAATCAAATAAGTTTGGGGGTGTGTTTGTTAAAAAAAAAATGTAAATATGGTTTTGTTTTTGTTTGTTTAGATAAGTGAGTACTACGTAAAAAAATGTAAGCTCGGGGTTGTTTCGGATTGATCTTTGTGGGTATGAGTGTGATTAAGTGCCAAGTGTAGTGCCGTAGATATCGATGATCTAAATACTTTATCCTATTTTATACTCTCGTTTTACCCTTGGCCAGTTAATAAAAACCGAACCAAGTCTTTTTGATCTTTTTGAATTGCTAAGCTTACATTAGAGGAGAGTGAAACCCAATTTGGCTTATGGAAATCCTGTACCTCTTTGGTTTAAGTCATGAACTTTATTGGTGAATAATCCAATCCGGTCTTTGGATGATTGTGTAACTAGAGTTTTCACACACGCACTTGGAAAAAATCTAGAATGATGTTTACTATTATTGAATGTTGAAATTCTAGAACACCACATGGTACGGTTTTATTCTTGAACTTGATATGATTGGGGGCTGTTGAGGGAAAACTTTTCGGTTGATTAGTTTGAATTCAAAACTCACACATCGTTATTTTTAGTTCGTTCTAGTTTTTCGTTTTTAGTGTTTGAGTTCGTTAATTAGTTGTGGTAGTTTATTTTATTGTGTGGGTGTTTTTGTTTGAGGACTAATAAAATTTCAAGTTTTGGGGTATTTGATAGATTGATTTTATCTATATATTTTCAAGCCGAATTTCATAGTTTTCAATTGTTTTATAAGTGTTTTAATTCATTTTTATTTGTTTTTATTCAAATCATGTGTTATGGGAGAAACGGTGCAAAATACGTGAAAGTACTGTTACTTCAAGGACATTTTTGACTATAATGTGATCCGATTGTGGAAAAGTGCAAAACATGAAAGTTGTACATCTATATCTTAGATTTGCATAGGTTTTTGAATCTCCTGAATTGGAGTTCGGACGAGAAAGTTACGACAAAAATATAAATTAGGTGCTAGATACTGTCCGTATCTCGCTGCAGCGAGATTCCGTCAGTGAGTTTTTTGCCTTCCACTTGCTGCAGCGAAATTTTGCTAGCTGCAATGACTTGACACCATTTGGAAAGCATTTTTTAGATATTTTTTAGGACATTTTAAATTTCTACTTATAACCACTCATTCTTACTTGGCTAAAAATGTTTTTTGGGAGTTTTTGGAGCCTTAGAACCAAACCAAACAAGAGAAAAACACATTTGGAGAAGAGAAAACAAGATCGGAGCGAATTTTACAGACGTGGAACCATCCATTCTTCAAATATTGGTTATTATCCCTTTTTCTCTCTTTATTTCTAAACTCTTGTTGGTTGTTTGATAATGTATATATCGTTTTTTAGTTGAATATTTGGTTATGGACATGGGCTAAACGTTTATTGTCTAGGGATTGGTGTAGTTCACTAATATACATGTTTGAGTAAATCGTTGTTTTGTTATCGGTTGTTCATCCCTATTCTATTGTGTTTACCGTTTTTTTACTTCCATATTATGTTTGTTATGATATTGTGATTGATTTAAGAATATGATATTTGACACTCGAGAGAGATAACCTTGGATTCAAACTAGGGTTTAAACACATTGCGACGTTATAATGTTTCGGGAGATTATTAGAACGCGTGCAATCTGTGAGGTTGGGTCAAGACTTATGTAATTGTTTAAAATCTAGATAAGGATATCGGTGTTGACATGGTTGCATATTCATTCACTTTACACTTGGGAGAGGTAGTGAGTGAGTTTTAAACACCTAGATTGTCGAATAGATTGATGACCGTTAATATAAACTAGATTAAATCAAGCACGGGTTAGAGTATAAAGTTAATTCCTAGATAATCTATTCCCATTTAATTTATTCCTAACATTTTAGTATTTATTCCATATTGTAGTTTAGTTAGTTTTTATTCTATTTTAGTTTTATATTTTTATAAAAACCTAAAATTAGATCGCCTTGATAAAGTTAGGTTACGACAATCGCGGTATTTAATGACGATTTAAACTAATCCCTATAGATACGACAACCCTACTCTTCCTATACTATTAAAACTTGATCTCGTACACTTGTGAGTAATTCAAAGCGAATAAAATATCGCTACCAGTAGTTGTCCTCATATACCCATGATCCAACATAAACGAGTCAAACTTCTTGTACCACTATCTTGGAATCTATTTGAGCCCGTACATATTTTTCTTCAATCAACACATGAAATTCTCTTTGACTTTGACTTTGAATCCTTCTGGTTGATCCATATAAATTTTTTATTCCAAATCCCTGTGTAAAAAAGTTGTATTCACATCAAGTTGTTCAATCTCTAAATTCAAACTGGCAACTAACCAAAGCACAACCCAGATTAAAAACATATTAACCATTGGAGAGAAATTTTCTTCAAAGTCAATACCTTTATTCTGACTGAATTCCTTCACAACAAGTTGAGCTTTGTACCTCGGACGTAAGTTATTCTTTTCATTTTCAATTTGTAAACCCATTTATTATTCAAAGATCTTTTGCCTTTAGCAACTTGTATCAAGTCATAAGTCTAGTTCTCATGCAAAGACCTCATTTCTTATTGCATGACTTTACTCCACTCTTGTTTATTTTCACTCGACAAGGCTTCATCATAGCTTTCTAGCTCTCCCCCATCTGTAAGCATCACATACTCATTAGATTGATATTTTGTAGAAGTCCTTTGATCCTGGTTGGACCTTCTCAACTGAACATCAACTAGAGAAGGTAGAGGTAGCTGCTCGTGCACTATTTCATTATTTTTGTATCGTACGACCACATAAAATGTAAGACCCCGAATTTTCATATACGAATAATTCAATTCGCATATTATTTTATTTTGAAAATGTCGGGGTAGATTGCGATATTAAGTATGTGAATTAAAATTTTAGGGGGTTGTATTGAAATTTTTATAAACATTAAAACATAGTTTTGGGTTTAATTTCTACCCCAACATAAATAAGGGGAGGTTGGTGTAATATACAAAAAATATCTTCTAATTTTATATATATATATATATATATATATATATATATATATATATATATATATATATATATAGAGAGAGAGAGAGAGAGAGAGAGAGAGAGAGATGGAGATTTGGTGAAGGGGGTAAGGGGGACATGGGTTTTGTCGGCTGTTTTGAGCATATATATATATATATATATACTAGTGTATAACCCGTGCCTGAAGGCACGAGCATAAAACATTCAGCATCTAATTCATCATAGCATCTATAGTAACTAACAATTTCCAAAATATAAAGTTAAAAGTACACCGTAAAATTATACCCCTTTTAGTAACTCGGAGATTTATAATAAAAAATTTAGATGAATAATTTGAGAAATATACACTGAAAAATAGACATATGTCAATATGATTTTTGTCAATGAATGATGATTATCTCTTCTGATTCTAAACATGAGAAATAGCAAAATTGTTAACGCTAAAAGGTTCAACGTCTAAAAGATTTTCAATGTTCGACAATTACAAAATCTCAAATAAAATATCAAATTGACCATCAAATAATTGAAAAAAAAATACTTAATTGAAAATGAATAAACAATATTACACCAATTATTCAAAAACTAAAAACCCATATTTAGAATTCATTGATTAATTAATCTATTAAATTGTAAGATAAAATATACTTGATCAATTGTTGTGCTTCAAATTCAAACATCCACGTCACATCAATGGTGTTGCAACTTGAAAATCAAAATAAAATCATAAGGATGTATGGAATAAAATAAACTTAGCCTGAAAATATGAACTAAGCCTGAATTCAAACATCCACGTCACGTCACATCCACCGGGACGGTCTCATCCCCATCAACACATATGAACTTAGCCTGAAAATATCCACGTACAAAAAATAATTCGGAATAATTATTTTTACCACCCAATTAGAAGAAATTATCTACATACAATAAGACATATATTGTCCCCTAAATTTGAAAAATGATCCCATTAGTTCATGAACTCAACTACACCATACCAATTAACATTTAAATGACTAACAATGTACATAATATTCAATAATGTAAATATTTAGTTATTAAAATAATACCACTATCGAGAATAGAAATAGAAATCAGAGCATGCTCTCGATTTTAGTTAAAAAACAAAAACCAATCTATATAACAAATATTCTCATTTTCCCATAGTTAGAATACACCATAGCTTCTCTATTATTTTTAATCACCAAAATCAGACAAACACTCTAGCATAAAAAATGGCAAATTAGGGGGAAAAAGTTAATGAAAGTTTCTCAATTTTTTTAGAATTAAAAAGTTCAAAGACTAAAATGAAGAATAATTCAAAGAGATTTAATAATAGCCTACAACAACTGTGTATCATTCTCTCCAAACATCATTCCTTCCTAAACCAACAAATTTTGGTCTAACAAAAAATAATATATATATATAATAAATAGACAGGGTAATACCTCAAACATTTAAGGGTGAGAAGTGTACTTTATTCCAGTGTGTTCTCTTACCAAAAGATACTTGAAATTATGTCCAAATATCACTACCAATAATTCAAAAAAAATAAAAAATAATCTAAATCACTACCATTAATTAAAAAAAAAAAAAACAAACCTTCCTTCAATTTTAAAAAGCTCACCTCGTATTGTTTGATCTGTTCAATGAAGGGTGATGTCAACTTGATCCAATAAATTCTGTAACTAATACTAATTGAAAATCATAAGATCAAGTGAAATTCAATCACCAATGAAACTTCAATTCATATGACAAAAATAAATACATGGGCAAGAGTGATTAAACAAAACAGTAGGGGAAGAAGTGGACTCGTAAGTAGCTATAGATGCTGAGTGCCCTAAAATTTCAAACACAATTTATTGAAATAGAATCTTAGAAAAGAAGAATTAGTACACATATATTTTATGTTTTAAATCATATATCCACATATGTTGGCAGTAAGGAAAAGAAATTGACATTCTATACTATAACGCAATGAATTTAAACAGTTTAAACTTAAACATAAATTAAAAACAAAACAAAAACTCAGAAACAATTTGAAAATATGAATTAGAAAATAGATCTTTATCATCATTGTCAGAAGGGTAAGGACTGTGAATAGTGAAATTGAAAACCTGAAAATATAAAAAAAATTAGAAAATAAAAACAAAAAATTAGAAAATGCATAAAAGAAAAACATTTCAGAATTGAGGAATGGAGGGAGAGATATTAAAAAAAATTAGGAAGATCATGTTGTACAAAAGTAAGAAACAAAACACAGTACAACTGGTCAGCGACAACATTTGTTTAAAACTTAAAAGTGATAAACTCCTAAAACATTAAGAATGATTAAAACATAAGATGGTCAGCGACAACATTTGAGAAGCATAATTAAAAACTTTAATAAAATGTGAGTGTTCATTGCCACCTAAAAATATAAATCAATTCGATATTACAAAGCACTTAGACTTAGACGATCGTCCAAAGCTTATATTTCAGTTGTACATCTAAAGATTGATATTCATTTCAAAGCTCTTATCGAAGAATTACAAAAAACATTTTTTTAAGTGAATTAAAAAATTCAGTATATGTATATAATAAGAACAGGATGCTTCAAGTTATAAGAACACAAACCTCTAATAAACTTGTTCTTTTATATTGATAACCAATGTTCCATCAGCACCTTCTCCTTCCAAACATTAATTCATCTGTCAATTTGCCAGATTTGGTCAAAACGATAAGGGATTTGGCGAGATATCAGTTTTATTTGATCTTATCATGCATTTCATCGAATACTCTAGGCTCACTATTGACAAAATTCAAAATACGAATATGCATAAACACATTTTGGAGGAGTACACAGAGAAGAGCAAGAGGGTGACGAAGCTTACCTAGATAGCCATGGGAAAGTCTCTGATTGTCAAGGAGAACTGCGTTCTGAATCAATTCGGAGAGAGCGACGCTTCAACCAAGGTTCAACTAATAATCTATTTGCAGGAGGCCGGATGATCGTGCTCTGATTAAATCCACACGTGGATGGATCTGATAACAAAAAATTAAGCATGAAATTTGATAAATTAATTCAGTAAAGTATGTGAAAAAAGAAAAGAAAAAAGGGGAATACAAAGAACAAACAAACAAACCCTAGAAACAAAAAAAAAAAAAAAAAAAAAAAAAAAAGCAAAGAAGATGGAGGTAAAAATCAGTACCTTCTTCCAATGGTTCGCATAAGAGAGAAGAAAGCGATCGTTGAATCTGTCGTGACTCGTGCTACCGTGCTTTAATGATGCATCGACACTGCAGACTGATCCAAGCGTCGCCGGTGATAGCTACTGCCAACCAAAACCCCAGATTTGGGTAACTAAAAACCCCAGATGTAAGACATATTAGCCAATTACAGCCCTCTAAATTTTTCCATAACGAACAAATTCAAGTGAAGACCTACCTTTTAATTACAAAAACAGACTTGATTTTCACCTTTGAATGATTGTTTTGCTAGGCAGCGGTTGGAAGCACAGAATTGGAGAGTTGGAATTAGATAAGATAGGCATAACTAAATTTAGAAATGTACATGCGTTCATTTCTAATTCCAATTTCAATACCTCAATTTCATGCAACCAAATATTACCTTAGTGTATCTGTAGAAATCCAATGAGCCTAAGTCACTCTCAAAAGATGCCTTGAAAGATGAGGACTACCCCTAGACTTATATATAGCTCAGGATCAGGTAACACAAGCGATGTAGAATTCAACAGTATCCAATAGTAATTCAAGGATTTCATTTCTCAGCGAGATTACGTATAGCTCGTGCTCACTTATGTTCATAGCATAATTTTACTATTTCAGAAGAAGGCTCGATTACCCGGAGACACCATCAGCAACAGCAATAACACCCACATTGAAGCTGCTCACAAAGAATGCATCTTCCCCACCCCTATCCACCTTCATTAAAAAAAAAGCACAGCTGGAAAAAGGCAATCTCTCTCTCTCTCTCTCTCTCACACACACACACACACACACACACACCATAAAGAAGTAATGGAAACTCATTTTTCCAGCATGGAGTACCTTGTTGGGGTGTGGAATGAGATGAGTTCCAACACGAAAGAACACCTCTGACCTACAACAACAGAGAATTAAGTCAAATTTAAACACAAATTACAATGGAATTAGGGTTTTAAAAATTCAAATAATGCAGTTTTTGTTCTTCTTCTTAAAAGCTATCCCAAATCATCCCGCGAAATCGGGGAAATTAGAGCACAAATTCAGCTCAAGATATCGAAATTAATCTCAGAAATAAAGGAGGAGAAAAAAAAAATGAATACGTAGCGAGGATCGGATCATATCGAACACCAGGATTGGTCTCCGAGGGAGCATAATTGAAGCAAGCCGACCGCATCCGCTTTGGAATTGATTGAGCATTGCGAAAATCAGGAAAAGTGGTCAAGCGTCATCTCATAAAGGATCTCATTCGTAAAACCTAAACAGCTCAAAACAAACAAACTCAGGCTTAGGAATACACATTTTTTATAAGTTCAAAATGCAAAATAACCATGTTGATTGTGAGATAATCAAATGAAATGTGAGGCGGTTAAGAGAGAAAGAGAGAGACGTTAATCAAATGCAAAATAACCATGTTGATTGTGAGATAATCGGCCTTCACACTGTGTAAACCCGTTTCAGATCTGAAATCGAAAAAATCAAAGAGAAATTAAAAGAAATTTCAGTCAAGGAATAGAGGGGAAAAACAGAGAAAGGGCTTCAATTTTAAGGGTTCGAAACCCAAAATCAAGAGAGAAAGAGACCCTAATTTCAGAAACCCTTTAAAAAAATCAAATTCAAACCAATGAATTTCAAAACAAAGATTTTTAGTTTGAACTGCTACAAAATCGAATCAAGAGCTATGAATCGTTGTGGTTGAGAGAGAGAAAAAAAGGCTTACCAAGGAATCTGCGACATCGGGAGCGACGACCGTGAGTGATTGGAGGAGTCGACTATCAGCGGAGTTGTGACATTAGATTCGGCCGAGAGCTAAGCCACCGTCATCGTCTGGAGGAAGGGAGAAGTCGTTGCGAGGGAAAAAGAAGAATCTGCGGCCGTCGCGAGTGAAGGATGACGGCGTGGATGGCGAGGCGATGACATCGCGGCGAAATGGAGCGGAGGTGGCAGTGGCGGTGGCGAGGGGATGGCGGAAGAGGCTGAGAGGGAGTGGATCGCGGGAGATTGAGTAATAAAGGAGATGAAGGCGACGATGATGACGATTGTCAGAAGTGGAGAGGGAACGCGAGAGAGGAAGAGAGAGAGACGAACCCTAATTTCTCTAGCAACTGTGGTTTTGATGAGAAAAAGACAACCCTAAATCAAACATCCAATATTTCAGCAGCGACGTCGGAGGTGGGAGAGAGAGAGAGAGAGAGAGAGAGGAAGAGGCTTGGGGACGACGAATTCGGTGGAGAAGAAGACTCTCAGAGTCCATGAAGTAAATGCAAAGGCAAGAAAGGACACTGTTGATGATGGTAAGTGTTAAAAAGTAAGGTTGATGGTAAGTGTTGAATGTTGTATATTATTATAGATAGATATATTATATAGATATGTTGTATATATCAAGAGACATCCAACGGCTACGAATATCCAGAGACATCCAACGGTCCTGGATGTAAATGAGCTGATTTATTATATATATATACACATACATACGGAAGAGGGAAGATGAGAAGGATCGAGAGAAAACGAGAAGAGAGAGAAAGTGAGGGAGAAAGAGAGATCCACCGGTGGGTAATGTTGACGATCGTGTGGAAATTGTCGGCGGTGACTTGTGGGTTTCGTTGCGTGTATGTGTGTGTTGTGTGTGCTTGCTTGTTTGTGTTCCCCTGCTTCCTGTTTCTGTTTTGGTGAAGGCGGTGTGTGTGTGGGTGTGTATTTTGTGTGCTTAGTATGGGTGTGGGTGATCACGGACCGGGTGTGTGTATGTGCCGGTGGTGTGGGTTTTGATCATTTCCGGCAGTGGAAAGTTAGGGAGAGAAAGAGATGTCAGTTGTGAGGTGCCGTTGTGTGTGTTGGTGCGTGTGCGTGTTTCCTGTGGGAGAGTGGTTGCTCGGTTTGTATGGGGGTGTGCTCTGCGCTGCTGACTGTGTGCAAGTGCATGTGTGTTGTACTCTGTTTCTGGTTTGGGCAGGTGAGTAGCGTGCATGATTGCTGCTGCTGTGTGTGTGTGTGTGTTGTCGGAAAAACAGAGAAGAGAGAGAAGTGAATATGAGTTTGTTGGTGAGTGTTCGGTGGTTAGCGTCTGTGTGGGTTTGTGTGTGTTGTATGGTGTGGGTGTGAGTCGATGGTGAGAAGAGAGGAAGAGAGGTGACTGAGATCTCAAACAGAGCAGAAGGAGAAAGATGTTTACCGCCTAAGCGGTGGATTTTCGCTTAGGCGGTGAAAATGCAACGTACAGTTGAGAGAATGGGAGAAACAGTCACTCGTTCGCTTAGGCGGTGTGACGTCGCTTAGGCAGTGAGGAGCAGAATTAGATAATACATGGAATTTTAGGAAAATCCACGATCGGTTCGGAAACGGGTAACCTTTCTAATTTATTTTGTGAATTCTAAATTTAGTTTTTCTAATCTTAGAGTAATAAAATGAAAATAATAAATCTCGAGATTTGTTTATAAGAACAGAGTTTATAAATAGTAAACCGTAACGAAACGATACTAGTTGAATAGTTATATTTCGTAATAAAAGATGAGAAATAGAAAATTAAGGAAAATAGGATTTCATGGCGTGATTAATTTGTTTTTATACAAAAATATTAATTTAGGCTCTGTCACCATTAGGTTCGCAAGCACCGGAGTTCGGATAGGGGATAGTCGATTAAAGTTTATGGAAGCGGATATCAAGTGAGTGTACTGCCCTTCTTACCAAACTATTTTCATATAAATATGACGAGATATGTGTTTATTTAACTGTACGAATTTTATAAATGATATAGATTAAGCCAGTTGTGGGTGAGTTGGTAAAATGGATTTCCATTGAAATATTTGGATTTAAAAAGAAAGACTTTATAAATAATTTATTGGATTTGGAGGTTTTAATAAAAAGGTGGGAAAAACATGATTTTTAAATTAAAAGTGGGTTTTGTTAAAAAGAGGTGGACAAGGGTGATTTTGACGGTATTGATGAATTGGTATTTTTGTCGATATTATTGAAGTGGTAATTATTATTATGATCTGTCCGGAGGGTGGTCTAGCAGAGGGATAATTTTTTGTGATTGGGTGATAATATTATTGAATGGACTATGCCATAATTTATATTATGATCTGTCCGGAGGGTGGTCCGGCAGATGTATATTTACTATATGGTGATTGACGTTATATGGTGATTTATATTATTGGCCTCCGGAGACGTCCAGTTGGCGGTGATCTGCGTAGTTAGGTCCGCTAGGAAGGCATATCCTATGGATGGTTATGGTACCATTGCAACTCCCGATCGTGAGGTTAAAACGATCACTCTGGCTTAGCCGGTGGGTATGGGATTGAGATGTGTGTTTTGAGTTGGGATGTTTTATATATATACTGGGTGACTTATTATTGATTTGGTGTTTGGAAACTGAATAATACTGTTTTACTTTTAGTGATTATTTGGTATTAGATATTTTACCAACTCTATGTGGTGTTTATATTTATTTACACTTGATCCATTTAAATGTTGGATTTTATGAAATGTATTGTTTCTATGTTAAAAATGGTTTTTACTAAGAAGGCAGTACACTCGCAGGTGAATTTTTTAGGAGACAGTCCCCTACTGGCATTAGGTGGAGTCATCTGAAAAATATTTGAGTTGAGCTGACAGAGAGGAACAATAAGATAGTGAAAGATTATGTACATATTGTATGTTGAAATTGTATAGAACATTTATGTAATTATGTAATGTATAAGAAGATAAAAATGAAACAGGTGATGCCATATTATCGTCACGCCGATCCTGGGATGACAGGTGTTCGGGACGGGTCGTGACATAAAATCCCGTGAAAAGATTCATAATCTTATTATAATTTTGTGGATGTTGCGAGAGCGGCTAATTGGTTCTTTGTGGATTGGAGAGATGGAAGTCTAATTAGCACCCTTAAGAAACCAAATGTATCATAGAAATCAATCTCACAAAATGTCATGGATTTTTGCAAAAAAGAAAAACAAGGGAAAACGCGTCAAAATATTAAATAAAGATTAGCCAAATAAAACTCCACTAGTTTACATATTGATATACATGGTAACCCAAAAGCGGAAGGGGAAAAAAGGGTGAAAAATCTTTGTATGACGTTAAAAAATCGATAGCTAATTAGCACAAACTCGAATGTCTTTTATCATCACGAGTGGCAATTCAAGAAAAAAAGATTGTCTCCATCAGATTGGTTTTATTGGTATGAGGAGAGGCTTGATAGAGTGGTGGCAGACGATGTTCTGGGAGATGTGGTCCGTGGGGACGTGGACGTGTGTTTCATTAATACCACGTTTGGCAGAACACTGGTTTTTCTCCTCTCTTCCTCTTTGATTAACTCCCCAGCAAAAGACTCCAATTTTTCTAAATTTGAGCTCTCCATTTGCTTCTTCCCTTGAAATAGCACAGATACGATGTTTTTCTGTTTAAGAATATCGTTTGCAGCCGCCAATAAGCTTGTGTTGTCCATTGGTTTCTTTGAATTTACCATCCCATTTGCCTGCATTCAACAAATTTCCAAAATTAAAAATAAATAAATTATAATAGAAATTTTCATTCTTTTATTTATTTTATTATTAGGGGTACATGCCATTTACCCTCCTTTCTTTTTGCTAGTAACCAAAGACCTCTCTTGTTATTTACTAATACCAGCCAATCCCTAATAATTTTTGGAAAAGGAAAAGTGATGCATTTGAAATTATACAAGTACCTGAATGCGAACATAATTGGTTTTCTGCGAGTGACCAAAGGCCATGGATACAGATTGATCAACCTAATAAAAAAAAAATGAAGTTAGACAATTTGTCAATACATAATTATGACAAGGTTGTTGGAAACACAAATAAATATTAATTGAGTTGTTTAATGAGGGAGAACTACTTTAACTTTGTCCATCTTTCTTTTTCTTTATAAAAAAAATAAAATATTATTAAGTATACCAAATTATAGACAAACTTTCTGTATCAAATTATTTTGTCATTCTTTAGTACAAATTTATGAAATATGGAATAACTAGTGTATACCTCAAGACAAGAATTTTAATTTAAATATTTATATGTATTTAATTCAATAGTTACAATGATTTTTTTTAATTTTTATTTTTTAATTTTTATGGTAAGGTCTGTCCGGTTTAGTTTACACGTACCTTGAGAAATCATTGCCCTAGGCGATCTTAAGTTTGAATGAATTCTAACTTAAGAAATATTGAAAATATTGGCACAATTAAGTTTGATATCAAAATTATACCTAAATATATCTTTAATTATTTTTTTTTTAAATTTATCCGTGAAAATATTATTTATATACATGTTCATAAGTTGTTGTCATTAAATATCAAGTGGCCACCCAAGAAGTGCTAGTCGGTTGATAATGAAAGGTGTCATTTCCTTATCAATTAAAGTTCAAGTCTCTTAGAAAGTATTCTCAGAATTAAATCTTGAATTTACTCTTGAATATATCAGACTGATGTGGAAAAATGTGCCTTTAAGATCATCCGGGAAAGTAATTAGTGGAGGAGCGTGTAAGTTGGTCCGGATAACATTTTACCGGTAAAATATATATATATATATGAAGCTGCCGATTGTCATACTATTAGTCATTCCATTATTAATGCCAAGTTGGTAAGTAATAATTGCAGGCATACCAAATTGGAAGCTCCTTCTCCAGCGATGTTAACGAGTGCGGCCGGCGATTGTATGGCGTCGGAATATGACCCTCCATTTCCCAAAGACACGACCAACAGATCCTCTACCCCTTTACACAAGGGAAACTCATGCTTGTTGTTCAAAACATGAGTGATCGCCATCGCCGTCGGATTATTCATGGTTGTTCCACCACCGACGGCGACAATCTTTGTTCTTCCGTCGGTGGAAATCACGTCAACGGGACCCACGTCAGCTGTAGTAGCCTCACAAACGACTCCTAAAGCGAAATTGCAACCGTCCATTTCGAGGGCATCAGCCCGCGAGAAAACGAACGGTGCTCCGGTATTCAGATCATAACACGGTATCAAAACCGCCTTCAACGTGTCTCTCAGCGTTAAGTCGCCAAAGACCCGACGAGACAATTTCTTAGCGTTCGCCGGCCGGAAAATCCTCCGGAGCATTCCTGTCTTTGACGACCGCGAAATTTTCCGCCGATTCTGAAGGAGGAACTCTAGAGCTTCCTCGGCGGTGAACATGGGGCCCCCACCATTTCCGCGAGCGAACAGTAGTGCTGCGAGGACACCGCCGGCGCCAGAACCGGCGACAAGATCGAAGTAATCCGCGATATGGGTTTTCGGGTTTCCTGAGTTCCGGCGAAGTGAGGCCTCGAGATGGACTAGGGACTTGGCTGCGAGAATACCGTCGGTGGAACCGGAGCCATCTATGGAGAGAATTCTGACTTTACCGACCAGGTGCTTGCCGGAATCCATTTCTTGAAGAGGAAAATAATGCTCTTTTGTCGAAAACAGCTTCGTATCATCGTACCCAAATAGGAATTTGTTCTCCAGAATTGAGAAGATTTCGTAGCTAAGTTTATCAAAGCCAGTGTCGAGCATCGAAGCCGTTGAAGTGGCAGTCATTTTGACTGTGTGTGTTTTGTTGGTGAGTAAGTGTGTGTATTTGAAGTTGGAGATGAAAATGAGAAGGAAAGGATATGGGTATGAGGGATTTAATGAAGAGTAGCGATTGACACGGAGGTTTTATAAAGAGGAGTTAAAGAAGGTGGGTACGGAGTACGTTCGTGCGCGTGTTTTTAGTGGGTAGAGCATAGCTAAAACGTAGGCTACTTTCATGTGGGCCATTAATCGGCGATTTTGAGTTCTTTAATTTGGACGAGCGACGCGGAAGATTCTTGGCGGGTCAACTTTTCAACTTCTTTGTGAGGTGTCATATGGATAAGGCCACGTTTTAACACATCAATTTTTATTTATTTTTATTTTTATTTTTTATTTTTTTACGGTAAAGTGTGTCTGAATCAGTTTACGTGCATATCGACTTAATCATCTTCTCGAACGATCTTAATGATACACTACCCCACGTCGACTTATTACATTAAGAACTAAAGTCAAAATTTAAATCCTAAATTGTTTTATATGAGAGTTGAATTTAGGTTGACAAAGAAAGAAAGCATCGCCAACCAAACTAACACCTCTTAAACAAAACCCATCAAATAAAATAGAGGTGAAACCGTTAATCAGTATATATTTTCTCTACTTCAATTTTTGTAATTTTACAAGCAAAAATCATTAACCAAAAATGAGAGCGGCCGAAAGGGTAGGGGTTGCATTTGCAAGACCTGAGAAATAAAGAAAAAGGAGGGGAAAATATTATAATAAATGAGGAGAACATGTGTAATTTTTTGACATTTCATTGCACCATATTTGATCTTAGTTTCTAGGTTCTTATTCACCTTAATATAGGTAAGTTATTAGATAGGTTTGATGTGTTTGGTTCTTAGCCTGTAAAAAGATGAAGTTAGTCTTTAATCTGGTAAAAAAAATATATGTTTAATTTTCAGTCTGTAAAAGAACTAGGTTCTTCCTGAACCTACAAACAAAATAAAAATTGTAAACGCTTGATTTTAAATCTGGTAAAAGAATTAGATTAGCTCTGAATTTGTGAAAAGTATTGTAAGTGTTCGGTTCTTACTTGGGAAAGAAATCAAGATTAGTTGATTGCGAAATCCCTGCGGGAGCTCAGAGGATTAAACGTAGGCAATGGTAGCTTGCCGAACCAAGATAAATCGGTGTATTCAATTTCTCTATCTGTAGTTGCTTGGTTGTGCATACATTTCCATTGTAACTTAAGATAATAACCAATTAGGAAAACTAGTGATTGATTGATTATTAATTTATTTGTTTAAATTTTTATAGTTACCCAATTCACTCTCTATTGGGTAGATTTATGGGCTGACTCTTGGCATGTTCAAGTAATTTTAAATTGTCTCAAATGGATGTCAAAAATGTATTTCTATTTTTTTTATTTTTTATTTTTGAAGTTGATGTTGAATAATCACTTGATTTTAAAAATAATAAACTACCTAATCCTGTTTTCAAATTAAGAAAGGTACTTTACAATTTTAAACAAACTCCTCTAGTTTGGTATAAATGACTGTGTAGGTATTTAACTAAAAATGGATTTCAACTCGGTCTAAGTAACATCACATTGTTCATTAAACAAACCGACATTGATATTCTATTAGTGAAAATATACATGGATGACATAATATCTAGTTTTACTAATGAGGATCTTTACAAAAAATTTGCCAAGATAATGCATGATGAGTTTGAAATGGGTATGACGTGCAAACTGAAGTTTTTCCGTGCATTGCAAATCGAACAACAATATTCATCAACCAAGTCAAGTACATCAAAGAGCTTCTTAAAACATATGGCATGGAAAATGCAAAAGTGTATAAAACTCCAATAAAACGGCCACAAAATTTGACAAAGATGAAACTTTAAATCAACGTTCAAAGGGACCAATATTGATTTAATTTTTCAATTAGATCTTTAAAAATAATTAATTCTTGAAAGTCTTGAATCAAAGCTCCAATTGACGTTCAGAAAGCCAAAGAAAAACTTCGGGTCGAAATGAAAGTTTGCAAAAGTTATTTTTGGACTAAATTGATCAAATTAGAAGAAATTGTCAAGAGTATATAATGTTTTAATCAATTAATTTCATTTTCAAAGGATAATTTCGAAGAAATCAAATGAAATCAAGAGTTTGAAAAAAAAATCTATTTCGACCCCAAAGTTTAGGTATTTTTCGAAAATTCATTGAATTGGCAAGCAATTTCAAGTCTTTTTCACAGATTGGAGCATCCAATCAAATGGTGAATGTTCTAATTTCATGTTTTTTTTTTTTAATTTCAATTTAAGAAAAATATAAAAAATCTCATTTAATTAAGAAAATAGTGCCTTTAAGGTTGAAATTACTTCCTCTACTCTTCTAAGAAGATGACAAGCATTGAATTATTTTTTTGAGTGGATGGAGGTATTTGGGAGTGTTTTGGGGAATTACCCAAGTGAGAAATAGCTTAACGGAGTGGGTTTTGAAAGAAAAACATGAAATACCCACAATAGGGAGGACTAAAACATGTAAATTAAGAAATAGGGAGGCAGCCCCATGACGTATCTTGTGCATCCATTGATGCGCAGACACGTGGGGATGTCTATAAAATATAGTTCACCCTTCTCCAAAGTGACACACTTTTCAACCCTCTCTAAGCCTGAATTTTTGCCCTAAACACTCTCTAAATCACTTTTTTTTTTTTTTTTTTCTCTCACTAAAAAAATCCAAGAAAATGGAGAAGAAAATGAACAAAGAGAAGACAAAAAAAAGGGTCGACAACTCAATAAATAAATAAATAAAAATGGAAGAGAGAGAGATAGAGAGAAAGAGAGAAGTTGAAAGAGAAGAAGAAGATAAAAAGAATATCGAAGACCGACCTCGAAGCCAAAGTAAGTTCTTCCTTCCCCCGACTACATCTTTATTTTCCACCTAAACAACTTGAAATAGAGGACCTAAAACCATCATAACTAAAAGGACGTTCCAAGGAACACCTAAAAAAATTAGAAGTGTACTTGTCTAATCTTTACTTACTAGTACTTTATTTTTCTACATTTACTTTCTTACTCTGCGTCTTTCCGCTCTTTTACTTTCCTGCATTTACTTTTTTGTACTCCACCTTTTCGCGCTTTTACTTTTCTGTTTTGTGCATTTTCGCGCTTTACTTTCTACGCATTTATTTTCCAATACTTTGCACCTTTCTGCGCTTTACTTTTAAACATTTTTCTCTTTAGTGCTTAATGTTTTTTTGCGCCTTACTTTTACGCATTTACTTTCTAGGGGGAATATTTCCAAAAAAAAAATAAAAATTGACCCACTTTATTTCTAAAACACAAAAAGAATTTTTCGGGACAAGATTTCAAAATAAAATATTTAGACTTAAATTTTACTTAGACTTAATTAGATGATGTATCGTCTTTGGGCGCCTAATACCTTCTTCCAGCGTAATTGGCTCCCGAACTCTTTTAAAACGAATCATTTGTCGGACCATGTCTTTTGGAGTCAAAATTTTATTTAAACTATTTTTAATTATTTTTTTAAAAAAATCTGGTGACCTAACACATTATTTAAAATTAATGCTAGGTGGTGATTTTTGTTTTTCAAAAAAATTAGCTTATATTATTTTTATGAGAAAAACCAACGCTTTAAAAAATCTTTCTCTTTACTATTTTTTCAAAAACCCAACTTCATTTAATCCTTCTTTTTAAAAAATCTAGGGTGTGTCAGTGTAAATGAAAAGACTTATTGAAGTATGATTAGAAGTTTAATTTATCTTATTGCTAGTAGATCGGATATAATGTTTAGTATATGTTTGTGTGCGAGATTTCAATTATGTCTTAAAGAGTTACATTTAATTATTGTCAAAAGAATTTTTTGTTTTTTAACAGGATCGAGTTTGGTCTTAAATTCATGCAAGATGATGTGGTTGGTCATTTCCACTTGGCTGTTGGACTAAGGGTGGCCGAAGAAGGCAAAGTATATTTAGATGTTGAGGCTCGTGCAAAAGCCCATGTATAATGAATTATCAAATTGAGTCCTATTGTTTGATACGATGGACTTAGGCACACCAAATCGACTTATGATACTCTTCCACGTGAAATCACAATTTTTCTCCTTGGTGATCTAGGCAAGGGGCTCAACCTGAACTCACTTTGTGAAGTAGTCGATGGCCACGACCAGAAACTTTCTCTGCCTAGTGGCCTGTGAAAATTAGCTAAATAGGTCAATTTCCTAGTGGGAAAATGGCCAAGGACTTGATGGTCGGTGGGGCGTGAGGGTGCGACATGAATCCCTGGCACATGTCATATTATTTCATGAATTCCACCGCATCCTCACCCATCTTCGGCTAATAGTACCCGTGGCAGATGGTCTTGTGCACCAGGACACTACTCTTGAGTTGTTTTTGTACACATCCTCGTGCATCTCCCTCAGCATATACTCAATTTTTTCAGGTCGGAGGCATCGTGAGTATGGTATGAGAAAGGACTTCTAATAGAGGACTCCGTCTATGATAGAGTACCTCGTTGCTCGATATCTCATTCTTGTGGCCTCTGTGCTGCCTTTGGGGAGGTACCATCCTCCAACTAATGGCAAATGGGGTTTATATAGTTTGGTTAGTCGATGAGGTCACATATTTGAGCCAACTGGCCAGAGCCTACTGTGATCGAGGCATCCAAGTACTCGAAATGACTGGTTTTCTTCAAAATCTACTCTACCACGGACGCTTAATTGGCTAACGCACCTGCATATCTATTTTCTTCGCAGGGGATCTAGGTCACTTCAATTTTTTTGAAGCTGTCCATTAGTGCATTGACTTTCTTTAGGTACGCTGTCTATAATTGACCACGAGCTGAGAGTTGCAAAATACAATGAATGTCTTCATGTTGAAGTCACTTTCTAATCGGAGGCCAATGAGTAGTGCCTCATACTCGATGTCCACTTTGTTTAAAGCTACAAGGACCATACCGACTCTGCAACCATTCATATTAGAGGACCTATCATTGTAGAAGTGCTAGGTTGTTAGGGCCAGTTTGCTGGTAAGCACGATAGACGGCCCAGGATCCGTTCTGGTTAGAGTAGATGGTTGGTCTTTGCAGTGGGCTAGTATTTTAGGAAGGTGAACTTAGTGATAAAGTCTGCAAAGACATGCACTTTTATGTATTTTCTTGGACATTATTCATTTTGGAATTGAAGCTCCACTTCATGAGTCTTCCCGAGATGTTTGGGGAATGTAAGATCTCCCTCAAGGGCTAGTTTGTGAGTACCACTATAGTGTGCGCTTGAAATTATTGTCTCAACTTCCTTGATGTCCGTAGTAGGGAATACACTAGCTTCTCGAACCTCGAGTTACTTGTCTCAACATCCATGCATATTATGTCAGAATAGTACATTGGGCTCTGAACACCTTCCTTTTCTTTTATTAGAGCAACGCTTACAATGGTCACAGAGGCTAAAATATATAAGAATAGCTCATCCCTCTTAATGTGTTGAGCAAGGGAGCCAAGGTGCGGTAGGTTTCGAGCTCTTGAAATATGCCCTTGCACTTATCTATCCATGCGAAGATCTTATTGCCGTGAAGGACTTTGAAAAATGGTAGGCACCGGTCAAGGGCCCGCATGATGAACTGGTTCAAGACTACAAGCCTGTCGGTAAGCATTTGGATCTCTCTCTTGTTGAGCAGTGATGACATATTGAGCACCACGCTGATTTGGCTGGGGTTAGGGTTCATTCTACTCTGAGAGACTATGTACCCAAGAAACTTCCCTGCTAAAACTCCGAAGATGCACTTATTTGGGTTGAGTTTTGTGTGTTGAGCTTTGAGCTTATCAAAGCAGCACTCGAGGTGTACAAGGTGGTTAGGTGTTCGGAGGCTTTTGACCAGCATGTCATTGATGTACACCTCTATGATCAACCTGATCTTCTACTTGAATTTTCTGTTCACCAAGTGTTGGTACATGGCCCTAGTTTTACGAATCCCAAAAAGCATGACTTTATAGTAGTATGTCCGTTGGTCTGTGATGAATGAGGTCTTGCTCTTGTCTGGGACTAACATTGAAATTTGGTTGTACCCTATTTAGCCGTTAAGGAAACTGAAGAGCTCGTAGCCCACTGTGGCATCGATGACTGTACCAATTTTGAGCAAAGGAAATAAGCCCTTAGGGAACTTCTTGTTTAGGTTCTTGAAGTCCATATGGAGCTTCTATTTGTTTTAAACCTTCGGTGCGATGACCATATTGGACAACCAGTTTAGGAACTTTAACTCCTCGGCTTGGTCCTATTTTTTCAACTTGTCCATGTCCTTCTCGTTGATAAATTATCGATCGGCATGAAACATCCTGCTCTTTTACTTGACATGTGGGTGGTGTGGGTTTGCATGAAGTTCATGCATAGCCTTGGGGTCTATCCGTGGAAGCTCATTATGGGACCATACAAAGACATCATAATTCTATTGGAGGAGCTCGGTGAGCACTCTCATTGTTCTGGGGCCAACTTTTCCCTTATCCTCACTGTGTTATTCTAGCAGGTTAAGTAGATGGGCACATACAGTAGGCCCTCATGCTGTCAAGGGTATATGTCCTCGTCACGAGGGTCTTCGATGGGGACGAGTTTGAGCTTAGAACCTTGTACCAATGACTTGGTCCCCACATCTGATTGTTATTTCTTCTTATTAAGGGCCCTATGAGAACATGCCCTTAATGCTTCCTAGTTCTCCTAGACTACGTCCATACCATGTTCGGTGGAGAATTTCGTTACTTAGTGATAAGGATAGCTCACAAACCTTCGGTGTGGAGACCTTTAGTCAGCTCATAATCACATTGTATGACAAAGGTCTTTCCACTACCAAGAACTTGCTCTGTACTGTCATTGTGCATAGAGTCGTGCCCACGGTGACCAGTAGGGACACCCAACCCACTGAAGTGACGAAGTCACCACCAAAATTGTTTAGGGAGGACTTTATATGCTTCAAGTGGCTTGGGTCAATCTTCATCATGTCATATTCCAATTTGAACAGAATGTCTGTCAAGCTCCTTTTGTCCACCAAGATCTCTTATCTTAAAGTGGTTGATCAAGGAAATGATCACTAGGTAATCATCATGGGGACACATGGACTCCTAAAAGGTTGGTCTCGTAGAAAGAGATGATGTTGTGCAAGGCGGCATCGGAGGTTTTCACCTCGTACAAGTTCTCGTCTTATTTTTGCCTGGTGTTTGTGGGCCTTGGGAGAAGATGAGGTCTTTTTTCTCAAATTGAATTCACCATGGATGACGTTATTGTCACCATTCACTCTCTAAGAATTTTCATCTTTAACATCCTCTTACCTATCTTGCTACCAGCCTCGATTTTCTCTCATTTTCTTACCATCCTGATTCCCGTCTCGATGGTAATCTCCTCTTTCTTTTACTCTATCCGCTCTCTAGATAGTTTCCTAAATAGCCTCTCTAGAGGAGGGATTCAATCTCTTCATAGAGATGGAAGTAGTTCTCGGTGGAACTCATAATATTTGTTTATTGACTTCCTATGGGCTTCCATCTCAGGGACGTAGGAGGCATAAATAAGTCCCTCCCTGAATTGTCCACGTAGATCGTTGCGATGGAGGCTGTGAACGATGTGTAGTCTTGATGTCAGTGCGTTGAAGACAGAAACAGTATCAGGTCCCCAGGTAGCGGTCCCAGGAGCCTTTTCTCCTGTAGCCTCTTTGAACCCTATGCTCTGCTCGAGCCCTCTTCTTCATTTGTTTTTCTTTTCTTCTTTTGGTTTTCATTCTCGCTCTCTCCAAGCCTCTTCCTGTAAGTTAGTATTGCAGAAACAGGTGCCTCAATCCATTAATTGATCTAAATTGTCTAGGGGGATTAATTGAGAAGTTATAAGAGAGCCTTTAGTGGCATAAACCATCTATGAACGCGGTCACAACCATATTTTCAGAGAGCTCGCCATAGGCATTCACCTCCCACCTGAAACGATTGACATATTCTCCAAGTGATTTACCAATCTCCTACTGGATGGTAAGGATGTGAGCCATGGTCTTTGGCCTCTACTACGAGCTGTTGAATAAATGGAAGAACAACTGCTCGACTTCATAGAAGGTGGTGATGGAGGTTGGTTGGATGCTCTAGAAATATATGCTCGTTGCTCTCGACAGGGTGGGGGGCAAGCATTTGTATCCCATGTCCACCGACATGGTCTACATATCCATTTGGGACCAAAAGATTGAAAAATGGTTCATGGGGTTTGTTATCCCCAACTAAGTGGTCATATGGGGGTGGGCGAAGTGGTGGGGCATCGTTTTCTCAAGCACATCATCAACGAACGGTGACCTCACCTCAATAGTGGGTCCCGCTACTCCTCTCCATTAGTGGATATCCTACAGGAGAACCTCTATGTCGGTGAGTGGCGCTCTATCTCACCTTCTCTTGGGGTTGGACAAGGCTTACCGTGCATATGGCTACTTGTTGGTTGGTCATTATGGTGGCACAAGGGTGGTAAGTAGGAGCCATCCTTTCACAACCAACCCATTGATCAAACCTCATTATAAGGCTGGGTGAATGACCTAGAAGGGTTGGTGAGAGGTCCCTCGTGTTGTGTCTTCTTGGCAAAAGAGAAAGGGTATCTTAGAGTAGTTGGGAGACCTTTCTCCCCTTCTATGTATTCGAGGTCGAGAGGTTGTGCTCGGTCCCAAGGTGTTGGCCCATTGGAGAAGATCACATTGTAACGGGAGAGTTGTGTTCACTCCTCGCATTCTGTAGTCCGAAAATTCGATTTTTCCTCCACGGGGGTCGACAGCAGGCGAGTGAGAAGCACTCTGATGTGTCCTTGGAATTCTCTTAGTTGTTGTCCCAGGTGGTCAATGTGGGAGGCTTCCGCGGTACCCAAGGTCGGCCCTATGAATTGGCCAGAGGGTAGAGTGGAGGGGTCCGTTTGGCTAGTGGTTGATTGGTTATCCTTGTTGGCCGATGGCCTACTCTTTGATCTATGGAATGGAGATATGGCTACTACTTCCCAGGCGGTAGTTCGTTTGATAGACTATTCATAGAACGGTTTTCATTTCTTTGTCAATTTATCTGACTAGACTTTGTGATAATTAAGTCTTAGGTGACTGGTGAGTGAGGGATGATTAAAGGGAGGCATTTAGTAGCTTTCTCACAGATGGTGCCAAACTGTTATTGTCGAAAATTGGCCAACACCAGTAATTAGTCTGTTCAAGGTCCAGGCGGATTTTTCTTACTAAGGTGGAGGTCTTAAGCTCAGTGATTGGTTCCTAGTGAACAATCCACAATCCACAATCAATAATCTAAGTTCTTATGTCCAAGCTGGTACCTGTTCAAAGACGCACTAGGGTGTGCCCAACTAAATCCTTCCGACGTGAGAGTAAGTGCTCGGAGGAAAAGAGCAGGTATTTTCTTTAAGTGGAAATATTTAGCATTATCTAGAACATTTAATTTCTTACTATTTACAGGAGTGAAGCTGGATTAGCGCCCCTAAACTAGGCTTTGAGCGCGGTTAATTATCGTAATTTGGTGTGTGGCCAATGGGGAGGTGTGTGGCGCTTCTTAGGCACGTGTATCTTGAACTTCAACCTACTAAGAGGAGTCCATTGGCTGACCCATAAGGTTTTGGAGGCTAGGCTCAACTTGGAAATGGAGGAGCTCGATTGGTGACCTGGCAATCCTAGTCGATGACTACTGAGTGGAGGTCGGACTACAGCTCACCAAGGTAGACCCCTCATTTCTAGTCGCTGGGCGGTGGTCATTATGGATAAGATGTTCGTTGATCACTAGATGGTGGGTAGCCAAACAGTGGCCCCAGACTGTCCAGTCAGCGTGTGCGGTGGATGCTGACCAGTTAAGCAATCTCCTCGGAGTCTCTATCTTGTCATGTGTAAGTTCGTGAGTGATCCTCGACGGGCAGTGAAATTACTCCTTATCAAAAACAAATACCAATATTGGTATTTCGTTGAATAAAGGTACATGCATTCCACTATAAAAATTTTTGAAAAAAATTTCAAAGATAAATTTTCTTTGATAAGTAAACTTTAATGAGGTTTAGTAGAACTCAGAAGGAAAAATATGTATTATACAAATTTCAATTTCAATCGAATTCTAAATACTTTTTCTGGTAAGGAAAGGATTATATTAGGAGAACCTACTGAGTTATATTACTTAGAAAAAAAAATGTAAAAATATATTGATTCCACTTATTTGATACAAGAATGCAAGAAATTACTACAGTTATTCCAAATTTTGTATCCCAACTAATGCGGCATATCAGTTAACTGCTGTATAGATGTATCCACATCATGTTGTTAAAAAAATAGAAGGAGAGAAAAAAAAAAAAATAGATTAGAAAAAATTTACCTGTTCATGTCAAAATCTATATATTTTTCTTTTCAAAAATCAAATATGTCCGATAAAATAGACTCATCTTCCTAGAGCAACATAAGGATAGGCCTCTTCCTAGGAATCAAACTCTTGTTTAGGGGGCAATGTTTATTTTTCTCTTTTGATAATATGACCTTGGTAGACCTATAGGATAGTTGTCTGGGATGTCAAAAATTGGGATGCAGATTTGAAAAAAAAAAAAAAAAAAGTTGGATCCCTATTATTGTTGAATTCCATAAGCATTAATGAAACACTAGTGAACTTTTACTAAAATAGCAAACTAACAATATTTGGTTCTGAATATTTTTTTTTGATTTTCAAAAATATAAAAAACAATTATTATTCTTTTAAGAACATGATTTAAAAGTACTTTTACAAAACAACTTTCATAATACTTAATTTATTACGCCTCTATTTTTAATATCATATTTTTTGTTATTTTATAATTTAATTTTGATTTTTTATTTATCTATAATTTTTTAAGGCGCTGAAACATATTTCTAAGTACAACCCAAATCCAACTACTGCCAAAAAAAAAAAAAAAAAAAAATCTGAAATTGCTCAAATTTATATATAATAAGTTCCACTAAATTTTTATTTAATTTATTTAATTTTAATTTTGAATAAAAATTGCATTGAAATTTATTTTTTTATTAAAATAACAAATAACATATATTACTAACAGTTCCATTGAATTTTTATCATACCAAATTCTATAATTTTTTAATAATAATTCCAATGAATATTTAATTTTCATTTATATTTGACCGAAAAATTATAAATATCAAAATTGACAATCTAACAATATTTTATTGAAACTCAATCAATAAAAAATCCACTAAAATACTTTCAAATTGAAAAGAATCTCAAAATTGTATGAAATATAATTGAAAAATATATAAAAATTCACTAAAATAATCAAGTGGATTACTAAACATCATCAAGTGAAAATCATTGAGGAACCGTCAAATCAGAAATCCATGGAGAATGATGGTGCTTCCAAAATAAAAAAATGAAATAAATAAATAAAGAAAGAACGAACAAAATTGAAAATGAACGAAATAAATTAGATATTTAGTGGTGGTGGCGGCACAACATAAGCAATCGTTGTGGGTCGACAATAGATGGAGGTGATGCAACAGATGTGTTAGCGTCGAAGGTAGCACATGTGGTCGCAACGACTTGTTTTAGGTTAGATCTATGGTGTTCATGGATGGAGACAACAAAAGCATACGATGGCGGTGACAACGTTCACGAACAGGCAACAAATCAGAGATGGCGGCAATAAATAATCGAAGATGGTGGCGGCAAAGGAAACGGAAGCGATGGCAGCAAAGGAAACATAAGGGATGGCGGCGGCATATTCTAGGGCATGTATTCTCAGAATAGTATGTGGAGTCAAAGGCGGAGGAGACAGATCTAGTAGAACATATCTGGTCGTGGCGGCGGTGGCAAACGGCTATTGGTGGAGGCACATGTCTTTTGGTAGAGAGAGGTGCAGCGAGGAGAGAGAGGTATGACTGTGGGGAGAGGTGCAGCACGGAGAAAGGGAATAAAGGGGATGAAAAAATTGATTATAATTTGATTTACGGTTATTTGCATTCAAGGGTATTTTTTGCAATAAAAATTATTGGTTGGTTTTTAAGAAGTAAAATTTGGTACATTATCTTAATCCATATTCCTTAAAACAATGTCTGACTTAATTAATGGACTTCCGGAAGAATTATCCAATTTATTATTATTATTATTATTATTATTATTATTATTATTTTTTACGGTAAGGTGCTGTTCGAGCCAGCTTACGAGTTCTTCAACTCATTACTTTTTCAGGCAATTTTAAGGACGCACTCTTCCAGATTGGTCTGATGCATTCAGGATTTAAATTCAAAATTTAAATCCCTCAACACATTCACTCAATAAACATCATTATTATCTCTATTTTCTAACGTCATATTTTAATTAATCAAATCACTATCTATTTTTTTTTTCTTCCAAAAACTAGTTTAAAAAACTAAAGTTCAACCAAATTTTAGACTTCAAATATTGGTACAAAAAGTAATTTATTGTTCAAATCTACTCTATCAATCGGTGTCTCACCGACAAAATGAAAAAAAGAAATATCTGTTATTTTTGGGCTTTGAACATATTACTTTTTGAGAAGATTTAATAGTCAGTTACAAGGTCACAGCCATAATAAGGAGGTGGGTCTTTCCAACATTTAATAAAAATAAAACAAAAATGGATATTTTGCAGATCTTCAAATATTGTGGGTCTAGATGACCAATATCTTCAGCACTCAAATTCTATGTACCAAAATAAGCTTATTAGCTGGTGTACGACGGTACGAAGCCAAGGAGGATGTCACATGCCAGCTTACCCTTCCTTCCTTGTATGAATACATTCATGAACGTGACATCTATTTATTTCCCTTTATCTTAATGCTGTATGGGATCTCGGTATATTATTGCGAGTTTGAAAACTGCAATTTATTTTTATTTGTTGTTATTATTTTAAAAAGATTGAGCATATATACGAGAAAAAATTATAATGTGATAGATTTTTGTTACACATCGATTATTTGGAACTTTCTATAAACTTACTCTGATATAATGTTAGGAGATTATAACTTAAAATCATATTTCATAGCTAAGGTTTTAGGAATATTCGTATTTCTTTCTATCTTAGTTATTTTTTTTCTTACAAGTCTGCCGTTGAACTTTCGCTTGAATACCATATTAGAAGGTTCCAACTCAAAAGAATGCTTTAAATTGGAGTGGCCCCTTCCATATAGACACACACACACACACACACACACACTAGTTTGGGAAGGCTCAGAAATTGGATGTGAGATTTTGATACCCACCCTCATGTGTAACCATGCCTTGCATGTGATGCAATCACACAAACATCATAATATAGAAGAGAGAAGACAAACAATCATGGATAAACAAACGAGGCTTGCAAAGCTTTGCTCTAATTCAAAACCTATATGTTTTTGAGTTGGAACATTTTAACATGGTATCAGGGTTAATGTTTTAGGAAATCTTTTATTTATTTCTCTCGTAATTAAATCTTTCGTGCAAGATGAGGTTACACATTATTCTCATTTAATCGTGCTAGCCAGGGTTGCATTTAAAGACTAGTGTTAGAATATTCTTGTCCCTCATTTATTATTTAACTACGAGGAAAAAAATAAAATTTCTCATAACTTTAACTCTAATACCATGATAGTGGTTCCAATTTAAAACTATATCGTTCGCAATAGAGTAGTTCCACTGAAATATATGGTAGTTTAGGAAGTCTGAAATGATCAATGTGAGACATGAATCTAACATCATCTTCTCAAAATTAAGCAAATAGAATCGAAATATTATGTTTTTTGTAAGTTGTTATTTTTGTTCCCATTGTTTTTTAAAACAGGAACGCTAAACAAATGTCATCTACAACAATGTAAAAGTCCTTGTTCCACAAATCCATGTGCACCATAGAGATCATTTTAGGACCATCAGATCGGTTAAATTTAAATTTTAATGTTTTGTTATATTTCCTTCTTATAATTATTTCTGCTTAAATTAAATCAACTTGTCCGAAATGTGATTTTGCATGTCACATAGAAGGTAATAAATAGGAAATATATAGGCTCCAACGGCTAGTTTTCAAAGATATTAGCTAAAATATCTCCCTTAAACCCTCAAGGTTTGACCTACCCTATATGACTAATTTGACATTGAATATATCCCAATTTAAGTCCAAACTTGGCCTCTAAATAATTCAAATATTAACTCCAAAATATAATGATATGAATTTTTACCTTTAAGACTATAAGATCAAAAAGATTAGAGACCAAAACACATTTTCAATAAAACCCACATTTTAATCATAAAAAATATTTGAAAATATTTGAAAATATTTTAGACCATTAAAAAGTAATTTAAAAATGTTTAATCATAAACAAACGGGCAAAAATATCTTAGAATAACGTTCAGAAAGTTTAAAAAAATATAAGCCCGTCGATTGAATGCTCCATCGGTCGACCGTTTGTAGGCAATGTTCAACAATTTTCAAAGATCTTTCGGTCGACTAGTTATACATTTCAGTAGACTGATTGTAACTTTTTGGGAACCTATATCTATCAGTGGACCGTTCGATCGACTGATTCCCCTATTTCTCAAAATTCTTTGAGAATATATGTTGATCCTAAGATTTTGATGGATAATTAAATGTTGATATTTTTAGTGGAACTAACAATTTTATTGAGTGTTTCAATTTATTAGTTTTAGTGAAGAGATTATCATGAAGATATTGAGAAAAATACTAAATGGATGCTAAAGACATTGACAAAGATGATGCATGTTAAGAGATCGAAGAATTTGAAGAATCTAGGGAAACCAATTTAGGTTAAATTTTTACTCTTAATGTATCCTGATTAGGATCACACATGACACAAAATATTTTTACAATTATGTGTTTTTTTTATTGGATCCTAATTAACTAACATATTCGCTCTTATGTGTAATTGAAGAAGAAACAATTGATTTAAAAAAGATAATTAATTAAAAATTTAAATATAAGGATTTAGTAGAGTTAACCGAGAAAAGAAATTGGCTAAATGGAAAAAAACGTCAAAGAAATTTAGTAGAAAATTAATTAAGGAGAGATGATCTAGTAGGGTCGGTCAACCGATCAACATGGATCGGTCAGCCGATGGAATGAAACTGGGAAGCAAATTCAATCCCTGAATTGTTCGGTCGACTTATGGAAATGAGACAAACCCTTTGAATCTTCTGGTCGATAGGTAAGTTGACTTATGGTTAAAAGATAAACTCTCTGAATTGTTAGGTTGACAGGTAAGTCGACTTGTGAATGTCTCTGAATCGTCCGGTTGACAGATAGATAAGTAGCGGTCGACTTATGGGTAAGAAGTTTTGGCTTGGCTAATATCCTGCATCGATCGGTCGACCGATGGGCAAAGGCTGGCCAACCGACCATGCTGTTTCAGGTTTTGTGAAATTTCAGGATTTATTCAAAAACTAGCCGTTATTTGTTTACTTGATTAAGTGATCTTAGGGGTATGGATATATTTAAGATATGATACTCCTATTTGAATATCCATATAGATTTGGTACATAAAATTAAAGTGTTTCTCAAATCGGTCCTTTTAATACTTCCTATCTCATCGATTTGTGTTTGAAAATTCTTTGAGGGACTAAATTGAATCTTTTGAAAGCTACAATTAAGTCAAATATACTGGGATTGAAATAAATCAATATATGGGGTCTATAGGTGATTTTAAATTACATATCTTGTGGAAACTAGTTGTTATGGGGCTTATTTCAAGTGGCTTAATATAGACTTGCGGATTTCACATAATAGAGAGATAAGATATCAAGAACTGAGTGTTCGTGAGCCATTTCGAGAGTTATCATTCTATAAAGAATCTTGAGTTCATGAGCTTTCTGAGAGTCATCTTTCTGAGATTATATTGAGCAATTAATTGTGAGATTTTTTCTTAAGAAAAAGTGTTGTGAATTTTGGCGTCACTGATCTAAGCTTTGTCACGATTCAATCTTCATTATTTTAGTGATATTCTGGTAAGATTGTTCCAATCTTTAATTCTTTATTGTGATTAAATATTATTTTACTTGCTTGGATTTTTAGATATTGTGATATCGTTTTCTGAACTTTAAATTGCATTAAAATATTTTAAAACGATTTTTGGTGAAAATCTAATTACGTACTTATTTGTGTGTTACTCATATCTATTATAATCATATATTTATATTATTTTGTTGAGATCATCCCAAGCATATTCTTAATTGAGTTTATTATTATTATCACTCGCTTGGTTAATTGATTGTATGAGAAATCATTTTTGAACTTTAAAAACATAAAAAATCTTTTAAAACGATTTGTGTGATAATCCGATTACGAGATCGATTTTGTGCTACCCACATTAATTTTATAATCAGATTTTTATTTTCCTTACTTAATTCTATCACTAGTATATATCGGGACATTAATTGGGTTTAAATTGATTTGAGATGGTAGAAGCTCCGAGTGGGAAGAACTATTTAATTTATTATAATTGGTGAGTTGTGTGTCAGATTAGGTATTATTGGGAATATCTAATCAGGGGTACCTTTGGGATTCGATCTCTTTCGGTAAAGAGATTGAGGTTTGATCTTTACCTAAGTACAAAAAAGTTAGGTTACTCTTTTCTCGTGAAAAGAGATAGACGTGATTCTTCCTGATTAGAATTGAATTTGTGAGTGAATTGTAAATGTTCAGTCCTTACCTGAGAAAATGATACTTGGAGTGATTTTGGTGAGGTTTAATTCTTAAGTCTAAGGTATAAAAAGAATTAGGTCGTGATTCTCCCTGTAATAAAATTAAGTTAATCTTTAGTCTGTGAAAAGATAAGGTTATTCTTGAACTTGGAAAAAAGAAGAGGTTATTCCTGAGCCTAGAAAAAGAAATTTGTAAAGGTTGATTCTGGGTCTGCGAAAGAATCATTTTTTGTAGGGGTTTGGTTTCTACCTGTTTAAAAGAATCTTAGTAGTTTAGTGGGTGTGAATCTCCGTGGGGCTCGGAGGACTGAATTAGTCAAGATTAGCTTGGTGAACCAAGATATATCGATGTGTCCTGTATTGTTTACTTCATTTACTTTATTTTGTATTGTTTGGGTGTACACCTAGAGCTTATAACACTTATTCGCTGCTATAAAGAGGTAATAATCAATTTAAGATAAATTGATTAATTGATTAAATTAATTATTTGATTTTTAAAGTATTATTATTTGGATTAAATTTTATATCTATCCAATTCACCCCCCTTTTGGGTAACTCACTATGCCAAGAATATATATTTTTTGGTCTACTGAATCACCTTTCAGTCGACCGTTTTAGTGTTTTTCATCTTATAATCAATTTTCAAAATACAATTATAATCAGTTGACTTATTTTTCAAATCAGTTGACCTATTCTAACTTTTTTTTTTTTTTAAATTATTTCAAAACATAATTTAAACACTTCTAAACATATAATTGATCACATATGAGCACAAAAGCCCATTTTTATGTGCAATGAGTGATCCTAATCATGTCATATCAAGAGTTTATAAATGTCAACATTGTTTTACCATAGAAATACATAGAAATTCTTTAAAATAATTTTTCATCATCTTCAATTGATATCACCTTGGATCATTTATATTGGTTTCTTATTTTGTCTCCTCATTGACTTGGTCATCCTAAATAATTTTTTTGTAAACACATCTTCAAGAAAAGCTACTAGTCCAACCAAACATCCAAGTTAATTGGATCATCAATATATACTTCTAAGTAATTTCCCCATAGATCCTATATCTATCAATATGAAGACGAAATTATGTAAGGAATATGATTCTTATTTGTACAAATGGTGTTTCGAATTTGGAATGAGCATGAAGAAATTAACGATACTTCTTTATCTTTTGAGTTGTTCTGCCGGATCGGTCGCTCAAGATTTTTGGTCTCCTCGCAAAATCAATGAAAAAAATGCGATCTCTTCTTGTGGACTCGTTGAGAATGATTCTGATCTAGTTTATGCCCTATTAGAAGTAGAAGGCGCTCTGGTGAGACCTTCACGGACAGAAAAAAGATAATGATCAAGTGACATTGCTTCTTCGGCCTGAACCAAGGCATCCTTTAGACATGATACAAAATGGATTTGATTAGAGATTGAAATCCAAATTGGGGTTTGAAGATGAAGGACGGGTCCTTGAAGAGAGCAAGGAAGATTTATACAATCACATTATTTGGGCTCCTAGAATGTGGCGCCCATGGGTCTTTCCATTTCTATCTCGGGGCATTTATAATGAAGGAGATGAGTTTGAAGAGTTTGCTGAAGTGAATGAGAGGGATGAGCTTGAAGAGCCTGTTAAAGAGAATGAAGATGATGAGCTTGAAGAGAATGAATAGGATGAGTTTGAAGAGAATGAAAAGGTGTTCTTGCAGAGTGGAACCTTGCGCACGTGCACACACACACACACACACATATAACATCTCCCTGCGAATGAGTCTTTTGAATCAATTAAGCATGAAATGAGAAAGATTTTAAGGTACCAATTATTGTCAATTATAATCCAAAATTGAACGAATCATATGACAAAAAATATGCTCTAATTTTGTCAAATATTTTGAAAAACCTCTCAATTCTCCCCCGTTGTCATCTAAAAAAGTAGGGGAACAATTTAAACTTTTGAATGTTAAATTATTTCAAAATAAGCATAATTAAAGAATTTTAAGACATTTGCTAAATCGTTTTTTTGGTGATAGTCCAATAATAATTTTTCACATAATAAATTCTATTCAATTATTTAAAGATCACTTGAGATGGAGATAATACTTAAGTTTCAACCCAAATGATTAAACCGAACTAAACTTGATTAATAACAACAAATCAACCATCAAATGTTCAAGGGCAAACATCCAAAACCTAAGTAACTATTACAATAAAAAAATCCAAGGGCGAATCGAGTTTTAAATTACATCAACCAAAGAAAATCGTAACGGACTGAGACCATGATAAGGATAATAGGATCCAAAAGACGGTTGCAGATAATATGGATTGAAGAGCTGCAACGTCCCATTGATCTGCTCCATAGAAGTAGTTGTCGTGATGCTCGTCCACCGTCTCTATATATTGTTGGAAATTGTCGAATTTCTCTTGGAGATGATCAAACCACTGAAATACCCGATCCTCAAAGCTCATCCTCCCTTTAGCGTCACTTGTCTCCATATCTTCTTCTTCTGCTCCTCCCTTCCTTCGAACCTAACGATTCTCATCAAACTCATATCCCATCCCTTAGGAGTTAAGGATAGAATTATTGTAAACATTACAAGATTCACCATCATTATCGATGGGAACATTGAAATCTCAAAAAGTCGACACACAAGATCACCATAACGAGAAGAAGCATTTAACTGATATTTGATGTGTTCTTCAGTAAGGGTCGGAAAATCTATCTTTGTGTCATGAATAATAGAATAGAGAAGAAAAATATTAAAATCGGTCATGGTCATGAATAATAGAATAGAGAAGAAAAATATTAAAATCTGTCATGGTGGAATGACTACCACCGTGAGGAGAAAGAGAATACGTGATGATGGAATGATAGATATATTGAATGATTCAGAAAAAAATAAAAAAATTGTAGTATTTTAGTAAGAACATGGTTAGAAAAAATTGGCTCTTAATTCCATGTTAGAATACTTGAGTGGCGGAATATAAAGAGAGAATAAGAGACGATTTTATTGATATGTGTGAAAAATACAATGTTACATAGCTAGACAAAGGGTTTATATGTAGACAATGATTACATTTTTTCTAGTGTAATTAGAGTTCAATTTTTCTAATAGGATTAATGTTTAATCTAGTGGAGTAAGGCCCATATACTAACATAAAAAATTATACACATTGAGTCTTTCCGAGAAAGCTAATCCCAACCTGCACCTTCCGAGTTGTTCTATAATTCAAAACCAACGAATTTACTGTCTCGAAGATTTATTGGTAGAACAAAACCATTTTAGAGGAGAATTATTGCTTAGGAAAGTTACCCAATTTAAGCAAATCATGAACACCTTATCTATTAGCTTGTAAGCAATGTCAGTAACGTTAGGAATCTAGCTTATAAGCAATGTCAGTAATGTAAGGAATCGCGAGACTTATTATCAAATAATGGTTTTATGTAGTGGTAACATAACCCAAGCGACCTATTGGTTTACTACTTTTGTCCCAAGTTCACATTGTCCAAAATATTTAAGCTAAAATATTAGTAGTAGTCCCATGATAATTTAGGTGGCGTTTGGTAACAATTTTTTTTTTCTTCTTCTTTCTTTTGGGAAGAGAATCGCGTTTGGTAACGATTTTATCCTAAAATTTTTTTTTATTTTTTTTTTGTGGGACGGCGACCGGCGGGTGGGTGACGATGGCGGACTGCTGGAGGTGACCGGCGACGGTCGCCTAAGATGGCCGTCGGACAGCGGCGGACGGTGGCCGGCAGCCGGCAGCGGCGGAAGAACATTAACATATATTGAGAATTGAATGGGAATAACGAGAAATAACTTTTTTTTTTGTTTCTCATTTTTTAAGAAAAAAATTGGTACAATTTTTAAATGGAAATGAAATGAGAACGAGAATAAAAATTACTAAATGCTATTTTCAAACAAAATTCTCAAAAATCTAGGAATGAAATGAGAATTTTTGAAATGTAATAGTTAGCAAACGGGGCCTTATATACTGAACAATCTCCCATTAATATAACAATATATTTTTGTAGCATACGACCCCATAAAATCTCTTTAGAATGATCAATAGTCTTATTATAAATTTGTAGATTGGTTCTTTGTGAAATGGATTGATGGAAGTTTAGGCCCCCTTTGGTTAGTGTTTCCAACTAAACCCAAGCCAACTCAATTCAAAAATTTTGGGTTTGATTTTTGGAAATGCGTTTGGTAAACACAAAACTCAACCCAACCCAATCTAACCCAAAAAATAAGAATTGATTCTCAAAATTCTAAAAAAATCAGAAACAAAAAAAAATTATTTCTTTTTGTGCCCAAAAAACTTAACCCAAAGTTCCCAACTTCCGTCTTCATCTGCCGACCGACCACCACCACCCGCCGCCGTCCGGCGACCATCGCCGGCCGCCGTCCCGGCCACCTCCGGCGACCGTCGCCAGCCACCTCCGCCGCCCCCCCAGCTATCCGGCCATCGCCGCCGTCATCTGACACCACCACCGTCTGACACCGCCCCCACTGCCGCCGCCGCCGCCAAACACAAAAAAAATTCAAAAAATAAATAAATTAGTTTTAAGATAAAATCGTTACCTAACATATTCTGTTCTCAGCACAAAACAAAAATTGTCGTTACCAAATGCAATTCTGTTCCCAAAATTCTCAACCCAATCCATTCCAGTTGGGTTCAAAAAAGTGGAAACACTAACCAAACGCCACCTTAATTTAACCCTCTTAATAAACCACGACTATATTTGATAACACTTAAATTTTAATTGCTAAAAATTGCGAGTGTTGAATTCTAAGTGCTAGGATTTTAAGTACTGAAAATATCAAAAACTTGTTTGATAAAATTAAAATTTTAAGTGTTGATTTTTAAGTGTTGAATTCTTTTTGTCTGTTTGATAAGTACAAATTTTGAAGACTAAAAATGATTTAAATTATATTACAACCCTTTAAAATTAAAATTCAAAATCAAGATAATACGAGAAAAAAATTTGAGAACAAAACAATAAAATAAAAACACCAATAACATAGTAAAAAGTTCAACATATAAATTAACATAATTCAACAATAACATAAAGTTCAACAAAAAAAAAATGTGGGATTTTTTTTTTCAATTACTATATATATTTTTTTCAATTACTATATATATATTTTATGTTGACACTAAATAAACGCTATCTTAACTATTCTCATTTTTTGTTTTATAGATTCACCAATGTTTAAATATATTTTTGTTAATGTACATATCTGGTTCGGTTTCAAGATTTGCATTTTTCTTTTTCGTTTTCTTTGACATCTAGATCTATAAGCCAAAACTAGTTTTTAGGGTTTTTTTCTTGACTAGATATGTTTTTTCTATAATCATCATATATTATATATTTATTATGGTTATAATGAATATTTACAATTGATATTTAGATTGTTTTTAATTTTTATTGTATAATTATGATAGTTATTATTAATTTTTTCATTATTTATTATTGTGATGACGGTGGTAGTGGTGATAGCGAATATTTGTTGTGTTAGTTGCGATGATAGAAATATTTTCTTTTGTTGTGCTTGTGGCGTTGGTGATAGTAAATATTTATTGTGAGAATGGTGAAAATGACGAATATTTGTTGTGGATGTAATGAGATATCGATTTATTTTTTTATTTTTTATTTTTTTTGTGGCAGTTAATGTTATTATTATAAAAAATAATTGATGAGTACATTTGTCATAAAAAACAATACTGTTGAATCAAAGATTTTGATGAACAATTAAGTATTGATGTTTTTGGTGGAACTAATGATTTTATCGAGTGTTGTAGATTTATAGTTCCATCCATTTGAGTAAGAAGAAGATTTGATGAAGAAGAGATAAAGGGTGCCAGATGGACATAACGAATACATAAAGAGTTTTGAAGACGCTGAAGAAAAATAGATGAAAACAACTCCTTACATTTAGTCTTAATGCAACCTGAACAAGGATCACACACGAAATTTAAAATGAGTTAATTCTATGTGTCATGATAAGAAGAGATAAGTTTAAGATCCTAAAATGAGATATTGTATATGCTCCTTATGTGAAATGAATTTGATAATTGACCTAATTGAAAAATATGTTTTAAAGTATAAAAAATTGTGTTTTCAGGCCAATTTGATCAACTGAGAAAAATAATCGGTCAACTGAATGAAACAGTGAGTTTTGGAGTTAAAACGAAATACTACTAATCCAGTCAGTCGACCGAATGAAGATGGTCAGTCAATCGTTTGAAATCGTAGCTGAAATAAGTAAGGAAATGAGCACACTGATCCAATCGGTCAACCGAATAAGTAGGGTCTGTTAACCGTTGAGTCAGTAGATGAAATGATGGAAAAGTGGAAGACACCGATCCATTCGATCAACCGACTGAGCGTGGTTGGTCAACTGACTGGTGTTGTACCAACGGCTAATTGGAAGTTGGCACAGGACGGTCAACCGACTGATTCCATTAGGATTTCGGCTAACTTGGTCTCTTGGTAAAAAACTATCTGTTTTTTATGATTCCAAGAGAAGGATTTGGGGGATTTGAATATAATTGAGATATTAACAACCTATTATGTGATCCCTATTGATATAATTCATATATTTTGAAATTATCCCAATTTAAATAATTTAATACTTCTTATTTTTGTGATTTTAAATTGAGAATAGTTTTATAAACTTAAGTGAGATTTGAAAGTTACTTTTAAGTGAAACATACCTGAAATGAAAAATAATGATATATGGAGTGTCATATTATGGCATATTTTTGAAAAACTAGCCGCTTGAGGCTAGTTATTGGTCTTTTAATATAAACTTGCGGGAATTGAGTTTGAAACATCAAGAACATTAATTTTGAGCTATTATAAGAGTGATATTTTTACTGAGATTTCTACGAGAGATTCTATTCAAGCTCTTGATCTAAAGCGCTAACTGTTTGGCATTACCGATTTGAATTCTAATTGCGATATTATCATTGTCTTCGGTGTCTCCCGGTGAGATCCATCCAAGTTTTATTATTTGCTCTCTAAAGTCAAATTTATATTGATTGGTTGGTTTAGGATTGTTACAAAATCATTTTGAACTTAAAAGCCTAAAAATCTTTTTAAACGATTTTTGCTTGATTATCTGATTACATACTAAATTTGTGCTGCCCACTTTATTTATTAATTAGATTTTAATTACCTCACATTATATCTATTACATAATAATTGTTTTGAACTTTAATCAAGTATATTTGTATTGAGGTGGTAGAAGCTCTTTATGAGAAGAAAATCATATTTTTGTATTTGTGAGTTTGAGTAGATTAGACACGTGGGAATGGTGTTTAGTGAGGGTAGGTAGGTTTCGATCTTTTTTCTGTGAAAAAGATTTGAGTTTGATCTTTGTCCTGCAAAAATGTTAGGTTATTCTTTTTTCTGAAAAAAAAATTAGGTTTTTATTCTCCATGTAATAGAATTAAGTGATTGTAAAGATTCTTGTTAAACCTAAGAAAATGATAAGTATTAAAGTGTAAGGGAGTGGTAGGTTTAATTTTTAGCCTGTTAAAAGGATTATGTTTTGATTATTCCTGTAATAGCGTTAGGTTAGTCTTGAGCTAGATAAAAAAATAGAGTTCTTTCTGAGTTAGTAAAAAGGATAATTTTAAAGGTTGATTCTGAGTTTGTGAAAATAATCGAAATTGTAAGAGTTTGGTTCCTGCTTGGTAAAGAAATTAGGGATTTAGTGGATTGCGAATCTCCGTGGAGCTCGGGGAATTGGATGTATATAAGAGTAACTTACCGAATCAAGATATATCGTTGTGTGTTGCATTGATTATTTCATATATTGTGTTTGGATGTGCATTTAAAAGTAAACACATTTCTACTGCGTATTAAGATAATTGATTTAGAAAAATTGATTATTTGTGTTTAAGTATTTGATTGTTTAATTATAATTACCTAATTCACCCCCTCCTGGGTAGTTCTTAGGAACAACAATTGGCAGCATAACAAGTTTAGCTCGATTAGGCTTAACATTCTAGTTAAACACGATCACATGGATTGCACTGATAATAATATTGTATGTGAATCTTCCGCATGTCTTGATGCTATTAGTGAATCTTTTACTTGCTCTAATAATCAAGGTTCCATTGGTGAAAATGATAAAAATTGTGATAATGAGACTGTAGATAAGGTTATTAAGATGCTAATTGTCCTTAGTTATGTTTTTGGGAAAAAAAATTGAAACTCGGGCAAAAAATTGCGATTCTTGAAAATAAAAAATTTAATACCACGAAATCTCTTACGAAAAATTTGGACATGTATTTTGAAACTGCTGAATTTTTAAATGCTTTATCTAAAATTGGTAAGTTGTTTAAAAAATCGATTCTCTTAAAGAAGATAACAAAGTTTTGAAAAATAATATTTACGATTTTCAGCAAAGTGATTTTAAAAGAAAAAATCTTAAAACTTTAAATAAGGCATTGAACATTGAGTTGGATAATGTAAGGTGTGAAATTGATAGAGCTCCTTTGAAAATTCATTCTATTGAAAATGATTATCGAATTCTTAACAATGATCTTGAATTTATCCATAAAAAGAATTTTGGTCTATTGATGAATGTTAGTTCGTTGGAGCGATCATTTGAAGAGACTCAAAAGGAGTTTAACGAAGCAGTGGATAAATTCAAGGATATTGAGATAACTAAACTTGTTGAAAAGCTAATAGTTCCTAAAGTAGATCCTCAATATCACCATCAATATCGTGCTCCTATACGGAATAATGATTGTCTTAGAAAACGTGCTAACAATGCGAAAAGTTTTTATTGTGGGAAGTATGGTCATTTTAAGAAAATGTATTATCTGTTGCACGGTTACCCTGTTGGATCCATAAATAACTGGATACCAATGATTTTTTTTTTTTTTTTTATGCATGTACAAATGATAAATTCGCTCAATCAAGAACGTACAATGAATATTACATGCCGAGAAAGGATTCTAGATTCAATGTACCAACAAGGAGAATCAAAATATACAAAGGCATAAAGTAGGTACTATCAGAAAGCCACGGGTTTAGCGAAATAATTATCATTTGGAGAGAATGCAACCTCAAAAGCAGCAAAAACTGGTTTACAGACTTAATTGCAGATCACAGCAAAATAAATCAACCAGTAGTGACTAAGATTGACAAAGATGTTGAGATGAATCAACTGGTTATCCCCAGGAATGACAAGCCACTTCAATCAATTGTTTCAAAGGATAACAGGAATGACGTTGACAATAACAATGAGGTAACACACAAAATCGTCACCAAGGATGTTAGAGGTACTCCTAACCATTTAAATTCATTAAATTTGTTAGAGATGGAGGTGTCCAACTTGCCAATTATGTAAGTTGGTAATGGTTTCGAAAACCTATATTAAATGATGTATTTACTTGTTGTTTGAGAAATATTGCATGATGATTTTGATTGAGAATCACATTTAGTTAAAATATATTAGCATGTTTTATGATGTGCCTATATCGAGTATTATTCATTTATTTGATTATATGAAACAAGTTATATGAGATAAATTGTTAGATAATACTCGTTTATTAATTAAGATTGAGTTATGTGATGATTATTAAATTTATCGTATTTCTTGTATCATATGTTACATGTTTTACAATATCAGTATTTAGCATGGTCTACTTTGACGATATTCATCATATGAATTTAAGTTTGTATGGTTGGTATCGCTTTATGAAACTATGCCAATCTATTTTCAATATCATTTAAATGATTATCTGAATATATATATGATATATCAATCTATGCTTACTGTTTTGAATGTGGATATCTTTATAAGTATCAAGTACCTAGTTGAATGCATGATAATATGAACTTAGCATACGTTTTATTTCTCTTGGTTTTAAATGATTATTATTTTATAAGGGATCTAGAATTTTACGATATAACATCTTTAATATGCAATTATCCATGCATTAGATTTATGTCAATGATTTCATAAATAATTTATATTATTATTGAGATATGCTTAATTTCCTATAGCATTAAAGATTACATATTTTTTTATTCTATCTAAAGGGGAAGATATTAATTGGTATCATGAATAACCATGTTGACGTAATTGAAATTATATGTGACGTTTCTCGATTGTCCAAAAAGAAAAGAATATTAAATACTAAGAAGTTTAAACGAGAGAGGTTTTTTAAAAGCACCGGTTTTCTCAAAAAATACTTAGCCCAATTTTATTTATTTTTTAAATAAGGAGTTGCTGCCTAACATTGAATTTAAAGGGTGTGCTAGGTCACCAAATTTTAGAAAACAATTTTTTTTAAAAAAGGCCTAAGTGAAAATTGACTCCAAAATCCACGGTAAAACCAAAGATTCATTTAAGAGCTCGGGGGTCGGTTACGCTCGGAAAATGTGTTAGGCATCCTAAAACGCTCGTTCAAAGATGGTACCTTATATCCAATTAAGTCCAATTAGTTTAGTCCGAACATTTTATTTTATTTTGAAATTCTTTCCTTCTTATGAAATGCTTTTGGAATTTTACAAGAAGAAAATGAGACATTTTTTTTTTAATGTTCCCCCAATATGACCTACTATCGAATATTAAGGATTTGACAAGGAGGATCCCCAGAGGATTTTATGTATGTTTTCGATAGATTTCTTTAATTTAAATATGCAAACTAAAATAGGTGAACAAAAATGAAAATATGAATTCTATATTTTATGTAAAGTGACCTAAAAACCTAAAGGGTTTAATTTAAACATGACAATGTAAAATGATATGAATATAAGAATTAAACAGGGAACACTATGTGAATTAATGTGATTATGCACTGCAATGATTTAATTATTTAAATATAAAAAATGTATGTGGTGTACGTGTCGTGATTAAATGTGAAGAAATAGCATGGATTATGAATTTGAAAAATACTTATATGTATGAAATGTAAAAAATTGTAAGTGGTGAAAGTGTCCTAAACATACCGTCTAAATGATCCAAGAAATAAATATGCTAGATGGATGCAAATAATGTCTATTTTAAGTTTGCTCAATTAATTTAAAGAAATCTTAATTTGAAATTTCCTAAAATTCTATGGATATGAGAATCGAGGGAGGATCGCATAAACAATTTTGTTGGAATTAATATTTTCAGAACTTAAGTGGAATCCCACGAAAAGATTTACCGAGGGAAGAGATTTCCAAAAATCAATCGTTTCCAAATTCCACTCTAGTTGGGGAATGGAAATAAGGTCACAGAAAACTCTCTCACGATTTATCAAATCGTCGGATTCATCTTAAGGTTCATAAGGATTAATTCCTAAGATTTATTATTTTTTTGGATTTTTATATTTTTAACTTTTTAGGGTTTTTATAATAAGAGTAAAAATAATTAAAAAAATACAGAAAAATAAATAATGAAAACATCACTCACCTAACGCTCGGGGATTAAGTTTAAGCAGGAGAAACCAACCCCGATGTTTTCATTGGATCATTGGACGACTTAAGTTTTTTTAGTTTTTGTTTATGAATTGTAAACAAATAAATAAATAAAATGCAAAAATAAAATAAAAAAACATCGAGATATGAATATCCTCGTCTAAATGCTCAAAGGTTCAGATTGAGAATGTGAAACCTCATCCCGACGTTTTTTAGCTTGTGATTGGACAACTAAAAGAAATAAAATTTGTAGGAATTTAAATTGCGAAGAAAATAAAATAAGCTGAAAAATTAAAGATAAATGAAAACATACTTGTTCTAGGCCAAGAATCCCGAAACTCGGGTTTTTTCACTCTCGCAGACGGCTTCTCGAAAGGGCTTTGAGAATCACTTTTCTAGGAGTGACTCTTCTCAATTTTTTGAATGAATAAACTAGGAGGAAGAATGTCATATTTGTAGGGAAAGATATGGAATGGAAAAAACCCTAGGCAATCCTAAAACTAGGTTTGGTCACCTGAAACCCAGTAGTTAGACAGGGAAAGGGTAAAAAGGGGAACCCCCCCCCCCCCCCCCAAAATATAAGCTTTTGGACCTGCATGTGCGTGAAATCATGAGCCCACCCCACCAACGCTTGACATGTGGCGGCTGAATAAGGCCCAAAAAGGCCTTGATTTTTCTCTCGGCTGATGTGGCGGGGACCCACTTCCCTCTATCTCTTTCTCTCTCTTTCCTCTTAATTATCGGCTAATACCAAAAGGGGCCCCACTCCTCACTCTCTCTTTCCATTATTTTCCCTTTCTCTCTTTGCTAACCAGCGGGGCCTGCCACCCATCTCTCTTTCTCTCTCTCTCTCATCTCACTATCTCTCAATTGACACCAATGGGCCCCACTCTTCTCTCTCTCCTGTCACGATTTCTCCCTCCTTCTCTCTCTCTCTCTTTCTCTCTCTCATTTTCTCATTATTTCTTCGCCTTTTATTTCTTTTTCCCTATTTTCCCACATTTTCTATTTTCTTATTTCATTTTTCTTCTTTTCTCCTTTATTCTCTATCTCTTTATCTATTTTTGTATTTTCTAAAATAGAATAAAATAAAAAGCAAAGTATATTATAAATAAAGTATAAAATTTTTACGGGGCGGTCAAAATGTTGTGTCTACAATATGATTTCATGCCATATTATTGAAATGTTTTGATGATCTCTTGAAATTGCCTTAAGATAATTAGATTAATCTTAAAAGTTATTTTCTTCATGATCTCCACTTTTTTATGTAATAAAAGGAAAGAGAATATGACATATAAGGGGAGAAATTTTTATAAGTGGGACAATAATATTTTATGCTTAAATGAAAAATGGGATATTGAATATATTGATACATTCGATTAACTTGTAAATATTTTCACCAAACCTCTAACTCAAGATTAATTTGTGAAAATCATTTGAGATTTAGGTATGTCTAGGCATAACGATGTATGCTTAGATTAGTGTTTTTGATTCTCCGTCCCCACTTTTTGAGGTGATAAAGAGGGAGAAGTTGATGTTTAAATGAGTAGTTGATGTTTAGGGAAGCATTGCATCGATTAAATGGAGGAGTTATTAAGAGTTTAAGTTGAATATCTTATTATGGTTTAATTATGTTTTCATTATTGCATTTGAATAAATTTAAATACCGTCCTCGGATTTAGGGGGAGTGTGGTTACAATATATTTTGAAGAAAACATCAAAATTAATTGTCATCATCTAAATGAGGGAGATTGTTAAATCCAAGATTTTTATGAACAATTAAGTATTGATATTTTTGGTAGAACTAATGGTTTTATCGAATGTTTTAGATTTATAGTTCTATGAATTTGAGTAAGAAGAAGATTTGATGAAGAAGACATAAAGGGTGCACGATAGACATAACGAATATATGAAGAGTTTTGAAGACACTATAGAAAAATAGGTCAAAACAACTCTTTATATTTATACTCTTAACGTATCCTTAATTAGGATCACACATGACATTTAAAATGAATTAATTCTATGTGTGTCATGATAAGAAGTGATAAATTCAAGATCCTAAAATGAGATATTATATGTTCTCCTTATACGAAATGAATTTGATAATTGATCTAATCGAAAAATATATCTTAAAGTATAAAAAGTTGTGCTTTTGGGTCAATTCATTCAATCGAGAAAAGCAATCGGTCAACTAAATCAAACAATGAGTTTTAGAGTTAAAATGAAGTGCTACTGATTCAGTTGGTCAACCGAATTAAGATGGGCGGTCAACCGTTTGAAACAGTAGCTGAAATGAGTGAGGAAGTGAACACACTAATTCAATTGGTTAACCAAATGAAGATGGTCGATCAACTGTTTGAGTCAGTAGATGAAATGGTGGAAAAGAGAAAAATATTGATCCAATCGGTCAACTGACAGGGCGTGGTCGATCAACCGACTGGTGTTGTGCCAACGGCTAATTTGAAGCTGGCACAGGTCGGTAAACCAACTGGTAAAGATCGGTCAACTAACTGATTCATTTGGGATTTTGGCTGATTTGGTCTTTTGGTAAAAAAATTATCCATTTCTTATGATTTCAAGAGAGAGATTTGGGAGATTTGAATATAATTGAGATATTAACAACCTATTATGTGATCTATATTGATATGGTCCATATATGTTGAGATTCCACTAATTTAAATAATTTAATACTTCTTATTTCTATGGTTTTCAATTGAAAATAGTTTTCTGGACTTAAGTGAGAGATTTGAAAGTTATTTTTAAGTGGAACATGCCTAAAATAAAAGGTAATGATATATGGTGTTTGAGAGTGTCATTTTATGGTATATCTTTGAAAAACTAGCTATTGGAGAGCTAGTTATTGGTTTATTAATATAGATTTGCGGGAATTGAGTTTGGAACATCAAGAACATTAGTTTTGAGTTATTAGAAGATTGATATTTTTGCTGAGATTTTTACGAGTGATTCTATTCAAATTATTAATCTAAAGTGCTAGTTGTTTGGCATCACCGATTTCAGTTCTAATTGTGATATTATCATTGTCTTCGGTGTTTCCCGGTCAAATCCATCTAACCCTTATTATTTGATTTCTAAAGTTATATTTATATTGATTGCTTGACTTAGGATTGTTAGAAAATAATTTTAAACTTAAAAGCCTGAAAATCATTTTAAACGATTTTTGCCTAATTATCTAATTATGTGCTAAATATGTGCTACCTACTTTATTTATTAATCAAATCTTAATTGCCTCACAATGTATCTATCACGTAGTAATTGTTCGGAACATTAATCAAGTACATTTGTATTGAGGTGGTAGAAGATCCTTGTGGGATTTTTTTTTTTTTTTTTTTAACACTTATGAGTTTGAGTGGACTAGACATGTTTGGGATAGTGTCTAGTCAAGGTAACTAGGTTTTGATATTTTTCTTGTGAAAAAATATTAGGGTTTGATTTTTGTCTTTCAAAAAAGTTAGGTTATTATTTTCCCTTGAAAATAATTAGGTTTTTATTCTCCCTATAATAGAATTGAGTGATTGTAAAGGTTCTTCCTAAATCTGAGAAAATGATAAGTTTAAAAGTATGAGGGAGTGGTAAGTTTGATCTTTAGCTTGTTAAAAGGATTGTGTTTTGATTCTTCCTATAATAAAGTTAGGTTAGTCTTGACCTTAGTAAAAAGATAGGATTCTTCTTGAGCTTGTAAAAAGGATAATTGTAAAAGTTGATTCTGAACCTATGAAAAAAAGAATCAAAATTATAAGGGTTTGGTTCCTACTTGGTAAAAAAATCAGGGGTCTAGTAGATTGCGAATCTCCGTGGAGCGTGGGAGACAAGATGTAGGTAAGAGTAACTTACCGAACCAGGATATATTGTTGTGTACTGCATTGATTATTTCATATATTATGTTTGGGTGTGCATTTAGAAGTAAATACATTTCCATTGTGTATCAAGATAATAACTGATTTAGAAAAATTGATTATTTGAGTTTAAGTGTTTGATTGTTTATTTTTTTGGTAACTACCCAATTCACCCCCTCCTGGGTAGCTCTTTGGGCCAACAAATATGTTTCTTGAATTGGTCTTTCACAAGATAAAAAAGAAGGCTGGAGATAAACTTTAAAGGTATTAGTCTTTTGACCCAAAAATATCATCCTAAAAAAAGACCGATTGTATTAAGTGATAAAAAATAAGTAAAGGCCTATTGGTTGAAATTTTTAGACCTATAAACTAAAAATTTTAAGTGTCACTTAATTAATTAAAGTTATGAAACAAATTTAAGTAAATTAAATAATTGAAGTTGATAAGTGTGAAATTTGGTCACCCCTGACTTCCCTTACTAAAGACCACCGTGCGTACGGAGACCATAAATAGGGTTCAGCTGGCCAGGTCGGACCCTTTAAAACTTTGTTGGTCAGAGACTCAAACTTAGCTCTAACCGGCCATGCTCGGGCAGAGACCACGGACTCTGTTGGGGTGACCCTTTTCGCTGGGCTGAGTTCACCATATCGGGCTTAAAGCACCAGACTTAGATTGCTCTAGGCAGTGCTTTGGGAGAGGAAAACGCCTAAATTCCCTTCTCAACAAGGAAGTTCAATGATGAAGACCTCTTTCTGAGCAAGAACGCTTCACTATCTTCAGTCTTTCCCGTCACAAGAAGAATCAATAAGAGGCGTCCCCAGCCTCATGCGTTACCATCGACCCCCTAGCCGTTCTCGGATCTGCTGTCTCCTGGTCGGTCGTCTCCTCAGGTCGGCAATCTCCAAGCCAACACTCTTCCAAGTCAGTAACCCCACATTTGGTTCGTCCCCTGCTCGGCTCGAATACCTAGGCAGGGTTAGGATAGCTCACCATCACTTTTGAAGAATAGAAGACACTCTCCTCAGTGCCTTGGGTCAGGCCACCTCTCCCTGTTCATATATGGTCAGTCCATGGGCTTCTCCTAAAAGGACTAAAAAGCCCACGCTTAAGAGCCTAATCCCTTCATGCGCCTACACATTGACGACGCGTTGAGTTATGGTAATTAACCGAGCTTAGGCCTCCTAATTTTGTGAATCTAATTGCCCTATTTTCCTATAAAAGGAAGGGCATTCAATGCCTAAAGGTAATGCTCAACAACTCTCCTGAAGCGTATTAATTTTTATTTTTCCCTGAGCTTTTACTCTCACACCGGAGGGCTTCACCGGGCACCACCCCGGTGGGTCTTTGTGCAGGTACAAGTTTGGAGCTCAACTCGGATCGGATGTGAAGTGACCTCAGACCTTTGGACATTTCTAAACCGTTGATTCAAAAGAACTAGATTTAAAATTTCTCCACCTCTACTTCAGCAAGGAAAATTCACGTGCCCTCTGGCCGGACCAACGAAGATGTTAACCAATTTTTAACATCAACAAAAGTTATCAAACAAGCTTAATTAAATTTGTATTTAATTTGCTCAGTTTTCAGCACTTAATTCGGTTATCAAACAAGGTTCAAGTCTATTCTAGAAATCAATGTCAACAAAATTTCATTGATTTTTTTTAAAGGAAAGAAAAACGCATCAAAAGATTAAATAAAGATTAACTAAATACAAACTCCACTAGTTTACATATCGATACACAAGGAAGCGCAACCCAAAAGAGAAAGGCGGAAAAATGAGAAAATTTTGTATGACGTCAAAATATCAGCACAAGTCTTTAATCATCACGAGTAGTAGTTCGATGAAAGAGGATTGTCACCATCAGATTGGTTTTATTGGTACGAGGAGAGGTGGTGCCAGGCGATGTTCTGGGAGATGTTGTCCTTGGCAACATGGACGATTGTTTCAATAAGATCACATTGACAAAACACTATTCTTCTCTTTTCTTGGGCATGTACTTGGGGTAATTTTTTACATTTTTATAAACCAATTAAACTCAATTTGTTTTTTTTTACACCACTAACTCTTTTTGCCATTTCCTGACCAGAATACCCTTCATTCAACTTTCACCCTCTTAATTTTTTTCCGTAGCCGTAGAAAATCTCATCGTCACTGTTCACCGTCGCTGGTCACTTCGCCGTTGTTGTTTGTCACGGTCTGAGCCTTTCGAGGTTGGAAAATGGACCATGCGACGCTAATTAGGGGATCGCCTAGTAGCAAGTCTGAAGATCAAAGAATATCAAATAGAGGAAGCGATTTCAATAACAATGAGTTTCTCTACAACAACACATGTCGGCAATGTAGAGAATAATACAATTACAATAACAACAATTGTATTATATCAAATGCTACAAGGTGTGAAAGGCTTGAATGACCTCAAGAGCATGTCCTCCCACATAATACATTAAGCAAAAAAATACAAGTGACCACAATAGATATTATTATGCTCGAGGAGTCATAATGGTATCTTTTTACTAAAAATGAAAGAAATAAACTAAACTATGCTAATTTAAGCTAAACTAGTCTAGAAAAAAAATGAAAAGGGTCACGGACAAGCGGCCAGTGCGAGAACAAACACTGGACAAGTTAAGATCGTGACATTCTTCCCCACTTGAGCTGTCGACGTCCTCGTAGACTTCTTCTGATGATGCTTTTGATTTGGTCTGCGGTTGTTGCATTTTCTACTGTCTTCCAAATATGTTGGCTTTATAGAACTTATCCACTAAATGAGGATACAGTGGCTGGTCTGCGACAATCTCTCTGAATCCTAAATTGACATCAATGCACTTGTGTAAATTGAAGCACGAATCAATACCACTCAGAATATTCAACAACTAAGTATCATGCTTGAGAACCTGTGTAGCGGTGTCCTTAGAATATCGGAATTGAAGTGCTGAATATAAGATTGTAGAACTCAATACTTTATCCACCACTACAACTGTTGTACCTTTGTTCCTCCAATTTTTGACCCTCAGTACACAAAGTCGGTACTTCCGTCTTTCTGGATGAAGTTCCACCGAAAGCAAGTGGGTCTTTTCACTATTGGCTAACATGAAAGCGAATTGGCCCAATGGGAACTTGATATCTATAGATGTTTCCCCGTCCGGATGAGGGGGAAACTCCTTTGAAAGTTCTCTTGGAGAAGCAATTCGAGCATAGTCAAACAACCCTTTTGCTGAAATCAAAGGTAGCATTTGTGGGTGAGTCTCTCCCCCACTAAGCACTAGAAGGTTGTCTGGATATTCTTCCATCTCAAGCTGCAGAGCCGAAACAGATCTGTCTTTAATCGAATAATGTGTTGTAGGAATGACACACGATCGATCTCCCATTATACAAATAGATTCTGCAAAAAGGCATTGGGACTGCCTTGGTGTCCATAAAGAACTCCATCCCTAATATCACTTGAAAATCATCTATGGGAACAATGTTGAAGTTGAGGAACCCATCCTAGGGAGCAATCTTTGTATGTACCGTGTTGGTGACTCCAACCACGGGACACGCTTCAGAATTCACGGCCTTCAATCTACTTGCGTACTTCTCAACACGTAAGCCCAACCGATTAGCTTCCTTATCAGACATAAAATTGTGTGTAGCCCAGTGTTAATTAAAGCATGAGAATTCTGCCCATTAACTCGAAGTTCTACGAACATGAGGTTCCTCTTCGAGACCTTCTTCTTCGCGATCGGTTGCCGCTTCATAGCATTCAACAAACGAATTGTGCCCATTTAATGGGCATCAAACTCATTTGAAGTTTCCTCCTCCTTCTCTACGATCTACTCTCACCAACGTTCATTTTCTTCCTGAATCGATACTTGCAGCACGGACAAAACATGTTTATGTGGACAATTGGATGCATCATGATTCTTGTTGCACAAAAAGTAAGGAATTGGATTTTTGTGGGCCTATCTGCTCCAGTAAGGCTTTTAGTTTGTCGAACCAAATGATACCCCTGACTTGCTGAATGATTTACCAGACTTTGAGGGCTGGCCTCGACGCGGACTCTTCGGAGGACTCCTTGAATTAGAATTGGAGTTGGGGTTGCTCCAACGTCTTGGTGGGCTTCCCCAAGATAATTGACCTCAACTTCCATCATAATGGGAGACATTCTTGTTTTTCCTTTTGTCATGGTTACTGGTAGGTTCAGGAGAGTAATCAGTTACTCTTTTTATAGCAGCAACGGCAGCAGATAAATCAGTAGGACATTGTCTTTGTATTTCCTGATATACCAAATCCTTCAAGCCATCTAGGAACCAAACCAACTTATCTTCTTGGGACATTGTACGAATGTCCAGTATAAGAGCCATAAACTTCTTGACATAGTCTCAGACGTATCTGGTCTGTTTTAGCTCTCTCAGTCGTTGTCGAGCCATGTACTCGACATTTTTGGGAAGGAATTGTACGTTGAGTTCACCTTTAAGGTCTTCCCAGGTATTGATAGTACAGCTTCCCACTAGGATATCTGCATATTTGGTTCGCCACCATAATTTAGCATCACCACTAAGATACGTGGAAGCTGTTGTCACATTTTCTTTCTTGGAGATTACTCCGGTGGCCTGAAAATATTGCTCCACATCAAAGAATAAGTTTTCAAGCTCTTTGGCGTCTCTTGAATCGCCATAGAATTAAGGTTCGGGGATACGAACCCTCGAAGTAGGTTTCCTAGAGTCTCTAGTAAGAGCTCGGTACACAATGTTCTTCAAGCCGTCCAACTCACTTTGGAGATCAAGGATTGACTGTTTCATCTGAGCATGATGGCCAATAGATGTCGTGGAAACTAGGCCCATCCATTCGATCAAGTGATCGATTTGGGGGTTCTAAGATGTCTCCTCCCCATTAGCATTGAGGCTTCGCAAAAGAGATATAGTAGCGTCAATGCAGGAAACGCTTTGTTCAAGCGCATCGAGACGATCTTTCGTCGACGTGGTTTTCAGTAACACAACTCTGAGTAACAATTATCACGGTCCGAGCCTTTTGAATCTAGAAAGTGGACCGTGCAATGCTAACTAGAGAATTGCCTAGAAGCAAGCCTGGAGATCAAAGAATATCAAATTGCGGAAGCGGTTTCAATAGCAATGAATTTTTCTACAACAACACATGCCAACAATGTAGAGAATAATATAATTACAATAACAACAATAATTGTATTAATATCAAAGGCTATAAGGTGTGAAATGCTTGAATGACTTCAAGAGCATGTCCTCCCATATAATACTTTAAGTAAAAAAAATACAAGTGACCATAATAGACATCATTATGCTCGAAGAGTCATAATTGTGTCTTTCTACAAGAAATGAAAGAAATAAACTAAACTAAGCTAATATAAGCTAAACTAGTCTAGAAAACAAATGAAAAGGGTCACGGACAAGCGGCCATGTGTGAGAACAAGCACTGGATAAGCTAAGATCGTGACAATGTTCGCTGTCCTTCTTCGCCGTACACGTCTTTATTCATCTTCGCCGTTACTGTTTGCCGTCGACGTCGCCATTTGCCTTATCGTTCACTGTTTGCCTTGCCGTTCACGATTCCATAATTAGAGTTCACAGTCGTAAGCCTGTGCCTTTCCCGTCGTCCCCTTCCGCTCGCCACAGCAACAAGCCTACAGTTCACGATTCCATAAGATGCATCAGGTAGGGTTTTCAATTAAAATAGTGTTAATTATATTTTTGCCCCTCATTAATTTTAGTTTCATTTTTTTAACACTTTCATTCTTAAAACTTCACAACTGTTTAAAATAGCTACGATTTATTAGACAATATTACATTCAACACGCATGTTATAAGAGTATTCAGAAACAACTGGGTTCAATCGAAAATATTAGACAATGTTATAGTCAATTAAAATAGTATTAATTAAATTTTTGCCCCTTATTTAAGTTTAGTTTCAATTGTTTTTTTACAGTTTCATCCTTGAAACTTCACAACTGTTTAAAATAGCTATGATTTGTTAGAAAATGTTACATTCAACACGCATGTCGAATGTAACACTAACTAATCTTGTCAATATTCAAAACAAATATGCGTGTTGAATGTAACATTGTCTGTTATTCTCAAAATCAGTTTTTAGAATGCTATTGAATGTAATCCGAATTGAACCAATTTGTTTCGGAATAATATCAAACATGCATGTTGAATGTAACATTGCTTGAACTAAACATAGGAGATACGTCTAATCAATCCAAACATTGGAGATAACTTCTTGTCAATCCAAAAACTTTAACCGAACTAAACTTAATCAAATTGTCTGATAAATCCAAACATTATATACTTGAATTGATTAGAATTAAACTTCTAATCAATCCAAACATTATTTGAACTAAATAACTGTGCATGTTGAATGTAACACACAATCCAAACATAGGAGATAACTTCTCATCATGCTTAAATTTGATAAAATCAGCCAAAGAACAAACATGAAAGTGTCGATGCTCACAGACTATATACGTGTTGAATATAACATTATCTAATCTTGCCAAATATTCAAAAATAATATGCGTATTAAATATAACATTGTCTACTATTCTCAAAATCCATTTTTAGAATGTTGTTGAATGAAATTTGATTGAATCGATTTGTTTCAAAATAAATATCAACATGCATGTTGAATGTAATATTGTCTGAACTAAATATAGGAGATAATGAACGATCGATCCAAAACATAGAAGATATCTTCTCATCAATCCAACCACTTTTATCGAACTAAACTCAGCCAAATTTAAATTCTCATCTTGCTCAAAAATGGATAAATCCAAACATCATAAACTTGAATTGATTAGATCTAAAGTTCTAATCAATCCAAAACATTGTTTGAACTAAACAAACTGTGCATGTTGAATGTAATATTCAATCCAAACATAAGGAGATAACTTCTCATCATGCTCAAAATTGATAAAATCAACCAAAGAACAAACCGGAAAGTGTCGATGCTTACAAACAATATACGTGTTGAATGTAACATTGTCTAATCTTGCCAAAATATGCAAAAAAAAAAAAAAAAAATGCATGTTGAATATAATATTGTCTATTGTTCTCAAACTCAGTTTTTAGAATGTTGTTAAATGTAACATTATTGAATATGACCAACTTGTTTTCAAGATTGCAAAAAACTTTAAAAGTTAAAATAAAATTACAATCCAATTTGAGAGACAATGGATACCTCACCTTTCACTTCAAATCTGCAAACAAATAAATAGAAACAAAAAATATGGAACCCTAAACCAAAAATATGGAACAATAATAAGAAATAAACAGAAAATATGGAAAACAGAATACGCGTGTTGAATGTAACATCTTCTATTAAATTGTAGCCGTGTAAATTCATGTGTGTTGAATGTAACATATGAATGTTGAATGTAACATTGTCTAATTAATCTAAGGAAACATTTAATAATTTCAAAGAAAATTGTTAAATCTAAATAAACAACGATCTACTGTAATCGTCAATCGACATGAGGAAGAAGATGATTGATGAGGGAACCCTAAACCAAAAATCTAAGAACAGAGGGGACCCTTAACCAAAAAATCTAGAACAATACTAAGCAATAAAAAGAAATATGGAACCCTAAACCAAAAATATGGAAAATAATAAGCAATAAATAGAAATATGGAAAAAGAAATCAATGAAATCAACGAAAGATATCAGCCTCAATCTGTCAAATCTAAATAAACAACGTTATACTGTAATCGTCAATCAACATGAGATATAAGATGATTGACAAGGGAACCCTAAACCAAAAATCTGAGCAATAATTTGGAACAATACTAAGCAATAAACAAAAATATGGAACCCTAAACCAAAAATCTGGAACAATAATAAGCAATAAATAGAAATATGTAAACAAAAATTAATGAAATCAACAAAAGACATCAACCTCAATCTGCAAAAATGATTCGGCTCCCTATGAAATCTGCAAAAATATCAGATTTAGCAATCAATCAGATCTAATTGATGAGGGAGATGATGATATCGATTGGCAAAGGCAACGATGGAAACGGAAATGACGGACGATGATGAATTAGGGGACAAACGATCGATGATGGACGACGATATTGATCGGCAATGGCAGCACGGTTGAACGGCAAGGCAAAGAAGAAAATGAAAGAGTACGGTGGCGAAAAACGATGATGAATCAGGGGACAAGCGAACGGTGAGACGGATGAGGATATCGATCGGTAAGGGTGACGACATTTGAATGGTGAGGCAGAGAAAGAATGGAAAGAGTACGACGAGGCAAGGAAGAGAAATTAGGGTTAAAATGTATCAGGGGCAAAACAGTAATTTGACATTGGGAGTTTTTTAAATTTGGGACTAATTGGTTCATGAAATGATTAGGATGGGAGTTTTAGGTTTATTATAAATTAATTGGCATTTATTGATAATAGAAAATTGATTTTAATAATTTTCCCTTTAATTAACTCCCAAGCAAAAGACTCCCATTTTTCCAAATTTGAGTTCTCCATTTGCTTCTTCCCTTCAACCAACACATATACAATGTTTTTCCATTTAAGAATATCCTCTGCAACCGCCAATAAGCTTGTGTAGTTCATTGGTTTTTGTGAATTCACCATCCCATTCGCCTGTATTCAACAAATTTCCAAAAAATAAAATAAAATTATTATAGTAATTTTCATTAGTTTATTTATTTTAATTAAATCTTGAAATAATTGGTCAATAGTCCCCAATAGAGAGCCTAATCGGTAACTTATTCTATTTTAATTTTAACTTGAGTATAAATTTCTTAATTATGTTTTGATTTGTGTTCGAGTTTCATACTCAGTACTCTCTTATGTCTCCAATAAAATGCTTCCAATTAAAATTTGCATCATCTACTACTAGCTCTATCCTCTGCTACCACTGTCCACCATCGAACCTCAAGATTCCGTTCGCCAAAGTCCGACAACTAGTTTCCGATTTTTTTAAATTACATGTAACTATTGTTTTAGTATATTTTTCAGTTACATATAACTATTTTTTTAGTCACATTTTTTAAATGCATTTTTTAATTACATTTTCAGTTACATTCACGTAATTTTTTAGCGATTGACAACCAAAAAACTAATTGAGTGTAACTAAAAAATTGTAACGAAAATTTATATTAAAAAAATATTACTAAAAACAGTTTAATGTAACTAAAATAATTTTGATGACACGTAACCAAAATTTTAGCAATCAGCAAAGGCCGGAATCTGATAACCGGCGATGGTGAGATGGCCGTTGATGGCACAACTCTAATTGAGATATTAGTATTTCTATAATATTTAATAGATGGAACTAAAATTAAAATAATTATTTGTTTTGAGATTTTTTATTAATTTATTGTCATTATTCACATCTCCCACTAATTTTTCCTATTTTTTCTAAAGGGAAAGTGATGCATTTGAAATTATAAAAGTAGCTGAATGCGAACATAATTGGTTTTCCAAGAGTGACCAAAGGCTATGGATACAGATTGATCAACCTAATAAGAAAACATAAAGTTAGTTAGACAATTTGTCAATACATAATTACGACAAGGTCGGAGGAAACACAAATAAATATTATTTGAGTTGTTAAATGAGGAAGAGAACTGTTTTTTTTTTTTTTTTTCCATCTTCCATTTCCTTAAAAAAAAAAAAAAATTAAATTGTTACGTATACCAAATTATGTATGAACTTTTTATATTTTGTAATTTTTTAGTATAAATTTACGTAATGACTAGAGTATATTCCTGTATGAAGACACATGTTCAATTTAAATTAGTTTTAAACTCGCATAATATGTCAATCTAAAAAAAATATATTAATATATATTGTTTATTTGAATATTACATGTAACCCTAAAAAATTATCCTTTTGATTTTAGAATTAATATATTTTATGAAAACTTAACGAAATAAAATTTCAAAAATGAAAAAAAAAATTGCATAAAAATAGTTTGGGCCAATCTTTAGAATTATTAATGTTCATCACTCATATTTATTTTAAGAAAAAAATAAATACACACCTAAAAAGGCTTTTTAATGTCACAAAGATATACAAAGGTTTTATATACAAACAGTGACTAGGATTTTCTTAGTGTGATTGGGGTTTGATTTTCCTAATAGGATTAGGGTTTAATATAGTGGAACAAGACTCATATACATATATTAACTTGTAATAATATACTAGATAATTCTTATAAAAAAATTATTCCTCAGACACTAGCTTATATGCATTGAGTCTTTCAGATAAAGCTAATCCTGAATTACACCTTCCAAGGTGTTCTGTAATTCAAAAGCTACGATTATATTGTCACAACGATTTATTGGGAATAAAACCATTTTAGAGGAGAGAAATTTCTTAGCAAAGTTACCCTATTTAAGCAAATCATGAACACCTTAGCTATTAACTTAGAAGCAACGTTAGTAATGTTAGTTGCACCATAACCTAGCCAACCCACTGGTCTACTACCACTACCTTTTAGACTGAGTGCACGTGGTCCTAAACGCTTAAGCCAAAATATATAATTTATATAATAAACAATCTTTTCAAATATTTTTAATGTGTGATCTCCCATTAGTATAACAATATATTTTTGTATCATAGGACCACATAAAATCTCTCGAGAATGATTAAGATTGAAAATTATTTAAATTACATTTCTAGCCTTTAAAATTAAAATTTAAAATCAAGATAGTGTTGGAAAAAAATCAAAAACAAAACAATAAAATAAAAACACTAATAACAAACTAAAAAATTCAAATATATGAATTATCACAAGATAACAAAAACATAGAGTTCGACAAAAAAAATACGGAATTTTTTTTTAATTCCTTTATTTCCTTTTTTATTATGTTGATATTAAACAAACACTACCTTAATTGTTCTCATTTTTTGTTTCATACATTCACCGGTATTTAAATGTTTTATTTTTTTCACATCCAAATCTGGTCTAGTTCCCAGATTTGGATTTTTTTTTTTTTTCCTTCAATATCCAGATTTGTAAACCAGATCTAGTTTTCAAGTTTTTTTTTTCTTCTAACCTAATATGTTTTTTTTTCATCATCATATTTTATATATTTGTTGATGTGGTAGTGAATATTTCCCTTTGCTTTTTGGATTATTTCGTATTTTTTTGATTTTTTATTGTATAATTATGATAGTTGTTGATTTTTTCATTATTTGCATAGAATTTTTGGTTACTTTAATTAATTAATTAAAGTGGAACCTATTGATTAAATTGATCGGGTAAGTTTTTCAATGTGTTCCTTGTCATTTGGGGATCGATGTGGTATAGTTATATGCAAAAAATGATGAAGATTTGAATGAGATTTTAATTCTCAAAGTAACTTACTTGAGGTCAGTTGAAAGATAGAATGAATAAGTAATCCTACATTAATTGTGGAGGAAGAACTTGAGTAGCATATCAAGTTATAAGTAATCTCACATTAACTGTGGAGAAAGAACTTGAGTCCATATCAAGTTATAAGTTGGAAGTAAAAAGTAAGCCATTAGACAATAGGCATATAACCTAAATCGGGTTGGGTCATGGTTCGATCGGGTCTGGGTCAGGTCAATCCGATCCAGATTTGGGCCGGGGTTAGGTCAGATCCGGATCGGGTTAGATCTTGACCCACTAGGACCGTTTATTTAATATTTAATAATGTGGCGGTTAAGTAATTAATTAATTCCCTAATAGTAAAGCTTGAAACAATACCAATGAACAAACATAAACGTTCACTAGTGACTGTTCGGCATCATTGTTCACGCGAATAAGTGCATTTCCGAATTGCATCCATTCGATGATATCTTTTGGTATTCTAAAAATAAGAGCCTTCAAATTCATTTCAAATTGTTTGATTCATAGTATATCACTTCATATCACCAGCAAAGCATAGAACATATAGAAATTTGTGAGATTTCAAGCATAAGTTTAGTTCGCCAAAGTTTTTGATTTCAAGTGGTTGCACTAAAAACTTGAATATCGTTGTATCTTGGGAGATAAACGCTCATTCAACCATTAACACTAGTGTGGGTGCGCAAATCCACTTTAAAGACATAAAGTAAAACTGTAACATCGATCTACTTCGTTATTATTCATTGTTTGAATATCCGGATAGGTTTTTATTTAAAATTTAATTCTTTGTTTCTGTTATATAAATGTTTACGTCCCGTATTTACTTTTACTTATGTTTTTGCTATGTGAACATTCACATACACATGTTTCTATTTTTGAATGACGAATATTCACAATTTGCATCTATATGTGAATGTTCACAATACAATTCTGGTTTGATGTACAATTTATAATCCTTCACAAAATTTCTAACTTAGTTTTACTGTCTATACATGCGTAGTTAATATTCTAATTAATATTGTTTGACGACTATTAATTTTATTTCATGATTATTTAAGTATTTATTTTGAAATTTCAGTCACTATCACAAACAATTTATTATTGTGATAGCGGTGGCAGTGACAGTGGCAGTGGCGGTTGTGATAACGAATATTTGGTATGCTAGTGGTAGTGATAAAAATATCTGTTGTGGTGGGGCCGGTAGTGATATAAATATTTATTATAGTTGAGGCGGTGGAGATAGTAAATATTTGTTGTGGTAATGGCGATAATACCTTATATTTGTTGTGGTTGTAACGGGATAACGAATATATTTCGTGGCGGTTAATGTTATTATTAAAAACAAAATTAATTGAGGGATATTTTGACATAAAAAATAATATGTTTTTGAATTGGTGTTTTTCATGAAATAAAAAAGAAGAGTGGAGATAAATTTAAAAAGTAGTGGGATTTTGAGGCTCAAAAAATTACTCTAAAAAACGGTTGATCCTATTAAGTAATAAAAAAAATAGCAAATGACTATTGATTGAACGGTTTACGCTTGTAAAATAAAAATTTTAAGGGACACTTAATAAGTAATATTAATTAAAATTATAACAAAAAAACTTAATTTATTCAGTTTTCACCATTTAATTTAGTTATTAAACATTACCTGGGTCTATTCTAGAAATCAATCTCTCATTGAATAAAGATTAGCTAAATACATATCGATATACATGGTAACTCAACCCAATAAAAGAAGGGGGAGAAAAGGGGGAAAAAAATCGGAAAAATCGGAGAAAAGTCCATAATTGGCGAAAAGTTCTTTTGTGTTATTAAATTTTGATTTAGTTCTTTAAATTATATTTCACTTATATTTTAGTCCCATATTGTAGGGATTGTAGGGAGTCTTTTAGTGAGTACATTCGATTTTTATAGTGAATTATGTTACATGTAATTAATGTTAGTTACAATTTCATAATTGTTACTTTTCACACATATTTTAATATTTTTAGTTAGATGTATTTATATAATATTAATTACATATTATAATTACATATATATGTATAATATTTTGTAACGTAACTGAAAAAATATCAAATTTTTTAATTATATATCAGAGACATGTAACTGAAAAATTACATATTATTAAAATATGTAACTGAAAAATATCAAATTTTTTAGTTACATACCAAAATATGTAACTAAAAAATTACATATTATTGGAACATATAACTAAATAAAAATAAAAATTTAGTTACCTATAACTAATACAGTAATATTACACACAAAATAGTTATATGTAATTGGTGCGTGATTATCACGTGAGTAAGACTTTCTCCTTTTTAAAATAGATGAGATTAAATAAAAAAAAATTATCGCATGTAGGATTTTTGACCAATTAAAGTTTAAATGAGGGACCTCTCACCGATTGTCCCAAAACAATCTTTGTATGATGTCAAACAATCACTAGCTAATCAGCACAAACTCGAATGTGTTTAATCATCACGAGTGGCAGTTCAATGAAAGAGGATTGTCTCCGTCGAATTGGTTTTATTGGTAGGAGGAGAGGCTTGATAGAGTGGTGGCAGACGATGTTCTGGGGGAAGATGATGTCCTTGGGGACGTAGACGTGTGTTTCATTAAGACCACGTTTGGCAAAACACTGGTTTTTCTCCTCTCTTCCTCTTTAATTAAATCCCAGGCAAAAGACTCCAATTTTTCTAAATTTGAGTTCTCCATTTGCTTCTTCCCTTGAAATAACACAGATACGATGTTTTTCTGTTTAAGAATATCGTTTGCAACTGCCAATAAGCGTGCGCTGTTTATTGGTTTCTCTGAATTTACCATCCCATTTGCCTGCATTCGACAAATTTACATAATAAATAAATCGTAATAGTAATTTTTCGTTCTTCTACTTTTTATTTTTTATTTTTTGGGATAATTGATTAATAGTTGCCTAATCTATAATTTATCATATTTCAATTTTAACTTGAGTATAAATCTCATGAGTATGTTTTAATCTCATGCTCAATACTCCTTTATATCTCCAATAAAATATTTCAATTAAGGTTTGTATCAACTACCAGCTCCATCCTTTGCTGTCGTTCGCTTTGGAACCTCAGGACTTCGGTCGCCAAAGTTTGACCATTGGCTACCGGAATTTTTTTTAGGTACATGTAACTATTTTTTTTAGTTTATTGTAAATATATTTTTTTTTAATTTATTTTTTACTTATATTTTTAAGTGTGTTTTAAGTTACGTTTTACGTAATTTTTCAGCAACCAATAATCAAAAAATTAATTGAATGTGACTAAAAAATTATAACTAAAATGTATATTAAAAAAATATTACTAAAAAACAATTGAATGTAACTTAAAATAATTTTATCGATGGTAACCGGAGTTTCGACGACTTGTAGTGGCCAAAATCCAGTAGCAGGTGACAGTGGGATGACCATTGATGATGCAATTTTAATTGGAGCATTAATATTTCTATAAATTTTATTATATAGAGAGTAAAACTAAAATAATTATTTGTTTTGAGACTTTTTAATCATTTGTTTTTTTTTTTTAAAAAAAAAAAAAGAAGGAAAAGTGATGCATTTGAAATTATAAAAGTACCTGAATGCGAACATAATTGGTTTTCCGTGACTGACCAAAGGCCATGGATACAGATTGATCGACCTAAAAAAAACATAAAGTTAGTTAGACAATTTGTCAATACATAATTACGACAAGGTTGGTGGAAACGCAATTAAATATCAATTAAGATATAGACAAACTTTCTATATCAAATTATTTTGTCATTCTTTAGTACAAATTTATGAAATATAGAATAACTAGTGTATATGAAGACCGATTTTAATTTAAATATTTGTATTTACTATATCATCGTTAATTCAATAGTTATAATGAATTCACGATATTATAAATATCGTCACAATTAAAATTGACATCAAAATTAAACCTAAATATATATTTTATTATATTTTAATTTATTCATGAAAATATTATTTATATACATGTCCATAAATTATTCATGAAGTATACGATTGTCATACTATTAATTTTGTATTATTAAGCCAAGACTCGTAATCTGACGGATATCTAAAGTGCCTCTTAGTTGGAGGCTTTCTCCTCTAACTATTACTTTTTTAAAAAAAAATAAAAAGTAAAATAAATAAATAAAAAGGTTTTGCAATATTAATGCCAACTTGGTAAGTAATAATTGCAAGCATACCAAATCGGAAGCTCCTTCTCCGGCGATCCTGACGAGTGCGGCCGGCGATTGTATGGCGCCGGCATATGACCCCCCATTTCCCAAAGACACGACCAACAGATCCTCTACCCCTTTACACGAGGGAAACTCATGCTTGTTGTTCAAAACATGAGTGATCGCCATGGCCGCCGGATTATTCATGGTTGTCCCACCACCGACGGCGACGATCTTCGTTCTTCCGTCGACGGAAGTCAGATCAAAGGGAGCCACGTCAGCTGTAGTAGCCTCACAAACGTCTCCTAACGTGAAATTACAGCCGTCCATTTCGAAGGCGTCAGCCCTCGAGAAAACGAACGGTGCTCCGGTGTTCAGATCATAACACGGTATCAAAACCGCCTTCAACGTGTCTCTCATCGTTAAGTCTCCAAAAGTCCGACGAGACAACTTCTTAGCATTCGCCGGCCGGAAAATCCCCCGGAGCATTCCTGTCTTTGACGACCGCGGAATTTTCCGCCGATTCTGAAGGAGGAACTCCAGAGCTTCCTCGGCGGTGAACATGGGGCCCCCATCCTTTCCGCGAGCGAACAGTAGTGCGGCAAGGACACCGCCGGCGCCAGAACCGGCAACGAGATCGAAGTAATCCGCGATATGGGTTTTCGGGTTTCCGGATTTCCGGCGAAGTGATGCCTCGAGATGGACTAGGGACTTGGCTGCAAGAATACCGTCGGTGGAACCGGAGCCATCTATGGAGAGAATTCTGACTTTACCAACGAGGTGCTTGCCGGAATCCATTTCTTGAAGAGGAAAATAATGCTCTTTTGTCGAAAACAGCTTCGTATCATCGTACCCAAATAGGAATTTGTTCTCCAGAATTGAGAAGATTTCGTAGCTAAGTTTATCAAAGCCAGTGTCGAGCATGGAAGCTGTTGAAATGGCAGTCATTTTGACTGTGTGATTTGGTTGGTGAGTTAGTGTGTGTATTTGAAGTTGGAGAAGAAAATGAGAATGAAGAATAGCTATTGATAAGGAGGTTTTATAAAGAGGAGTTGAAGAAGGAGGGTACGGAGTACGTTCGTGCGTGTGTTTTCAGTGGGCCATTAATCGGCGATTTTGAGTTCTTTAATTTGGACGAGCGACGCGGAAGATTCTTGGCGGGTCAACTTTTCAACTTCTTTGTGCGATGTCATAGAGATAAGGCCACGTTTAATCGCATCAATTTTTATTTTTTATTTTTTTGGGGTTGGGGGGGGGGGGAGATTTTTCTAATAAGATTGCGTGGATCGATTTACATGCATTTTGGTTTAATTATTTCCCAGCGATCTTAAAAATTTTATTTTTTATTTTTTTGGGGTTGGGGGGGGGGAGATTTTTCTAATAAGATTGCGTGGATCGATTTACATGCATTTTGGTTTAATTATTTCCCAGCGATCTTAAAAAAAAGTATACTCTCCTACATAAGTTTGGAGCATTCAAAATTAAAATCATGATTTAATTTTTTCAATATTTTTCAAAAAAAATTGAATCTTAATTAATAAGAAAAATGAGTACATTTCCTTACTAATTTGACTAATTTCTCTAAGATGAACACATCAAATAAAATAGAGGTGAAACCGTTAATCTGTATTTTCTCTACAATTTTTATAATTTTACTGGTACAAATCATTGCACAAAAATGAGAGAGGCTGAAAGGGAAGAGATTGCATTTGCAAGACTTGAGAAATAAAGAAAAATGATGGGAAAAAAAGGGTTATAATAACCATGGAAAAATGTGTAATTTTCTACATTTCATTGCACAATAATTGTTTTTAGGTTCTAATTCACTTTAATATAGGGTAAGTTCTTAAATAGGTTTGATTCTTAACTTATAAAAGAATTAGGTTAATCTTCATTCTAATAAAATTATACATATGTTTAATTTTTATTCTATAAAAGAATTAAGTTTTTCCTCAACCTAGGGAAAAGAAAATTGTAAATGTTTGATTTTGAGTATGCTAAAAGAATTAGATTAGTTCTGAACTTATAAAAATAATTGTAAGGGTTTGGTTCTTACCTGGGAAAAGAATCAGGATTAGTGAATTGTGAAATCTATGCGGAAGCTCAGTCCAATGGACGTAGATAATTGTAACTTACCGAATCAAGATAAATCGGTGTGTTCAATTTCTCCATCCCTATTTGTTTAGTTGTGCATCTAGTTAAATACGTTTCCGTTGTAACTAAGATAATAACCGGTTAGGAAAACTGGTGATTGGTTGATTATAAATGTATCTGTTTAAATTTTTATAAATACTCAATTCACCCCCTGTAGGGTAGATTTGTGGGCCAACACTTTGCATGCTCAAGTAATTTTAAATTGTTTCAAATAGATGTCAAAAATGTATTTATAAATGGTTTTATTTTTGTAGAATTTTATGTTGAATAACTATCTAGTTTTAAAAATAACAAACTTCCTAATCCTGCCTTCAAATGAAGAAATGTACTTTACGGTCTTAAACAAGCTCATCGAGCTTGGTACGAAAGACTGAATTGGTATTTAACTAAAAATGGATTTCAACGAAGTCTAAGTAACATCAAATTGTTCATTAAACAAACTGACATTGATATTCTCTTATTACACATATACATGGATGACATAATATTTAGTTATACTAATGAGGATATTTACTAAAAAATTGCCAAGATAATGCACGATGAGTTTGAAATGAGTATGATGTGCAAATTGACGTTTTTTCGTGCATTACAAATCAAACAAACAAAAGATGGAATCTTCATCAACCAAGTCATGTACATCAAAGATTTTCTTAAAACATATCGCATTTTGTCTCGCTAATGCATGACATTTCATTCTAAAGTAAAAATACAAAAAGATAAGAATAAAAAAATGAAAAATAATAATAATGATTTACCAAGCCAATTTTTCATGAACTTCAAAAAAATATCCAAATGAAAATGGAGGGTCCTAATTCGAAAGTTTCAAAAATTAATTCAAGACTGAATTTTGCAATTGAAAACTTTAATGGCTAAATTAAAAATTTGAAATAATAAATTAAATCTCCAAGGTTTAAATTAATCTTTCATAAAATCCAATTGGGTCAAAAGTTATCGAATTGGGGTTTTGGAACCAAAATTGTGTCTTTCAAAAATTTTGGTACTAAATTGGAAATTCACAAGATTGATATTGGGACTTGGAGTGAAAAATTAATCTTTAAAAATTTAGTTAATCTCAAACCAAGTTAAATGTAAGTCTCATAATCCCAATTGGTCCACCGAGTAATCCAATTAAGGCAAGTTGTTGAATTGGAACATTAAGGGGTTTAATTAAAATTTTATAAAACTTTAAATTGACGTTCAAAGGGACCAATATTGATTTTAAATTTTCAATTAGATATTTAAAAATCATTAATTCTTGAAAGACTTAAATTGGAGCTCTAATTGAGGTTCAGAAAGCCAAAGAAACACTTTGGGTCAAAATGAAAAGTTTGAAAAAGTTATTTTTGGACTAAATTGATCAAATTGGAAGAAATTTTCAAGGTTATATAATGTTTTAATCAATGATTTATTTTCCAAAGGTCAATTTCGAAGAACTCAAGTGAAATCAAAGAGTTTGAAAAAAATTCCATTTCGAAGCCCAAAATTTAGGTATTTTCGGACATTCATCGAATTGGCAAGCAATTTTAAGTCTTTTTAAGAAATTAGAGAATCCAATAAAATGGTGAATATTTTAATTTCATGTATTTCATTTCAATTTAGGAAAAAAAAATCATTTAATTAAGAAAAGAGTGCCTTTAAGGTTGAAATTACTTCCTCCACTCTTTATAGAAAATGACATGTATTAAATTATTTTTTGGAGTGAATGGAGGTATTTGGGAGTGTTTTTAAGAATTACCTATGTGAGAAATAGATTAATGGAGTTGGTTTTAATAGAAAAATATGAAATACCAAAAATAAGAGGGCTGAAACATGTAAATTAAGAAATAGGGGGACTATCAGCAGTTAGGACTGCTGACAACCCCATAATGTATCTTGCGCATTCAAGATGCTTTGACACACGGGGGATGCCTGTAATAGATTGTTGGCCCAGTAGAATACTCAAGAGGGGGAGTAAATTAGGTAATTAAAAAAATATTATCAGAATATACTTGAATAAATCAAATAATTAATTTTATGGCTAAATTAATTATTATTTTTATACCACAGCGGAATTAAAATAAAACTAAGTGCACACCCAAACAATAAAAATAAACAAATTAAGAAAGCAGCACATTAGAGATTTATATTAGTTCACCAAGCTACTCTTGGCTAATTTAGTCCCCCGAGCTCCACGGAAATCGCACCTACTAAAACCAAGATTCTTTTAAAGGTAGGAACCAAATCCGTACACCAATTCTTTTACAGGCGTAGAATCAAACTTTACAATTTCTTTTTCTCAGGTTAAAGAATAACTTCTACTTTTTACAGGTTAAAGAATAACCTAATTTTTTTTAACACTAAGGCTCAAGAATAAAAATTTCACCAAAACACTCTAAATATCCTTTTGCCCTGTAAGGATTGAACCGTTACAAAATCACTCAAAAACACAATTCTTATCTAGAAAGAATCACTACCTCAATACCTCAATCTCTTTACAGAAAGAGACTAAAACCCTACTACTCTTGATTAAATATCTCCAATGATATTTAATCTGTCACAACTCACCAATATAAAAATTGATAAGTAAATCTTACTGGGGGCTTCTACCATCCCAAACAATAAAAACTCAATTAATATCCCAACTAGTGATAGAAATACGTGAGATACAGAAATTTGATTTTAACAAGAATATGGATAGCAAATTGGAGCACTTAATCAAATTCAAGAAATTGTTTCAAATAATATTTTCTTCAAAAATAAAAAATAATCTCTAAGATCAATTTCCAAAATAAAATAATAAACAATAAATAATATGGAAATATCTCACCCAAAATCCACAAAAATAATGATTAGAACAATATAACTTCAAATCCAGCATCAGCAAGATTAGATTGCAGTTGATTATCAAAATCACTCTTAGAATAGCTCATAATATCGTAGAATGATAACTCTTATAAAAGCTCTCTCAAAATAAGATAAACTAATTTTCTCTCTTAAAATGATTATTTTCTAATAAAATTCGCAGATCTATTTAAAGGAATATGTAATCAGCCTTCTAACGACTAGTTTATAAGTGTAATGACAATAAAAAAAACTTTTATAGACCCCTTATAACATAAGGATTTCTTTTAGGTTCAATTTCACTTAAAAATATTTTTCGAATCTTCCAATTAAACCCCCAAAGTTTATCTCAATCAAAATAAATAAGTATACAATCTATTTCAAGTACCAAATTGAGAAATACTAACATTTAATTAACCATATTGAAAAAATTTAATTAGTATATGAACCATATCTTAAATATAGAGAATATCCCTTAAATCTCTCTCAAGTCCTATTAAAAATTGTAACTTTTGGATTTAAACTTGGATCAAACTATATTCTGAAACAGCACATTCGGTCGACTGCCTAGTCGACTGCCCAACTCAGCTTGCAGCCAAACTATCGACGCAGCCAGCATAGGTCGACCGCCCGGTTGACTTACAAATTCAGAGAGTTTGTCATGCTTCTACTGGTCGACTGCTCGGTCGGCTCTTTGATTCAGAGAGTTCAGCCACCATTGGTCGGTCGACTCCTCAGTCGATTGCTACCTTCTGGATCTTTTCTCTGATCTCATTTTTTACTCATTTTCTTTTACGATTTCGCCTCTTTATGCATTTTGTCTTTTAAATAAGCTCCACTAATATTCTTATATTTCATTTTAGTCATTCAAGATTATTTCTTTTCAATTCACATAGGAGCAAATAATTACACTTAATGTGCAATGTGTGTGTTTCTAAATGGGATATTAAGAGTTGAAATTTACCTGGGTTGTTTTTCCTAATTTCTTCACACTCTTAAATCTTCAATTTCATCATTTAGCATCCTTTTAATTTGATGTCTTCATCACTGGAACTTTAAATATCCGAAACACTTAATTAATCATTAGTTACACTAAAACATCAATACTTCATTGTTCATCAAAATCTTAGGATCAATAGATAGCCCTCCCTTCCCCCAAGTGGCTCACTCTTCAGCCCTCTCTAAGGCCGAATTTCTGCCCCAAATCTTTTTTTTTTTTTTTTTTTTTTTTTTTTTTTTTTTTTTTTTTCTGTCACTAAAAAAATCCAAGAAGAAAGATAAGAAAAATAAAGAAGAGAAGAGAGAGAGAGAGTGAACTCCAAAAAAAAAAAAAAAGAAGTTGAAATAAAAGAAGAAGAAGAAGAAGTTAAAAAATAGGGAAGACCGACCCCCAAGCCAAAGTAAGTTCTTCCTACCCCCGACAACATCTTTATTTTCTATTTCACCCGATTGAAATAAAGGACCTAAAACCATAATAATTAACAGGACTTCCAAGAAGCATAAAAAAAAAAAAAAAAAAGTCAGTGTACTTTTCTAGACTTTACTTACTAGTACTTTACTTTTCTGCATTTACTTTCATACTCTGCATCTTTTCACGCTTTTATTATTATTTATTTATTTTCATATTTTGTGCCTTTTTGAGATTTTATTTTCCTGCATTTGCTTTCGTATTTTGGACCTTTCGGCGCTTTTACTTTCTTACATTTATTTTCTTGTTTTGCACCTTTCCGCACTTTACTTTTTACGCATTTACTTTCTAATACTATGCACATTTTCGCGCTTTAGTTTTACACGTATTACTTTTCAAATGTTGGCGCATTTCCGTGCTTTAGTTTTACGCATTTACTTTCTAGTACTTTTAAAAAAAAAAAAAAAACAGAGATCATTCTTGTTAAGTCATTAATATTTAATAAGCGATCAAACCAGGAGTACATTTCCAACAAAAAAGTAATTGGTCCACTTTATTTCTAAAACACCAAAAATATTTTTAGGGACAAGATTTCAAAATCAAATAAAATATTCGTACTTAAATTTTAATTGGAATTAATTAGATAAGGTACCATCTTCGGACGGGCTTTTTGGGGTGTTTAAAACCTTTCCCAAGCATAACTGAACCTTGAACCCTATTAAAATGAATCATTGGTCAGACCGTATCCTTTGGAGTCAAAATCTTACTTAAGTAATTTTTAATTACTTTCGAAAAATCAAGTGACCTAACACATCATTTAAGCTCAATGCTAGTTGGCGACTATTTTTTTTCCCCTAAAATTAGCTTAAGTTCTTCTATGAGAAAATCGACGCTTGAAAAAAAAAAACCATTCTATTTTTTTCCAAAAACACAACTTCTTTTAATCATTCTTGTTGACCCTAGATATTTTGATGGACAAATTAACATTGATATTTTGTGGAACTAATCGTTTCATCTAGTAATTTCAGATAATAGTTCTAAAGGGGAAATATTGAGAAAAGAACATTTTTCAATAAAAAGTTTTTAGGATGATCAAGTTGGATGCAATGAGGATATTGAAGATTTTTCAAGTGAAGAGCATTTTTTTTTATTGTTAGGTAAAAACAACTCAATTTGTTTATCCTCTTAATGCAACTAGATTAGAATCATGCACGACATTTATTGAATTGATTAAATTATGCGTGTTATGGTCAGAAGAGATAAATTCAAGAGTCCAAATATTTTTCATAAATTGTTGATGAGGAAAATATTTTAAAAATATAAAAGAAATAAATTCTAGCCTTGACGGTCGACCAACGAAATGGTTGATCATCTAGGAGAATAAGTATGCTAAACTTTGAGCTTCTAGTCTAAACGGTTAACTGATGAGATGGTTGATTGACTAGGAGACATTAAATGTTGTTTAGCAGTTGCATCTGGTTGACCGACCAGGTTGCCAACGGTCAAAAAATGAACCGTTGCAAGGGCAATCAGTCAACTAAGTGATCAGTTTTCAACAAGTTTAACCAAAACGTTTTAAAAGATCTCCTACTTGTTTTTCATGGATTTAAAAATTAGAATATTATATTTTAATGGGTTTTGACCATATTTCAAAGATATATTATATATTTTGATTATCATAATTTAGTCCACATATTCTTTGATTCTGTGATTTTTACCGGTAAAACAATTTTCTATCTTTACGGAGTTTAAATTGAAATATTTTTGGAGACTAATCTAAATATTATTAACACTAAAATATGGTCAAAGTATCCGTTGTAAGTTATATTAAAATAAGGGGTTTAAAAGAGTAATTTTTTATAATATCTTTTGATAAGGGGTCTAAAAAAGTAATTTTTTTATAATATCTTTTGAGGAATAGTCATTATAGGATATCTTCGAAATTCCTATAATTAGACCTCCAAAATTCGAGTTTAAATATTATTATATTGACAAAATTTTGGTGGAGAATATTTGAGGTCAAATATATGGGAATGATTTATGTGATTTTATTTGACCTTACGATTTAGTCCCTATACTTTCTGATTTTGTAATAAAACTCTTTCTATACTTTCATTCACTTAGATCAAATTATTTTTTAAAATTTATATTTTTAGTCAAATAAAGCCTTTATAAATCAATATGATATATGGGGTTCATATGTGCTTTTATATATATATATATATATATATATATATATGGACCTATGAATTTTGTTTTAAATTAATCAAGAATATCATCAAGAATACATATATATTTTTTTTCATAGTTATAAAAAGAGAGATTATATCATATTCTGAAATAGTTTAGAGAGAAAAAGTTTGTGAAATATTCTTGATCGAAAAAAGCGTCGTTCTTACTATTCCGGGTTTAAGTCTTACGTTTGATCTTCTTAAAGAAATTCCAGTGTGATTGTTCTTGTTTACTTACTCAAATTAATTATGCTTTAATTAATTAATATCTTTTTTATTGAGCTTGTTGTAATCATTGTTTGGAAAATTGTTTTCTATTTAGAATATCCTAAAAATCCTGTGAAATGATTTTTGCCAACAAAATCTTATTTAAATTTTATCCTGTAGTATCGGACCATTACTTGAACATATATTGATTTCAAGTGATAGAAGCTAGTGTGGGAAGAAACTTGATATTTTTTGTATTTGTAAGTGTGAGAGAATTAGACACATTGAGTCAGTGTCTAATCAAGGTTTAGGTTTGATTCTTAGACTGTAAAAGGATTAGATTTGATTTTGCCTTTAACATAATTAGGTTAGTCTTTAGCCTAGTAAAAAAAATAGATATGTTTGATTCTTAGCCTGCAAAAAAAAAAAAAAGGTTCTTCCTGAGTATGGTAAAAATAAAATTGTAAAGATTTTATTATGAGCCTAGGAAAAGAATTATGTTAGTCTTTAGCCTATGAAAAGGATTATAAGTCTTTGGTTCCTACCCGAGAAATTAATCAGGGTCAGTGGATTGAGAAATCCCTATGGGAGCTTAGGGGATTCGAAGTAGGCAAGAGTAACTTGCCTAACAAAGATAAACCTACGTGTTTAATTTCTTTATCCCTATCTGTTTGGTTGTGCACTTAGATAAATACATTTCCGTCATGACTTAAGATAATAATTAAATACGTAAATTTAGTGATTGCATGTTTGAAAATTTATTATTTAAATTTTTGTAACAGTCGTATATCATTTACCTCCCTTCTTATTTTGCTCAAAACCACAAATCTCGCCTATCATTTGAAAAATACCGATCAACCCCTTTGACCAATTGTTTGTTGTAAAACGACTTGAATAACTTTTGTTTTTTCAATTTTATTATATTTTAAAACAAATTATTTAAACTACAATTTTTAAAATTATACTTTGACCCCTATTTTTTAAACAATTTCATCACCCCATCCCCACCCTGCCCTTCCACTTCCATGCCCCACTCTTTCCATCGTTTCCATCATTGCCATTACTGGAATCCTCTAATTCTTCTTCCACTTTCTTTCTCTTTCTTCTCATCTTCATCCTTCTCTATATTTGTCTTTCTTTTTCTCTCTCCCCAAATTCCCTGCTATATTGTTGAGAGTTCAGGCATAAGACGATGACGATAAATTTTTTTAGCCATGATTTAAATTGAGGTTTATAGAGAATGGATTTCTAACTTATATTACATTGGATAATACCAAACAACAACAACAACAACAAAAAATTATCAAATTTGACTGAATTTGGTTAAGTAAAATTTTTGGTCAATCTCGACATTCCTAACGTTAAAGGGGACTAAAATGATATTATCAAAGGTTAATTTTCATGAAATCACCTTTAATATTAATAAAAATTAGTTACTACCCTTTACCTTAAGGATATTTCACCAATCACCTTTGTTACCCATTGTGACCCCTGGAAGATTTACTATCACCGATTTCGTCTTCTTGGCACCAAAAATACTTCTCTAATTCTTGTTTAAAGCATCAATCCTCCATAAATCATGCCAAAAATATTTATTAAATCAAATAAATTATCATGACAAGTCTAGTTACCCAAAGTAACTAAGGCTTAGGACTCAATTCAAAACCAACCAAACTGAATCATCATAACTAGCATTCAATTCCCATCACATCAAGGATCCCGTCACGCATTTAATGACTTATTAATGAGCATTAAATAACAATATATTTTTAATACATTTCCTACCAAAATATCTAGAAAAGAAACCAAGTTACTTGAAAAAGTAACAAACAGTTACAAATCCAATAAATTCGGTTCCCATCAAGAATTAAATTCTTGAAATAACCTAGGGAGACTACATTTAAAGAAAACCAAGTTACAATTCTTAAGAAAACCAAGCTACTTGAAAAATAACTAAATGGTTACAAGATTAATCGGGTCAATTCTATTCCACCAAAGGGCATTCAATGCCCATCAAATCAAGTGTCATTATCAAGCATTAGATGAAAAATTACTAGAAGAGACTGCATACATTGCACCTCCAAAGCATTTAATGCAAGCTAACCAAAATAGTTCGAGTAACTAGTACTTAGCAAGTAAACAGAACCGAAAAGCATCACATAAAGAATTAAATGCCCCATTTGCAAGCCAATCATGACTAATGATTCTAATGATGACCAATCATTGCCAATCATGAGTAATGATTTCCAATCATTGCTTGAGATATTTTGTAATCATTACAAAATCTTAGAAAAGCTTAGTGAATCTTCCAGATTCATCAAAAACCATCAAATCAGAAGATATCAAAAGGTCATACCTAGACCAAATAGCCCCTAAGAAGTAGGTTGGGATACCTTGCACATTGGCCAATGCGCAGGTTTTCCGTTCTTATAAATAGGTGGCCTGTTTTCACATTTTAAAGGGCTTGAGCTAAGAACTTCCCTCTCTAGTCTCGAATTTCTCTCTCGGGTCTAAGAATTCTCAATCCTTCTACTTCATAAACACCCCAAAATTCTGTCCAAATTGCTTTCTAAATTTGTTCTTTAGGATCTTGGAGGAAGATCTCAAGAAGTTATCGAACAACGATCAAGAACAACCAAAAAGATCAAAGAATGAGAAGAAATAAAATCACTGAGGGAATGACTACTCCCCTAAGTTAGGTAAGTCTTTTTAAATGCCCTTTGATCTTGTTTAAATATCATTATATTACGTGTATATAGCATATTTGGTTAGTTCTTAGATGCATAATTCATGCACATAGTGTATCTATCAAGAAACAAGTCAAAAACATCAAAACAAGTCAAAAAATATCAAAATACATCAAGAACATGAAGAATATGTCAAGAACATTACAAGAACATCAATTGCATCATAAGTTATGCATAACATCTGTGATTCTCTCAAGGACACATGAAACCGAACTTTAATAAACTCAAAACAAAAGTCATCTTGAGATGAACTACATGCTGACCTGATTCTTAGGTACCTTAGATACGTAGGCAACCCATGTATGAGTCCGATCACTTGTCTAAATAAGAAATCAGTTCATCTTGGACAGATGAACTATGTTTTGACCTAATTCCCCATGAAAATTGACATACGTAGGCAATTTTTACAAGGTTCGATCGACATAAAAAATACAAAAATAGTTTTATTTCATATGCTTTATCTGTTGTTGCTGATAGATAGTAATATTTCTTCCTTTCCTCACATAAAAAATGCATAAAAAAGATAAAAACATTAAAAATGATAATTATTGTATTAAACAAAACCAAAGGAAATTACTTAGACTTTGTTTAAACATTAACATCTATTTAAACTGAGATACTATCTTCGGAAGTGTGTTTTGGGGTGCTTAACAACTTTCCCAAGCATAACCGACCCCCGAACTTAAAGAAATCTCTTGAAAAAAAAAAACAAAGGTTTTAAGTCAAAACTTAGGTCATTTTCAAACAAAAATGAATTTCTAAAATTTCGGTGACCTAGCACACCATTTAACCCCATGCTAGGTGGCGACTTCTTTTTCAAACAAAATCCTGGCCCGAAGAACGTTTTCAAAATCGGAGCCTAGAAAAACCCCTGAATACTTATTTTCGAAAATAAACAGATTGTGAGGATTTCAAGAGGGAGGAATAAAACGTTTTTTTTTCATCTTCTTCCCATTCTCTACTTCATCTGCTTTCAAAAAAATTTAGGGTGCATCAATGGCCAGTCGACTAATGAAAATAGTAGCTAAAAGGAGCTAAAATGTGAACCCACTGACCAACTCGATCAAACAATAAAATAGGTCAGTTGACTAATGTAACCAATGGCCTAAACAAGAAAATGAGAAAACCCATCAGACAAATCAGTCAACCGACTCGGTGATCGGTCGACCTACAGAAATTAAAGCAATGGTAAAAAAAACTAGTCATTGCAAGGGATCAGTTAACCAACGGTTGTTCGGTTGACCGACATAGACAAAATAGTCCACTTTAACTATTTTGTTTCGCGAAATCTTTTGTCGTACTTTGATGGATTTGAATATTAGGAGATCAAATTTTATGGGGTTTAAATCAAAATATTTTCAGAGACTAATTTGTAGATAGTTTAAGGCTAATATATGGTATACTAGTTGTTGTAAGCTAGATTTAAATAAGGGGTCTAAAAAAGTAATTTTTTGTAATATCTTTTGAAAAATAGCCGTTATATGATTTCTTTGAAATTCCTCTAATTAAACCTGGGATGTTTTAGTTTAAATATTACTATTTCTGTAGAGAATATTTGGGATTAAAGATATGGGAGAGATTTATGTCATTTTGTTTGACTTTACGATTTAGTCCATATACTTTCAGATTTTGTGAGAAAATTATTTCTATACTTTCATTAACTTAGATGATTTTATTTTTGGGACAAAATTGAGAATTTTAAATGTTATATTTGTGGTCAAATATAGCCGTTATAAATTTATATGATATATGGGATCCATATGTGCTATTTTTTATATATCTTTTGAAAACTAGCCTCTATAGGCATAGACTAAATTCTATATAATAAGACCTCTAAATTTCAATTTAACAACAATTAAGATCAAGAGTTTTAATCAGCTATAATCATAGAGAGAGAGTTACTCTTCTGAGAGTGCTTTCAAGAGTTAAAGTTTTCTGTGGAGAAATTATCGATCTTACTATTTCTAGGTTTGAGTCTTTTCTACGATCTTCGAAAAGAAATCCCTGTGAGATTGTTCTTGATTACTTGCTCAATATTATATGTGCTTTAACTGAGTAATATTCTTAATTGAGCTCATAATATTTTATGTGAAAATCGTTTTCAATTTGAATATCTTGAAAATCTTATAAAATAATATTTTTTTTTTGTGAAATCTGATTATCAATTATATGTGATTTAAATTGAATTAAATCAAATATATTCCTCACATAGTTCTATCACATTGTTTTTGGGACATCAATTGAACATAATTGTTTTGAGGTGGTAGAAGCTCATGTGAGAAAAAACTTGTAATTTTTTTGTATTTACGAGTTTGAGTAGATTAGACATATTTAGAACTGTGTCTAATCTGGGTAGTTAGGGTTAATCTTTAGCCTCCGAAGAAGATTAGGGTTTGATATTTACATGTGAAAAAGATTAGGTTTGATCTTTAATATTTTTAAATGATTATGCTTTGATTCTTCCTATAACAGAATTAGGTTAGTCTTTAATCTGAAAAAAGATAAGGTTATTCCTAATCCTATGAAAAGGGAAAAGTGTAGTAGTGTGAGAGCGTAAATGTTTAATTTTAACCATGTGGAAAGAATTAGGTTAATCTTGAACTTGTGAAAAGGATTGTAAGGGTTTGATTCTTACCTAGGAAATGACTCAGGGGATTAGTGAATTGCAAAAGCCTTGTAGTGCTCAGGGGACTAGACGTAGGTAGGAATAGCTTATCGAATCAAGATAAATCGTTGTGTATTGCTTTATTATATTTCTGTTGTTTGAGTGTGTACTTAGTTAAACAAATTTTTGTTGCTTAACAAGATAACAATAAATTAGAAAAATTGATAACTTATGTGTTAAATATTTAATTGTTTAAATTTTTGAAAAATGAGATCACTCTGTTTCGAAGGAATTCTAAAGTCGAGCGGGGAGAGAGAGAGAGAGAGAAGAGAAAAAGAAATAAAGAAGAAGGAAGAGGCACTTTGCCCGACAGATCTGATTCAGGTTTGCTTCATTTAAATGGTGACTGTCTAGAGTTTTAGACTGTATAAACACAAAAAGAGAGAGAAAGAGAGAGAGAGAGAGAGATTTTTCTCTTGTTTCTTGGTTTTTTTAGCTTTAGTACTTGTGTTTTTCCTTAATCCCCATCCGGATATGTCTTCTTTGTGTGTTTGGTGAACTGGGTTTGAACCAAATTGGTCTCTAATTTAGGTTGTAAAGATTTTTTTAGTTTTTGATATTTAGTACTTGTGTGTTCCTTAATCCCCATCTAGGTATGTGTTGGCCCAGTGAGCTACCCAAGAGGTGGGGTGAATTGGGTAAATATAAAATTTAATCCAAATATTAATACTTCAAAAATTAAATAATTAATTTTACCATGAATTAATTATTATCTTTATAGTACTTGAATTTTTAAACAATTAATTTAATCAATTAATCAATTTATCCTAAGTAAATTATTATCTCTTTATAGCAGTGGATAACTGATATAAGCTCTAGGTGCACACCGAAACAACACAAAATAAAGTAAAGAAAATAAACAATGCAATACACATCGATATATCCTGGTTCACCAAACTAATCTTGGTTAATCCAGTCCTCCGAGCCCTACGAAGATTCGCACCCATTAAATCACTAAGATTCATTTAAACAGGTAGGAGCCAAACTCTTACAAAAATGATTCTTTTCGTAGGCACAGAATCAACCTTTACAAATTCCTTTTCCCAAGCTCAGAAATAACCTCTTCTTTTTCCCCGGCTCAAGAATAACCTTATTTTTTTACTAGCTAAAGATTAACCTAATTCTTTTACTGGAAGAATCACGACCTAATTCTTTTTATACCTTATGCTTAAGAATTGAACCTCACAGAAACACTCCAACTATCTTTTTCCCAGGTAAGGATAGAACCTTTACAAATCATTTACAATTGATCCTAATCAGGAAGAATCACACCTAAGTTCTTTTCAACAGAAAAAGAGTAATCTAACCTTTTTGTACTTAGGTAAAGATCAAACCTCAATCTCTTTACTGGAAAAGATTAAAACCCAAAGTTACCCCTGATTAGACACTCCCAATAGTATCTAATCCGACACATAACTCACAAATTACAATAAATTGATAAGTTATTCTCACTTGAAGTTTCTACCACCTCAAATCAATTTAAACTCAATTAATGTTTCGATATTTACTAGTGATAGAATTAAGTGAGAAAAATAAAAATATGATTATAAAATTAATGTGAGTAGTACAAAATTGAGCACGTAATCAAATTATCACACAAGTCGTTTTAATTTTTTTTTTTATGCTTTTAAAGTTCAAAAACGACTTCTCATATAATCAATTAACCAAGTAAGTGATAATAACAATAAACTCAATTAAGAATCTGCTTGGGACGATCTCAACAAAAAAATATAAAAATGTGATTATAATAGATATGAGTAGCACACAAATAAGTACGTAATCAGATTTTTACCAAAAATTATTTTAAAATATTTTTATACAATTTAAAGTTCAAAAAACGATTTCACAATATTTAAAAATCCAGGCATGCAAAATAATATTTAATCACAATAAAGAATTAATGTTTGGAACAATCTCACCAGAATATCACTGAAATAATGAAGATTGAATTGTGAGAAAGCTTAGATTGGTGACGCCAAAATTCACAACACTTTTTCTCAAGAAAAAATCTCACAATTAATTGCTCAATATAATCTCAAAAGGGTGACTCTCAAAAAGCTCATGAACTAAAAGTTCTTTATAGAATGATGACTCTCATAATGGCTCACGAACACTTAGTTCTTGATATCTTATCACTCTATTATGTGAAATTCGCAAGTCTATATAAGGCCACTTGAAAGAAGCCCTATAACGGTTAGTTTCCACAAGCTATGTCATTTAAAATCACCTATAGACCCCATATATTGATTCCTTTCAATCCTAGTATATTTGACTTAATTATAGCTTTCAAAACATTCAATTTAGTCCCTCAAAGAATTTTCAAACACAAATCAATAAGATAGGAAGTATTAAAATGACCGATTTGAGAAACATTTTAATTTCATGTACCAAATCTATATGGATATTCAAATAGGAGTATCATATCTTAAATATATCTATATCCCTAATATATCTAAATCAAGTAAACAAATAATGACTAGTTAACGACTAGTTTTTTAATATATCCCGAAATTCTACAAAACCTAAAACAGCATGGTCGATTAACCGACCTCTACCTATCGATCGACTGATTGATGTAGAATACTAGTCAAGCCAAAAAAAATTTGCCCACAGGTCGACCTCCACTTATTCATCTGTCGACCGGACGATTCAGAGACATTTACAGGTCGACCTCTCTGTCGACCTAACAATTCAGAGAGTTTATCTTTTGGCTCTAAGTCGACCTACTTGTTGACCGGAAGATTCAGGGACTTTAGCTAATTTTCATAAGTCAACCGCTCAAACACCATGAGTCGACCGATCCCGGTTGTACTCTTTCCTTAATTAATTTTCTATTAAATTTCTTCTACGTTTTTGCCCCTTTAACCAATTTCTTTTCTCGGTTAACTCCACTAAATCCTTAATTAATCAATTATCTTTCTTAAATCAATTGTTTCTTATTCAATTTCACATAGGAGTAAATATGTTTAATTAATTAAGATCCTCTGAAAAACACGCAAAATCATAAAATTATTTTTGTGTTATGTGTGATTCTAATTAGGATACATTAAGAGTAAAAATAGATTAGAGTTGTTTTAACCTAGATTCTTCGGAATCTTCAATCTCTTAGTATCTCTCTCCACATCCTTCACAATTTCTTTATGATGTTATCGTCTTTGCATTGTCTCTGCATCCTTTATAATTACTTCATGATACTGTTTGAAACTCTTTAACTGAAACACTCAATAAATATATTAGTTCCACAAAAAACATCAACATTTAATTGTTCATCAAAATCTTAGAATCAATAGTATGTTTTTAGCGGGGGGAAAAGAGAGAGGGGTTGAGGAAGAAGAGCACCTTGAGCTCTTAAATTATATTATTTTAAATAGGGATGTTAGTGTAAAAATATAAATGATAAAAATACATATAAAACAAATTTAAAGTGTCACTTATGTATTTTAGTTTTAAATTGTATAATTATTTTTAAATAACTAAGGGTAAAATTGTCAACACGATAAAATTTTTATTAACCTTTTATCTATAGGGGAACTAAGTGGCCTTTGACCAAAAGTGATAAGGGTTTGACGGATATTTATAAAATGATAAGGGAAGTATCTGGTTAACGATAAAATGACAAGGGGGTAAGTGGTATAAACCCTTTTTGTAACTACCCAAATCGCCCCCCCTTTGGTTAGATATGTGGGTCAATTTTTTTTTTGTTGAAAATCCAGGGTGCGTGAGTGTAAATGAAAAGACTTATTGAGGTATGATTAGAAGTTTACTTTATTTTACTACAAGTAGATCAAATATAATGTTTATTATATGTTTGTGCGCAAGATTTCAATCATGTTTTAAACAGTAACATTTAATTGTTGTCAAAAGAATTTTTTGCTATTTAATAAGATCAAATCTGGTCTTAAATCCATGCAAGATGGTGTGGTTGGTTGCTTCCACCTGGCCGTTGGACTGAGGATGGTCGTAGAAGGCGAAGTTTGTTCGGATGTTGAGCCCCGTGCCCGTGTATAATGAATTGTCAAATTGAGTCCCACTATCTGAGACGATGGCCTTAGGCACTCCAAATCAACATACAATGCTCTTCCGCATGAAATCATGAATTTTCTACTTGGTGATCTGGGCAAGATGCTTAGCCTAAACTCACTTTGTGATGTAGTCGATGGCCCCGATAAATAACAACCTCTACCTAGTGTCCTAAGAAAAGGGTCGGAGCAGGTCAATTCCCCAATGATAAAATAGCCAAAGACTTGTTATAGGAAAAAGTATGGTCAGTAGAGCATGAAGATGAGACGTGAATCTCTGGCACTTGTCATATTTTTTCACAAATTCCACCACATTTATATCTCATCCTTACACATTCTCGTGCATCTTCCTCAGCACGTACTCGACTTCTTCCAGTCGACGGCATAAGGATTATAGTCTGAGCAAAGACTTTTGATAAAGAACCCCGTCTATGATAAAGTACTTCCCTGCTCTATATCTAATACTTTTAACCTCTGTGCGGTCCTCGGGGGTAGGTACTATCCTCTAAGTAACAACAAATAAGGTCCATCTAGTTCAGTTAGTCAGCGAGCTCACTGTTTGATCAAACTGGCCAAAGACTACTGTGCTCGAGGCATCCAACTACTCGATGGGGATAGTTTTCTTAAAAGTCTACTCTACCACAGATGCTACGTTAGCCAACAAATCCATATGTCTATTTTCTTCGTGGGGGATTTGGGTCGCTTTGATTTTTTCGAAGCTGTCCATTAGTGCCTTAACCCTTTCTAGGTACGCAGTTGTGCTTGGGTTTGTGTCCATGTTTTTTTTTTTTTCTCTTTATTGACCATAATTTGAGAGTCGTAAAAGATAAAAAAGGGTTTTCATGTTAAATTCCCTTGCTGGTCGGAGGCTAGCAAGTAGTGCCTCAAACTTAGTCTCATTATTCATTGCTGGGAATCAAAACCTCAGTGCGTACTAGACCTCTACTTTTCTTGAGCCACAAGGACCATACAATCCTTGCAACCATTCACATTAGTGGACTCATCATTGTATAAGTGCAAGATTGGTAGGCCCAGTTTGCTGGTTAGTACTATAGAAGGCTCAGGATCCATTCTGGTCAGAGAAGGACGGTCGGTTTCTCTAGTAGGTTGGTATTTCGGGAAGGTGAACTCAGTGATGAAGTCTGTAAGGACATGCCCTTTGATGCCTATTCTTGGAAAGTATTCAATTTTGAACTGAAGCTCCACTTCATGAGCCTTCCCGAGACGTCTGGGAAGTGTAAGATCTTCCTCAGGGGTTGGTCGGTGAGCACCACTATAGTGTGTGCTTGAAAGTATTATCTCAGCTTCCTTAATACCACCAGCAGAGCATAGACTAGCTTCTCGAATTTCGTGTACTTTGTCTCAGTATCCATGAGGATAGTGATGGGGTAGTACACCAGACTCATGAACACCGCCCTCTTCTTTTATTAGAGCAACGCTCAATGTGGTCATAGAGCCAAAAATATACAAGAATAGTTCATCCCCCTTAGTGTGCTAAGCAAGAGAGCCGAGGTGAGATAGGTTTTGAGCTTTTGAAATATGGCCTCGTACTCCTCTATCCATGCAAAGATCTTGTTGTTGCAAAGGACTTTAAAAAATGGTAACCCTTAGTCAGAAGCCCGCATGATGAATTGGTTCAGGGTTACAAGCCTGTTAATAAGCGTTTGGACCTCCTTCTTACTGAGAAGTGAGGACATACTGAGCATCACATTAATTTTGTCAGTGTTAGGGTCAATTCTACTCTAGGAGACTATTTACCCAATGAAAGTTCCCTGCTAAAACTCCAAAGATGCACTTAGTTGGGTTGTGTTTCATGCAGTGAACTCTGAGCTTGCCAAAGCAGCCCTTAAGGTATGCAAGGTAATTTAGAGATCGGAGGCTCTTGACCAACATGTCGTTGATGTACACCTCTATGATCTTTCGGTTCTTCTCCTTGAACATTTTTTTCACTAAGCGCTAATACGTGGCCCCAACGTTTTGAAGCCCAAAAGGCATAAATTTATAGTAGTATATCCCTAGATCTGTGATGAATGATGTCTTTCTCTTGTCCAGGGGAACACGAGAATTTGTTTGTACCTTGCATAGGCATCAAAGAAGCTGGGGAGCTCGTAGCCCAATGTGGCATCGATGACTATATCAACTTTGGGCAAAGCAAATAAGTCCTTGGGGGAACATCTTATTTAGGTCATTGAAGTCCCAATAGAGCCTCCATTTGTACTGAGCCTTTGGTGCAAGGACCATGTTGGACAACTAGTCCACGAACTTCACCTCTTGTACCACGTCCAATTTTATTAACTTGCCAGTTTCCTCCTTGATGATGGATTATCGATCGAGATGGAACTTTTTGTGTTTTTGTCTAATAGGTGGGTGGTATGGGTTTGCATGAAGTTGATGCATAGCCTTAGGGTCTATTCCTAAGATCTCATCATAGGACCATGCAAATATTTTGTAGTTCCAACGGAGAAGCTTGGTGAGCACTTCTCTTTGTTCAAAGGGCCAACTTTCCCCTCATCCTCACTATGTTCTCCTTACAGGTTGTGTGGATCGGAACATTCACCAAGTCCTCATGTAGTTGGGCGCATGTTTCCTCGTTAAAAGGGTCCTTGATGGGGATAGGGCCAAGCTTGGTACCTTGTACCAAGTGCTCGGTCCCCACAACTGATTGTTATTTCTTTTTTCTCAAAGGCCCTACGAGAATAGGCCCTTAATACTTCCAGGTCCCCCTGAACCATACCCACAATTTGTTTGGTGGGGAATTTTATTACTTGGTGATAAGGAGAGCTCACAACCTTCAATTTGGAGACTGTTAGTTAGCCCATCATCACATTATACGATGAAGGAATTTCCACCACCAAGAACTTGTTTCGTACCTTCATTTTGCACAAAGTCGTGCCTATGGTGACTAGTAGGGACACCTAGCCTACTGAAGTGATGAAGTCACCCCCAAAACCAACTATATAAGACTTTATATAGGCTTCAGGTGGCTTGGGTCAATCTTCATCTTGTATTATTCCCATTTGAATAGAATGTTTGCCAAGCTCCCTCTGTCAACCAGGATCTGTCATGTCTTAAAGTAGTTGATTAGGGAAGTGATCACCAGGGAATCATCATGGGGCACGTGGACTCCTCAGTGGTCGGTCTCCTTGAAGGAGTTGACGTTGTGCATGGAGGTATTGAAGGTTTTCACCTCATACAAGTCCTCGTTGGCCTTCATTTTTGCCTTGTGCTTGTAGGCCTTGCAGGAAGAAGAGGTGTCTCCTCCTAAACTGAATTCGTCGTGGATGATGTTAATCTCACCATTCACTCTCTGAGAATTTTCGTCTTCGATGTCCTCTTACTTGTCTTGCTACCGACATTGATTTTTTATCCTTCTCTTACCAGCCCGGTTCTCTTCCTAATGGTCATCTCCTCATTCTTCTACTATGTTATCTCTTTAGACACTGTTTTTTGAATAGCCTCTCCAGAGAAGGGATTCAATCTCCTTACAGTACTATCAGTAGTTATCTATAAAATACCCCTGATCACAAAATAAACTCGTAATATTTATTTATTGATCTCCCCATGGGCTTCCCCTTCAAGGACAGAGGAGGCAAAAATAAGTCATTTCTTGTGTTTTTCGTATAGATCATTGCGATGAAGGCAGTGAGTGGTGTGTAGTCTTGATGTCAGTGCCCTGAGGATAAAAATACTATCAGGTCCCCGGGTAGAGGTCCTAGGAGCCTTTCTGCTTGTAGCCTCTTTGAGCCATGTGCTCTACTCGGGCCCTCTTCCTCATGTTTTACTTTTTTTTTTTTTTTTTTTTTTTTTTTATTTATTTATTTATTATTCTTGCTCTTTTCAGGCCTATACCCGTAGGTTGGCATTGTGGAAACAAGTGTCGCAGTCCACCGCCTGATCTAAATTGGCTAGGGGATTAGCACAAAGGTCATACGAAAGCCTCTGGTGGCATAGACCATTTATAAATGTTGTCACGTCCACTTCTTCAGAGAGGTCGTTGTAGGCGTTTGACTCTCAATTGAAGCGATCAACATATTTTCCAAGTGATTCAGAAACCTCCTATTGGATGGAGAAGAAGTGAGCCATAGTCTTCGGCCACCCCTATGAGCTGTTGAATTGAGTGAGAAACAATTGCTTGAGCTCACAGAAAATAGTGATGGAGGTTGACTAGATGCTCTAGAACCATATGCTTGTACCCGACAAGGTGAGGGAGAAACACTTGTATCTCGTGGCCATCGACACAATCTAAATGTCTATATAGGATTGGAAGATTGAAAGGTAGTCTACGGGGTTTGTTGTTCCCAAGTAAGTGGTCATCTGAGGGTCACAAAGCAGCAGGGCATCACCTTCTCAAGCACCTCGTCAACGAACGGTAACCCCAACTCAGTGGTGGGCCCCGTTGCTCCTCTTCCTCCGTGGATCTTTTACAGGAGCACCTCTATATTACTGTGCTGGAGCTCTATCTCACCTTCACTTGGGGCTAGGTGGGGCTCACCGCGCATGTGGTTGTTTGCTTGTCAGGCACTATGGCGGCGGGAAGGCGGTAAGTAGGAGTCGACATTCCTCTCAATACCAGCCTACTAATCGGACCTTACCATGGGACTGGTTGGTGAGCTATCCCTCGTGTTATGTCTTCTTGGAAAAAGAGAAGGGGATCGAGACACAATTGGGGGACTTGTCTCCCATTTTATGTATTCGGGGTTGCAGGGCTATGCTGGGTCATAGGGCGTATGCCCTTGGAGAAGAACACGCTATGCCAGGAGTTATGTGCTAACTCCTTATGGGCTATAGTTTGGAAAGTAGATTTTTGCTCCATGGGGTCGGCAACAGGCGAGTGAGGAGCACTCTGATGTGTCCTTGGAATTCTCTTAGTTGTTGTCTCAGGTGGTCAATGTGGAAGGTCTTCGCAGTGCCCGAGGTCGGCCCTACAAACTGGGCAGATCGTAGAGTAGAGGGGCCCCACGGGGCAGTGAGCGATGGGTAATCTTCGATGGCTGGTGGTCTGCTTTCTGGTCTATGGAATGGAGACATGACTACTACTTCCCTAGGTGGTGGTTTATTCGATAGACTATTCCCAGAGCAATTTTTGTTTCTTTGTCCATTTATCTGATAAGAACGTGTGATCATCAAGTCTTAGGTGACCAGTGAGGGATTATTAAAAGGAGTATTTTAGTAGTTTTCTCATAGACGATGCCAAACTATTGGTGTAAAAAATTGCTAACACCTGCGATTAGTCCGTTCAAGGTCCTAGTGAATTTTTCTTACTAAGGTAGAGGTCTTGAGCTCGGTGATTGGTGCCTAGTGAACGATCCACAATCAACAGTCAATAGTCAAAGTCCTTATGTCCAAGTTGATACCTACACAAAGACCCGATGGGGTGTGCTTAGCGAAGTCTCTCTAGCGTGAGAGTAGGATATCTTACCATTTAGCATTACCTAGAACATTTAATTTCTTACTATTAATAGGAGTGGAGTTGGATTAGCCCTACCAAATTAGGGACTAAAGTGCAGTTACTTATTGTAATATGGCATGTGGCCATTGGGGAGGCACGTGGCTCTTGTTAAGCATGTAAATCCAGACCCATAATGTCACGACCCGTCCCGAAATCCCAACATCTCGGGCTGGCGTGACGATATCATAACATCACCGAAAGCAACCAACCAATCAACCATCTATTACACGACAATATGCATATATATAAATAAACATCATCATCTATATGAAGTTATATATATTTCTGTCATGGGAAACACACCCGTTCCCCAAATATACTAACAGCAAAATATAATACCATGAACTCCTCACAGGTTCGCCTCAAAAAGCTCATCTCAACACTCCACACGACTCCATCGTAGGACTCTACCTAGAGCCAATAGGGGACCGACTCCTAGCTGCTTCACCTACGAGTGTACTGGCTTCTTAGTAAAAATATTTTTTATAATAAAACTCATTCTACAACATCTAAATAGATCAAGTGTAAGTTTATAAATACCACATAGCTCATAAAATCCCTAATATAAAAGCAGGAAAAATAAAGCGACATAATTAAGTTCCTATTCAAATCCAACTAATATAAAAATCATACTAATCACCATGATAATAAATATCAAATCAGCCAATATACGTAAAATACCACATCTCAAGCATACATCTTAAATACACTTTTTAAGTACACAACTCAAACACTTACACTGGCCAACCCAAGTGATCGTTTTAACCTCATGATCGAGAGTTTGCAACGGTACCGTACCATCCGTAAGATATGTTTTCCTACGAACACTCATCACTCCGTCGAAGCGGATAATCACTGCACAGATAAGCATCTAACATCACTCCACCGAAGCGGATAACATCACTTCGCCGAAGCGGATAAATACTATGGCATCGTCCGATTAATAACGTCATCATCAAATCACCAATCAATAATATCACCTCGTTAATTTCGTCAAAATCACCAACATCCACCTCTTTTTCCCAAAATCGACTTTTAATCCAAAAATCATATTTTTCACTTTTGTTTGAAGACCGTCTAATTTCAACAAAAACTATTTTTTTCACCTTTATTTTTAGAAAATCAGATATTTTCCATTCTCTTTTTAAAAACCACCAAATTTCACAGAAATCCCTTTCCCTCAACTCACCCCAAAATCCAACGAAAATTATTTTAAATCTATCTTTTTAGAAACCAACACAATTCCCCAAAAATTCATTTTACCAACTCACCCCAAAACCTGCTTGATCCATATCATTTATAAAATTGTACAGTTTCAGTAAACAAACATTTTATCACACACACACACACACACACACACACACATATATATATATATATATATATGTAAGAAGACAGTACACTCACCTCATGATCCGCTCCCAAAAGTTTTTACTGACTATACTCTAACGTTACTCCGGTGCTTGCAAACCTATTAGCGACAGGGTCTAAACTAATATTTTAGGTAAAAATGACCCAATCATGCAAATGCAAGCCCTATGTTCCATATTTTCCCATTCCCCACATTTTATTATGTAAAATTATTATTTGGTAAATTTTCATTTCGTTAAAAGTTACTGCATTCCCAAATTTATTATTCCCACTACGAAATTTTTGATGCGTTAATTTAATTTTATAAACTAAAATAAATTCAACGAAAAACGTTACCCGTTCTGAATCGTTCACGGGTCGCGAGATGGATTTTGGATTCTATTGGGGTTCTTTCTGTAATTTTCTTCTTTTCTTCTCCTTTTCTTCTTTCTTTCTATTTTTTCCCGTTTCTGTTCTGTTTTCGTTTTCGCCGGCCAGCCACACACCACACGTCGGCAATCACCCTCACACACCCAGCAGCAGCTCCTTCGGACCAGAACGGAGACCCACACGCCCACAGCCGGCGCTCTCTCTCTCTTACTAACTCCCACTCACCGTCGGCCCAACACCCATACACCTGCCGACCGAAGAAAACCGACGAACACCCCACACGCACAGCGTCGATGGTCAGAAAACACATACAACACCCACGCTGCACAAAACAAGAAACAGAAAACATACCCACTCCGCCGAACGCCACCCTCGACGATCAACAACCGTCCGAACCCATTCACACCCCCCCCCCCACGCAGACCTCTCTCTCTCTCTCTCTCTCTCTCCTCTGTTTCTTGTTCTTGGTTTACAGCCAACACACACACACACACACTCCACTCACCTAACTGGAGAGACGGTGACGACACCCCCACCAGACCGACAACGACGCCCACCAACGACGATCGAACAACACACACACAGCACCTCCGCCGGAGCAACGGCTACAATCCGAAACTCACCATCGTCGAACCCTCTCTCTCTCTCTAGATTTTGTGAATCTCTTCTTCTTCTTTGAGATTTTGGTGATCATTACATGCATGAACAAATATTTATATGCATTTAATTAGTGGTCTAAGCATTGAGCTCCTCCTCCCACGTCGTTTACTCCTCTCTCGCCTTCCGGTCGGCTGAGCTCACGATCACACACACATATGCGCGCACGCGCACACACACACACACACACACACACACACACACACACATATATATATATATATATATATATATATATATATATATATAATAAACTTTTGTTAAATGACTCTTTCCTCCCCCTAACTTCTTAAAATCTTCATTTTAGTCCAAGTCCACTTTTAAGAATTTCTTAAGTTGCAATTTCACCCCTAAAAGTTTTAATTAAAAGTTAAATGTCAATTTACCTCCCAAAGTTTGGATTTAATGTTTCTAAATTTGCGAATTGACCTCTAAATTTTTAATTTGAATTTTTTTTAATTGACCCAATTTCACCCCAATTTTTTTTCAATTACTCTAAAATGCAACTAAAATGACGTATGTGCTACAATTGAGATCTTACACATAAGGTTTTGGAGACTAGGCACAACCCAGACAGATAGGAGCTCACTTGGTGTCCAGGCAATCCAGGTAGTGACCACTGAGCGAAGGCCAGACTGGAGCTTGCCATGGCGTACCCTCATCTCTAGTCGCTAGGCAGTGGTCGGCACTGGAGAGGTCGGCGAAACCCTAGCTCTGGTCACTGGCCGATGGTTATTATGGATCAGGTGTTCGCCAATCACTAGACGGTAGGTAGCCAGACAACGGCCCCCAAACGGTCCAGTCAAACTGTGCAATTGACGCTGACCAGTCAAGCAATCTTCTCAGAGTTCCTACCCTACAACATGTAGATTCGTGAGTGCTCCTCGATGGGCGGTGAAATTCCCCCTTATCAAAAATAAACACCATTATTGATATTTGGTTGAATAAAGGTACATGCATGCATTGTACTGAAAAAAATGTTCGAACAAAATTTCAAAGATAAGTTTTCTTTGATAAGCAAACTTTAAGGAGGTTTAGTAGAACTCAAAGAAAAAAATATTTATTATACAATTTCAATTTCAATCGAATTCTACAAAATCAGTAAATTCCTAAAATATAGTACCATTTCAAGAGATTTTTTATTTTTTTTTTTTTAAGCACAAGATTATATTAAAGAGTTACCTGCTAAGTTATATTCTTAAAAAAAAATTACAAAAATTGACTGATTCCACTAATATGATACAAGAATGTAAAAGATTACTGCCTTATAGATGTATCCACGTTATATTTAAAAAAAAAAAAAAAAAATAGATTGAAGAACAATTTATGAGTTCATGTCAAAGTATATTGTTAAAAAAAATTAAAAATAAATAAAAATAAAAAAATAGATTGAAGAACAATTTATGAGTTCATGTCAAAGTTTATAGATATTATAAATCTATTTTTTTTTCCTTTTGATAATATGATGTGGATAGATCTATGGGATAGTTTAGTAGGTTGTCAAAAATTGGGATACAGGTTTGGAAAAAATAGTTGGATCCCTATTGTTATTGAATTCCATAAACTTTTACTAAAATAGCAAGCTACGTTTGGTTTCGTTGGAATAGAATGAAATGGAATGAGTGTGGTATTGGAATAGAATGGCCATTGTCATTCCTATGTTCGGTGACAAACGGGATTAAAAATAGTATTGGAATGGTCATTACCATTTATACGTTTGGTTACAAAATACATTAAATATAATATTAGAATGACCGATAAAAACAGAAATATGGGAACAAAATCTGGGAACAAAAATAAAAACAGAAATCTGGGAACAAAAGCAAAAATCTGGGAACAAAACAAAAACAGAAATATGGGAGCAAAACAAAAACAGAAATATGGGAACAAAAACAGAAATCTGAGAACAAAACAAAAACAGAAATATGGGAACAAAAACAGAAATCTGGGAACAAAAACAAAAACCGAAATCTGGGAACATATTTATGTTTTTGTTCCCATATTTTTGTTTTTGTTCCCAGATTTTTGTTTTTGTTCTTATATTTCTGTTTTTCTTTCCGATTTCTATTTTTGTTCCCATATTTCTGTTTTTGTTTTTGTTCCCAGATTTCTGTTTTTGTTTTTGTTCCCAGATTTCTGTTTTTGTTTTGTTCCTAGATTTCTTTTTTTGTTCCCATATTTCTGTTTTTATTTTGTTTCCAGATTTCTGCTTTTGTTCCCATATTTCTGTTTTTGTTTTGTTCCCATATTTCTATTTTTGTTTTTGTTCTCATATTTCTTTTTTTGTTCCCGATTTCTATTTTTGTTCCTAAATTTTTGTTTTTGTTCCCATATTTTTATTTTTGTTTTGTTCCCAGATTTCTACTTTTGTTCCCAGATTTCTATTTTTGTTTTTGTTCCCAGATTTCGTTCCCATATTTTTGTTTCCGTTCTATATTTTCTAGGAACAGAAATATAAAAGCAACACAACCATATTTTTATTTCTATTCCCAGAATTTTATTTCTTATTGTGAAAAATACGGAAACACAAGTATAAGTCATTTTTCTTACCTAATACTTCATTTAATTTGGAATTAGGTAATCCGAGGATTACCTAATACATCATTTCATTTGGGATTGACTAATCCCAAGAATTGTGGAATTAGTCATTACTTGAGAATGGGAATGAAAATCAATCTCACCAATCAAACATAGGAATGGAATGACTATTCCAATGGTCATTCCAATCTTATCTTGAATCCCGCGTACGAAATGTCACCTAACAATATTTGGTTCTGAATATTGTTTTGATTTTCAAAAACATAAAATTCAATATTATTCTTTTAAGAACATGATTTAAAAGAATTTTTACCGAAAATCTTTCATAAAATACTCAATTTATCACATCTCTACTCTAATTATCATATTTTATTACTTTATTATTTTATTTTAATTTTTTATATCTTTATTTTTCGTTTCTCTATCATTTTTTAAGGCCCCCAAAACTAAAAAAAGTAAAAATCAAAAATCAAAGCATATTTCGAAGTACTACCCAAATCCAGCTAGTGCCAAAAGTTCAAAAAAAAAAATCTGGAATTGCCCAATTTCATATATAATCTTAATAACAAGTTCTACTAATTTTTTTTATTAATTTATTTAATTTTAAATTTTAATAAAAATTCGACTAAAATTTATTTGTTATTAAAATTAGAATTTTTTAAAATACCATAAATACCATTATCTATGTTAAACTTAATTTTATTTATTTATTACAGTTTAACAAAAAAATCAAAACATCACAATAAATAATCTTAATTTTAAAATAATTAATAATATTACTAACAGTTCCACTGTATTTTTGTCGTGCCAAATTCTATAAAAAAAATAATAATAATAATTCCACCAAATATTTAAACATTCCAATGAATATTAATTTCCAGTTATATTCCACCAAAAATTTATAAATATCAAAATTAACAAATTAACAAAATTTTATTGAAATTCAATCAACTAAAAATGTATTAAAATACTTTCAAATTGAAAAGAATCTCGAAGTTGTAGGTGAAATATAATTGAAAAATTTATAGAAATCCACTAAAAATTATCAAGTTGAAATTCACTAAACATAATCAAGTGAAAATCATTGAGGAAACCCCAAATCAGAAATCCATGGAGGGCGATGGTGCTTCAAAAAAAAATTAAAAATGAATGAAAAATCAATAAATTAGATATTTAGTGGTCGTGGTGGCACAAGGGAAGCAAACATGGTGGGTCGACAACAGATGGAGGTGATGAAACAGATGTGTTAGCAGGGAAGGTAGCACATGTGGTTGCGGTGACTTGTTTTAGTCTAAATCTTGTTAGATTTGTGGCATTCACAGATTGAGAGGACGATGGTAGTGAAAATCGAAGATGACGTTCACAAACAAGAGACAAATTTGAGACCACGGCGACAAATAGTCAAACATGGTGGTAGCAAAGGAAAAAGACGAAATTGCGGCGACAGACTCTGGGGCATGTATTCTCAGCACCAGATGTGGAGTAAGAGGTAGTGGAGACAGATCCGGTAGAACAAATTTGGTGGCGGTGGCAACAAATGGCCATTGGCAGAGGCACATCGTGTGTTGCAGAGAGGTGCGGCAAGGAGAGAGAGGTATGACGATGGGGAAGATGCAACATGGAGAAAGAGAATGAAGAAGGGAATGAAAAAATTAGTGTGACGGGGAGAGGGCGAATAAAGAAGGGGATGAAAAAATTGATTCATAATTTGATTTACGATTATTTGTATTCAAGGATAATTTTGGCAATAAAAATTATTAGTAGGTTTTTAAGAGGTAAAATTTATTTAATTGTATTTTTTTTACCACACATTCAGTTAACAAACATCATTATTAACTCTTTTTTTTCAACAGTCATATTTTAATTAATCAGATCATTATCTAATTTATTTATTTTTCAAAAACTAGTTTAAAAAACTAAAGTTCAACCAAATTTGAGACTTCAAATATTGGTAAAATTACAAAAAGTAATTTATTGTCCAAATCAACTCTATCAATCGGTGTGTGTAAATAGTATTTTAAACTGACCGACAAATGAAAAAAAAAAAAGAAATATCAGTCATTTTCGGCTTTGAAGACATAACTTTTTGAGAAGATTTAATAGTCAGTTACAAGGTCACGGCCATAATAAGGAGGTGGATCTTTCCAACATTAAATAAAAACAAAACAAAAATGGATATTTTGCAGATCTTCAATTGCTGTGGGTCTAGATGACCAATATCTTCAACTTCAGTACTCAAACTCTATGTACCAAAATAAGCTTATTAGCTGGTGTACGACGGTACGAAGCTCAGGAGGAGGTCACATGCCAGCTTACCCTTCCTTCCTTGTATGAATACATTCATGAACGTGATATGTATCTTTCTACTTTTTTATTTCCTTTGCATGGGATCTCACTATATTATTGCAAGTTTGAAAACAGAAAATTCGGTAGGTAGTATTTGTTTAGTCTATTCATTTATATTTGTTGTTGTTATTTTAAAAAGATCGAGCATAAATAAATAAATAAATATATATGTGTAATGTGTTATAATATTTGAAACTTCATATAACTTTACTCTAATATTATGTTATGAGATTTCAACTCAAAACCATATATCATAACTAAAATTTTAGGAATTCTCTTATTTTTTTCTCATAGTTACTTTTTTCTTTCAAGCCGGCAAATGTACATACCTTTAGCTCAAAAACCATGTTAGAAGGTTGCAACTCAAAACAATACGGTTTCAAGTGAAGTAGCTCATATATACTAGTTTCGGAAGACTCACAAATTCTATTTGAAATTTTTACACTCAACCTCTCGTGTAACCCCATCTGGCATTTGATACGATCATACAAACATCATAATATAAAAGAGAGAAGACAAACAATCATGGATAAACAAGCGAGGTTGCCAAAGCTTTGCTCCAACTCAAAACCATATGTTTTTGAATAAAACCTCATAACATGATATCAAAGTTAAGTTTTTGGGAAGTCACTTTTTTTTTAGCGCATAATTAAATATTTTTTGCAAGATGGAGGTTACACATTATTCTCATTTCTCCCTCGAAATTTAATCGTGCTAGTGAGGGTTGCACTTAAAGACGAGTGCTAGATTCCAGTCCCTCATCTATTATTTAACTACAAGGAAAGAAATGAAACTTCTCATAACTTTAGCTCGAATACCATGACAGGAGGTTCCAACGTAAAATTATATGGCTCACAGTAGAATAGCTCCACTGACATATATAGCAGTTTAGAAGTCCCAAATAATTAATGTGGGATACAAATTTAACATCATCTTTTTCAAAATTAAGCAAATAGAATAGAAATATTTTGTTTTTCATAAGTTGTTAATTTTGTTCCCATTTTTCTGAAAACGAAAACACTGAACAAATATCATCTACAATAACGGTACAAGTCCTTTCCCCACAAATCCATGTGCACCATATAGAGATCATTTTAGGGCCATCACATCCATTAAATTTTAATTTTAATGTTTTGTTCTCTCTCCTTATATTGATTTCCACTTGAATTAAATCAACTTGTCCAACATGTGATTTTGCATGTCAATACACGGTAACATTCTCATCTAACTCACATTTACTTTCGAAAACACAATTTAAATTTTCTAAATAAGATATGAAAATTAAGAGTAAAATAATAGGGAAATGTTTCTTTTGCCCTAAAAAAAGTTCCCAAAACTTTTTTGTCTTGTTGTTGGTTTTTTTTATTTTTTTATTTTTTGTTAATGTATGTGTGTTTAAGCCCTTGACTAGGTCTCTCTCTCTCCCCTCTATAAGAACAGCTAAGGTTTATATGAAACTTGTACAATATTTACATTGATGTAATACACCTTATATAGTGTAGAAGATTATAGTAAAATAAGAAAGTCAACGGAGAGAATAAATGGTTATTAGTTAGGAAGCAAAATCATAAGAAAGTAAATGGAGAGCAAAATCATAGGAAGACGTAATCATTGCACTATCAGAATCTGATCTAATAGTGTTGTTGTCCATTTTGGGAGCGCAGAGCTGATCTGCCATGTCTGGTCTGGCGAGCTGATCTGATCTGTCTAAGCTGATCTGATTTGTCACGTTTAGTTTGCTGAGCAGATCTGATCTGACTGAGCTAATCTGATCTGTCAAGTCTAGTTTGCTGATCTGCTCATTTGATCTACCACGTCTAGTCTGTTGTGCAAATCTGATCTGTCACATCTGGTCTGTTGAGCAAATTTGATTTGCATAAGCTGATCTGATCTGCCAAGTTTGGTTTGTTAATCTGATCTGCCACATATGTTTTACTGACTTGATCTGACTTTTTCTACTTTAGTCTTATCATGCCCCCACAAGATTGACTGGCCATTTAGGACACCAATCTTGGTTTAATGCATAAGAAAGTGGAGACAAGACAGTGGCTTAGTAAGAGAATCAGCAAGTTGATCAGAAGTGTAGACATGAGAAATGCGTAGGCGAGCTATAGTAACTTGATCTCGAACGAAATGAAAGTCAATAGCGATATGCTTCATACAGGAATGAAAGACTAGGTTGGTACAAACATATGTAGCTTTTATATGGTCATAATCGATGAGTGAAATAGGAGATATGGGTACTCGCAGCACTTGAAGAAGATTCATTACCCAATTGACCTTAGTTGTAGTAGATGCAATGGCTCGGTATTCTGCTTCGGTAGATGAGCGAGCGACGGTCTTTTACTTTTTGGAACTCCAAGATATGGGATTTGCTCCAAGAAAAACAACATAGGCAGAGGTTGAAGTTCAATCATTAAGATCACCAACCCAATCAGTATTCACAAATGCATGAAGGGTCAAATGGGAGTGCTTGAGAATTATTAATCCATAATCAAGTTCCCCAACTATATATCGGAGCAATCGTTTAACTGCAGACCAGTGAAGTTGAGAGGGGCAATACATGAACTGAGACAACTTGTTGATGGTGAAGGAAACAACTGGATGAGTCAATGAGAGATATTGTAAGGATCCAAGAGTTTGACGATACAAAGTAGCATAGGCACTAGAGACCCATTAGCCAGTTTGAGTACTTCATTAGTGGCAAGCGGTGTAGAGACAGTCTTGGCATTAGTCATGTTGACCCAATGCAGGAGATCGTTTATATCTTTCTTTTGAGACAAAAAGAAAGGTGAAGTGTGCTTCAACCCCAAGTACAAAAGAGCAACAAGGTCCTTTAGGAAGAATTGTCAGACAAGAGTAGAGATAGAGTTACTCACATGAACAATGGATGAGATGTCATGAATATAAAACAATAGATAAATAATCGAAGTTGGAGAATGAAGCATGAACAATTATGCATTTGAATGAGAATTGGTAAAGCCTTTGGAGATAATAAAATTAAGTTCGTGGCACCAAGCACGAGGAGCTTTCTGAAGCCCATGTATAGCCTTTTACAACTTACAGACATGATTGGGAAGGTCAGTGTTTGCAAAGCCATGAAGCTAGTCTATGAAGACTTCGTTAGATAGAGAACTTTGTCGGAACGCATTATTCACATCAAGTTGGCGAAGACACCACCTGTTAGTCATAGCGAGAGTTAGTAATCACTAAATAGTAGCAGGCTTGACAACAGGACTATAGATTTCAAAGGAATCAACCCCTGGTCGTTGGTGAAACTCCTTAGCTACTAAGCAAGCTTTATAATGAGCTATTAACTCATTAGGATTCCTTTTAATCTTATAAACTCATTTTCGCCCGATAACGTTTTGTGTAGGGGTTCGTGGAACTAGAGACCAAGTTTGATTGGAAAGTAAGGCATTGTATTCATCACTCATGGCTTGACACTAAGCGTGATGTTGTTGGGCCTATTTGAAGGTTGAGGGTTCAATGTTTGAAGAGGTGGTGGTGGTGTAAAGGTCAAGTGGTCATTTTGGATTTATGATATTATTATGTAGTCCAATGTTATAAGGGTGAGGTTTGACTATGGTAAGAAGAAAATGAGCAAATATAGGAGACAAGACGCTTACCTATGAAGTATGGGGTGTTTCCTGAGATTGAGGCATGGAGGAGAATCTTGAGTATGATATGTCTTAGTTAAGAGAGTCAGACCTGCGAGGGTAAACTTACTATGTGAATTCAAATGATGGCAATGAAGGGAGGAAGTCATGTTCTCAGCTTGGAGTATGGAAGAGAAGGGCAGATGAAAGGCATTTTGAGTGTCTGAGGTTAATGGGGAAGAGTTAGAGATGATGTCAATAGAAGACATGGGAGATGGAAATTCGGAGAGTTCGTGAGTTGTTTAACCAAGTGTCTATAGAAGGCAAATGGTAGGGAGATTCAGTATGAGAGGTTTTATTATGGATAGAAAATGTATTTTCCACAAACACCACATGTCGAGAGGTGAATAGTTTATTTGTAAAAGGGTCAAGACAAAGATACGCATGATAAGGAATGGAATAACCAACAAAAACACAAGAACGGGATCGTGGGTTGAGTGTGGGTTGAGTTTGTGAGAGGTATATGCTCTTAAGCATAGGTAAGGCAACCAAATATTTTATGGGGCATGTAATTTGTTAACTGTTGAAAGATATAAAAGAAATGATATATGTTATGTGTGACTAGAGATGGCATTCGATTGATGAGATAAATTGTAGCTTGAAATTCTAAGGACCAATATTTGAGTAGAATGGAAGCATAATGAAGCAAAGTAAGGTTAGTTTCAACAATATGACGATGTTTACGCTCAGTTGTGCCAACATGTTCAGGAGTGTGAGGATGGGATTTGAGATGTTGAATTCCAACCAAAGAAAAAAAACAATCACCGAGACTCGTGGCTTTGCCACTTCCATCTGTATATGCAATTTGAATCAGTGTAGAAAAATAGCGTTCAACAAGGGATTCAAATCATTCGAACACTGAAGTAACATCAGATTTATTTTTGGCTGGATAAAGCCATGTGTATTTTGTAAAATAATCCACAAAGATAACATAACAACGGAAATTATCAAAGGAAAGAAGAGAAGCAGATCCCTAAGCATCCATAAAAAGAATTTTCAGCGGTCTAGAACAATCTGATGAAGAAATACTAAGCGAAAGTTTGTGGGTTTTATTACATAAATATGAGTTGAAAGAATTAAAGGATGAGCTACACTTATATAATGGTAGAGTATCATAAGCAATGATTTAAAGGAGGATATTGGAAGATAGGTGACCAAGATGATTATGCCAGACGTTGACGGTTGGAGATGGAGAATTGGACTTTGTTGTCGCGAGGGCTGAGTTTTGTGGTGAAAAATATGGTATGGTTATTGAAATTGGACACTCATACACGTTTTCTCTACTCTGGCCTCGCACCAAGTATGCCCTCGTAGTTAGATCATTCACAAGAAAAAAAATCAGGAAATAATTCAACGGATGTGTTATTGTGAGAGAAAAATTAAGAAATAGATAGAAGGTTATTTCTTAATGTTAGGTGCACACAAAACATTATTGAGTTTGAAAATTGAGTCATAATATGCAAGAGTAGTAGATCCTATATGAGTAGTAGGGACGTTATTACCATTTCCAACTATGATATCTTCATTACCATCATACTTAGAGTGAATAGAGAGGTTCTACAACTCTGAGGTGATGTGGTGAGATGCTCTAGAGTCAACTATCCAACCTGATTGATTGTCAGGGGTCACATGAGTTGTTAAGTTGGCTTGTGGCCAAGTGGAAGATGAGGGACGTGATCAATATACTTTAGCAACATAGCCAGGCTTATCACATAATTGACAAACAACTCGAGATTGATTTCCGTTGATGATAAATTATCAATTCTAATTTGACTGGTAGGACGACAATCATTGAGTGTATAAGTTGTTGGAATAATTATGGTTTCCACGGTTCCCATGTGAATTATGTTGGAGCTAATCATCATAGTTCCCGCGATGGTTATTGTTGTTTCCTCTATAGTTTGCCTACTTTTGAGAGGTATTAGAGTTATTATTTCTGCCCTTTTTGTTGTGTTTCTTTCGTGAGTACTGAGTAGTGATGGAGATGTCTTCATTTGTTGAATCTGAGATATTTAGACTAGTTTCATAGTATAAAAGTTTTTCGACCAATTATTCGAAAGAGATGGGCGAGTCTCTTACAAGCAGGGCAACTTTCAACTCCTTGTAGTCATGGGTGAGGCCATTGAGCATATGGACTACTATTTCTCCATCACTCAAATCATGTCCAATCATAACCAGGTCATGAATGATAGTTTTAACTAACTGCATAGACTCAAAAATATTTTTTCCTTCTAAACTGACCTTGGAGAGAGAGTCGATGAGAACAACTATTTGAATGTTGAATTTGTTGGCATAGGTGGTCTTGAGTGTAAGACCCCGATTTTTATATATACGAACAATTTTAGTCACATTTTATAATAATTCAAAAATATCGAGGTGGATTGCGATATTAATTGTGTGAATTTAAAATTTTAGGGGTTAAATTGTAATTTACAAAAACATAAAAATTGAGTTTGGTTTAAATTATAACTTAACCCAACTTTGGGAGGGGGGGCGCTAAGTGCAATTACATATATTATATATAGAGAGAGAGGCGGTGGAAAATTGTGGGGAGGAAAAGAGGGTCACTTGGCCGCCCCCCGTTTGACACACGCATACACACACACATATATATAAATATATATTATATACATATACATATAGATATATACGGAAGGGAATAGAGAGAGGGAGAAGAATCGGGATAAAAGAAGAAGAATCGAGAAGCAACGAGAACGGAGAGGGGGAAACAGTAAGTCGGTGAGGGGCTTGGGCCCTTTTTCAGCATATATATATATATATATATATATATATATATACATACATAGATAGATAGAGAGACAGACACAGCAGAAGAAAAAAAAAAAGAAAACAGAGAGAGAAGAGTGGGTATGTGTGTGTTGTCTGTTTTCCGGCAGTGGTGGTTGCTCCGGTAGTAGTCCGTTGAAGGTGAGTTTATGTGTTTGTCGTGTGTGTGTGTGTGTTTCTATGTATGCGTGTGTGGTTGCTATCATGTTCAATTGTTTGGTCTGGTCGTGTGTTGTGTGTGCTTGCGGTATGTCTGTGTTGATAAACCAGTGGGTGTGTGGATCCTCCGGTGGTATGTGATCGTGTGTCGCTGTTGGTTAGTTTAGTCGACAGTAAGTGGAAGTTAGAGAGAGGGAGCTTGTCACTGCTCTATCGTCGGTGGCGGAGATGCCAAGAATTCGTCGTAATGTGTGTGTGTTGTGTGTTCGTGCATGGGTGTATCAGTTCCCTGTGTGTACTTGGTCGCTGGCGGTGTGGGTCTGTTGAGGGTGTGTGTGGTTTGAGCGTCGCCGGCGGTGGAGAGTTAGAGAGAGAGAGAACTCGTTGGCGGCAGTGTGAGCTTGGTCCGACAGTGGTAGCGGTGGTGTGAGCTTGGTCTGACGATGGTGTGTTGTGTGTGTGCGTGCTCTGATCGCTGAAGAGGTGCAGCAGCCAGTGGTGGCTTCGGTGGGATTAACGCAAACAGAAAACAGAACAGGAAGCAGAAAACAGGAAAGAAGAAAAAGGAAGGAGGAAGAAGAAAAAGAAAAAGAAAAAAAAAAGGAAGAAATTGCATAAACCACCCCAATATAACCTAAAACTCATCTCGCGGACCGGTGAAAAATTCGGGAGAGGTAGAATTCCGAACTCTCTTTATATATATATTTAAATTGTCTCATGAGTGATTATGAAACTAATTACTGGTATCGAAAATGTCAAAATGGCGATAACAAATATTGAGACTGTTTATATGAACAAAGTTTATATAGTAAACCGTAACGGAGCGATGTTAATTAAATGATAATATTCCAAAAGAAAACGCGGGGAATAGGAAATTATGGAAATTAGAATTTCATGGCATGTTTAGGATAATTCTACATAAAATATTAATTTAGACTCTATTACTATTAAGTTCACAGGCACCGAAGTACCGATAGAGAATAGGCGGTCAAAGTCTTCAAAGACAGATAATCAGGTGAGTGTACTGTCTTCTTACCAAATCTATTTTCTAATATATGATGGAAAATGTGTTTACTTAAAAACTGAACGCATTTATAAATTATATGGATCAAGCGATTTTGAGTGATTTGGAAATGTGGTTTTTGCTAGTTTTTAAAGATAATGAAAAGAAATGATTTATTAAATCTAATTGGTTTTAAAAGACGATGAAAAAATGATATTTGGATTAAATCGATTTTGGAGATAGATGTTGATATTATTGATTTGTAGTTTGATAATGTTATTATTGTTTTGTCGATGTTATTGATTTTATCTGCTTCGGCAGAGCGTTGATGTTTTCTATTGAGATGTTGTTGTTGAGATAGAGATGAGTTGTTGTTATTGAGATGGAGATGAGTTGTAGAGATTGGTGGTGGATTTTCACCCGTCTAGCACAGTCCAACGGAGCGATGTTTCACCCGTTTGGTTTAGTCCAATGGAGCGTTGTTTCACCTATCTGGCACAGTCCAGCGGAGCGTTGTTTCACCCGTCTGGCACAATCCAGCAGAGCGTTGTTATATCCCGCTAAGAAGGCATATCTTACAGGATATGGTACCGTTGCAACTCCTGATCGTAAGGTTAAAATGATCACATGGCTAACCGAGATGTGGTGTGATGTGGTATGGTGTGGAGTGATGTGGTGTGGTGAGGAGAGATGTGGTGTTTTATCATATTTGGTGTTTTATCATAAATGGTAATGTGGTGTTTTATTCTATCATCTTTGGGGTTTTATCATATTATCTTATTCTGATGATTTGAATGGATTTTATATATTTGATATATATACAGATGATGATTCTGAATGGTAGGAAGAAGGAGATTTCTCGTGGTATATGATTTTTATACTACTGTTAAAAATGTGTTGTTTATACGCATTATACTTGATCCATTTAAATGTTGTATTACTTAGAATGTATTATTATTTTAAAATATTTTTATTAAGAAGGCAGTACACTCGCAGGTACAGAAGTTGGGAGTCGGTCCCCTACTGGCACTAGGTAGAGTCATGTGGGAGTTTTTTAGATGAGCTGTTTGAGGCAAACCTGTGAGAGATCTAGGGTTATTATATTTTTGTGATTATTATAGTTGGGGACGGGTGTGTCCCCCATATGAGAGATTGTATATGGCCTGTATATGCGATTATATATTTATGTATGCGTAGTGTCGTTTTCTAGTTGATTTGATGTACAGGCGATGTTGTGTCGACATCACGCCAACCCCAGAGTGACGGGTCTCCAGGGTGGGTTGTGACAATTTTGGTATTAAAGCCTAGGTTATAGGTTCTGTAGACTTGTCAGATGTTGTGTCAGTAGAGGACATGAGATAGAGTAGATAGGAAGACGTGTTAGTCATCTAGTCAGTAGGGGACATGAGATAGGGTGTTAATAGGTGAGTCGGTATGGGAGTAATACTTAGTTCATTACCTTAGTTAGTGCGTTGGATTTGGGCATGGTTGGTTGTATTATTAGAAATTAGTGGGTGCGATGAAAGTGTGATATGGTCAGTTGTTGGAGTTGGGTGGCATTGTGTTATTGGTAGTGGAAATGGGTGGATCCCAATTGTCGGAGTATTAGTACTTGATAAATATGATATTTTAATGAGATAACTATGGGTAGCACCCAATAAGTTATTAAAATATTAGATAGTATAACAGAACACATTTAAGTTGGAATATGAAATTACATTCAAAATAAGTATAAAATCGCCTTCTAGACAATACGAAAGGAATCTGATGATAATATTAAAAGAGAGTTGTATTAGTTGGAAATAAAAATGGTGAGAAAATTGTGGTGATATTAAAAATGATGTAATTTAGTAGTACGTTCTAAGTTGATGGGAAAGTAGAGATAACAAACGTAATAGAGAATGATATGTTGAAAGTGGCGGAGAATTGTGATCCGGTGTTGGTAGTAAGTACGCGTAAATAGAATCTATTGTGAATAAGTAATCTAGAGTTGTCGGTGAATAGTTTCAAAAAAGAAGTTACTTCTCAAAACTTACATGAATTAAAGTTTGTATTTTGGGGAGATGTAATCATTACCCCAATCAATTTGATAGTTGATCCAGAAAATTTGAAAAGTGTTAAAGAAAGGATTTCAGAATACTTCACACAGGTTCTGGGCATCAGTAGAACAAGTTTAGATGGTGGATATTTTAATAGCTAGGAATGTTCCTTATGTAGTTCCGAGAGGAACTGTCGGGTAACCAGTAAGCATGATTAATCATCATAGTTATTGTCAAATATTTTGCATAATTTTAATAGATTGAACATTCGATTCATTAAGTTGGTTAAATAAAATTGGGTTGATAAAATGTGGGAAATTGGGACTTTAAAGTTGGTCTCCATTGAAGTAGGAGATTGATTTTCACTTAGTTGTATTTAATAAATTTTTGTCATAAAAACCAATAATTAAAATTTATTGAATACTAGGAATTTGAGTAAGTTTTCGGTTTAGGAAGTCCCTATAAGAGAAGCCGTGTGATGGCCTTGGAAAATAGGGTCGTTACAATAAGTTAGACTATTAACTCATGATTAACATAAACTGGGCGTTCTCTATGAAGATCCCGTGTTATTCGTAAAGAAAAATGGAGGTACGTTGAGAATGCGTGTTGATAACTCATTGTTTAGAATTGATGATTCGTTTAATCAACTGTGGAAGACTAGGGTATTTTCTCAATTAGATTTTTGAGTGGAATATTACCAATTGGAGGCCAGAGATTGTGGCGTGGCAGAAACGGTGATCTAGTCGAAAGTAGAGAAAAATATGCAGAGTATCTCCAGATTGTATTGTTGATGTTGCAAGAAAAACAATTGTATGCCAAATATAATAAATATGAGTTTTGGTTGGATCGAGTGGTAATTATGGGACGTGTGATCTTGGGAGATAGCATTCAGGTGAATCCAAGAAAAGTCGAAGCTGTGATTTAATTAAAAAGGTTGAAAAGTGTAACCGATGTTCGAAACTTTTTGGGGATTGGCGAATCATTATTATCGATTGGTGCAAGGATTCTTTATTATAGCCGTCCTGTTGATTTGATTGACCCGCACGAAAGTTAAATTCGAAAAGACTGATAAATGTAGGCGTCATTACAGATGCACGAATTGGGTGTTGGCGACGATTGTGGTTGCCTTGAAGTTGTGGAGACATTACCTGTATAATAAGACTTATGGGATATATACCGACCACCAGAGTCCGAAATAATTGCTTATTCAAAAAAGGAGTTAAATCTGAGGTAGAGGCGCTGAATAAAGCTGATCAAAGACTACAGTTGTACTATCTATTATTATTCAAGAAAGGTCAATGTTGTAACGAATGCTTCGAGTCGGAAATCGGTAAGTTTGGTTGTGCACATTCAGGTTGTTTATATTAATTTATGGGTTGAGTTGAGACCCTTATGAGTTTAGTGGGCGGTTGGTCAGATGGCAACGTTGTTTGAGATTTTGATTTTGAAACCAATATTGATCGACCGTGTTATAGAAGCGCAGAAGTCAGATTTTTAGTTGGGAAAGAGTAGGGATAAAATGAAAAATGATCACAAGAGCTGACTATCGTGTCAGAAATAATGATGAAATTTTGACGATTAACAATAGATTGTGTATTCCTAATGATGCCCATTTGACGAAAGGTACCATTAAAAGAACTGCATAGTTCAATATACGCAATTCACCTGGTAGTATCATAATGTATCGAGATTGAGTAAGCATTATTGATAGATTGGAATGGAATGGAGAATTGCAGAATTTGTTGCTAGGTGTCTTGTTTGTTAGTAAGTTAAGGTTGAGCATCAACATCCAGGTGAGTTATCGCAACCTTTACCCATTCCAGAATAGAAATAGGAGCGTAGCACGATGAATTGTGTTTTGAGAATACCTCACATTTAAAAGGGGTTAAGGTGACGTGTTCTCTGGATACATATGCTCAATTCATTATTGATGAGATGGGTAGGTTACATATTGCACCTATTTCCATAGTGTCGAATAGAGACGGTCAATTGGACAGTGCGATTCAAACGTTAGAGGATATGTTAAAGAGTCGTGTTTTGGAATCTGCTAGGATGATTATATGGCGTTGATGGAATTTATTTATAATATAAATACCTTTTCGGCGATTAAGGTGGCACCGTTTAAGTGTTGTATGAAAATGATGCAGAAATCCAGTCAAATAGACTGAACTAAGATAGGAGAATGGAAATTTTCGAGATTTAAATGTTGCCTGGTGTGACTACATTTTTATTTGAGAACGGATTTTGATAAAAAAAAATAAAAAAAAAATAAAAAAAAATAACCCAATTAGATCTATTGGACCACTTCTAACATTAGATGGGGTCGAAATGTGGGGTCATTAAGATTTCAGGGGAAAAGGATAATTTGAATTATCCTTAAGTAGATGAGTATTATTGATATAATATGCTACATACAATATTTTACATTAAGGGATTACTGATTTTTTCGATGTATCGAATTTTTGTAGTTGGGATGTATCTATGTACTCCGATCTATATGAATATGTGGTTAGATGTTTGAAGTATTGTTAGGTAGGTAAAAACGTAATTGACGCGCGTGGCCTTACCAGGGACTTGTTTATATGTGGAGGCATGAAAGAAATTCTTATAGATGACCCGTTTGACGTATTTTGATACGTATTGATGTGGTTTAGAGATATATATGTGTTTTCAGAGATATTTATATGGGTTATACGTTGACTTGTGGTAATAGTTATAGAACATTTATAAGATTATGAAATTCTGACATAGATAGAGAGATTGATGATTCTTGGCCTCACGAGCCAGTTCACATGGAGTTTGGGCTATTTGTTGCATATGATAATGGTTGCGAACTTGTTGGTTGGAAATGCTGGATGGAAACATTGTTACAAATCGGTTGACTAAATGAAATAGATACATGTTGGTTAGGGAAAAATTATAGTCGAAATGAGATAGACCCAATCTACTAAAATTGTCGTAATGTGTTCAAACTATATCGTTATTTATTTTAATTTTATCGGAGTAGCGCAGCAGAAGCATATAGAAACATGAGATTTTTGGCTGTGCTAGGCGTACCCTAATTGTCAGTTGTTAGATATAATGTGAGATATTGTGAATGAAAGTGTTGCGATGTGTGAAAGTGAATTGACAGTTACTAACTAAGTGTGATTAATATGACCATGCAGTGCGAATCTGCAACATTGTTGTTTTGACCGAAATTTTAATTTCTATCTTTTTTTGAACGAAAATTTCGGGACGAAATTTATTTTAGGAGAGAAGAGTTGTAAGACCCCGATTTTTATATATACGAACAATTTTAGTCACATTTTATAATAATTCAAAAATATCGAGGTGGATTGCGATATTAATTGTGTGAATTTAAAATTTTAGGGGTTAAATTGTAATTTACAAAAATATAAAAATTGAGTTTGGTTTAAATTATAACTTAACCCAACTTGGGGGGGGCTAAGCGTAATTACATTTATTATATATATATATATATATATATATATATATATATATATATATATAGAGAGAGAGAGAGAGAGAGATAGAGGCGGTAGAAAATTGTGGGGAGGAAAAGAGGGCCACTTGGCCGGCCCCCGTTTGACACGCACACACACACACACACACACACACACACACACGTATATATATATATATATATATATATATATATATATATATATATACGAAGGGGAACAAAGAGATGGAGAAGAATCGGGATAAAAGAAAAAGAATCGAGAAGCAACGAGAATGGAAAGGGGGAAACAGTAAGTCGGTGACGGGCTTGGGCCCTTTTTCAGCATATATATATATATATATATACATACATACATACATAGAGAGACAGACACAACAGAAGAAAAAGAAAGAGAAAATAGAGAGAGAATAGCCATTCGGTAGGTGGGTAGCGGTCGTTCAACGTCGACGGAGTGTGTGCTTACTGTGTATTGTGTGTGCTGCGTGTCTATGTGTGATCAGTATGTGTGTGCCGCCATTGGTTATTTGGGCCGACGGTAAGTGAAAGTTAGAGAGAAAAAGAAGTGGGTATGTGTGTGTTGTATGTTTTCCAGCAGTGGTGGTTGCTCCGATGGTAGTCCGTTGAAGGTGAGTTTATGTGTTTGTCGTGTGTGTGTGTGTGTTGCTATGTATGCGTGTGTGGTTGCTATCCTGTTCAATTGTTTGGTCCGACCGTGTGTTGTGTGTGCTTGCGGTATGTGTGTGTTGATAAACCAGTGGGTGGGTGGCTCCTCCGGTGGTGTGTGATCGTGTGTCGCTGTTGGTTAGTTTAGTCGACAGTAAGTGGAAGTTAGAGAGAGAGAGTTTGTTACTGCTCTATCGTCGGTGGCGGAGATACTGTGAATTCATATCAATGTGTGTGTGCCGCGTGTTCGTCCATGGGTGTGTGGGTGTTTGAGTTCCCTATGTGTACTTGGTTGCCGGTGGTGTGGGCCTGTTGAGGGTGTGTGTGGTTTGAGCGTCGCCAGTGGTGGAGAATTAGAGAAAAAGAAAACTCGTTGGCGGCGGTGTGAGCTTGGTCCGACGGTGGTAGCAGTGGTGTGAGCTTGGTATGATGGTGGTGTGTTGTGTGTGTGCGTGCTCTGATCGGTGAAGAGGTGCAGCGGCCAGTGATGGCTTCGGTGGGATGAACGCAAACGGAAAACAGAACAGGAAGCAAAAAACGATAAAGAAGAAAAAAGAAGGAGGAAGAAGAAAAAGAAAGAAAAGGAAAAAACAAAAGGGAAGAAATTGCATAAACCACCCCAATATAACCTAAAACTCATCTCGCGAACCGATGAAAAATCCGGGAGAGGTAGAATTACGAACTCTCTTAATATATGTATTTAAATTGTCTCGTGGGTGATTATGAAACTAATTACTAGTATCGAAAATGTCGAAATGGTGATAATAAATATTGAGACAATTTATATTAACAGAATTTATATAGTAAACCGTAACGGAGCGATGTTAGTTAAATGATAATATTCCAAAAGAAAACGCAGGGAATAGAAAATTACGGAAATTAAGATTTCATGGCATGTTTAGGTTAATTCTACATAAAATATTAATTTAGGCTCTGTTACTATTAGGTTCACAGGCACCGGAGTACCGGTAGAGAATAGGTGATCAAAGTCTTCAAAGATGGATAATCAGTTGAATGTACTGTCTTCTTGCCAAATCTATTTTCAAATATATGATGGAAAATGTGTTTACTTAAAAACTGAACGCATTTATAACTTATATGGATAAAGCGGTTTTGGGTGATTTGGAAATGTGATTTTCGCTGGTTTTTAAAGATAATGGAAAGAAATGATTTGTTAAATCTAATTGGTTTTAAAAAATGATGAAAAAATGATATTTGGATTAAATCGATTTTAGAGATAGATGTTGATATTATTGATTTTTAGTTTGATGATGTTGTTATTGTTTTGTCAATGCTATTGATTTTATCTGCTTCGGTAGATCATTGATGTTTTCCATTGAGATGTTGTTGTTGAGATGGAGATGAGTTGTTGTTGTTGAGGTGGAGATGAGTTGTTCTTAAGGTAGTGAGGTGGAGATTGGTGGTGGATTTTCACCCGTCTGGCACAGTCCAGCAGAGCTATGTTTCACCTGTCTGGCTTAGTCCAGCGGAGCGTTGTTTCACCCGTCTGGCACAATCCAGCGGAGCGTTGTTATATCCCGCTAGGAAGGCATATCCTACGGGATACGGTACCGTTACAACTCCTAATCGTGAGGTTAAAACGATCACATGGCTAACCGAGGTGTGATGTGGTATGGTGTGGAGTGATGTGGTGTGGTGAGGAGAGGTGTGGTGTTTGAGAGGTGGTGTTTTATCGTATTTGGTGTTTTATCATATATGGTGTTGTGATATTTTATTCTATCGTCTTTGGTATTTTATCATATTATCTTATACTGATGGTTTGAATGGATTTTATATATTTGATATATATACAGATGATAATTCTGAATGGTAGGAAGAAGTAGTTTTCTCGTGGTATATGATTTTTATACTACTGTTAAAAATGTGTTGTTTATACGCGTTATGCTTGATCCATTTAAATGTTGTATTATTTAGAATGTATTATTATTTTAAAATATTTTTATTAAGAAGTCAGTACACTCGCAGGTACAGAAGTTAGGAGTCAGTCCTCTACTGACACTAGGTAGAGTTATGTGGGAGTTTTTGAGATGAGCTGTTTGAGGCAAACCTGTGAGAGGTCCAGGGTTATTATATTTTTGTGATTATTGTAGTTGGGGACGGGTATGTCCCCCATATGAGAGGTTGTATATGGTATGTATATGCGATTATATATTTATGTATGCATAGTGTCGTTTTCTAGTTGATTTGATGTACAGACGATGTTGTGTCGACGTCACGCCGACCCCAGAGTGACAGGTCTCTGGGGTGGGTTGTGACATTAACTTTGCACCAAGCTTCCTCAGCGTTTTTTGCACCGAGACACAAGCAACGCTGATGGTTCAGTGACAGTTATTTGGATGGCAATGAGCAATAGATGATCTTAACGAATCCATGCTTTGTATTCTAGATCGTCAACTGGTGAGCACGGACGAGTTCCATTTGCAAATCTCATTAGATCATACGCAAGGAAAAGATTTGTCATATATGAGCTCCACATTGAGTAGTTTTCCCATTTGGATAGTTTTGGGCAATAAGTGTGGTCGTGTTGATCAAGATAACTTGAGAAGGAGGGGGTGATGAATGTGGATTTGTGCTACTAGATATAACCGTGACTTTATTTGTTTCAGTCATGACCGAAGTTGAAGGAATATAGAAAAGGAGTTTAGGGCTCTGATACCATTTAAGAACAGTTAAGGTTTATATGAAACTTGTACAATCTTTAGATTGATGTAATACACCTTATATAATGTAGAAGATTACAATAGAATATAAAAGTTAATGGAGAGAATAAATAAAGATTAATTAGGAAGCAAAATCATAGGAAAGTGAATGGAGAACAAAATCATAGGAATGCATAATCACAATATTATCAAAATCTGATCTGATAGTATTGTTGTCCACTTTGATATAATAGAGCCGATCTATCACGTCTGGTCTAGAGAGCTGATTTGATCTGCCAAATCTAGTTTGTCGATCTGCTAATCTGATCTGCCATGTTTGATCTGTTGAGTAGATCTGATCTACTGTGTCTTGTCAGTTGAGCTGGTATGATATGCCTGAACTGATCTGATCTGCCAAGTATGGTTTACTGATCTGCTGATCTGATCTGCCACATCTATTCTCTTGCATTGATCTGACTTTCTCTTCTTTAGTCTCATCACCCTCCCCCATGAATCGAACCCACTACCTCTTTCTCTGAACTTTTCGTTTGAGCTCTCATTGATTCGGAACCACTCTGCAATGGTCGTAAGATTTCCCTCTTCGTGAGCCCCCAGCATTTTCAAATCTTCAACACGCATACATGCCTATCGTTGAAGAAAGAAGATCTAAAGTCGTCGTTGTTGTTCATCGGTTTGTCATCGTCTATCATTGTCGTCGTCGTCATAGGCCACCAATGATGAGTGTCGTTGATATGGGTTTTTGATAAGTTGTTGAGCTACGAAGAAGAAGGTTGAAGGAGTTACGACCAAGATAATCCACTTCCCAAATTCCTAGCGGCAGAGCCAATGGAGGACTCAAGACCCCCCTCAATGAATTTTGTAAATCCCCTGCAAATTCCGATGTCTTCTCCTCCTCTTGTTTAGTAATTTTTTTTCTCAGTTCAAAAATTAAGACATGTTTCTTGTTTTTTGCTTTTCCATCGAATTTTAGTTCACCACTTTGAGTTCCCCTCTGCTGATCCATCCATTGTTCAACAAAATTCCTTCATTGTTCCGAAGGTGAGTTCAACTAAAGATAAGAAGTTTGAATCAACTATATAGTATTGCAGTGGAGATCAACTAAAAAACTGAAATTACAACCAAAGAGTATTACAATGGGTATCATCAATCTTAAAAGAGAACAGAGAAAAAAAAAATCATCAACGGAACACATTAAAAAATGAATAGGGAGATCACATAAAAAAATCAAAAGTGAAAAAAAAAATAGTTTAGAGAGATATATAGTTGAATTCTATTGTCTCATTTTTCAAGAATATCAAGACAAGAATTGGTATATTTAGGCTCCGTTTGGTTAGTGTTCCCAACCAAACTCAACCCAACCCAACCCAAAAATTTTGAGTTTGATTTTTGGGAACGTATTTGGCAAACACAAAACTCAACACAACCCAACCCAAAAAATAGGAATTGATTCTCAAAATCCTAAAGAAACCAAAAATAAAAAAAAATTGTTTCTTTTTGTGCCCAAAAAACTCAACCCTAAGTTCTCAACTTCCATTTTTATCTGTCGGCCGACCACCACCATCCGCCGCCGCCGGCGACCGACTGCCGTCTCCGACCGACCACCGTCTGGTGACCTTCCGCCGCCGCCGTCCACATCTGGCGACCGTCGCAGGCCACCTCTGCCGCCCGCCCGGCGCCGCCGCCAAAAAAAAAATTCAAAAAAAAAAAATAATTTTAGGATAAAATCGTTACCAAACACATTCTGTTCTCAGCACAAAACAAGAATTGTCGTTACCAAACGCAATTCTATTCCCAAAATTTTCAACCCAACTCAATTCAACTCAACCCAATCCATTTTAGTTGGGTTCAGAAAACTGGAAACACTAACCAAACGCCACCTTAGTTGATCTAACTTAAAAAATTTGTGATCAATTCAACTCATCTAAAAAGGAAAAGAATTACCGATTCAATGTTAGTAGCACCTTGTTTCTTTAACGTATGAACAATGACTACACACGTGAACAGTAATTTGCGCGTGAACGGTGAAATATGCGTGAATAATGAATTCTACGTGAACAGTAAGTATGCATGTACAGTAAATCCATTTTCGAATTTTTCATAATACTATTTTGCCCTTCGGAAAGATTATAAATAGAGAGAAATTCAGCATAAGTTATCATCCCAAACTCAGAGAGAAAATATAAGTTTTTCCTGAAGGATCCTCCTTTGTAATCATTTCTTAATTTCTCCTAGAAGATTCGTATTCTTCTATTTCAAAAGAGAGTGACTTTTGTTCTCTCCTTTTTTGTAGAGAAAAGTTGCAAAATCTTTGTCAATAGTTAAATCTCTATCTTCTTATCTGTGGATGTTTTACTCAAATTAATAGAGGGTTTTATCACGTAAATTTTGTGTAAATTCCTATTCTTCTCGACCTTAATTCAAAGTTGTGCGATACTATTTCAACTCATTATTCCCAAACATTCAACTCATCTAAAAAGGAAAATAACCATTTGCAGTTTTACTAAAATCGTTACAGCTAAAAAATATATAGAATTGGATGTTAAATTGTAAAATATTTTAAGACTTTTAATATATGTAAATTCATGCCTTGGACCTTAAAGTTACTCGGAGCTCAATACTCCAAATTTTTATTTTTGTCTATAATATATAGACATATTTGTATATTTCAATTTTTTTGATATTTCACACATAGTAACACGTTGTCACAAATGTTCTCTTGAACTTCCGGATCTCAATTATTCTAATAAAGATCATCATGAATGTATAAAAAAAGTTTGATTTATTAAAGTCCATCTAATATAAATTAATTGCACAGACCAAAAAAAAAAGGATAATGATGAGATATTTGAAACTTTGTCGTACACTCGTGGGAGAAGAGTAATACTAAGAATATCTTTTGTTCCCATATAAAGAAGAACAAAATAAAAAGTTTGAAAGTCAATATGAAGAAAAAAAAAAAAATTGCAAATCACTTGAAAAAATCATATTAAATTTTGTACATTTTTCTTCTACTTGTGATTTATTTGATAATTTAAATTCATACAATTTAATTATCACATTCGGTTATTGATAATTTAAGATCGTCTGGTGAGATAATTAGATGAGTTGTGCATAAATTAATTCGGACACAACTTACCAAAAAATCAAAAAAAATATATATATAAATATTTGTTGAGGTAAACATAAAATTAGAAAAAGACTTCTGGGTGCCCCCTTCCTAAATCAAATCCCAATATTTTAATGTAGAAAATATCAAAAGAACGAATAAAGTGGCGACGAGATTTGTTTGTCGGACGATGGAATGGCAAGCGTCAGGTGAAGTGGGGACACCGCCAAATTTAGAGGCAGTAGGTGACTGAGTGAGAGAATCCTTCTACCATAATTCAGTAACGCCAACCACACACATTGTGGTCGGACCACCACTACCATTAGCCACCCACGCATTATTATCCCGACAATTTACTAATCAATTTCATTATTCTTTATGCTTAAAATAGTTTCTCTCCTTTTTCATTTTTTTTTTCAAAAAATTAATTAATCGTTCAACCTGGAATCTTTTTTGATGATATAACATGATATTTTAAAAAAGAGTTTATACCTAATTTTAGAATAATTGAGAGACGGAATATTAAGAGAGAATATAAAACAATTATACTGATATATGTGAAAGATACAATGTTACAGAGACATATAAAGGTTCTATATATAGATAGTAACTAGGGTTTCATAGTAGGATTATGGTTTATTTTTTCTAGTGGGATTATGGTTTATTTTTTCTAGTGGGATTATGGTTTAACGTAATGGGTTAAGGCCTATATACATATATTAACATCCCCCTCAAACTCAAAGAAATAAATTAGGCATGAACTTGAGTTTGAAAACTAAAGTATGAAAATGTTCGGACGAATAAGCCTTAGTAAATATATGCTGTTTGATCGGGCTGAACCGACGGAGTAAAGGCGAAAAGTATTTTGGAGAATGTGGTGACAGATGAAATAGCAATTAGTCTCAATGTGTTTTGTGCACTCGTGAAAAACGTCATTATTGGCAATCTGAATAGCATTTCTATTGTCACATTATAGAACAATGGCAATAAAAAGATGAGACTTTCATGTCAATGAGAAGCCAGCGAATGCAAAGTAGTTATTGTGTTGCATTAGTGATGGCACGATATTTAAGTTCAATATTGTAGTGGCAACCACGGTTTGTTTCTTGATACGTCAGGAATTAAAGAAATTGCCCAATAACAGTAATCAATAGTTGAACATCTGTCGGTAAGACCTACAGCCCAGTCGGCATCAAAATAAGCATATAAGATAGGAGTGAACTGGGCAGAGAAATGAAGTCTGTTAAATAAGGACCCTTCACATGTCGAAGAATGCGAAGAACAACTAAATAATGAGTGGTCCGAGGAGCGGACAAGAACTGTCTAACTTGATGTGCTTTATATGTAATGTCCGGGCGAGTCACTGTGAGATATACCAAACTTCCAAGTAGTTGGCGATAAATAATGATGTCCAGTAGATGAGGGTCATCTAGTGGATTAAGTTTGATATTCGGCTTTAATGGAGTGTTGACGGTGGTGGAGTGAGTGATCCCTGCCTTGAAAAGAAGGTCAGACACGTATTTGGCCTAAGAGAGAAAGTATCCATCTAAAGCAGATGAAACTTTGAGACCAAGAAAATAAGTGAGCATGCCAAGGCCTTTCATCTCGAATTATCCATTGTGAATTTTTTTGAAGTCAAAGATTCTACGTATACCATCTCCTATAATGGTCATGTCTTCCACATACAATAGAAGAAGGATAATGTTGTTGTTAGTTCGGCGAATAAACAAAGCATAATCATAAGCATTGGGTAAGAACTCGAATTGGTGGATGGTAGCACGCTGAGTTTGTTTGAAACCATATATGTTACAATGAAGACATCAAATTTTGTGTTGAGGAGCAGCTAGGTCATGAGGGGTATGCATGTAATTTTTCTCAAAAAGGTCACCATTGAGGATGGTATTCTTGACATCTATCTGAAAATGGTTTATTTACGAATGGTAGCGACAGCAAGAAGAGTACGTTTAGATGTAAGCCTAACCACTTGAGCAAATGTCCCTTCGTAATCAACGCCATATTCCTATACAAATCCTTTAGCAACGAGTCGGGCCTTATGGTGTTCAACGGAACCATCAGAAAGATTGTTGATCTTGAACACCCACTTACATCTAATAGGAGTTTTCCTAGGGGGAAGGTTAACAAGATCCCAGGTGTGAATTTTGATCTTGAGGCTTATGCAGATTAAGTATGGTAGAAAAGCAACGATAATCATTAAAATAAAATGGATGATGAGTTACCTACTTAGAGCAGCGAGAGTGATATGGAAGGTAGGTCTCAAAAGGAGTTAGTGTAAGTATCATCAGACAATGAAGGATCCGCAAACACGGTCGTTGGATCCTAAGAGGTGAGATCAGCTGGAGGTTCTGGAGTGAGCTTAGTGGTACCTGGAACTATATCCTCAAGGTACAACTCAAGTGATGGATCAATAAATAATCTGGAGTTAGTAATGGATGATATCTCAAATGACCGTAAGGAAGAAAACATGTAATGTTCTCAAAAAATGACATAACAAAGGATACATAGAGTTTTAGAGATGGGGGCCCAACACCGATACCCTTTTATGTTTAATGTCATATCCTAAACATAGGTGAGCTATTGGTTCCAACATTTTGTGCTCATGTGCTTTTTGAGAAGAACAAAACAAACACATCCAAAGACTTCGATATCATAGTAAGTGGGAGGGTTACCTAAAAAACACTCAAATGGAGATTGATATTGAATTTTAATGAATTGAACACGGTTTATATTGTATATTGCTATTAGGGCAGCCTCACCCCAAAAATACTCAGGATAGGATGAAGAAATAAGAAAGACACAAACTATGTCAAGAATCTGTCAATGTTTGCGTTTGGCTCGTCTGTTTTGTTGGGAGATTTCAGGACACGAATTGTGGGGGGGGGGGGGGGGGGGGAACATGCCATTTTTGTGACGCAAGTTAAAAAAGGTATGATCCTTATATTCCATTATATTATCCGAGCGAAACACTTTAATATTTAGATAATGTTGGGTTTTATCCATAGAAGAAAAATCGTAATATATTTGGAATAGTTTAAATCTATTTTTAATCAGAAATAACCATGTATATTGAGTGTAGTCGTAAACAAATATAACAAAATAACGCGAACCATCCATTGTTTCATGAGGAGAAGACCCTCAAACATCAAAATGCACTGAATCAAAGAATGCAAGAGAAATAGACTAGCTATCATTAAAAGGTAATGCTGGTTGTTTTGCAAGTTAATAATTAATACAATTAAAGGACTCAAACTAAACTAAACCTAACTCACTACTTCAAATAAGTGATTGGAGACGGTGGGATAAAGTGTGACTTAACTGAGAATTCTGAATACTAAGAGAAGAATAATCAAGTAACGATAGAGATGAGAATGGTTATAATGGTAGTGGTGGTGGTAGTGATAAAAAAAGATGATGGTGATGAGGATGAGGATGATGAAGATGAAGATGGTGGTTGTGGTCGTGAGGTTTCACAAGTTGATGAAGGGATATGGGGTAGTGGTGGTGAGTTTTTGGGTAGAAGCTGCAAACTACTTAGCTCAAATAGATATCCAACTTTACGACAAGTTCCAAAGTTTTTTTTTGTCCAAGGATCCCACATACGATAACAACTATTAGAAAATATCACTTTAAGTCTCAATTCACAAAGTTTCACAACAGATAAGAGATTTAAAGTAATGAGGATGATAATAAGGAGGTGGTGGTGGTGAGATTGCACAAGTTAATGAAAGGACATGGGTTGGTGGTTGGGGTTTGAGGTAGAAGTTGTAAACTATTGAGCTCAAACAAACATCCAACTGTACAACCAGTCCCAAGGATTTTTCTTATTCAAGGTCTTGCACACAACATGCACTATTAGAAATTATCACATCAAGTTCCAATTCACAGAGTTTCCTAGCATATAAGAGATTTAAAATGAGTTTTGAAATTAATACATGTCAAGAATAAAAAGATGTGAAGTAAAAATCTGACAGGTATGAGTACCATGCATATGAGAAATATCAGCAGTATGAATGGTAAGAACATTCATAGCGGATAGTTTGGATGAGAAGATGTTGGCATCAAAAGTCATATGATTAGAACATGCAGAATCACAGAACCAAGAAGAATTACCTGTGATAAGAGGGGGGAAATTTGTACTAGAATCAGAGAAAAAGTTGTTGAAGAGTGAAGTTATATCCCCAGTAGAGATAGAAACAACAACGAAGGCAAGATCATAACCCTTTTTTGGAAACAAGAATAGTGGGGGAGGAACAACCCTTGGACATTGTAGTTGAATCAAATCAACAATATACAACAAAGTATATTATATGATATAAATATAGAGAAATCAGGGAAACAGGTGGATTTATAATGCTAAAATTATCCTAGAACCGGTTTATAATCGTGAAGAATTGATTGATTAACCCTTAAAATAGTCAAAACACCGTGATGAACTAAATCAACAATATAAAAGAAACTATGTTATATGATATGAATTTGAGTAAACTAATATCACAAATGGATTCAAAATGCTTAGATTAACTGAGAACTGGGGGTGTTTTCCAATAAGGGTGAACCGGTCAATAAATATCCAACATTGAACTAGTTAACACTGAGTGTTAACTAGGGCTGGCGTGGCAAAAAAAGTGCTCACGTAGATGCTGGGTGTCACTGATGTGGAAGGTGACACTAGGATAATGATGTGGCAGATCATGTAGCAATGATGTAGCACAAAAAGCAAAATACAATCATGTGATAGCTAACGTGGCGATTGCGTGGCACAATAAGGCCAAATACAACTGACATGGAGGATGATCTGGCACAAATACAGTTGAAGTGATAATGGCATTGCACGTTTATTTGGTACTAACTAGATTGTCAGCAATAACGTGGCGCTACATGTTAGGATTAACGTGGCGATGGTATGTGAAATCTACGGTGGAACAATAGAAAATTTGGAATGCGCGTGAGGGCACGTTTCGTGTCTAATTTTGGTAATTTTGTGGCGTTAGAATCATCTCGCCAAGACGGTTCTAAAGATATGGTGTATATTGAATTTGGATTAATATCAAATCCTTTAGGAGTCAAAAAGATGACAGCGGTGGTGGGATTGTTGGTAGCGCATTCGATATTCGATTGAGGTGGTTTTGGTGTTGTTGAACTCGTTTTTATGAAACAAATGTAATGATCGCAGTGAATATGGTGCTGCTTTGTTAGATAATAAAAATGAGGTCATGGGCATCGGCATGGCGGATGGCTTAAAAAGATTGGGTTTATGAAAATTTAGTGGAAATATGATCAGGAAGAATTGGCTATTGATACCATGTTAGTGGAGTGATTATATTGATATATACAGAGATATACAAGGAATTTTGTATATAGGAAGTGACTAAGGTTACCCTAGTAAGGTTAGGATTTGGTTTTCCTAGTGAGACTAGGGTTTAACAGAGTAGGACATAGCCCATATACGTATATTAACAGAAGAAAAATATAGCAGTTTACAGTTCAAACAATTGGGTTCGATGCTGCCATTGGTCAACTGGAGAAGGTGAACAGTTGATTGTTTTCTCCAGTAGGTTCGTCATTGCCGATCAGTCGACTAGAGTGAATGAATTTGTCAACTGAATTTTCTAGTATCATTCTTGTTTAACTTAAGTGTGTGCATTCATTGTCATATTCTTGTTGTACTTAAGAATTATGATTATGCTTTACCATTCATATTTATCATTTCACACTTAATTGTCAAGAAACAATGTTCCCATATTAAGGGGGAGCCTTGGTGTTACAAAAATTAGAAAAATCATCAAATATGTTATCATCATCAAAAAGTGAGAGGTTGGTTACCCCAAAGGTGTGAACCCTTGAAATTGGATTATAACAAGATATTTGAGGTTTTGTTTTCAACGTGATTATTGAGTGTGTTAGAATTTAAAAAAAAAAATTGTATTGGAGATACCACGAAGAATGATGAATCAGAGAATAAAAGATGATGAGTAAAAGAATGAAGAAGAAATTATCAAAGCTCACATAATTAAAAAGATTGAAGACTCTAAAGATATGACAAGACTAAAGCTACAAGCAAAGTTAATGATTTAAGAGGCTTGGAGGGGTTAAAAACAATCATGTTTTATAGCGAAAGATAAGGTAATTCATTTTCTACTCTTGAATACGCAATTGACTCTACTAGGACAAAACACATATCACAGTTTTATTATTATGTGGCATATTATTATTGTTATAAATATGTGTTTAATTGCTTATAGAATGCATGTATTAAGTCTAGAACAATGAAAATAAAAAATGAACTGAAAATAGTTGAAAAATAGGCTAAAACTAAAATCCTGCAGAAACTGGTCGATCAGATACTAGAACTGATTAACCGATTTAACTAGTAACCTTAGAAGAACATAAAAATAGCCTTCATTGGTCGACCAAAACCCATAACTGGTCAACCGATTTGGCCAGTAGCCTAAAATGATAAGAACCAACCTTAGACAATCAACTAATAAGACTAAACCGATCAATTGATTATGGCAATAGGAATTAAAGCAATTGTTTTTTGAAAATTTGACAATTGATCATCAAAGACAGTAGACCGATTACACCAATAAGTTGCTCAGAATAACTAGCCAAGAACATCGGCCAACCAATTGCCAAAACTGATCAACAAATTGTCGGGGCTATTTCGATATGCTAAGAAAAAATACAAAATTGAGCATGAATTGAACATTATATTGATTCAAATAAGTTCATAACATCCATTAAATAGTGTATTTTTTATTTGAATCAATTATTTCGAATTAACAGACAAGAGTAATGGGAAAATCGCTAAATATAAAATTTTCATTTTTCAAGCCCTAAAATGTAGTCTTTTTCTTACTACTTATCTCCCAATGGTAAATTGTTCAAATTAGAGTGAATTGAAATATTGTAAGCATAAGATATTATCAGATTGATTTTTAGTAATGTTCATATCGTTAAACACAACGGATTCATTCCAAATTGCTCAGAATTAAGATCAATATAAGAGCATCTTAAACTCCTCTATTCAGAACAAGAAACACAAGTGAATAATCCAAAATATTCCTCAAATCTATCACACATTGTACATTCTTAAAGACATCTTTATGAGTGAAATAGTGTTCATATAACACTACATTATCTAGAAGAGTGAGAATTTGATGCCTCGTTTGATAACGCAATTAAGCACTTAAAATTGAATGCATTAAGTACTTATCAAATTAAATGCATTTGATAACAAAATTAATCAAGTACTTAAAATATAAGTATCGCTTAAAACTTATTCAAAAATTTTAAGTGATGTGTAATTCACTTATTTTTTTTATTACTTATCACTTAATATCATAGAATATCTAATTATTACAACCAGCATTTTACATCAACACTTTAAAATCTCACAAAAAATTATAGATGGAAAAAATACTAAATTGAGAGTAAATAGAGTGAGAAAATGTAGAAAGTATTTTTGAAAAATAAAGTTATAAAAATTATTTTAGAAACAAATTTTTGTACATAGATAAAAAATTTTAAGTTCAAAATATTAAAAAAATTGAATACTTAATATATTTATCATATAACAGATTCAACACTTATAATTTCAGCACTTAAAATTTTTAGTACTTAAAATTTAAGCCTTACCAAACATGCTCTGAGAGATTCACCATAGTGAGCCATTCTAAGAGATATTTTCATATCAATTGGTGTAATCTTTGACGAATCAAGCGAATGATCACTCATATTCCAGTACATCTACATTTTATACATCTCCGTTCACATCGATGAGCTCATTCCAATCTTAATTGTTTATTATTTGTGATTATTTTCTCTTGTGTGAATCACTTGCATATGTCAAAATTTGGTTTACTTGTCACGTCTTTACTCTAGATTGTATAACTTTGATATCATGATAAACGAATTAGATGTCACATTTGGATTTATAAGAGATAAATTATTTACATTTAAAATCTATGATTTTTTTGAAAATCGTAAGAACTTTCTAATAGATATCAAAAAGAGTTCTCTACATAAATCACGAATTCATTGGATTTTCTATATTATATAAGGGAAGAATTTGTACTACCAGCGAGATTAAGTTACTCATCGATAACTTAAATCTCTCATATACCAATCCAATAAGAGATAAACTAATTGGACAATTTCACTGAACTTTCCAAGAGAACTATACTATCTTGAAAATTGTCCAAGCTAGAATTGAAAAAGAATCGTACTTATTATACTTGAGCTTCAATTGATTTAACTAGAATTGAAAAAGAATGCTAGAATTGAAAAAGAATCATACTTATTATACTTGAGCTTAAATTGATTTAATTAAAAAAAAATTATCATGTGATCTACGTTGAACATGTTTCTTTAATATGTGATTATTTGTGTATGTGTTACTACTTGACATATCATATGTACACGCACTTGTACAAGTACCTAGCAGAGTCAATATAGGGTGTATTGAATTGTAGGTGATTGATAGAAGTTCCGAGGATTAAACTCGTAACACTAACAAAAAATAATTCATATTGTGAGGGTGTGAATTGTAACTTAAATCAGCGTGTTGGTCTAAGCGAGAGATTGTACCTAGGATAAATGAACTTGTCTACTAAGATATTATAGCAAGATAAAAACGAACTTGTCTTTTGAGATAGTGTAGCAATGCATAAATGAAATTTCCTTATGAGAGATTGTCACAAGGTATAAACAGACTTGTCTAGTGAGAGATTGTAGCAAGACATAAACAAACATGTATTTTGAGAATGTTAAAGTTTGGTTGTCACCGGGGAAGAAGATCCGAACATAGTAGATTAGAAATCTCTGAAGAAACTTGGGGGATTAGATGTAGGTAAGGAGGAGCCTTACCGAACTACTATAAATTGTTGTATCCACATTGTCTTTATCCCTATCTCTTGTGTGTGTTTGCTTGCTTATAGTTTGCTTTTATATATTTCGTTGCACTTCGTTAACACTTGTACCTTGTTGAATACTTTATAAGTGTTATTTAAAGAAAAAAATTTAAAGAGATTAAAATAAATTAAGTTATTTGCAATACCCAATTCATCCCCTCCCTGCTAGGTATACTTGGACCAACACCCATCTATTAGAGTTCATGTACATTAATATTCTAATTAGGGTTGTATTGCTGACCTCCACTGTCAGCCACTAGATTTTAGCCACCGCTGGGCGCCAAACCTCTAGTTGTTGGAAATTTTTTAGTTACATTCGTAATTTTAAGTAACATTTTTTCATTATATTTTTTGAATTATATTCAACTAATTTTTCAGTTGCTCACTGAAATATTACATAAATGAAACTGAAAAATATACTAAAAAATAATTATTGTAACTAAAATTCACTTTAAAATATAGTCACTTTTAACTAAAAAATACACTAAAAAATAGTTACATATCACTAATAAATAAATGCAGTGGCCAGGTAATGGACTTTGTGACTAGAATCTTGAGATTCGATGGCTGGGCGGCAGAGAAGGGTGACAAAAGATGGCACCAGTGATCGGTAATGCAAATCTTAATTGAAAGTTGTTGAAACAAATGAATTTTAATTTAATTTTTAGAATAGAAAGTGCCAAATATGTCAAATTGGTTTTTTCCTCAAAACCTTTTGTCCCACATTGGTTGGGAGAGGAAAAATTAAAGTGGATATCTAGGGGTATGTGAGACACTTGGGGTGTGCCCCAAGGGGTACCCACATTTTGTGGAGGGGAGAGGAGTTACATCCCTATCGGTTTACCACACACGCGCGCGCCGCCGTCCGTCCGGCCGTGCCGAGCGTGTGATGAGGTGGCACTTATTTATTTTTTTAGAAAAAATTTATTTAAAAAAACAGTTTAATTAAATAAAAATTATATATATATTAAAACTTTTTGAAAACCGTTAAAATAAATAGAAAAAACGTTTTGAAATCAAAACGTTTTAAGGCTTAAATGTTTTAAATTAAATAATATGTAAACGTTTTTTTTTCATTTATTACTTTCGGTTTCAAAACAAATTTTTTTTTTCCTAAATTGAAGTTTTTTTTTTCAGTTGAAGCACGAAAAAAAAAAAAACAGTGCACTGTTCCTCATTTTTGTTCCTGTACTGTTTCTGTTCCTGATCTGCTGTTTCTGTTTCTGTTCCGGATTTTTTTTTCTGTTTCTGCTTCTGTTTTCGTTTCTGTTCCGAAACAATTTTTGGTTTGATCTTCCGGAATTGTTCCGATTTGTTCCGGTACTGTTTTGTCAGTCCGATTTTGGTTTCCGAGCAATTTGTTCGTTTTACGAACAGTGTGTGGGGGTGTTTGGTATTCGGGACTTCTACAGTGCAAAGAACGTCCAAGACAGAGGAGAATTCTGGGCTGTTTTATCCTGGGGACGACGGGGCTAATACACTGCTTGCACGTTCTTGGGCAGAGCCGCGAAACGTCTTAAAGAGAGCGACCTAGTCCGCGACTCATCCCAAGAAATATTGGTAAACTCGTTCTTTACTTATTTTCTGCAACAACAAAAGTATTTGACTAGAGACATGAGGGAGCATTAATCATGGGACTAAAATACAAGATAAACTATAATAGAGGGATTATACTTAAATTAAAATAAAATAAATTATGAATCAAGCCATATAATTAAGAGTATTAATCAATTATCCCATATTTATCGATACTAAAGGCCACATACCAATTTTTGCGTGACCAATTCCAATCACAAATCCCGATTAAGTTGGCTGCTATATATCTCAGTCATTTACTTCCATTCCAACCTAAAAGAAACTACATCTAAAATTGAATGTGAAAGTAGGGCTTAAAATTGATTATATGCTTAAGGCTTAAAACTGATTATATGCTTAATTTAATTAATTAAGTTTGTTTGATAAATATAATTAGTATCACTTAATTAATTAAGTTAACTTAAAAATTAAGTCAAAATGTGAATAAAAAATTAAGTTAACATCTTTTCACTTATTTCATTTTGCTTAATGCACTCTATTATTTGTCACTTAAAAAAAATTATGTTTTGACCATTTAATCCCTGATCTCATATGAAGGTTTAATTAGGGTTAGATTTAATGAAAATTTGATTAACTTGAATTATTTTAGGGTTTTAATTTTACTTTATATTTAAATTATTGTTATAATTTAATTTAAACAATCAAATTGCATAAAAAATACATAATATTATATATTTTTGGGTTTATTTTTACTTTTAATTTTAATATAATTTTTTAAAAAAAAAAATGGCACTCTGATTTTATTATTTTGGTCTCACTTTTTTTCTTTCTCCATATTATCTTGATTCAAAGGTAATTATGTAAATTAAACAATTTTTAACATACAAATTTTGTATTTATAAAAATAAAAAATAAAAAATCAGTACTTAAATTTTCAGCACAATTTTATCAAATAATCTTCTCAAATTTTTAGCACTTAATTTGTAAGTGGTTATCAAACATGTCCAGAAACAAAATTATTTTTAGATGTTAATATTTTCTTAATTTGAACCTAATTTTGTTTCAAACATGAATGATAAACATATAAGGTGTCAGAACTCTTTATTCTAGGTCACGAGTTTGAACCTTACCACAAATAAGTTTGATTGCCATTATTGATTTTTTTTATTATTATTATTATTTTTACGGTAGAGTGTATTTGAACCAACTTATGCACATCTCGACAAATCACGAACAATATTAAAGACACATTTCTCCACATCGGTCTGGTACATTCAAGATTAAATTCAATATTAAATTATTGAAGTGCTCTCCAATGGAGTGTAACTCTGATTAACAAGAAAATGGGACACCACCCTTTATCAACAAAACTACATTTCATGAGTTTTGTATTCTCTTATGTTACACAGTTGTAACGTATATTTGATATAGATTAATGAAAACAAGTGAGTTATAAATTGAATAGGGGTGGCGGTCTAGGCCGGTTCTATCAGCTTATTTATCCTCATAGACGGTTCTGACTTGATATCTAACTTTCCAACTCGTAAACGGTTCTTGTTACCCCCGATTAATGAAGAAAGGAGAAGTAAGTTGATTCCCCCGAAGAACCAGAAGCAAAGAGGGCGAGGGGACGGGAAAAGTGTAATTACTGTCCTCATGTAATATGGGACAATATATATTGATTTTTAATAAAATAAAAAAAATAGTTGGCGCATGTCCATGCTTGGCCTAGCCATGCACTCGGGCCATCAAGCTGGGCCTCAAGTGAAGTTACCTCCCAAGCCCAGGTAAAAGTCTTCTGGACCAGGACACGCAGGCCAAATAAAAGGCTCGCGCCATGCAAACCCCAACAATCCATGGGAAGATCTCGACCAACGGATTTTGGACAAGGTAGCGGGCGAAGTTTGACTAAAAACTTGTGTTGATCTCGTTAGTTAAGTGCCCGTTTGGTTAGTGTTCCCAACCCAACCTAATCAACTCAAAAAATTTGGGATTAATTTTTAGGAATGCATTTAATAAACACAAAATTCAATCAAACTCAACTCAAAAAATAAGAATTGATTTTTTAAAACCTAAAGAAATGAGAAACAATTTTTTTCCCCCCCAAAAAACTCAACCTATGAAAAAAGACACGCTCAAAATCAATTCAATTGTTATTGAGTTCCTGTGTTCTACTTTTGTTAAGCGCAAAATAACAAATTTTTATTTTTATTTTTTCCAGCCATGCTCTACGATCTCTCCATCGATCTTCCCTCTCTGTGTGTCTTCTCTCCATCGTCTTCCTGCAACCATCGTCGTCTTCATCATCTCATTGTCATCATCGTCTTCGTCGTCTCGCTACTCCAGCACCCTTGCCATCACTGCTCTCTCCGTTTCGTTGTTGCTTGCCATCGCCTAGCCAACAACGAAAAATGGCGAAGAACAACGAATTCGTCGTTTAGGAGGCCAACGAAATCGCCATCGCCTACGAAATCGAAACCCTAGCTCAATGACGAAATCGATTTCGTTCAAGAAATCGATTTCGTCAACGAGCTAGGGTTCGTGAAATCGATTTCGATTTCATTGTTCGTGAATTCAATTTTCGAGTTCGATTTCGTTGTTCAGGAAATAGCTTTTTATTTCGTTGCCAAGGAAATTGAAACACTAGCTCGTTGACGAAATCGATAACGAGCTAGGCTTCGTGAACGAAATCAATTTAGTTGCTCGTCAATGAAATCGATTTTGTTAAGGAATTCGATTTCGTCAACAAAATCGTAGCCGTCAACGAGTTAGGGTTCACAAATGGCTTCTTCATCTTCTCCAGTGCAGAGGAAGCTTCTAATTTCGAAGGAATTTTTCAAGCTCATGATGCAAATTTTACGCGATAAACTCGTATGTTCATCTCTCTCTCGGTCCATCTCTGCGTGAATCTCCGTATCGCGAGGCCAATAGCAACAACAGCTTCTTGATATCTCAATGATTTGATAATTGAGATCTTAGATTTGATAATTTTTATATTTAGATTTTGAAGCGATTTGCAATTGCAATGAGTGATTCATTTTCTTCAATTGCAGTTGCTATGGTTTCGAGTGAATTGTTTCTTTTTTGGAAGTTTTGTTTAGATGATTTTTGTTTGCAATCAATGCTTAACTGCAGTGAGTGATTCTATATATTGTGTATTTTTGGATTATTGAGTGATTGATCATGTTTTGGTTTGGTGTGTTGTTTGTTTTTCGTGTTTTTGTTATTTGCAGCTCCAAACATGGTGAATTCATTATTGAGAAAACAATTTCAGAATAATGTGGTTACCAAACGCGATTCTGTTCCCAGCACCAAAAAAACATTTGTCGTTATCAAACGTAATTCTATTCCCAGTAGGAAACATAATTCTCAACTCAACCCAATCCAATCCAGTTTGGTTCAGAAAAGTGGGAACACTAACCAAACGCCACCCATATATCTTTACGCAACTTTTGCGATTTTTTTGTGGTGATTGTTTCTTGAGTTTAATCAACATTAGCAACTTTGCCACTTGGTCACACCAAGGAATAAATTCGCAATAATTTAACTATTTTTTGCAATAAGAATAATATAAATATTTCATATGTAGTTGCAACAAAAAATTACTACATTACATACTATAAATCCCTAAAATTGATATTTTGATGATAGCAAAGTATTTGAGTTTTTTTAGTATTTATCATGGTTGTCAAGTTTGAGAACATGTTAACCCATAATAGAATTCAAAACATGTCTAAAGATCTAGAAGTACAAAAGAAGAGCAAACAAGATAAAAAATAATCATCAGAAAGAAGTTCAAAGATATCAAAGATGATTGTGATGAAGATTCAAAGACAGATTGAAAACAATGAATAAAAATGGAGAAATAAAGATTAAAGAAAATCAAGAGGTTGGGGGATGGAACAAACTAGTTTGTATATTTAAAGATAAGATAAATCATTCCTTATATCTCTAATATACAATTGATTCAACCAGGAAAACATACACACACTCATGCATGTTCTCATGGAATTTAAATAACGTTTATTGCGTGTATTAATCCAGTTAAAAATGATTAAAATGAACCCATAAAGATTAGGAGCTGAATTGGTCCTGAGTTGTATTAAAAAAAAGTACATAAAAATAAAAATTTGTAGAGCCCGATCAGTTGATCCCCTGTACCAGTCAACCAAACCATGTAGTAGGATATAAAGAATACAACTAAGGATAATTCGATTGACCGAATCGCACATGCGGTCAACCAATTGGAGCAGAAGGTCGAAAAAATAAGAAAAATAAAAAATCGGTCAACCAATTAGATAAAGGACTTGGATTTTCTTGGTTTGATCAACCGGTCAGTCAACCAATTGGGGTAAAACCTCATTTGTTTTGAAATATTATGAATGTTGGTCAACCTAAATCCAATCCGTTCAACCGATTTATGCAAACATGTATACCCATTCATGTTCAAATTTAAAATTAATCATGAATTGAAGGCCGAATTGAAAACTTATTTTAGTCTTCAATTAAACAATTTTATTTATGTTTGAATATGATTTTATGAATTATTGAGAACTTTCCAGGGGATAATGAAGAATTTAAAAGTCTCTGTTTTTTAGCCCTAAAATGTACTCTTCTTCTTAGGATCTTGTCTCTCAATCGATTCCTACACTATTTGGAAAAAAGGGAACATTGGAACTTATTGATATTAATCTTATTTCATGGCTATAGCGTTCACCTAATTAATTACAACAGATCATATCTACTTTCACGCCAAATATTGGTACGACAATTAGTTTTCTGTCGACACTATCCATACCTAAGTTATGCATATTTTTTAGCAAGAATTACACACAAAATTTATCTTTAAAAGTTTGTTTTAAACGAGTAAATACACTTTGTAATCATTATTGAATTATATAGTGTGAAAAACACTACATAAAAATAAGAGTGTGCAAATCAAAAGTGTGAGAAATCGAAAGAAAGTTTTTAATGAATATACTTCGGTAATCGGTTCGGCTTCCGGAGGTGGTAAGCTAGCATCGACCCTCTATCACCTCTGGTGCTGCCTCGTGGTCATCAATTCATTTTAGTTACTTGCCTGAAAATTAGGATGGTCGTTTTGGTTGTTTTGGGGGGGGTCCTTTACAAGTTTCCCCCTTCCGCAACCCTCGTGTTTAGTTTCCATCGTTGAGTTTGGAACGACCCGTGGAAATACATCAGTTCTTTGCAATAATTGTTATTATCTAAAGGCGTTCATTGATTAATTCTGGTAAATCAAACAGTTCAATATATTTGTTAATTTTGATGAGTTCATTCCATACTATTATTTGCTTAATTGTTTATATTACTTAATTTTGAACATATAATTGTGCATACTTGAGAAAATATCTAGATTTGAATTATTTGTGTTCGTATCGATTTCTAGATACATTAATTACTTGTTTGCCTTATAACAATTGAGGTTTCATTAAGTACATAAACGTTAAAAATTCACTTCATATTTGAAACCAACCATTTTTTAAGATTTGAGATTTATTGTTAAAATATCAAAAAAAAAAAAATCAAATTCAACATCGTGAATTCACCATCAGTGAGATTAAGTTGCTCTACGTGGTTTTAAATCCCCATCTTATCGATTATAATAGGAGGTTCTTATTTGAAAACAACCAATTGATTGAAATAAAGAATCAATAAAATCTTAATTTGGTGCTTATTTGTTTAAATATCTTGATTAAATATTTAGATCGATCAATTTGATTCTATATATCACTTGTGCTTAATTGATTATGTCCATCGCGTAATTATTTGTTCTTGTGCCTAATTTGGATATCATTATTAGTAAACACTTTTACTATATCTAGTGAGTTAATATAGGGTGTATTGGACATAAAATTTAAGTGAATTAATATAGGGTGTAAACTCAACATAAAATAAAAATTGATTGAGAGAGTGTAAACTACACCTTAAATTAGCGTGTTGGTATAAGTGAGATGATTGTGATAGAGTATCAGAGTAAAGAGGGACTTTACTCTGGGGTATATTTGGTTTAATCTTCACTAGGAAAGAGGATCACTGATTAGTGGATTAGAAAGTCTCGAAGGAGCTCGGGAAAATAGACATAGGCATGGAAGGACCTTGGTCGAACTTTTATAAATCATTATCTCAATTTCTCTATGCCACATTCTTTAATTGGGTGCCTATACTTGCTCTATTGTTTATTCTCCTTCACTTTTTTTCACACTGACATAAATCTTTTTGAATGTTGAAGTGTGGAATTTTGAGATAGTCAAAAGACTTTAAATTATTTTCACTAGCCACTTGACAGCACTTGATGCACCTCGGATTTTGTTTGAAAAATAAGAGGAAGTAGAGTACAGGAAAAAAAGGAAACAAGTTTCCATTCCTCCCTCTCGAAATCCTCCAAATCTGTTCAATTTTAAAAAATAGTTTTCAAGGGCTTTTCTGGGCGTCGGTTTTGAAAACTTCTTGGGCAGGGATTTTGTATTTGAAAAGGAATCACCACCTAGTATGAGTTAAATGGTATACTAGGTCACCGAAAGTTTTAGAAATTTATTTTTTATTTTGAAATGACCCTTGTTTTAGCACTTAAAGGTTTTGTACCAAAGATTTCTTTAAGTACGGGGGTCGGTTATGCTCGAGAAAGGTTTTACGAACCCCAAGAGACCCGTCTGAAGACGGTATCTCAGTCTAAATGAATACTCACTTTTAAATAAGATCCAAGTAATTTTCTTCAATTTGCTTGACAAAATAATTCCCCTTTTTTTAATTTTTTTGGTCTTTTTTATGCATTTTTTATATAATGTAATGAAAACAGTAAGCTGATTATTAACGGCAACAGATAAAACAGATTGAAAATGAAAATATTTTTTGTATTTTTTGATATAATAAAAGTAGGTAAACTAAACTAAACTAGCAGCGACAACCCAATAACAGTATATAAGAATGAAAAACAAATATTTTTGTATTTTTCTAACGATCGAACCTTATAAAGGTTGCCTACATATCCTTGTTTTCACAGAGAATCAGGTAGACATATAGTTCCAACATGCAAGATGTATGAAATAAAAACATTTTTTTTATTTTTTATTTTTTATTTTTAATGAACGAACTTTATAAAGGTTGCCTACATATCTCGGTAAACACAAGGAATTAGGTCAACATGTAGTTCTAACTTGTTCAAAGATGGACTAGTTTTTATTTAGATTGGTGACCGAACCCAAATATGGGTTGCCTACGTATCTCAAATTGTTGAGAATCAGGTCAACACGTAATTCATTATGCAAGTTGAAACTAATTTTTATTTTATTTTAGTTTTTAGACAAGACATAAACCATACAATGGTTTGTGAATAACATCCTTGATTTTGTTAAGAACACCATAATTGAACTCTTTTGTTTAGTTGAGGTTAGTGTTAGTATGTGAGTTGTTAGTTGAAAAACAAAGAAAATACCATATATATATGTCAGTCTTACTCGTAACTAAGAAAGACGAGAATATTTCTAAAGAAGGTCCACATATATCCCCGAAAGAATAGAGGTTCTCATTTTATCCCGAATATTTACCCACAAGGGTCTTAAGACTTAATGTTAGGCTGTGATCTTGACATTTAGCATAAAGTAAAGTTAGTTATTAATAGTATATGGTTAGATTAACAGTTGAATAGAGTTTGATTTGATGTGTTCATACGAGAATCACAGAGATTATGTACAACTCATGGTGTGATAAATGTTTTGTGTAGAATCTTTACATGTTCTTGGATGTTTTTGGTCCTCACATGTTCTTAATATGCTCTCGGACGTTCTTGATATTTTTGAACCATTTTTTTATATGATTTGAAGATTTTGTCATCATTTTGATGTTTTTTTATATGTTTTATTTTTTTTCTTTTATGTCTTTTGCTTTTATTGTAGTTTATGTATGTATGTATACGATATAAAAGTATGAAAGATAAATAAACATGCAATGTACAAGAATAATACACATATTTAAGACAAAATTTAAGGAGATTTAGGAAGACATACATAACTTTCAGGAAGTAGTCTTCCCTTGTCCTCGATCGGTTGCTGTCAACCTCTTGAGATCTTCCTCTAAGATCTTCAACAGCTCCTCTGAGGCGGAATTTCAACTAAATTTTGAGGTGTTTATTGAAGAAATTGGTTGGAAATCCTAGAACCTGTGAGCACTGCCCAAGTTTAGAGAGAGAAAGTCTAGGTTCCAACCCTTGAAAAATGAAAAACAGGCCCCTATATTTATAGGTTGGGCACTTTGCGCATTGGCCAATGCGCAGGATAACCCAACCTTCTTCTTAGGGGCTGTTTGGATTAGGGGTCATCGTTTCTTGTCTTGATCATGCTTTGGTTTCAATGAATTTTGAAGATTTGGTAAAATCTTCAAAGATTTGGTAATGATTACCAAATCTTTAAATATCTTTGGATAATCTTTGGCAATCATTGGTCATCGTTACGCTTTCTTGGATTTGATTGGTTGCACATAGGGTCATTAATGTCTTGAAGTGATTTTTTTTGTTTGGTTTAGGGGATAATTACCGGTTACATTCATTATTTCGGTTTAGTTGTCATTAATGCTTTCAAGGTTTGTTGAATTTGGTCTTGATGAGTCATTGGGTATTTAATGCTTGATTTAGACATTTGATCTTAAGAGGGTTTGAATCGGTTGGATTTGGATCGAATCGACTCAGTTTTCTTTGTAACCAGTAGTTACATATCAAGTGTCTTAGTTACCCTAAGATATTTTGCTCAAAATATATACATGCTTTGAATCTAGTCTTGACATGTCATCCCAAGAATTTAACTCTTGATGGGATGGGAATTTAATTCTCATTAAATGCCTTTCTTAGGTGGAGAACTGAATCAGTTTAGTTTCGATAACGGTTAGTTACTTCCTAAGCAACTTGGTTCCTTCCCTAGATATTTTGTAGGCAATTTTAAGGAAGGTTCCCTTGGGATTTTAATGCTCATTTTTATGAGTCATTATGCTTGGTTGGGTCCTTGGTTGGGCCCTTGGTTGGATGGGATTTGATTGTTAATGACTTCGGTTTGGTTGATTTCAAACCGAGTCTTAATCTTTAGTTACTTTGGTAACTTGGATTTGTCATGGCTATTTTGTGCCTTGATCAAGGTCTTTTGCATTGTATTTATGGATATTTTAACTTTAAACAAATATTTAAATAAGTATTTTTGGTGTTGAACAGGCAAAATCGGTGATAGTAAATGTTTCAGGGTCAAGTAGGTAACAAAAGTAATTGGTAAATTTTTCTATAATTAAATGATAGTGACTAATTTTTATTCATATCAAAAGTTATTTAATTGAAAATCAACCCTTGATAATGTCATCTTAGTCGCCCTTTAATTTTAAAAATTTTGAGGTTGACTGTAATACTCGGAAATTGTAATTCCCAGAAAAATTTATATTTTTAAAAATATTATTTTATATAAATTTAATATTTTTGGGATTGTTTTGTAAAATTATAGTATAAATAATATTTGATAATTTTTTGGGTTAAATTGACTTTAAAAAGTTTTGGGACTACTATATTATTTAAAAATATTTTCAAGAGTTTTGAGATATAATTAATATTTTCTTTATGTCAAGAGAGTATTTTATGTAAATATAGATATTATATATTATAATATATAATTGTGTGTTATCTTCTTTTTAAGAAGACGACACACAACGTAATGTTGTGTGTGTGTATATATATATATATATAGAGAGAGAGAGATTAAGAAATGTTATAGTATATTGTTGAATGATTTTGGGCGAGAAAAATATTTCAGTTTGGATTTTGGCTTAGGATTTCTGGTAGAATTTCTAACTCTTTTAATAAATGTATTTAATCTCTTTATTGTGTGATTTATGTTATTATTATGGTTGAATTATAATTGTTAATTTTTATGAAATAATTATGATTATGTGAAACTATGTGTGATACATGCTTACGTGTTTATTTACATGTATTAGAGAGTTAAAAATTCTACTGAGCTCTAACTCACAACCCCACAGTTTTATTACAAAATCAGTGAGAATGAAACTGCACCAAAAATTATATTTAAATTTCTATTTAATCTGTAATAATTATATTTATTATTTACTGTTGTAAAATTAACTCGATAAATCGATAATTATAATGATCGACGTAGTTTGTAAAATTTCTCATATTCTTATAAAATGAAATATTGATTATTCAGTTTTAGTGTTAACTCTCCAAAGGGAGGAACCACGTGACAACCTTGAAAAATTGGGTCGTTACAAAATTATATCATAGCGTAGGTTACGACCACCTAGGCTTGGGTATGGTACCCATTACTCAAAATAAGTGAAATAATACTTAAAAATAATAATTTTTCGTATAATTCATTAACTCATTAAAACAAATAGTTATTGGTTGGGCAACTCAGATGGCCTATCAGTTACCATTTTGTTTCATTTCTAATTCCGATTCTTGCTATGTAAAATTTTGACGTGTCACTCTCTCATGTGCATTTTAGGGTCTGTTTGGTTGGATAATTTTTTTTAAGTGGGTTTTTCAATTATTTTATTTTATTTTTATGATAAGAATCATTCTCATGTGGCAATTGTTGCTGCCGCCATGATTGTCTAGTTTGTTCAATGCCTGGTAAATGTAGGCTGAATCTGAATTTTTAACATGATTGGTTGAGCCTATTTGATTGTCTTACAATATGTGATTTAGATCACTTGATAATTACTCGATTCATAAATTGATGCATTTTCTCAAGTTTTCATATGGGAACAAACAATTTCGTTGGAAAGTCATACCTAATTGGGATGACATAGTTGATCTTGACTCTAGTATGATTTTGTGGAATGACTTGAGAGGTGTAGGACAAGTGGGAGCCAGAAATAGCGAAAGTGAAATACCGTTAAAAAAAATAATAATAAATAAATAAATAAATAGATAAATTTGAGAATTATGGTGGGGCCTGTTTCGTTCATCAAATGCGATTTAGATTGTTTCAATTATTACTGAATTTAAAAAATGTAATATTTTTGGTGTTTTATTTTTATAGAAAAAGGGTGTTTATTGTCTTCTATGTACACTATCAAATTATATTTCTCTTATTAAATTGTAAAAAAAAAAAAATATTGAGGAAAATGGATAGTTTTATGATATTAAATGGATCAAGTAAAATTTTAAAGGTAAAAATTGGTTTTTTTATCATCCTGCTATGCCATAGTTGTCTCGTCAAGAGGGCATGTCCTACGAGATATTGTTGGTCTTTACAGGAGGGCATGTCCTATAGGACGTTGTGTTGTGACCTATTAGAAGGACAAGTCCTGCAAGTAATTGATATATTGTTATTGTTGACGATAATTATCAGTATGATATGGTAGTTTTTACTACGTATTGTTGACTATCAATATGGTGGAGTTAAATATGATATTGATTATTAATATGATGGAGTTAAATATGATATTAGCAATATAGTATGGTGGAGTTTAATATAGAATTGATTTTGAATATTTTGTTAGACCTAGACCTGTCAGGAGAACAAGTCCTAAAGACGCTAAAAATATGTCATTGATTTGACAGGAGAAGTTGAATATGAAATTGATTATCAATATGTTGGGTTGAGACCTGTCAGGAGGGTAAGTCCTGCAGGTAATTGACATGATAACTCTCGATCGTGAGATAAAACGATCATATGGATAATAATGAAGTATGGTATTTTATTATATAAAAGTAAATTGATTTGTCAATTTAAATTCGGTTGTTCTATAATATTTGTGAAATTTTGATATTTTTTAGTGTGATAATATTTGTTAAAAATATTTTTTGATAAAAATACTTGATTCATGAAATTATTTTTATATTATAAAAATAATAAACTAATAAAATATTTTGTCAAGAAATTCAGGTAGAGATTGATCTGCTGGTAATGTTAGGTAAGGTCAAGTGTGGTATGACTATTTTAAGTATTGGAATACTTGACAATTGAAATAATTTATATTATTTATATAATCTGAATATGTGTAGTTCAGCATTATCTTGATTTTGATGCGAGATCGTTTACATAATTTTTATATCTAGTTGTAATATTTTTATATACATGCACGTGAATATTGAACTCGTTTTAATACATATCCATGTACTAGAATAATTTAGTACATTAGTAATAATGTTTCAGTAGAAATTTATACCATATAACTTATAGGATTAAACGATTTTCGCATTTATTAACAACAATTGTTTATTTAATGCTATTGAAAGCCTGTGGTGATACTTTTGCAAGCTTGTAAAAAAAAAAAAAAAAAAAATTGAGATTTATTATCACTAATTTTATTATAAATTAGAGTGTGCAACAAAAATATTTAGAAATATAATATTTTAGAATATAATTAATAAGACCATGTGATTTTGAACTATTTTAAAGATGAAATTTTGAGGACGAAATTTATTTAAGAGGGATAGATTGTAAAACCGAAAAATTGTAATTCCTCGAAAAATTTATATTTTTAAAAATATTATTTTATATAAATTTAATATTTTTTGAATTATTTTGTAAAATTATGGTATAAATAATATTTGATAATTTTTAGAGTTAAATTGATTTTTCAAAATTTTGGGACTACTGTATTATTTCAAATATACTTTTAAGAGTTTTAAAATATAATTAATATTTTATTTATGTCAAGAGGATATTTTACATAAATATAAATATTATATATATTATAATGTATAATTGTGTGTTGTCTTCTTTTTAAGAATACAACACATAATATATATATACAAGACATTACATTGTGTGTTGTATTCTTAAATGTGTTGTCTTCTTTTTAAGAATACAACACACAATGTAATGTCTTGTATATATATATTAAATACGTGTCTGTTATTATCTAATAATAATAATAATAATAATAATAATTATTATTATTATTATTATTATTATTATTATTATGTTACGGTATTATGGGATTTTGAATATTTTTGGGCCATAATTATATATTGAGAGAGAAAGAGAGATTAAGAAAAGTTACAATATATTGTTAAATGATTTTGAGCGAGAAAAATATTTTGGTTCGGATTTCGGTTTTGGATTTATAGTAGAAATGTTAACTCTTTTAATATATGTATTTAATCTCTTTACTGTGTGATTTACGTTATTTTTATGCTTCAATTATAATTGTTAATTTTCATTAAATAATTATGATTATGTGGAACTATGTGTGATACATGCTTATGTGTTTATTTATACGTATTAAAGGGGTTAAAAATTCTACTGAGTTATGGCTCACAACCCTACAGTTTTATTACAAGGTTGGTGAGAATCAAATTGCACAATGAATTATACTTGAATTTCTATTTAATCTGTAATAATTGTATTTATTATTTACTGTTGTAAAATTGACTCGATAAATTGATAATTATAATGATCGTCGTAGTTTGTAAAATTTTTTAGATTTTTATAAAATGAAATATTGAGTATTTAGTTTTAATTAGTGTTAACTATTCAAAAGAGAGAAATCGCGTGACGGACCTGGAAAACCGGGTCGTTACATTGACCAAAAAAATTTACTTTACCGAATTCAGTCAAATTCAATAGTTTTTATATTTTCTTATGTTTTTGTTGTTTTTCTGTATTATTGAGTGTAATCCAAAGTAGAAATTTATTCCCTTTAAACCTTAGTTTAAAGTTTATCCGAATTTGTATTTTCGATTTGACACTGATTGGGTGGGATAAAATGCAATGTCTATACCCCTCTTGGGTAGACTTGAACCAATAATTTGTACCAAAATTTAGTTGTACATATGACCAAACCCCATAACACCCCAATCCATGAAAAATAACTCAAATTATACCTTAACTGAAGGACAGTCCATACATAAGCCACAGTTGTGCAGTAGTGATAACACTGTATTCTAAAAGGCCAAAATGATGGCATTTGTGCAAGCCAAAAATTATGAGGATAGTAACTAAGTACAACCTCTGTGTCCCTAAACAAGTCGTAGATTCATATGAGGTAGAAAAGATGAGATAGAGTACAATGAGATTGATATGAAATCGTTGTCATTAAATGCTCAAGCTAGTCAGCTCATTTTTTGTGCTTTAGTTTAAAATAAATACAACAGGATACCAAGTTAAAAACCCATTAAAAAATGGTATATCCTCGAAGTTATACATGAGTGCACTAAACAAGTAAATGAATCAATGATCGACACCCTAGTATATCAATATGAGCTATTCGAAATGAGAGAGACCAAAAGCATTCAAGACATAGAGACAAGGTTTAATAAAATCCACAACACGATATATATACTCGTAAAACCTTATTTCACTGCAATCCAAAAAGATAAGGACATCAACACGTATTCAATGGATCTTTGATTGGAAAACTAACTACTCGTGAAGCCTCCCTCGAAGGTTATGAGAAAGAATCAAGCTTAATCCGAAACAAAATGTTAGCTCTCAAAGCACAACGTGATAAACAGAAAGACGAAGATGATGAGAAACGCTTAGATAGCGATCAAGAGAAAATTTTGGCACTTGTGATAAGAATTTTTTTATGTTTTGTGAAATGATCATTCAAAGGAAAAAGGCATTTCAACAACTCCAAAGTTGAGTGGTTTAATTTCCACAAGACCAGACAGTTCCAATCTAATTAACTAGAACCAAAGAAGGAATATTAGCAACGCAACAAACAATATTCTCGAAAAGGGGAGAAGAATGCCACATGAGATAATTGCCACAGTAGCATGTCAAAAAATTTCAACAATGAGGAGAGAATAACAATGATGAGGTATGTGATGAGTTTGATTGTTAAACTTCTAGTAATAATGATTATGATGATCTCTATAATGCATATGAAATTCTATTAAATAAGTACATGAAATAGAATTCTAGAATTTGTTCTTTCAAGAAAATGATTTCATCTTTAAATAAGCAAGTTCAATTAATAAAGGCTGAAAATTTCTCTATTAAAATGAAACCTGATAACTTAAAACAAAAAGAATTTTGATAAAGAGTTTTAAAAAATATATCAATGACTTAAGAATTTTGAGAAATGATTTTTATGTAATCAATATAAAAATTTCAGTTTAAACATATATGAATTATAATTTTATCCCAAGACTTGTAACAGATATTTAACTTATCTCCCTTGTGGAAGAGTTGAACACTACTTTAAGTCATGTCACTACCACTGCACGCTTACAAGGAAGGACCCAAAATAAAAGTGGGTATCTCGATCATATCACCGAGTTGCAGGTTATAGGCCCACGAGTATTGAAATAGGAAAAGATCATATCAAGAGGTACATTGGAAGTTAAAAGATGCAAATGCCATGCCGAAGGGAAAAAAAACTGGAATGCAATGCAATGAAAGACGAAGGTAAAGGTAAAACGCAAGACATCGAGCACTCACCTTGTCTAATGATGAATGGTCAATCCATCACTTCACAGGAAAAGGTACGTCCAACCTTTACTTTTTTAATTTCATTAAATTTGTTATTGGGGTCCGATGTTCGACTTGACGATAAGGTGAGTCAATAAATAGTTCTTAGTCATCTATTATGAGATAATCTAAAAGTCTAAGAATTATGTTACATGTGATTCCATCTAAATTACAGCTTAGGATATAAATTGCTTGTATATTTTTAAGATTATATGTTTATCTGCTCTTATTCATGCTAGTTGGTTCGTTCTAAAAATATACTCATACTTGTCATGATTAATGATTGTATAAATGTGCACCTATATGATCATTTTAATAAATCTACACAATTAGTATTGCAATTATGCAATTGTAACCTAAGGGTTATGTGATCCTTAGAAATATTAATTTTCATATCTTAAAAATTGGTAGGAACATTAAGAAACCCGAGAAATCTTAGTCATTTATTGAAAGTACGAGAAAAATTGAGTATAAAAAATAGGAAAAAATTGGTTGACCGATAATGAAATCAATTTATCGATGAAGTTCATATAAAATAGTGGGAACTTCTGGTCTGTTTGGTTGATCAAATTCACCTACCCAGTCAATCAAAGTTTGCATATTAAAGTTCTCTTACACATATTAATAAGACCTCAAACCATTCATTCCTCATTCTTTTCATATTCCCGTATCCCTTTGTGTCTCCCAAGTCCAAAACCCTTTTATTCCAACTCACATCGATCAAATTTGAGCAACTTAAGGCAATATCTAAGGTCTTATCACACGGTATACTACATTCTTCATCTCTACTCCCTGAAATGGTGGCTTTGACAAAATTTTGGTTAGTTTTGTTCATACTTCTTCTAGTTATTCTAGCCTAGATAGTGTTCTAAGCCTAGGATATTAGTGTTGTCAATTAGCTTACTCATTTTCACGTTCCCTATATCTTCTACTCTTGAAATTTGGTTACACTCATAAAAATCATGACTTTAAAATCAATCACTAAGAATCGGGAGAAGATGAGCAAAAAAAGATCGAAGTCCAATCCAGAAAACACTCTAGTATCCAAACCGCAAGAAGACCACATTAAATAATATAGTGATCTCTGGCGACGTAGTGTAATTCCAATCCGACCTATCAATATTGGGTTTTTAAATGACAATGGCATCGATTAAAAATGCTCAGTACACAGATTGCGTCACAATGTGTTATGCAAATCTTCACAAAACAAACATTGGTTATATCTCGTATGTTCGCTGTAAAGAAATTGATCTTACCAAGGATCAATTAGCTGTAATCCTTAGGGTTCCCGTGGAGATGTTGCTCCACAATAACATTCTACATGGCTTAGTCATTTTGCCAACTATGATCGTAATTCTACTCTTGTAGTTATGTAAGGAAATAAGCCTCAAGTAGTGGGAAATATATCAGTTGTCCATCGATCATTCCTAGCCATAATTACACCATAGTACCCTAAGGTGGAAGTCATGTAACCCTTACTCATTTGTCACATATCTTCTTCATTGCTTCATAAATAATGTCAAAATTTACCTTTCTTCCCTCACGTTCAATATTGTGGCACATCAATTGGAGGTATCTTAATAGTATTCTCCTTTGTGGAAATATTCTTATCCCAGTTTTTGGCACTTTAAAATACCCATATTTTTTTAAAGTATGTGTTTTATGCTTGTGGATCTTAATGAGATCTATTATAGTTTCCTTAAACTCATGAGAACCATCTTGTTAACAATGAATGGATCAAGAAAGGTTCTATGGGAGAAGATTCTTCCTTCTAATATAAGGAAAAAAACATATAGTGTTGAAGGTGGTTCATCTGGCGAGATGGGAGAAGAAAAAAATGTTGAAGGTTTTTAGGATAAATAAGGTGATCTACGAGCTTATATGATGTAGAGGTTCAATGAGATGGACTCAAGGATGCTCAACATGAACGGTCGAATTGGAGGACCTAAAGGAATGGTTGATGTGGTAACCCAGGATATAAGGGCTTTCATGACACAATTATCTTCTCAATCCCAACATTAGGATAATCAATTCAAAAATGTGTTCTCCTCAATTAGAGAAATCTCTAGATACCTATAGTCTTATATGTCGTTCCATCAGCCATCATCCCCAAATCAATTCAATTAGCGTAATAATTTCTTCCAAATTTAGTTGTATTAGAAACTTGGTCAAGATCTATAATATTTATAGTGTCCTCTAAGAACATCTAATATTTAGTTTATGTTTTGGATATTGATCCATTTCTTTTGAGAAATATTTTTATTATGAAGAAGTCTTTTTAATTTTAAAGTTCTTTATTATGAAGAAATCTTTTACTTTTTTAGAAATGTAAAGAAAGTATTTTCAGAAACCTTATTATGAGGAAACTCCTTTAAAGTAAATAGACATTTTAGAATTCTTTTTATGAAGAAAGCCAATTGGAAGTTAAAGAAAATACTTTGGAAATCCTTGCATGAAAAATATCCTTTGAAGTTAAAACATTTTGAGGACCCTTGTTATGAAGGAATCCTTGGAAGGTAAGAAAAATGGTTGCGGAAAAACTTATTGTGAGGAGATCCCCGAAATTAAATTAACATGATTTTTTAGGATCCTTGAAATCCTCAGAAAGCAAGCCAAACAGTTGTTTGGAAAATCCTATTATGAAGAAATTCTAGGAATTAAAGTAGAAACAGTTTCGAGGATTCTTGTTATGAAGAGGTACTCGGAAAGTAACAAAAAAAATTATTTTTAAAAAAAAATCTTATTATGAAGAAATTTTGGAAGTTAAAGTAAAAAGACAATCTTTTGAGGATTTTTGTTATGAAGAAATCCTGGGAAGGTATGAAAAGCATTTTTTGAAAAATCTTGTTATGAAGAAATCCCGAAAGCTTAAGTAACTTTTTGAGAGTTCTTGTTTAGAAGAAACCCTCCTGAAAAGTAAAAACCATTTGTAAACCTTTATTATGAAAAAGTTTCTTGAATACAGAAAATGTTTGGGGATTCTTACTGTGAAGAAAATCCTTTCGAAAGTGAAAACAATTTTGATGACAATGAAATGCAGTTTTTGCCAATTTAACCTTAACTAAAAAAATTATTTTAGGAAAATGTCTTCATCAACCCATCATTTAAAGTTTCACACATGTTTGTTTTTCTTTATTATTTGAAGACAGTAAGTACATACAACAGAACAAGCAAGAGATTTAAAGTGTGGAAAGGCACAAAATGGAATAAGTAAATTACAGGAAAGTAAACTGCAAAAATGTAAAGAGCAGAAAGACGCAGAGTAGAAAAGAAATTTAAAGCGCAAAAATGAGCAAAGCAGTAAAATAAACTACATGAATTAAAAGCACAAAAAGGCGCAGAGTGGTAAAGTAAATGATTGGAATAGTAAATGTTTAAATATAATGCAAGAAAGTAAAAATTATTTTCTAAGTGTTCTGTTGGGAACGTCCTTGTAGGTTTGTCCATTTTTAGGTTCGTCCTTTCAAGTGGTAAAAAAAAAAGTGTTTAGAGAATGGTTAGGGGAGACGTACCTTAGTGGTGAGGAAGTCTTCTTCCCTTTTTCTCCTTCTTCTTCTTTTTTTCTTTCTTCTTCTTCTTCTTGATTTTTTCTCTTCTTTTTTCTTTTTTTCATTTCCTTTATGAAATTCTTCTAGAAAACTCGTGAAAGAATTCTAGAATGAGAGAGAGTGAGAGTATATAGGATGTGTGCGAATGAGAGGAAAGGGGCTACCATTATATAAATAGTCCTGATCTACGCAATCAGTAGAGCGTGCACTCACCTAAGTATGCTAGCCTTCTACGTTATAGGTCAGCCACCCTATTAATGGGGGGGGTTAGTCCTATTTTGTGTTTTTCACACATTAGCCCTCCCAAATTCTGAAATTAGTAGTTGACTTAGGAAACCCACTCTCCTAAGTCATACTACTAATGGAAAATAACTAGGCACCTTACCAAGCTTGCTATTTGCAGTACATTAAGGAATCCAAGACTCTCTCATATTCCTGGGGGGTGCACAAGAAACAAAATGGGTGTTATGGACAGCCTTTATTAAAAAAAAATATAATTTTATGTTTCTTCTTGAAATTAAATTGAAAAACAAGAAACTAAAAGATCCACTATAGGATTGAGATATTAAATTGAAAAAAACAATATTGAAATTGACTGCCAATTTGAAATAATTTGAAAAAAAAAAAAAGTTTTGGGGTCAAAATAGAAATATGTACAAAGTGTAAATTTTCTTCCAATTGACTGCTGGAAACCAAAATTAACTATTTAAAAAGTGATATACCTTTTAGAACCACTTTCAATTAATTTATTTGGTCCAAAAATAAATTTTAAGAATTTTAATTTTGTCCCCCAAAAACTTTTAAAATTGTCAGAATCCATTAGAGAGCTCAGTTTTTTGTTTTTTGTTTTTCTGGTTTTTTTAAAGTAAAACATTATAGAAAAATTTAAAATGAAATCTTAAATTTAATTTAGACCATAAAACTTTTAAAAAGAAAACTGAGGCTGGATAAAATGCAGTATCTACAAAGACTTAAAGGAAGACGAATAAATATGAATCAAAATGGACAAACAATCTCAAGAATGATCATGATGAAGAATAAAAGGCAAAGAACGAAGATTGAAGAAGGTCAAGCGGTTGGTGGATAAAACAAACAAGTTGTATACTTAAAGTAAATCCTTCCTTGTATCTCTAATGCACAATTGACTCAACTAGGAAAGTGCACATAGACTCATGCATACTTACATAGGATTTAAATGGTGTTTATTGTGTGTATTAATCCAGTTAAAAGTGATTGATATAAACCTATAAAGATTGGGAGCTAAATTGGTTAAGAGTTGTATTAGGAAAATAAATAAAAATATATAGAGTCCAGTCGATAGATCCCCTCCACTGGTCAATCGAACTAAACAATAGGTTGTTAGGAATACTACTCAAGCAAATTTGGTCGATCGAATACATCCAGTCAACCAATTGAACCAAAAGGTTGAAAGAATAAGAAAAATAAAAAACTGCTCTACTAAATTGACCAACTGGTGAACTGATCAGACTACGAACTTAAATTCACTTGGTTTGGTCAACTGGTCAGTCGATCGATTAGGACAAAACCTCTTTGGTTTGAAATATTATGATTACAAATAAACCGAAATCCAATTGGTTCAATCGATTTATGTAGACCTTTATACTCAATCATATTCAAATTCAAAATTTATCATGAATTGATGGCCAAATTGATTCAAAAAAAAAAATCATGTTCATTTTTATTTTTTATTTTTTATTTTTGAATCTGATTTTACGAATTATGGAGCAAGATGTACAGAAAATTAAGAATTTAAAAGCTTTCATTTTTTCAACACAAAAATGTAGGCTATTTCTAGGATCTTGCCTCTCAAATGATTCCTACCCTATTTGAGAAAATTTGAACTTTGAAACTAATTGATACTAATATGATATCATGGCTATAACATTCACCTCTCAAATGATTCCTACCCTATTTGAGAAAATTTGAACTTTGAAACTAATTGATACTAATATGATATCATGGCTATAACATTCACCTACTTAATTACAACAGATTATATCCATTTTGAAGCTAACATTGGTGCAAAAACTAGTTTTATTTCAACATTATAAATACTTAAGTTGTGCACATTTCTGAACAAGAATTACACAAACAATTTCTTGTGAAACGTTTATTCTAAATATGTGAATACATTTTGTGACTTTATTGAGTTATATAGTGAGAAAAACACTACACAAAAACAAGTGTGTGCAAATCAAATGTTTGAAAAATCGAGGGAAAGTTTTCAACACATATACATTTCATTCTCTGCAATTATTGTTGTAATCTAAAAACATTCGTTGATCAATTAAAGTAAATCAAACACTTCAAAATCCTAGTGAATTCCAATGAGTTCATTCTATACTCTAATTTTGTAATTGTCTATGTTGGCCCAGTGAGCTATTCAAGAGGGGGTGAATTGGGTAGATATAAAAATTTAAACAATTTAAATTCTTTTAACACTTAATAAATCAAATAATCAATTTATCCTAAATCAATTATTATCTTTGTTATGCAACGGATAAGTGTATTAAATATAAGTGCACACTCAAACAAAACGTAAAGAAAATAAACAAAACAAAACACTACGATATATCCTGGTTCAGCAAGCTAACCTTACCTAATTCAGTCCCCTAAGCTCTACGGAAATTCGCACCCACTAAAAATCCAGATTCCTTTAACGGTAGGAACCAAACCCTTACAACGATTCTTTTCACAGACTCAGAATCAACCTTTACAATTCTCTTTTTATAGGGTAAGGAAGAACTCTATCTTTTTACAAGGTAAAGACTGACCTAATTCTATTATAAGAAGAATCGCAACCTAATCTTTTTTAACATGCTTAAGACCAAACCTCACCAATACTCACAAGTATCATTTTCTAAAGTAAGAATTGAACATTTACAATTCACTCAAAAATAAATTATATTCAAGAAAAATTCACACCTAATTCTTTTCAAGGGAAAAAAATAACCTAACTTTTTTTATAATATAGATAAAGATCAAACCTCAATCATTTTCCCAGAAAATATTGAAACCCAAGGTACCATGACTGGATACAGACCCAACCGTATCTAATCCGCACAAACTCACCAAATATAAAAAATGAGTTTCTTCTCACTCAGAGTTTCTACCACCTCAAAATAATTACACTCAATTAATATTCCGAAAATTACTACGTGATAGAACGTTAAGTGAGAAAAACAATATTTAATTAAAATAAGTACGGGTAGTACAAAATTAAGCATGTAATCAAATAATATCACAAAATCATTTTCAAATAGATTTTTATGCTCTTAAGTTTGAAAAATGATTTTTCTGTGATCTTTAAACCAAGTAATCAATAATATAAAATCAAATATAAGCACAATAACTTGGAAAGATCTCACCAGGAAAACACCAAAAGAAAGAAATCAGACTCGCAATACAACACAAATCGGTGAAGCCAAATCAACAGCGCTTTAGCTCAAGAACTTCTCACACAAATAATCTCATGAATGATCTCTCAAATATATCTCAAAATAATATCTCTTAGAATAGCTCAGGAACATATAGCTTTTGATATGTGATATATCTTGATATCAAATTTGCAGGTCTATTTAAACAGGTTTGAAACAAGACCTCCAATGGCTAGTTTTTACAAGACAAGACATTAACCATTCAATTCTTGTAAAATGCACTTATAGACCCCATATATCATAACCATTCAATCCTAGTATAATTCACTCAAATATAGCTTTTAAAACTTTCAATTGAGTCCACAAATTATTTCTCAATTACTAATCGAATAGATAGAAAGTATTTAATGAACCAAATTGAGAAAATATTCAATCATGTGTACCATATCTATAGGAATATCAAAATAGTTTTGTTACATCTTTAATATATTCAAATCCCCAAAATATCTCCTTCCGATTGCCAAAAAATTGCTAGTAACGGCTAGTATTTAATCATATCCTTAAAATCCTTAAAATCTCAAACACACGGTCGGTTAACCGAACTCCTGCCCATCAGTTAACCGATCAATACAGTGTGTAACATAGGTCATTCCTCAAACGGCAGTCAGTTGACTGAACCCTTCAAGGTTGGTTAACCGAAAGATTCAGGATTCATTTTTAGGCCAAAATCAAGCCATGGTAGGTTAACCGATCCACTACGGTCAGTTGAACGATCAATTCAGAGAGTTTCACTTTGGCCAATCGGTTGACTGATCTCTCTTGGTCAGTTGACCAATCGATTCTGAGAGTTTTACTTCCCAGTTTATAGTCACTAGGTTGACCGAACCCTTGCTGGTCAGTTGACCGAATGATGCTGAATACTCTCTTTCTCAACTTGTTTCAACTCCAAACTTCATCATTTTAATCGCGTTAACCGATTTCTTTTCTTAGCTAACACAATTAACCTCAATATTCAATTTTAAATGGTAATCTTTCTTAGGTCAATTTTCATTTTTCAATTTCACATTGGAGAAAATATTTGATCACTAATTAGGATCCTAAACTTTATCAAATTAAACATACAAGAATATAATTCATCAATTTATGTCATGTGTGATTCTAATTTGGGATACATTAAGAGTATAAGAGTATTTGAGTTGTTTTCACCTAATTTCTTCAGAATCTTCAACACTCTTCATTTTTTCAACATCTATCTTTGCATCCTTGATAATTTCTTCATGATTTGGAACTCTTATATTGAAACACTCAATAAACACATTAGTTCCACCCAAAACATCAACCATGAATTGCCCATCAAAATCTCAGGATTAACAGTTTATATTGCTTGAAGTTGGTCATATACTTGTGCTTACTAGAGAAAATATCTAGATTTGAATTATTTGTGTTCATATCCATATGTTAGATACACTAAATTACTTGTTTGCCTTATCACGATTGCGATTTCCATAAATACATAAATTTTAAAAATTCACTTCGTATTTAAAATTAGTCGTTTTGGAAAATTCAAGCTTCATTGATAAAAGATCAAAAATGATTTTCAACTGTAATATCATGAATCTATTAGTCTTGGTATAGTAGACATGAGAAAAACTCGAACCTCCGGCGAGGTTGAGTTACTTTATGAGGTCTTAAATGATGGTGATAAGTAGCTAGATTTGTCAAATGATGGGCAATACTCATTTTGACAAAAGGAAGAGAGAATTTACCAAAAGTTCATTAAAAAGGCTAAGAAGCAATAGGAATATCTAATCAAAAGATACGTAAGAATTTACCAAAAGTTCATTAAGAGAACATCACAAATTATAATACTTACAACCGCAGCTGAAGTCCACTTGCACATGCAAGAGCTTCCGGATCTGAAATAAAGATCACAACATAAAAACAGGAAAGAACTGGATCTCACATGGTTAGACAGAATTGATAGCATCAAAGCTTAGCCTTTTTTTCTTTTTCTTTTTTGCTTGTCTCTCAATTGATTCCTACCCTCTTTGGCGAAATTGAACCGTTGGAACTAATTGATATTAATCTGATTTTATAGTTATAACATTCACCTACTTAATTACAACAAATTATATCCATTTTCAAGCCAAAATTGGTGCACGAACTTGTTTTCTATCAACATTATATCTACATAAGATGTGTACATTTCTCAACAAGAGTTACACATACAATTTATCGTGAAAAGTTTATTCTAAACGTGTGAAGACACTCCGTGCTCTTTTTTGCGTTATGTAGTGAGAAAAACATTACACAAAAACAAAAGTGTGCAAATCAAAATTGTGAAAATCGGGGTAATGTTTTTAATGCATATACAATTCAGCCTTCATAATAATTGTAGGGATATAAAGGCGTTCATTTTGAATTCTAGTAAATCGAACATTTCAAAATCCTTGAGAATTCCAATGGATTTGTTACATACTCTGATTTTCTTAGTTGTTTATATTGCTTAAAGTTGAGCACAGACTTATGCTTACTTGAGAAAATATCTAGATTTTAATTATTTGTGTTCATATTCATATTTCTAGATACATTCAATTACTTGCTTGCCTTATCACGATTAATATTTCAATAAGTACATATATGTTGAAAATTCACTTCGTATTTGAAATCAATCGTTTTGAAAAATCTGAGCTTCATTGATAAAAGATAAGAAAAATGATTTCAACTTTAATATTGCGTAATCATTAGTCTAGGTATATTAGACATGGGAAGAACTCGCACCGTCACTCTACGAGATTTTAAATCCCCTTCGTACTGATTCTAATAAGAGGTAAGGCAAATTCAATGTTTTCACTGAACTTTACCAAGTTATAATTTTTAGGAAAAAGTACAATTTAGACCCTTTAACTATTGATGCATTTCTAAGTGGCCCCTCTAAATTTAGGTGTTTCATTTCAAATCCTCTACGTATCGAAACGACTTTAATTGATCCCTCCGTTAGAGATTCTGTTAAAACTAACAGAATCTTAGGGGCAAAATGGTCTTTTCACATTTTTAAAATTTTTTAATAATTTTTAATATTATTTTTTTGTTTTTTTTTATCTCTCTCCCTCCTTCCCTCTCCCCACCACCTCCCTCTCCCTCTCCCTCCTTCCCTCATAATAGGGGGTGAAACCACCCTTTGTTACGGGGGTGAGTTCTCACCCCCCTGCAACAAGGGGTGCCACCCCCTGAAACAAGGGGTGAAAACACCCCCTGCAACAGGGGTGAAAAACACCCCCTGTTGCAGGGGGTGGAATTCTAGAGAGAGAGAGAGAGTTCTAGAAAGAAGGGGAGAATTTATCAACATTCCTCTCATACACAGACACAGAAGAAGAAGGTGAACAAATGGAATTTGGAAGCAATTTGGTTGTGGATAAGATCGATCAGTTGGTTGGATTGCTGCAGAAAGAACCTAGGGCTTTAATGGCGGCAACTCTCAGTATGTACTGATGGTAAACAGCCGCTGCCAATGCTCCAACAAATGGTCCAACCCAGAAGATCTACTGTCTACCAAGAACACACAGTTAATTTACACTTTCAACCCCTTGATTATGCTTAATTTGAATGATTAAAAAATAAACACTTACATGGTGATCCCAGACTTTCTCGTTGTTGAAGATAACAGCTACGCCAAAGCTTCTAGCAGGGTTTATACCAGTTCCAGTGATGGGTATAGTGGCCAAATGCACCATGAAAACAGAGAACCCAATTGGGAGAGGAGCCAAAACCGAAACGTGAGAGTCACGAGCACTCATCTTGGGGTCAGTGGCGGAGAAAACAGTGTAGACCAGCACGAAGGTACCGATGATCTCAGCACCCAGAGCATTGCCCTTGTTATATCCATGAGCAACGAAGTTAGCACCGAGAGTTGTAGTCGTGCTTCATGAAAGCCATCACCAACCCAACGCCGCAGATAGCGCCCAAACACTGCGCCACCGCCCTTATCAGCGACACCTTCCTCGCCAAGAACAATCCAAAAGTCACTGCCGGATTGATGTGACCACCTGTATAATTAAAAATTCAGAAAAATGAGAACTTTTGTAGAAATTAATTGGTTGTAGAAGAGAAAGGAGCTTAATAGTACCTGAGATGTCGGTTGTGCAGTAGACGAGGATGCAAATCATGCCACCAAAGGCCTAAGCTATACCGAGGAGGCCGACTCCGCCACATGGTACAGTCTGTTTTTTGTGTCCGATAACAGTGGCGACGGTGACGTAAAGGAAGAGGAGGGTACCGATGAACTCGGCAATTAGAGCTCTGTAGAAGGACCATAACTTCAGCTCCGCCATGTCCAGCAGCGGTGCTAGTGGTGGGTCCACATAGTCCTTCCCATGGTGGTAGGTTTGCGCCTCCTCACTCACTTCTTTCACCATTTTTCTAGAACTCTTTCTCTCTCTAGAATTCTACCCCTACAACAGGGGGTGTTTTTTACCCCCTGTTTCAGGGGGTGAAACCACCCCTGGAACAGGGGGTGGCACCCCCTATTGTAGGGGGTGATTCCACCCCCTGTTACGAGAGAATAAGGGAGAGGGAAGGAGGGAGAGGGAGGTGGCGGGGAGAGGGAAGGAGGGAGAAGGAGGTGGCGAGAGAGAAAGGGGAAGGGGAGGAAGAGAGAGAAATAAAAAAAAAAAAAAAAAAAAACAAATATATTATATTAAAAATGATTAAAAAATTTTAAAAATGTGAAAATATCATTTTGCCCATGAGATTCTGTTAGTTTTAACAGAATATTTAATGGAGGGACCAATTAAAGCCGTTTCGATATGTAGAAGGTTTGAAATGAAACGCCTAAATTTAGAGTGGCCATTTAGAAATGCATCAATAGTTAGAAGGTCTAAATTGTACTTTTCCCTAATTTTTATTTAAAAACAACTAATTAATTGAAGTATAGAATCAAGAAATCTGAATTTGGCGCTTGTCACAATTAATTGACTAAATATTAGATCAGTTAATTTGATTCTAAATATCACTTTTGTTTAACAGATTATATCCATTATATGATTATTTGTACTTGTGCCTCATTTCTATATCATTATTAGTACACAATTTTATTGCACCTCGTGAGTGAATATAGGGTGTATTGGACTATAGGTGATTGATAGAAACTCTACCTGTAACCTCAACATAAAATTGAAATTGATTGTGAGAGTGTATAATGTAGGTTAAACCTGAGTGTTTAAGTGAGAGTAAAGAGGGACTTCACCCTTGGGTGTATTATCTTCACTAGGGAAGAAGATTAGTCATTAATGGATTAAAGCCTCGAAGGAGCTATGGAAAATAGACATAGAAAAAAAAAAAAAAAAAAAAAGACATTGGCCGAACTATTATAAATCCTTATATCGATTTCTTTATCCCTAATTCTTCGATTGTGTGCATTTACTTTACTGTTATATTATTTATTCCAGTGCACTTATTCCTTACTTGCTTAAATTATTATTAATTGATTAAGTGTGGAATTTTGAGTTATTTAAAAAGTTGAAGTTATTTGTACTACCCAATTCACTCTACTCTTGAGTAGATTTGGACTATATTTAAGTTCACATTATTTTTACTGAAACTTTAGTTTTTAACGTCAAGTTTCTAAAATATATGCAAATATGGATGAAGATAAAAATAACCACATAAACATTGTACTTTAATATTTGTATAGAGACAACTGAATGACATCAATAAGAAAAATAAGCACAAGTCATAAACACAACAAATTTTACAATCAATCCCCTCCATCTTCATTAATATTTGTATAGAGACAACTGAATGACATCAATAAGAAAAATAAGCACAAGTCATTAACACAACAAATTTTACAATCAATCCCCTCCATCTTCATTTTGCAAGCCCGCGGTCTTTATTTCTGTTAAAAAAAGAAAAGAAAAAATCAAGCTAATGACAATTTGAATGGCAACATGGTAACCTACAACTATTCAGTGTCATATTTAGTATGAGTCTCATGCTTTTAGTATCAATAATGAATAGCATGATTGTCGTGTAATATAATTTTTTCCTGTTACGGTCCTAGCGTCCTTTGTTAGGTTTATATAGTTTTATTGGATTAAGAGATTGTATTTATATTCTAAGATGACATCTCTACGTTACTACATACACTTTTAACTTTTAAATAATACTCCTTTGTTCAATTAACATATTTAATTAAAAAACGGTACCTTCGTGACAGCCTAAGATACACATACCATGGAAATTAGACACTAGGGTCAATGAGCTCCCCATTCAAGAACTCTCTGTAGGCAGCGACAGGCCAGATGAAACCTCTGAATAGAAGCCTGGAAGCCAAAGGCACATCAATGATGATCTCTTTCTGAGTTGGTTTCTTATCATCCCTTATGGCAATAAGGTAGCTCCTACCCACCCACCCTATCCAACCCGCAATGTAGAGGAAGAGAATCCCAGGGGTTATGAATTCTCCCCAGTGTCTCTGGTCTCCACTCACTATCAGATGTGGCAACCCATCTGTTCCGCACAACAGCCCTTGCTTCCCATAGTTTTCAAACCTGTAATTCATATAAATCATCTATCCACGTATCAAAATCATAAATTTGACACCTTCTTTTACACTATATGCCTTTATCCTATGTTAGAATTTGCACAATTTAAGATTTTGTTTCGATTTTGGAATTTTTATTTTTTTTTCACAGTTATTTTTTGAAGAGCAAAATTAGAATTTTTAAATAGCAAATCTATTGTAGTTCTTGAAATAATTCATAAGAGATACTTCCGTCGAAAGAACAAAAAAATACAAAGAAGACAGGCAGATATAGATAGGTCTTTTGATAAATTGACTTAATAAAGTAGAAGAATCTGTGTAATAGTTTATTAGAGGAGTGCTGATAGCGCAACCTTTTTTTATATATTTTACAATTATAAACTAAACATTTACCGTAAAGATATGCATGGTGAAGGCAAATGACTTGAGTGGTATATTATGACACTACTAATCCGCTACTTAATTGTAAGATCGTTTATCAATAAAAAAGTAACATGATATCCGTCTTCCCTAATTGTAACATGCCTGAGAGGGAGTCATCCTTACTCATCGAGTTTATATCAATAAATTATTATCAGTAACGTAAGTTGACATACAGACAGCCACTTTTACGGTTTGATCCATGTTTGAGACATTGAGAACAATCCCCACCCAAATACCTATTTTCATTAGTCAATGTCCCGTTTATATTTTCTGATTCTTATCCTCGCTATTATAATTTTGGGATTAATGTACAAAAACGCATTTAGTAAAAATGTTTATGTTTTCAAAATTCTGAGACTAATTTGAGACTATTTCTTGAATTCCTAAAAAATGTGAAAAACAAAAAAATATTTTTGCTACTATCCCACCGGCCATTACCACCCCCACAAAATTATTTCCGCTACTATCCCACTGACCACCACCACCCCTCCGATCACCACCCATTCAAAGAAGAAAAAATATATATTGCAACCAAACTATTTGTTTCTCTCATAAATTAAAAGAAACAATTAAAAAAAAAATATTGCGACCAAATGTGTTTGTTTCTATTCTTAATTTCAGTATAATGGTCCTTCAAATACTTCCATTTTTGGAATACTCCAAAAATAAAATTTTCATCTCATCCCAAGTTATTAAAAGTAGAAAAAGAAAAACAGAAACACTAACTAAATGCCACCTAAAATACCATTTTGACCCATAAATAGTATTTTATCTAATAGAAAGTCAGAATTGTACTCTAACTATACCCGCCAAATAAATTAACTATTAATATTTTTATTTTTATTTTGTATAAACGAACATTTATCTAGTGAGTTAGAATAAATACCATTGATATTCATTAATAGAAATTTTGGTGATTAGAATTTTTTACTTATTTCAACTAACCTCTACATAATGGGGGTAAAATTACTATTTGGAACTTAATTTTTTAGTGTGATTAGCAAAAATGGTAGCTATGTTATTTCAGTCTTGATAGCTATTGGGTTGGGGATTGGATTTGCTATGTGTACCTGCGCTTAGTCTTCTCCATGGTAGCCTTAATAGCCAGAGCAGGTGCACTGTCCGGAGCATATAGCTTCAGCGATGACTCCAGCTTCTTCAGCGACTGCTTCTCACGTTTCGCGAACTGCTTCGACTCCTTGCAAGGTGTCAACCCCGATATGTCCGCCGACGCCGGAAGCACCGGCGCCGATAACAAAATCGAAGACAGCGCAACCGCCGCCGAGAATGCCTTAAGCGGCGATGTCTGCTGCTCCGAACCGGAACCCGAGGCTGAACATACAACACTCGGTGCTGCAACCTTGGGTTTTACGCTAAATTGAGAGCCCAATTTGGACTTTGGAAAGTAATTCGTGGGGATTGTTAGAGACATTCTTTTTGCTCTCTTACTTTCCCCAGTACAATTTTTTTTGAAGGTTTTCTTCAAAGTGTTTCTTTGAGGATGATGAGGTGTGGTTTTTAGATTTGGGGATGATAGAGATTGGGGTGAGAAAGAAAAGGGATGAGAGAGGATAAGTAGGGAAGCTGAGTTGGAGGCTTGGGATTGGGTTTGGGGGATGTTTGTATCTCTTTCTTCTGAGATTATCCATCGATATATCTGGTGTTTGATCACGATACAATAGGGGATAAGAAATTTGGATGGTCATATTTTGTTTTCGTGTTCCTTCCACAAGTCCGATTAATTTGTTCTTTTTTTGTTTTTCAGTCAAGTGTGTTCAGATTAAATTACGTGTACCGCGACTAATCACGGTTCCAGATAATTTTAAAAGTGCACTCTTTCATATCAATCTGATGAATTTAAGATTTAATTCACGAAATGCTCTCCAAAAAAATTGGACTTTAGTTTATAATAAAAGAAGACACATCTCAATACCAACTGGACTAATATGTCTTAGGTTCACATTGTTTAAATTTCTTTGTTTTCCTTGAGCAACAAAATTAAATTCGTCCACGTGAAAACGAATAAATTTTTGGTGAATAATTCACAAAATTTGAATTTAAACTCAGCAAGTCACTAAAACAAAAGCATGTGTTTTTATGACCTAAAATGCGTTACCAAGTGCACAAATTAGTGTCATTTACTTATGTGTTCTCATTAATATAAAATGTCACTTCTTGATTAAAAGATTTGGTGAGATTTTATTATGACGCTAGAAAATCCTTCCTTCGTCACTAAAAGTAATTTTAAGTGTTACTTTCAAGTGTCATGAAAAAATTATTCATTTTTTATTGTCTCATTTTTAAATTTTATGAAATTAATATATGTGTCTTAATTACAAACATCACAAAATTAACTATTATTATTATCATCTTATGTCGTTTTTAAGTGTCACTAAACAGATTATTCTATGTCACTTGGACTTATTTTTATATTATTGAAAAATAACTAGTTTCATATTAAAATAACGATAATATATTTTTTCTTGCACTTTAAAATGTCACAAAAAATTATTTTAGTGTTATTTTCAATTTTTTATAATATTTTTCCTTTCTACAAACTAAGCTCGATTAGAAAATAATTAGATTGTACTAACAAGACCACTGGAGGCCAGAATGACAGTCCAAAGACTCTGTGATGTTGCCAAAAATTACCCGGTACGTGTCACAGGGTCTCACATGCTGGAAACCTCCGATCTGACCTGCAAAACCATTTAGTTCTATGGGGAGACACCGGTGTAGTGTCGGCCAAAGAACCTCCGGCGTAAGAATAAGGTCAAATTGCTCTAAAGAGAAAATATAAGTTTAAGTGTATGTTGAATATAATATTGAGAGAGTTACCATTTAATACCTTCTACCCTGCCGTATATATAGGCCGCACCTCCGGTAACCGTCCCTGCCATGATCTTTTCCACATTCCATAATCAACCGCCGTAAATGTTGCTTGTGCTCCCATTATGGGAAATGGCGTCAATCGTGTCCGTGCATGGGGAAGGTAGTAGGTGAGGTAGCGGTTACTGTCGACCTACCATCCTTAGACCTGGGGCCTTTATTAAACAGTTTTGTCTTGCACCAAATAGGCCCATAGCTGAGCTGCATCCGGTGGGCCAAACGTTTTGTTTTTGGGCTTATTAGGGCAGCCAGCCCGATATTTGCTATTGGACTGCTCCAGCCGGGTCGGACCTCTTAAGCAATTTCGACCCGCTACTTCAACACCATTTGCTCCATCTTGCATACGGGAATTTTTTCCACATCATTTGCCCTCCTGACCTCCATAGTGGTTAACCGAAGCGAAACGAAAGGTCATTTGTTTCTTGTAAGTTCTCCTTCTCTCCTACTTTGTTGCTTGATTTCTTTGTCGTATTGCATTTTCTAGCACTCTCCCAAGTTCTCGATTCTAGTAATGGATTCTACCTCGCCGCCTAGTCCGACAGAGACCGATTCTTCGTCCACTTCTCTTCCTAAGAGGGCGTTAACGACTACAGCTCGCGCATCTACTTATTCCTTGGTAAACTAGGGTGACCATGGGGAGAGCGTTATTAGGAAGTAATGGCTTAGATCGTTTTAGGACACGTTAAAAATTTATTTCTCGATTGAAATTAGGGTTCCTTCCGAAAACAAACGCCCATATTCCTGTAAGGAAGATGAAATATGTTTCTTCGTCTGGATGTTTGAATATGGCCTCAAGCTTCTCTTCACTCCACTTCTTCGCAATTTATTCCGCCAACTGGAAATCACCCCAACCTAGTTTGTTCCTAATAGGTTTCACCAAATTATAGGTACTCTTGCATTGTCTCGTTTAAACATGGCACACTTAACTATAGAGATGATAAGGAGTGTGTATAACCTCAAATTCCATAATGATACTAGGAGATTCTATTATTCGGCCAAGAAACAATATACTTTTCTTACCGGCCTTCCTCAATCTGTAAAGGATTGGAAGAATTGTTACCTATTTTTCAAAGGTAATTGAGAGTTTTCCCCTGAGGAGACAAGGTGGCCCTTGGTTGTACTACGACATTTTAATTACTCGAGTAATTCTCATTTCTTCATCTCTATCATTTTTTAGATTTATTGTCATTGTGGCATCCTCACCCCTTCGTAAATTGCTTTGCGTAGGTAGGAGTATTTGTCAAAGATTTCGTTTAACGCAGAAGGTTGTCGATCAATTGGGGAAGCTCTTGATACCATACGATCGACTTTACCAACAACTAGCCTATAAGTTGTATGTGCCCCCAAAGATAAAGATTGATAAAGTTCATGTCTCCCAATTACATGATTTAGCTCTCGGAAAGAATAAGAGAGCACCCAAGAAAATCACACAATTTGTCGCGTCTACCACAACTGTCCATACCGCCGTGGTTCCTCCCAGGCCTACTCAGCCTCAGGAACCTCAACCTATCATTCCTATATCGCCGGGCTCTAATGAGGACTCGCAGCCTTTGCGCATAAAATGGCGTGGAGTGGTGTTCATTCCTATCGCTAATAATCATCCCCTGGTCCCTACTGAAATCTGTGGGCTGGAATCGGCTACCCAAGCAGCTGGGATTCCCATAGCCTGTACTTCTGAGGCCATAGCAGTTTGTGCTTAGCCCATTCTACCTGTCCCTACGACTAGGGTCGGTATATCTGCAACCCCAAGCCTACTAGGGGCTTCTAAGGAATAGATGTTTTAATTGTTGAAAGAGGTAGGCCCATCAGTTTTAGATCATCAACAAATCTTTGAGAATGTCATTTGATTTCTCTATGACCAGTCCTAGGAAAAAAGTCGCTCGAGGTTTTGAGTTAGTTCGGGTACCTTGCAAAGCATTCATCTGTCCTTTATCTAGGCTGGGAGTTCCAATGACGCATCCAAGCTGGACACTCAACTCATGCATCAACTAACTGAGTTCAGTCGGTCGGAAGACGATCTCCGAATTTTGCAGGAGAGGAAAACTTCCCTTGAAATTGAGCTGGCATTGGAGAGGTCTTCAAAAGAATAATCTAAGACTAATTTGCAATCTGCTCGCGCTCAGTGTGAGTTTTTTCAGAGTAGCAATTAGTCTCTACTTGGTGAGAACTCCAGGCTCTTGGTCGACGCTAAAATATTGTTGGTTGAGAACTCCACATTGCGGGTGAAGCTCAACAAGCAGCAGTCCTAACTCGATTTGAAGAGAACAGAGTTGGATGCCAAGATAGATGTCCTCTAACAATCAAAGAAAGGGAAAAAACTAGTTTCTGACGAACTGAGAAGGTTAAGAGTTCAACGCTCAAGGCTAAATTAGCAACCCTGGAGGTGAAGTCAGTGGATCAGGTTAAAGCTTTAGCGAATCTGACTGCAACGGCAGAGCAGAAAAAGATTGAGCATAAAGAGTGAGTCAGAGAGCTCTTGGAATACTTTGACTCACTCAAGGAAATCATTCAGCTGGTTGGTTTTCGATTCTGTCAAACACAAGTGCAACAGGCACATCCTGAGCTGGATCTCACCTTTTTGGATCAATTTATCCCTAAAGACGAGGAAGGTCCTAGCTTTACCTCAGTACAACTGCCGAGCTCGGAACTCCCAATCATTGGTGCAACAAACTCATCCCTTCTTTAAGGCTCACCTTCTGCAGATCAAGCTCAAAATCAACTCAGTTAAGCTAAACCAGATCCTGACTGGGTTAAGCTCAATTGCGAACAGGATCAACCCACCTCTAATTAGGCATACCCTGCTCCCAAATTGGTTCAGCCCGCTTCTACCCAAGCTTAGCAGGCCGTTGATCTAGTTCAGCTCAACTCCAGTTAAGCCTCTTCCATTCTCGATTCAGCTCAACCCGTTGTTGTCCAAGCTTAGCCTGTCCCTAAACCAGTTCAGCTCAGCACCAATCTGGCTCTAGTCGCTTCTGATCAAATCCAAACTTGGCCCAATGAATCTACTCCGGTCGCTACTGATGCCGATGTTGTAACTCTTCCAGATTGCGCGAACTAACTGGGTGACGTTTAATTTATCAGTTGTCTTTTTAATTCATGTTTCCATCAGCTTTTTAATAATGGCACTTTTGTTATTTTGACTAGCTTTAATTGTTCACCATCTCAATCTTGGGAATCATTGTCTTTTTCCTTAAGTATTGGTTGCCACCATTTTGTATCTGATGTCTTAAATACTCCAACGATTTGGTTTAGCTTTTTGTTGTTTAGTGGACGTTGATTTGGCTATTTAAAGCCGAACCCTCTCGAGGTTTTTTTTGCTCTTTCTTTAAGTGTTCGTTCTTCCTCATTTTTTTTATTTTCTTCCATATCATATTATCCATGGCATCATCGCCATCCGCATCGAACATCTTTGATGTCGTTCAAGCCGATAGGAATAAAGAGATCAAGTTAGCGTAGCGGTTTCGAGAGCTTATGATGATGGCTAAGGTCCTTGACAAAGAACATCTACGGCTTCGTGCCCTCGAATGTGCCTATGTTGCCTTTGCTTCCTTTGATGCCGCCCATTTTTGTGCGGTGTCTCAAATTCACAAACTTCTTAACTGCCTGAAGATAGCAGAAAATGAAATTGATTATCTGCAGGCCCAAGTTGATCTTGACAAATCCTACTACGACGTGCTGAAGACGAAAAGGAACAGGTTTAAGAAAAAAATGATGAGAAGAAGGAGAAGATACGTTCTCTAATCCGAGTTTGAATCAATACGAAAAACATGACTTCTACCGTTCAAACTCGGATTCTAAGGGCTTAGGTTTTGTGTCTTCTCCTCAATCGGATTAGCCCTTTCCCTTTATCTTATCTTTGTCCATTCTTTTTGTGTTTTTGTTTTTTGTGAAAATTCTCAAGAGTTTTTTTTAACAGTATGGAGTTATTAGTCACCAACTAGGCCCTTACGATGCTCTTGTAATGGCTCCATCAAGTATTGGTAGTGTTGATCCTAAAATTTTGATGGACAATTAAATGTTGATATTTTTGGTAGAACTAACGAGTTTATTGAGTGTTTCAATGTAAAAGTTCTATTATTGATGTTATCATAAAGAAATTGCTAAAAAATGCTAAAGATGCAAAGAGACAGACAAAGAGGCGGACATTAAGAGATTGAAGATTCTGAAAAATCTAAGTAAAAACAACTCAATTCAATTTTTACTCTTAATATATCCCGATTAGGATCACACACGACACAAAAATGAATTTATATTTATGTGTGTTTTTATTAGGATCTTAATTAGTTCACATATTTGCTCCAATGTGAAATTGAAAAAGAAAAATTGACCTAAAAAAGATTTGTATTTAAATTTGATTAATAGTGTCAATTAAGTTAACCAAAAAAAGAAATCGGTTAAAGGGTTGAAAACGTCAAAGATTAGAGTTGAAATGAATGAAGGAAATGAGATCCAGCACTGATTGGTCAACCGATGTGAAGTGGCTGGGAATTGAAGAAACCTTTGAATCGATCGGTCAACCAACCAAGAGAGATCAGACAACCGATAGAAAAAAAGTGAACTCTCTATATTGATCGGTCAAACGACTATTGATGATCAGTCAACCGACTAAGGCCGAAAAATGGCCTGGGGAACATCCTAAATCGATTGGTCAACCGACCCATGGGGAATTAGTCGACCGACAGGCGTATGAAAATGGCCTGGGCTACAACCTGAAACGATCAGTCGACTAATGGTGATTTGGTTGGTCAACCAATTGTGCAATTTCAGGATTTGGAGATTTCGAGGATTTTATCTAAAAGTAGTTGCTACTAGCCATTTTTTGGTTTATATCTTAGAAATATTCTGAGGATTTGAATATATTATAGATATATCATTCATACTTATATATCTCTATAGATATGGTACAAATATTTTAAGTATTCCTCAAATTGGTACATTCAATACTTCCTATCTAGTTTTATTTGAGATTGAGAAATATTTGGGGGATTAAATTGAAAGATTTAAAAGTTATAATTAAGTGAATTGAACCAGGATTGAGTAATATTAATATATGGGATCTATATGAGCATTTAAATGTCATATCTTGTGAGAACTAACCGTTAGAGAGCTTGTTTAGAACCAGTACATATAGACCTGCGTTTTTTACTTATGAGATACATTATTCTATTAAGAACAAATCAGTTTTTGAGCTTTCTGAGAGTTATCATTCTGATATTTTATTGAGCGATTATTGTGAGATCATTCTGTGGTTGAAGTTTTTGAGTTAAAGCACTAAGTGATTTGGCGTTACCAATCTAAAATGTCTTGCGATTCGTTTTCAATCTTTCGATGTCTTTCTGGTGAGATTGTTCCAAGATTTTGTTCTTTATTGTGATTATATATTATTACTACTTGCTTAGATATAAGATCTGTGTGAAATCGTTTTTGAACTTTAAAGTGCATAAAATTAATTTAAAATATTTTTTGTGATAATCTGATTACGTGCTTATTTTTATGCTACCTACTTATTTTATAATCAGATTTTAAATTTCTCACTTAATTCTATCACTGGTATTTATCAAGATATTAATTGAGTTTAAATAGACTTGAGGTGGTAAAAGCTCTGATTGGGAAGAAACTTATCAATTTATTGTAATTGGTGAGTTGTGTAGAGATTAGATATTGTTGAGAATATCTAATTAGGAGTAGCTGGGTTTTTACCTCTTCCGGTAAAAAGATTGAGGTTTGATCTTTAACTAAAGCATAAAAAAGTTAGGTTACTCTTTTTCGTGAAAAGAGATAGGTGTTAATTCTTCCTGAATAGAATTAGTTTGTGTGATTTTGTAACGGTTCCATCCTTACCGATGAAAATTATACTTGGAGTGATTTTGGTGAGGTTTGATTCTTAGACTAAGTATAAAAGAATTAGGTTAATATTTAGCCTGTGAAAAAAAAATTATAAAGGTTGATTCTGAGCCTATGAAAAGAATCATTGTGTAAAGGTTTGGTTTCTAACTGTTTAAAAGAATCTTAGTGGTTTAGTGGATGTGACTCTCCATGGGGCTCGGAGGATTGAATTAGGCAAGAGTTGTATGGTGAACTAGTATACATCGTGGTATGCCACATTCTTACTTTATTTATTTTTTGTTGTTTAGGTATGCACCTAATTTATATAACACTTATCCGCTGCCATATGGAGATAATAATTAATTTAGGATTAAATTAATTATTTAAATTTTTAAGTGTTGAAAGATAAATATTTGCTTAAAGTTTTATAACTACCCAATTCACCCCCCCTCTTGGGTAAATCACTGGGCCAACAATTGGCATCAAAGTTGGTTTAGCTCGATAGACTAGCTAACAAAGATCACATGACGCACCCGATAGGCACACTAATTGAGGGACAATTTATGCACCGACTACCTTTATTTGCAGGTGAAAATTATGCATTCTGGAAGGACATAATGATTGCATTCCTTCAATCCACAAATTATGACATATGGCTAGCGATTGAGGATGGTCCGTTTGTTCCTAAGGAAAACGGAGTTGCCAAAAAGAAAGAGCAGCTGACCGCTTCTGATAAATAGAAGTTTTCTATTAATTCTCAGGAAATTAACATTTTGTTTTTCTCTTTAGATGCTAATGAATATTCCAAGGTCTCAGGTTGTGGATCGGTGAAAGAAATGTGGGACAAATTTCAAGTAACCCACGAAAGGACTAGTCAAGTGAAGCAGTCGAAAATCAACGCCTTAATCCTCAATTTTAATTGTTCAAAATGGGAGAAGCAAAATCGATTCAAGAGATGTACACACGATTCAATAATATCTGCAACCATTTGAGTTAACTCGGAAAGCCATATTCCACGAAGGACAAAGTTCGAAAGATATTGAGATCTTTAACTAAAGCCTGGGAGCCGAAAGTGACTGCGATTAAGGAAGCTAAAGATCTTGCAAAATATGAAATTGATGATCTCATCGTCAACCTAAGACGCATGAAACGGCAATTCAAATATATGAGGATAACATCGGGAATATCAAAAAGAAGTCATTGGCATTGAAGGTTCAGAAAACTGAGGAAGAGGATAATAGTGATGATGTGAGTCTTGACAGTGAGCAAGAAAAAGATGTGGCACTTCTCACAAAAAAATTTAGAAGGATGACTCAACATACATTCCATGGAATAAGGAATTTCAACATGAACAATGTGAAATATTACAATTGTCACAAGACTGGCCATTTTCAAACTGATTGTCCTGAACCGAAGAAAGATAAGAAAAAAGAAAAGAAAAGAATGGAGAATAAGAAAGGAAAGAAGAGTAAGAAGAAGTCTATGAAAGCTACTTGGGATGATACCGAATCGAGTAGTTCGAAAAAATCAAGAAGTAAATAATCGTCCATATTTGCGCTAATGGCCACTGGTGATGAGGTAACTAAATATTCAAGTTCTTGTCCTTTAAATTTTGATGAATTATTTGATGTATATCAAGAACTTACGCATGATTATAAAAACCAGTGTTCTAAAATTGATACCCTTCAAAGTACAATTAACTCATTAAACAAGTAAGTAATGGACTATGAATCTGAAAACATTGAATTGAAATCCAAGATGTCGGATTTACATTCAATAGTTCTCAAATTCACCGACGGTGAGAATAACTTGAAAATTCTTTTGGAAAGTTCACGTGGTATTTTTGATAAAGCCGGTATTGGATTTCAGAAAACTCTTAAACAAAAACGCTTTCAGAAATTCTTTTCTGAAATCAAGGGTCTTATTAGATGTTTTAAATGTAATGTTGTAGGGCATACTATTTGTAGATGTTTTTCTAAAATATCTAACTGCAGATAAGTTTGAGTTCCAAAATGAACTAAAATTATCCCGACTAACAAGATCGGACCTACTTAGACTGAGTACCACTTAGGAACTATTTGAGGTGCTCCTTGCAGGTTATTCTGAAAGCATCGATAGGGGAGAACAAATGGTTCCCGGACAGTGGTTGTTCTCGGCACATTACAGAAGATAGATCAAAATTTATATCTTTGACACCTAAAGATGAAGGTCATGTGACATTTAGAGACAACGCTAAGGGTAAAATTATCGGTATAGTAATATCAGTAATGGTACTACTATTATTAAAGAAGTTTTATTAGTTGATGGTCTTAAACATAACTTGCTCAACATAAGTCTTATGTGATAAGGGTTACAATATTGTGTTTGATCATGATATATGCATAATTAAGAATGAGCATGATAGTAGCATTTTATTGGTTGCATCACGTTTTGAGAATGTTTACACATGATCATTTGATGATTTCACTTCTAAAAATTTATTTTGTTTGAATGGTTTATCTGAAAATAATTGGTTATGGCATAAGAGACTTGGGCATGCTAGTATGGATTGATTTCTAACTTATTTAAGAAGAGTCTCGTATGTGGCCTACCTAATTTAAAATTTGTGAAAGATAAAGTATGTGATACATGTCAGTTAGGTAAGCAGTCTAGATCATCATTTAAGAAAAAGATGCACACGTCCAAGTCTAGATGTCGTGAAATGTTGCATCTTGATTTATTTTGTCCAAATTCTATTGCTAGTCTTGGAGGTAAATTTTATGCATTTGTAATAGCTGATGACTACTCTAGATTTACTTGGATGTTCTTCCTTACTAAGAAGAGCGAAGTTGCTTCTGTGTTTTCTAAATTTTGTAAACGTGTTCAAAATGAGAAGCAATACTCTATTATTAATATTCGTAGTGATAGAGGTAGAGAGTTTAAAAATGATAATTTAATAAGTTATTGTGATAAGCATGGTTATGCTCATAATTTCTCTGCACCGAGATCACCGCAACAAAACAGTGTTGTGAAAAGGAAGAACATGACGCTTCAAGAAATGGCCAACACAATGCTAAATGAAAATCGTTTGCCAAACTACTTCTGGGCCGAAGCAGTAAGTACAGCTTGCTACATGATAAATCGAGTATCAATTTTCGTAGAAGGTTTAATAAAACTCCTTATAAAATCTGGAATGGTAAGACTTCGAACATATCCTACTTTGAAGGTATTTGGTTGTAAATGTTTTATTTTGAATGATAAGGATAATCTTGGTAAGTTTAATGCTAAATCTGACTATGGAATTTTCCTTAGATATGCTACCAACAGTAAGGCTTATAGAGTTTATAATAAACGTACGTTAGTAGTAGAGGAGTCTATGCATGTTGTTTTTTAGGAAGCTAATTCATTTTTGTCGAGAAAGGTTTTGGATGATGATGATGATATAGGTACTTTAAATAACCTAAACCAAGGTGAGAATGTGACAAAAGAACCTCAAAAAAAGGAGCCTAAGGGAGAGGATTCGGCATTACCACAAGCTATAAAGACAGTACCGGGACACTCGGTTAAGGAAATCATCGATAATTTCAAAAGAGGTGTAAGTAGCCAATCCTCCCTTAGAGATATTATTAATCTTGCTTCTCTATCTCAAATTGAGCCTAAGAATGTGAATGAGGCGTTAACTAATGAATCTTGGATCTCCCCGATGCAAGAAGAGTTAGTTCAATTTGAGCGAAATAAAGTGTGATCTCTAATTCCTAGGCCGGATTTTCATCCAGTAATTGGTACTAAATGGATTTTTAGTAATAAAAAGGATGAAACTGGTATAGTAATTAGAAACAAAGCAAGATTAGTTGCATAGGGCTATAATCAAGAGGAAGAAATTGATTGTGATGAAACTTATGCACATGTGGCTAGATTAGAAGCTATTAAAGTGCTACTCGCTTTTGCATGCTCACGTAATTTTACACTATATCAAATGGATGTAAAGAATATATTTTTGAATGGCTTCCAAGCGAAAGAAGTTTATGTAGAATAACCCCCAGGATTTGAAAGTGACAAATTTCTCAATCACGTGTTTAAATTTCATAAGACTTTGTTTGGGCTTAAACAAGCTTCAAGAGCTTGGTATGAGAGACTTAGCCGATATTTGATCAAAAACGGTTTTCGAAGAGGTCTAAGTGATATAACACTATTTATTAAGCAAACTGATTATGTTATCCTATTAGTACAAATTTGTGTTGATGATATTATTTTTGGATCTGCTAATAAGGATCTTTGCGAAGAGTTTGCTAAGATAATACATGTTAAATTTGAAATGAGCATGATGGGAGAGCTGAATTTCTTTCTTGGGTTTCAAATTAAGCAAACCAAATAAGGGATATTCATAAACTAAGCTAAATACACCAAGGAGCTGCTAAAGAAATATGACTTGGATGGTGTTAAATAGTACAAAACTCCCATGGCAACAACTACAAAGATAGACAACGACGATACGGGAAAAAACATAACTGAAAAATTGTATCGAGGTATGATTGGTAGCTTGTTATATTTAACTGCTAGTAGACCAGACATTATGTATACCGTTTGTTTTTGTGCTAGATTTCAGTCTTGTCCTAAAGAATTGCACTTGACTGCGATTAAGCAAATCTTTTGATATTTAAAAGGGAGGACTGATCTAGAATTATGGTATCCTAGAGGGAGTGATTTCAAGTTAATAAGTTACCCCGACGTTGATTTTACCAGTTGCAAAGTCAAGCGAAAAAACACAAGTGAGTCATGTTATTTACTAGGACATGCCTTGGTTTCTTGGTCAAGCAAGAAACAAAATTCGATAGCCTTATCCACTACTGAGGCTAAATATATGGCAGCTGGCAACTGTTGCGCTCAAATTTTATATATTAAGTAACAGTTGAATGATTTTGGAATATGTATGGAGGAAGTCTCAATTTATTGTGATAATAAAAATGTTATTTATCTAAGTAAAAATCCTACATAGCACTTACGAACTAAGCACATAGAGATTAGATATCATTTTATTCATGATCATATTCAAAAAAGGGATGTTATTATTGAGTATATTGATACCTCTGACCAACTTGCTGATATTTTTGCCAAACCTTTAGCAAAAGATCAGTTTGTTAAAATTATTCGAGATTTGGGTATGACTAGGCATAATGATGTTTGCCTAGAGTAGTGGTGATTATTGGTTCCCCTTCTCCATTTTTTGAGATGACAAAGGGGGAGAATATGTTTATGTTTTATTGAATATCTTAAATGAATTTAATTGATTATAAGGGAAACCATAGTTGTGCTTAAAATGAGTTAGTTGATGTTTAGGATTTGTTCGCTTTATGTTATGCTTTATTTAATATTTATAATTGATCATATCTTGTGCGTTGTTGAATATCGTATGAGTTTTTAAATTATTCTTCATGATTGAGCTATAACGAGCTAAAGAACCAGTCCTCGAATTTAGAGGGAGCGTGGTTACATTATTATTTTGAAGAAAATATCAAAATTAATTGTCATCATAAAAAATGAAAAAATTGTTGATCTTAAGATTTTAATGGATAATTAAGTATTGATATTTTTGGTGGAACTAAAGAGTTTATTGAGTGTTTCAGTGTAAAAGTTTCATTATTGATATTATCATGAAGAAATTGCTAAGGATGCAAAGAGACAGACCAAGGGACAGACATTAAGAGATTGAAGATTCTGAAGAATTTAGGTGAAAACAACTCAAGTCAATTTTTACTCTTAATGTATCCCGATTAGGATCACACACGACACAAAAATGAATTTATATTTATGTGTGTTTTTATTAGGATCCTAATTAGTTCACATATTTGTTCCAATATGACATTGAAAAAGAAAATTTGACCTAAGAAAGATTTGTATTTAAAATTGATTAATAGTGTCAATTAAGTTAACCAAGAAAATAAATAAATTAAATGGTTGAAAACGTCGAAGATTGGAGTTGAAATTAATGAAGGAAAGGAGATCCAGCATTGATCGGTCAACCGATGGCAAGGAGATCGATCAACCGACGAGAAATGGCTGAAAATTGGAGAAGTCTCTGAATCGATCGGTCAACCGACCAAAAGAGATCGATCAACCGATGGAAGAAAAGTAAACTCCCTGAATTTATCGGTCAACCGACCAGGGCCAAAAATGGCCTGGAAAGCATCCTGAATCAATCGGTCAACTGATGGTGGTTTGGTCAGTTAACCGAATATGGAGTTTTAAGATTTGAGGATTCCGAGGATTTTATCTAAAAGTAGTTGTTACTAGCCATTTTTTAGTTAATATCTTGGAGATATTCTGGGGATTTGAACATATTATAGATATATCATTCATACTTCTATATCTGTAGATATGGTACAAATATTTTAAGTGTTTCTCAAATTGGTACATTCAATACTTCCTATCTACTTTTATTTGAGATTTAAAAATATTTGGGGGACTAAATTAAAAGATTTAAAAGTTATAATTAAGTAAATTGAACCAGGATTGAGTAATATTAATATATGGGATCTATATGAGCATTTAAATGTCATATCTTATGGGAACTAGCCGTTAGAGAACTTGTTTAAAACCAGTATATATAGACTTGCGTTTTTCACTTATGAGATACATTATTCTATCAAGAACAAATCAGTTTCTGAGCTTTCTGATAGTTATCATTCTGATATTTTATTGAGTGGTTATTGTGAGATCATTCTGTGATTGAAGTTTTTGAGTTAAAGCGCTAAGTGATTTGGCATCACCGATCTAAACTGTCTTGTGATTCATTTTCATTCTTTCAGTGTTTTCCTAGTGAGATCATTCCAAGAATTTGTTCTTTATTGTGATTATATATTATTACTACTTGCTTGGATATAAGATCTGTGTAAAATCATTTTCGAACTTTAAAGCGCATAAAATTAATTTAAAACAATTTTTGTGATAATCTGATTACGTGCGTATTTTTGTGCTACCTAATTATTTTATAATCAGATTTTAAATTTCTCACTTAATTCTATCGCTAGTATTTATCGGGACATTAATTGAATTTAAATAAACTTGAGGTGGTAGAAGCTCTGATTGGGAAGAAACTTTTCAATTTATTGTAATTGGTGAGTTGTGTGCAAATTAGATATTGTTGGGAATATCTAATCAGGGGTAGCTGAGTTTCAATCTCTTCCAGTAAAGGAATTGAGGTTTGATCTTTACCTAAGGCATAAAAAGGTTAGGTTACTATTTTTCGTGAAAAGAGATAGGTGTTAATTCTTTATGAATAGAATTAGTTTGTGTGATTTTGTAACGGTTCCATCCTTACCGGTGAAAATGATGCTTAGAGTGATTTTGGTGAAGTTTGATTCTTAGCCTAAATGTAAAAGAATTAGGTTAATCTTTAGCCTGTTAAAAAAATAGAGGTTCTTCCTTAGTTTGTGAAAAGAAAATTGTAAAGGTTGGTTTTGAGCCTGTTAAAAGAATCATTATGTAAATATTTGGTTCCTACCTTTTTAAAAGGAAAGTTAGTGGTTTAGTGGGTGCGATTCTCCGTGGAGCTTGGAGGATTAGATTAGCCAAGAGTAGCTTGGTGAACCAGTATACATCGTGGTGTACTGCATTCTTACTTTATTTATTTTCTGTTGTTTGGGTATGCACCTATTTTATATAACACTTATCCATTGCCATATAGAAATAATAATTAATTTAGGATTAAATTAATTATTTAAATTTGTTAGTGTTGAAAGATAAATATTTGCTTAAATTTATATAACTATTTAATTTACCCCCCCCTCTCTCTTGGGTAGATCACTAGGCCAACAGGTAGGATTCTTGTGATGGTAAAATCTTATTTATGTTGGAAGAAAGATGTAATGTACCTTCCTGTTTCTAAATAGGTAGTGACAAGTTCAAGCCTTTTTTCTTTTTTCTGGACTGTACGGATGCCTGTTTGAAAAATCGTTGGGACTTGTGCACTTAACTAAACATATCATATGCTGTGTGTTAAATTGTGCAGTTAACTAAACATATCAAAAATGGGTGTTTTAAAGAATTATTGGGCATATTAGGCGTATTAGCACTCCATGGTACTCTATCAGTACTCCATAGTGCTCTTATTAGTACTCCATAATACTCCTCTTGCCCTCTTCCCTAACAAGCTTAAATATTTAACAAGTTATGGATTATCTAAGGTTTTGAGATTTATGGTTGGGCTAAGTCAACATTAGTTGAGTTGAGCTGGGTATTATTTAAGTTGGTCTAGGACAACATTAGTTGAGCTGAACTAGTCAGCTTTGGCCAAGCTGAGCTAGGCAGCTTAGGGTGTGAATTGGGTTGGTGATTGCTCAAATTTAATTCCCAATTTAAACGTAAAATATTTCAGTATAGTGCTTAAGTACGGGGTCGATCCACAGGGATTGGATTGTAACTATTAATTTTATATCTTATTTTTCGTATGTGGATAAATAATTTTGGAATTGGTTTTGAATTTTAATAATAAATAACAGAAAATTAATCAATTAAAATATATATATATATAAAGGCTCGGGTTAGGGACATACATAAATTCGTCAATTTATTTAGTAAATTTTATTCCTATTTCTTTTATTCAATATGTAATCAAATAATATTAACTACAAGTCAATATTACCGCGAAAGATAAATCGACCACTTAATTGGGATAAATTATCTTCACGATTCAATTCTTACATTAACTAATTTAAGGTGAACTAATCGCTTAGTATAATTTATTCAATTAAGTCGTATCGATACCACTAAAATTGATTGTAAAACTGTTAGATCTAAACTACAAGTATTAGATGTAACATTAGAGATACAAATAAATTCAAATCTAAATCTCTATAACATCATTTAGAACATAAACTATTCAATAAAAATGTTTAAAATCACAATCCTTGTTTTACAACCTTACACAAATAAGAATAAAATATAATCGATACAAGAATAAAATTATATAGATAAATTTGAGAAGAAATACAACCATAACCCGATTGACGAACTTAGCCAGTCATTAACGTGTTCTTCATTCTCCCAAAAATATTCAGCAAACACTCCCTTGAAGTACCACTCACAAGATCCAGCAGAAAAAGAATAAAGAAAATGAAAGAAAACTACCCAAACCATGGCCTTCGGAACAGAAATGAATAAGAAGAAAAAATTAAAACTAAAAATGTGAACAAGGAAAAGTTCCCCCCCCCCCCCCCTCGCCCCCCCAAAAAAACAAAAAAGTATATAAAGAATTATCCCTTCTCCCCATAGCTGATCTGCCGAAATCGCTCGCTTCTAATTCACTTTAATGGATCATTAAAGTGGCCTTTAAATGGCAATAAATACTTCCAAAATGGGTCTGCTGAAATACTGTTTTGATTCCCATATTTGCCAAGCCTTTTACTTTGTATATAAGGTTTCCTTTTTGAACATAATTACCAACATTGAATGTGCCACGCGTGACAGGCTACGGGTCGGGTCTTGGATCACGGGGCTTAGTCCAGTTTTTGCTATTTTTTCCCGTTTACTTTGTTCTTTATTTTTGTTATTTTTTTATTCTGTAACTTGGACCTGTAAAATTAAAATCGTGTTATTACTAATTAAAAAATACTAAAAAGACAATAGAAAAATATAGATTAAAGGTGTAATTTTGGTATAAAATTGAGAATGATCAGCTAGACAGTTCAGTTATTGAACGAACTAAGCTAAGCAGTTCAGTTGAGTTGAGCTAGGTAGCTTTGGTTGAGCTGAGCTAGGGAGCTCTAGTCATGAACTAGGCTGGGCAATTCAGGTATTGAATGAACTGAGTTAGGTAGTTCAATTGAGATGAGCTAGACGGCTTTGGTTAAGTTAAGTTGGGCTGCTCTGGTCATGAACTGGGCAAGGCAATTCAATTATTAAACGAACTAAGTTACGTTGTTCAGTTGAGTTGAGCTAGGCAGCTTTGGTTAAGCTGAGCTGGGCAGCTCTAGTTGTGAATTGGGCTGGGCAGTTCAGTTTAGGAACGAATTGAGCTAAGCAGTTTAGTTGAGCTAAGCTATGTGGCTTAGGTTGAGCTGAGTTAGGTAGCTCTAGTCATGAACTGGGCTGGGTAATTCAGTTTAGAAACGAACTGAGCTAGGTAGTTCAATTGAGCTGAGCTAAGCAGTTTGGTTGAGTTGAGCTGGCAACTCTGGTTGATTGTTTTTGGACATAAAACTGATACTTCTTTGTGAAGGTAAATGGTTTTTATTGCATTTTTTAAACTAGCAAGGGACAATTCTTCTTCTAAACTTGAAATGAAAAGATCACGAAACAAAAATCAGAAAACAAAAACTCACAAAACGGGACTTTAAAGTAAAATAAATAATCTAGGTTGTGGACTCCAGCTCCGTAGAACTCTTGTCCTTGATCTGGGTTGCTGGCCCTCACTTCTTCACGCCTTTACGTTCGTCGTCACTGTATAACTCTCTTTCATTTCATGGTTATCGTGAAACACTACCTGGATGTGACCTGGTCTCTTCTGATTATGGTCTCCCTGCCATCCTTCACATACTTGATATATTGTTGGAGAGTCGATGCCACGGCTCTTATTGCATGGAGCTAGAGCCGCCCTAGGATAGCGTTATATAGGGATATCGAGTCCATCAGCATAAATTTGATGGCTTTGGTCACTCCACATTCGTCTTTATTTACAATGACGGATAAGGTAATCTTACCCTCAGGGGAGCTCAGGTTCCCGTTGAAGCCAATCATTACTGTCTGAGTTGACCCAATGTCCGAGTTGGGAATACTCATTTGATTAAGCGTTTTGATAGAAATAATGTTGGTTGAACTGCAGGTGTCAATCAGGACTCTTCTCACCTCAAAACTGAAATCCAAAGCATTATCACTAAGGCATCTTCATGAGGGTGAGCTACCCTTCTATAATTCTCATATTTGAAAGTGATCATCGGCCCCACATTACTGGTTAGAGCCATCACTTCCCCATAGCATTGTTCATCTACTACCTCATGGACCCTCATTTTTCGCTCGCGGTTTGTCTTTCCGGCATGGGGACTTAATGTGTTTATCACATAAATGACCCCACGAGATTTGCTTAGATCTTCATTCTTCCTTTCCTCTTCTCGATTCTCTGAACGAACTTCTCTTCTTAGTGTCTTCCTTTCTCTCGTCTGCTCCTGTAGATATCGGCGTAGTTGTCCTATGTTAATCAGTCACTTGATCTCCCTTTGAAGTTCCCGGCAACTGTCAGTATCACATCCATGATCTTTGTGGAATTCACAGTACTTGTCTTTGTTCTTAGTGGATTTCGTTGGGAGCTTAGGAGGCCATTACACGACCTTGGATGACCTGATCTCATGAAGTATTCTAGAGATCGGCATATGTAAGCTTGGGAGTTCTAGCTCCTGATGTACCCCAGTTCTTGTCGTTAAACTCTTAGGATGTTCTCTCCCGATCTGAGGTGTGGCTCTTAGCCTTCTGACGACTCATTTCACCAGCTTTAGAGCTATCCTTCGTTGTTGATCTACCCTTATGCGCGTATTTGACGTCTTTCAGTTTTATGTAGGGCTTTGTCTTCTATATCCGCACGGCCATGGTCTTCGAAGTATGCTTCGTTAATGAATCTTAGAATCATCCTGACCTTAGTCCCGAGGTGAAGGCATTTATAATGAGATTTGAATCACAACCTTTGATGCACACCAATTCTTCATTGATGCGATTCATGTACTGACGTAAGGATTCATCTTTTTATTGCCGCAGTGTTAACAGGTAGTCAGTGTCCTTTATCAGTCTTCATACATGATAAATCAGTCGATGAACTACTTTCCAAAATCCATAAAAAAGAAATCAAATTAGGTGGTAACGAGTGCAACCACTCCAGGGCCGACCCTTTGAAGGTCGTCGTGAAAGCCCTACAAAGGGAGAAGTTACCCGCTCCACAGATTGACATCAAATGTTTGAACTGGCAGATGTGGTCCACTAAGTCTGTTTTCCCATCGTACTTCTCAAATTTGATGGGGTTGAATTTATCGGACAGCGATGCTTCCAGGATATCCGAGGTAAAAGGCTTTTCAATTCCCTTTAGCAGTGTATCCAGCTCATCCATCGGTAGGTCATTGCCCTCTAGCGCTCCACGTTGCTGATGTGAATCTACTGTCTCGTTTCGAGTCAATACCCATCCCCCACCTAAGTGGGTACTCATGCCCTTTTAGTCTATTCGTCCTCCCTGCGATGGGTCGGGATACTCCAGCGACTCCGCCTGCTACCCGAAGCCATTATTGATGGAAGAAAGGTGCTGAGTATTCATAGCAATTTGTTGGGCCATTCTCGTCAACATTCCTTAGCCTAGTCATCCTCGATTGTAAATGCCTTATCTCGTCAGTGAACTTCTTTTTGTTTTTTTTCCCCACAAACGGCGCCAAATGATGTTACCAAAAATTACCTGGTACATGTCATAGGGCCTCACATGCCGGAAACCTCCGTAACCTGCAACCTGACCTGGAAAATTAGTTAGTTTTATGGGGATGGACACCGATGTGGTGTCGTCTAAAGAACCTTCCGCGTCAGAATAAGGTCAAATTTCTCTGAAGAGGAAATATAAGTTTAAGTGTATGTTGAGTATAATATTGAGAGATGTTGGCCCAGTGATCTACCCAAGAGGGGGTGAATTGGTTGGTTATGAAAATTTAAGCAAATTCTTATCTTTCAACACTTAAATTATTAGATAATTAATTTAATCCTTAATTAATTATTATCTTTATAATGCAGTATATAAGTGTTATTAATTTTAGGTGCACACCCAAATAACAAAAATATAAATAATGTAAATCAATGCAGCACACATGGATATATCCTGGTTCACCAAGCTGCTTTTGACTAATCCAGTCCTCCGAGTCCCATGGAGATTCACACCCACTAAACCACTTGATCCTTTTAATAGGTAGGAACCAAACTTTTACATAATAATTCTTTTCAGAGGCTCAAAATCAACCTTTACAATTCCTTTTTCATAGGCTAAGGAATAACCTTATCTTTTTTCAGGCTAAAGACTAATCTAATTCTTTTCAAGAGGAATCACCACCTAATCCTTTTCCCAGGTGCAGGAATAGCCTTATCATTTTACCAAACTCAAGACTAGCCTAATCCTTTCATAGACTAAGGATCAAACCTCACAAAATACTCCAAGTATCATTTTCACTGGTAATGATGGAACCGTTACAATTCACTCACAATTAATTTTAATCAATAAGAATCCAGCCTAACTCTTTTCAAGGGAAAAGAGTAACATAACCTTTTTATACAATAGGTAAAGATTAAACCTCAAAATCTTTACCAGAAGAGATTGAAACCCAAGCTACCCCTGACTAGATACTCTCAATAGTATCTAATCCGCACAAACTCACCAATTATAAGAATTAATGAATTTCTTCCCACTCGGAGCTTCTACCACCTCAAATCAATTTAACTCGATTATTGTCCCGAATTTACTAGTGATAGAATATTATGTGAAGAATTTAAAATCTGATTATAATAGATATGGGTAGCACAAAAATAAGCACGTAATCAGATTATCACAAAAATCGTTTTAAAATTATTTTTATACTCTTTAAAGTTCAAAAACGATTTTACAATGATCTTATCAACCAAGAAAATATGATGATATTAAATCACAATAAGAAATAATAGCTTGGAAAGATCTCACCAGAATAATACCGAAGAATATAAATAGAATCTCTAGACAGCTCAAATCAGTGACATCAACTCAACAATCAGCACTTTAGATCAAGAACGCAACACAATTTATCTCTCGAATAAATCTCAGTAGAATTATAACTCTTAGAATAGATTAGGAACTGATAGTTCTTGATGTATCATGATCAATTTTTGCAAGTCTACTTAAACTAATTTGAAATAAACCCTCCAACGGCTAGTTTTCATAAGATAAGATTTTAAAGAACATTTATAGACCCTATATAACATAACCATTCAATTATAATGTATTTCACTCAAATATAGCTTTTAAACTTTCAATTAAGTCCTAAAATTATTTCTCAATGTCAAATCGAATAGATAGGAAGTATTTAATGAATCAAATTGAGAAAACCATTTAATATATTAACTAAATCAATATCTTTTCAAAATATATGGACTATATCTTCCATAATTTCAAATCCCCCAAATCTCTCCATTGGAACCATAAAAAACGACTAGTTTTTTACCAAAAGTCCAAGTTCCTCGAGATCTCAACCAAAACAGTTGGTTAACTGATACCTGTGGTCGGTTGACTGATTGTGATTACAGGTGCAGAAACTTCAATTCCCATTTTGACCATGATACAATCTGATTTTGAACAAACTCAAAACATGAAAGTTATAGATATATTTCTAATATTTCCATATCATTTTGAATCACCTCAATCAAAGTTTGGACAAGAAAGTTATGGCAAAAATACGAACAGGTGCACAAGCCCAGCCTGTTGACCGAACTACCACGGTCAGTTAACTGACAGATTCAAAGAGTTTTCTCATCCAAAACACGCCACGGTCGGTTGACCGACCCTTACATGGTTGGTTGACCGATCAATTCAGAGAGTTTCAACTTTCCAGCCCAATGCTAATCAGTTGATCGATCTGATACCCTTCGGTTGACCCATCACTGCTGGAACCTCTCATTTTAAACTAATTTCAACTCCAAACTTCGTCATTTTAATCCCCTTAACAAATTTCTTTTCTCGGTTAATATAATTGACACTTAGGTCAATTTTCATTTTTCAATTTCACATCGAAGCAAATAATTTAACAATTATTAGGACCTTAATTTTAAACACACATAAATATAAATGATTTTTGTGTTGTATGTGATCCTAATCGGGATTTATTAAGAGTAAAATAGATTTAAGTTGTTTTCACCTAGATTTTTCAGAATCTTCAATCTCTTAATGTCCGTCTTTGCATCCTTTAAAATTACTCCATGATTTGATCTTGAATGGAACTCTTAAACTGAAACACTCAATAAACATGTTAGTTCCACCAAAAACATCAATTCTTAATTGTCCATCAAAATCTCAGGATCAACAAGAGAGTTACCCTTTAATACCTTCCCTACCGTATATATAGGTTGTATCTACGGTAACCATCCCCACCATGATCTTCTCCACGTTCCATAATCCACCACCATAAATGTTATTTATGCTCCCATTATGGGAAGTGGCGTCAATCGTGTCCTTGCATGGGGAAGGTAGTAGGTGAGGTAGCCATTACCATCGACCTACCATCCTTAGATCTAAGTTTTTATTAAGCGGTTTTGTCTAGCATCGAATAGGCCCATGTGTGGCTGAGCTACGTCCAGTGGGCCAAACGTTTCATTTTTGGGCTTATTAGGGTAGTTGGCCCGATATGCGTGAGGTAATTGTTACCGTCGACCTCCCATCCTTAGATCTAGGTTTTTATTAAGCGATTTTGTCTAGCACTGAATAGGCCCATGCGTGGCTGAGTTGCGTCCGGTGGGCCAATAGTTTCATTTTTTGGCTTATTAGGGCAGACGGCCCGATATGCGCTACTGAACTGCTCCCGCCAAGTCAGACCTCTTGTATGTAGGATTGTTTCCTACATCACTCTGCTAACCCATCAGGATTGTCAACATACCATTTGTTAATGTAAAAGACTATGGACCAAGCTACAGGGATGCGATCTAAAAAGCTATGAATCGATTTCTTTCTTGATCATTTAATTTTATTTGTTTTCCTTAAGTAATAAACTCAAATTTGTACACGTGGAAATTGTATCGTAGCATACTAGATAATTAAGGATTAAGGATTCCTAGTGAATAATTCACAAAATTTAAATTCAAATTCATCAAGGCACTAAAATAAAAATGTGTTTTTATGACCTCAAAATGTTTTACTAAGTACACAAATTAGTATCATTTATTTTTTACCTCAAAACATTTATGTAATCTCATTTATATAAAATGTCACTATTGGTGTACTTAAAAGATTTACTGCCATTAAAAAAAATGATTTAGTGACATTTTATTGAGACACTAGATAATCCATACTAACTAAATCTAATTCTAAGTGGCACTTTCAAATGTCAAAAAAAAAAATTATTTATTTTCTATAGTCTCATTTCTAAATTTTATGAAATTAATATTTATGCCTTAATTACGAATGTCACAATTTTATTTTTTTATTTTTATTATTATTATTGTTATTGTGTCATTTTCGAGTGTCACTAAACATATTATTTTGTGTCACATGGACTTATTTTCATATTATTGAAAAACAACTCAATAGTATAACTTTTCTTGCACTTTAAAATATCACAAAAAACTATTTCAATGTTATTTTCAATTCTTTTTAAAAAAAAAAAATATATGTTTCTTTTCTAAACATTAAGCTCTATGAGAGAATAATTAGATTACCAGAAAGACCACAGGAGGCCAGAACGACAATCCAAAGACTGCTAACCCATCATGAATGTAGATGTACCATTTGTTGACCTAAAACCCTATGGACTGAGCTACAGGGATGGGACATAACAACCTGTGAGCTGGTTAGACTCAGAGCTCGACCTGGGGTCTAAACAAGTCGACCTTCTGTTAATTGACCATTAAAGGCAATTTGTTTCCTAATGGAATGCCTATGGAGTTGGACAACCTTTAATCGACAAGATCTAATTGAATTGTTCTGGACTGTAAAACTCTACTGCCTGTTGGGAATGGAGATTACCCCTTTCATCCAGAAGGAACTACGGCCCTTTTCTTGTCTCGAGAATGATTGTAACCAAACTAGAAGAATATTGACCATAGCTCAGCCCACAATTTGGTTGGGCCCATATTTTCAGGAAATATTGGAACCAACTCTAGGCGACTAAGTCAACCCCCATAGCCACTTGAAACAAAGACAAAATATACTTGATACCCCGAAGATACAGGGGGGAACCAGCCTTGAAGATCCCAACAAACAACTCCTACATAATCAAGTAACAATTCTGAGTATCCAAGATAAATCTAGGAAAAAGACCTATCAAGTAGCAAAAGCTCTAAACTAAAACTTCAGTAATTAACTTAAGAACATTTACCTCATAAGAGTGTTGGATCTAAGCCCTATAGTCAGTCTTGTAATCTTATATTTATGACTTGTATCTATAAAATATTTCAATATCAAGTTTTAATAAGAGGTTTTTTTTTATGTTATTCTATAATTATATCAATATCGCTTTAGACCTTGAATACTTAGTTGAAGTGTCTTGACTATTTAATATAATTAAAAGGAGGAGACTAAATACATTTGGTAACTTCATATTATAAATTGTTCCTACTCGATATTGAAATGTAGAAAATGCTCTTCGACAATCTAAGCTAGCTTGTTTCGTTGTTTTCTCTTTGACAATGTTGAGACTCAAACCATCAGTATGAAATACTTGAATAATCACATGGGGACTTACTAATGTTTAACAGACCAAATGTGATCATCCTTGATATCCTATATGGTAACTTTGCTCAATGTCAAAATAGATATATGAGTGTGATTGTATTTGTGATCTTCTAACTTGAGCTATTGTATATTACATGTGTGGATTTCTATACTTTGACAATACTAAGTGTTTTTCTCTGACCACGAGACTTTAAAGGTATTGTTAGCCCAAAAATTAATCCAAGATGGGGTGAATTGGGTAGTTTAAAATTTTAACAACTTTAATTTCTCTAATTGATTATTATCGTTATTATGTAGAAATGTGAATTACTAGATACACGATCAAACAGATAAGAGATAGAGATATTGACAAGTAGATTTGTAGTGGTTTGGGAAGCTACTCTTGCTTATGTTTGCTCCCCTAAGTTCCCACGGGGAATTCACAATCCACTATCCAATCCAAATCCCTTTCTAGGTAGAAATCAAACCCTTACACTTATTATTTTCCCAAACTCAGGATTAACCTTTACAATAAATTTTTTTCCAGGCTCAAAATTAAACCTTTATCCCTGATTAGGCAATGTTCTTTTATGCCAATCAATCACTCTCAGTTAGACCAATTGCATTTAGGTCTACGTTATAACTCACAATAATACAAAAAAAATAATGTTTCTTCTCACAAGCGTTTCTACCACCTCAATTAAAAATAAACTCAATTAATTGCTCAAATAAGCACAAATACTTTTTCAATCCATTTTTTTCAAAAAAAAAAAAAATTATTTTAAAAGGATTTCCAACATATTTAGTAGCAAAAACAATTTTTGTATCAAAGATATGACAAGCTCAAAAATTTAGATATATGAATCATGTAAAGCACAATAATTTTGAGCAAGAAAGTATAATAAGAACGATCTCACTGAGATTTCTTTGAGAAAGACGTAAACAATAACAATGTAGAATCAAATCCCATTTTTTGCACAGAAAGCCTTTTTTTCGAGATCAAGAATTTCTCAATACTTTTTCTATAAAAAATGTATTTCATAAAAATTGACTCTCTTTTTAGAAATCTGAAATCCTCTTTGAATTCTTGATATTTAAAAAAATATGTAGGTCTATATAAAGGGATTTCAAACATAACCTATAACGATTATTTTTCAAAAGATATATAAAAAAAATGACACATATTGACCCCATATATAAGCTAGACTTTTAACAGTTATATTTGACCATAAATTGCACTTTTAAAACTCTAAATTTAGACCCAAAACTATTTTAATTGAAAACCAAAAATGATAGAAAGAAGTTTACCCAGTATAAATCACAAAATCAAAGAATGTGTGGACTAAATAATAAGATCATCAAAATATACGATATACCTTTTAAAACTAGTCAAAACCTATTAAAATATAATTTTTTCAATGCTCAAAATCTTAAAAAATCGGTGAAAGATCTTTGAAAAACGTTATGGTCAAAACTGAAAAAAGAACATGTTGGTAGACCAACTTCCAGATTAGTCTACCGTTTAGTCTTTAACATTTATATTTCTAGATGTTGCAACGTATATCATTCAGCCGGTCAGTAGACCTATTTAGGACCTGAAACTTCAATCCAACCAGTCGATCGATTGAAATGGGTAAAATCCAATTTTCTAGTATCCTGATTCTGGCGGTTGACCAATTCTCTTGTCAATCGACCGTTTAGGTCTTTTTTTTTTCACTTTTTCATAATTTTCATATGGTTCTTGATCGATTACTTAAAAAAAAAAAAAACTTTTATAATATGAATTTATCATTTCTAACCACTTAAAAAATATTTCATGTTATCATTATATGTTCGTGCGTGGTCCTTATCGGGTTGCATTAAGAGTTTAAGAAGAATTAAGTTGTTTTACCTAGTAGTAAAAAAAAATAAAAAAAAAATCCCTTCTATCAAAACATCTTTAATGTCTTTAATACAACCATCTTGATCTTTGTTATTCATTCTCATAAAAATAACCTAACTTCTCATTTAAGCACTAGAACTGAACTTTGTAATCACATCTTAATAAAATTATTAGTTCCTAAAATATCTATGTTAATTGGTTCATTAAAAATATATAGGTTCAACAGATATTCATTGGGTATAACGGGACACACATGTGAATATATAAGTATGCAAAATAGAATATATCACTCTTAGAAAAAGAGAGATGTCTTATGTGATTCGATTTAGTATAATTCACCTAAGTCTCTAGCCAAAGTAATGTGACGAATTAGATGAGATTCAAATCGGTGTCACAAAAAAAATATATTATCAATAAAAATACGTACGATTAGATTAGGATCTTTTTATTTAACAATACCCTTGTTGGTCTTTTCGGATACATAGATAAAGAGATCGTATAATACGCTAACCATATCTAGGGAGGTTTTCTTGGTTAAATTCCATCTAATTGGGTATGGTTGTGATATGTGGGTAGACGTAACTCATAGTCAAAGAAATCCCTTAAGTGAAAAAATGGTTTTCTTCTGAAAGAAAATATTAAAATTGTTCTGATTTTATTGATTAATTAATTAGTACATTAATTAATTCATTATTTTCACCATCTAACTTTTGATATGAATCTAATGGGTCACACACAATAAAAAATTGAAGTTAAGGAACAAGTAGTAATGTTGAACTTAAGAAGTTTAGGAGTCAAAATACAAATACAGAAAAGAAAGAGTCCAAGATTTTGAAACATGGACACATTTTATAAGGTAGAAGACCCCTGGCTACCCACGTATGAAATTCAATCACCCTTGGAATATTTTGGCCAACTTCTTTTTTGTTGTGTCTGAGGAATTTTTTTTTATGAATTCCACCTACTGATTTGAATCTTACTACCCTCTAGATTCAAATCAATTAAAGATACTCTAGAGTCTTGGGGTTAGATTCATTCTTAGAAATCCCAATGACACTTTTATATCCAAGATTTTCTATGCGGATATTATTAGAGGTAAAAAGTTTGTATTATTTCTGAAAGGATCGATCTCCGTTGTCGATTTTTATTCGTGTTCGGATGTTCTCGAAAGAGTCTACTCAAATCACACCTCAAGAACTACCATATTTGAGACTAAAGCACCAGAGGAGAAAATTGATGTATTAAATATGAATTAATATTATTTGTTTATTTTTTTAATGTTAATATGGTTAGATCCAACTTAGAGGAATTGTATATCAAATGTGATTTAATATTTTTTAGATTTTACAACATAAATCCTATGATTTTAATATCCGATCCCTTGAAAAAGAATGTAAGACTTATTCTCACACTAGACGAGCTTCGTAAGAAACCAAACACCCCTCAAGCTAAGTTTTGTTTTGTAAGGTTGCTTGACATCTTGATGACTCAAATCAATTGATCATCTGCGACCAAATTTTGGCATCATTAGTTTGGTGTCGTCTGTGGGAAAGATATAAAAAGTTCTACCAAGCCTAGAAAGAAAAAATGTCAATAGAGTTCATGGTATTCTTGTAGTAATCCAGAATGACAAGACATGAAAACATGAACAATAACAAATTAGATTAAACCAACCTGGAAATGATCCAAAGTCAAATTGTATCTCAATAACTTAAAGGATCAGGTGAAACAAATGCTCTACTAGTACAAATGCTTTAGGCGATAAGAGAAATAACCTAAGTTAACCAAATGTTAACAGATAATATCCTACAGTAAGCTCAGGAAACATCTCGATAGGCACAAAATTTGACCTTCTGTATCTGTCAATAACCATCATAAGACACACAAAAGTACATAGAAGGAATGAGGGACCCCAGGACATGTTGACCTGACAACGGGAAGAGACCCGTACAATCTCTTATTTCCCAAATCATACAAGAATTATTAGGACCTCGAGTGAGGAATGGTCGACAATAATGTTCCCGAGATCCCCATCAGATCCAAGACACTCTTCTGAGATGATGAGCATTAAGACAAGAAATAAGAAGTTATAAAAATCCCCCTGCAATAACACTAGTGACCCAAAGGTCTCTTCGATCTCAAAGCGATGAGGCAGGGATAAATATTAGTGGGGAAATGTCTTGTCCAAGGTGGACAAGTTACAAGAATAATTTGGGAACCCTCTTAAATTCAAGTCCCAAATCGATGGATCTTGTGAAATGCAACAATTCCTCATTCCAAACTACAATAATGAGATAACTGATCCCGAAATACTTTATGCTCTTATCCCAAAATCAAGCTATATAATAGGGAATCGATCTCGATGAGCACCTCAACTCTTATAAGAACACATGGATCTCTACGGAGCATTAAATGTACTAAACTACATAGCCTTCCAAGTTGTGCTGGTTGAGACAGCTCGGAAGTGGTTCAAAAATTTAAGGTTGAGGTACAATAATTTTGATACCTTTAGTCAGGTCATTGTCTAGAGGTTCATTATAAAAAGCTGAGCTAAGAACTTTTTCCACATTCTTTCCATGGAACAATAGAACAACGACATGTTGGAAACCTTGGTATGTTAAAAATAGAGGAAAAACATGACTGCCCACTTGGAGGACATGATTATTTGTGGCTGCCTTAATAGGAAACCTACGGAAGCACTCATTCCTCTAGGAGATGACATGTTGACCACCAAAGACGCTTATCGATGATTTTGCCATGGAACCAGATACATATCCATTAAGGATATATATATATATATATATATATATATATATATATATATATATATATATATAAAAAAAAAACTTAGGGATCGATAAGAAGAGTCATGCAAGGGAAAAATAAGGAATGATGAGTATTACACAGTTTGGCCAAACAAAAAAAAGATCCAAGATTATATGAAAAAAATATCAAATAAAGACAATTAGAACTGAGAAGAATCACAATAATGATCCATGAACTACATACCATTAAATTCCCTAATGGAGCACATATTGATAGAGATCAAGGACAAGAATTATGTGTGTTGGCCAAAACTGGTGGATGGGTAAAGGAAAATAACAAGTATTGCGAGTTCTATTAGGACTATGGCCATGGAATGAACGAATACAACCATATGAAGAATGATATCATGAATATAATAAGAAAAGGCACTTGAGACTTTACATTTATCCATGCTTGTCTAATTGATTGATCTACTTTGTGCATACATTTGTATATAGAAGTTGTCTATCTTGATCACATCTATATCTCTAGATCATTAAGTATATAAAATCAACTTTAATATTAAACGAGTAAAGATTTCATGTTGAGTTTTCTAAGAGTATTTTCACTACAAATTGAAATCTATCGTCTTACCTGAATATTGTAATGAATCATACTTGCTACATGTTGAATCCAAGGTTTTGATGAATAATTAAGTATTGATATTTTTGGTGGAACTAATAGTTTTATCAAGTGTTTCAGATTTATAGTTCCATGTATGTGATTAAGAAAAAAAAATTATGAAGAAAACATAAAGGTGCAAGACGGATGTAATGAAGATGTGAAGAGTTTTAAAAATCTTGAAGAAAAATAGGTTAAAACAACTCTTTACTTATATACTTTTAATGCAACCTGAATTAGGATCACACACAATATTTTAAATGAGTTAATTCTATGTATGTAATGATAAGAAATGATAAATTTAAGATCTTAAAATGAGATATTGTATGTGCTCCTTATGAAAATTGAAATTAATAATTGACCTAATTGAAAAATATGTTTTAAAGTATAAAAAATTATTTTAAAATATAAAAAGTTAAAGTTTTCAAGTTAATTCGGTCAATCGAGAAAATCAATCGATCAACTAAATCAAACAGAGAGTTTTGGAGTTAAAATGATGTGTCATTGATCCAGTCGGTTAACCGAATGAAATTGGTCAGTCAATTGTTTGAAATACTAGCTGAAGTGCCTAAGAAGTGAGCACGCGGATCCAATCGGTGAACCGAATGAAGAGTGTCGGTCAACCGTTTGAGTTAGTAGATGAATTGGTGAAAAAATGAATCACATTGATCCAATCGGTCAACTGACTGGCTTTGTGCCCACGGTTATGTGGAAGGAGGCACAAGTTGGTCAACCAATAGAGTCAATTGGGATTTCGATTGATTTGTTCTCTTGGTCAAAAACTATCCGTTTTTATGATTCCAAGAGAAGGATTTGGGGGACTTGAATATAATTGAGCTATTAACAACCTATTATGTTATCCCAATTGATATAGTCCATATATTTTGATATTCTCCATATTAAATGATTTAATACTTTCTATTTCTATGGATTAAAATTGAGAATAGTTTTATGGACTTAAATGAGATAATTGAAAGTTATTTTTAAGTGAAATACACCTGAAATAAAAAGTACTCATATATGGGGTCTTAGAGTATCATTTTATAGCATATATTTGAAAAACTAGTCGTTGGAAGGTTAATTATTGGTCTATTAATATAGACCTGCGGGAATGGAGTTCAACATATCAAGAACAATCAGTTTGAGTTTTCTAAGAGTGAGATTTACCACTGAGATTTTTTTGACAGATTTTATTCAAATTCTTGATCTAAAGCGCTAGTTATTTGGTGTCACCAATTTCGATTCTAATTGGTGTTCAATCATTGTCTTCTGTATTTTCCCAGTGAGATTCTTCTAAGTTATATTATTTGCTTTAAAGTTATATTTATCTTGATTACTTAGTTTAGTATTATTAGAAAATTCATTTTTGAATTTAAAAGCCTGAAAATCTTTTTAAGAGATTTTTGTCTTTTTATCTGATTACGTGCTAAAATTGTGCTCACATTATTTATTAATCAGATTTGAATTACCTCACATTGTATCTATCGTGTAATAATTATTCGGGACATTGATTAAGTATATTCGTATTGAGATGGTAGAAGCTCTTTGTGGGAAAAAAAAAACTTATATTTTTTTGTATTTATGAGTTTGAGTAGATTAGACACGTTTGGGACGGTGTCTAGTCAGGATAGTTAGGTTTCGATTTTTTTCCTATGAAAAAAATTAGGATTTGATCTTTGTCCTAGTAAAAAGGTTTGGTTATTCTTTTCCGTTGAAAAGAATTAGGTTTTGATTCTTCTTACAAATGAATTATTTTTGAGTGATTTGTAAAGATTCATTCTTCCGTGTGAAAATGATAAGTGAGAGAGAGTTAAGTTTTTCTTTCGCCTGGTAAAAAGATAGGGGTTCATCCTTAACCCGTGAAAAGGGTAAATTGTAAAGGGTAATTTTGTGCCTGTAAAAGAATTGTGAATTGTAAGGGTTTAGTTCCCACCTGGTAAAGGAATCAAAGAGTTTAGTAGATTGTGAATCTCTATAAAGCTTGGGGGACTGGATGTAGGCAAAACTAACTTGGCCGAATCAGGATAAATTCTTGTGTGATGCATTAATTTATTTTCTATCTTGTGTTTGGGTGTACACTTAGTATTAAACACATATTCACTACGTATAAAGACAATAATCTATTTTGGAAAATTAATTATTTGTGTTTAAAGGAATTAATTGTTTAAATTTCGTAACTACTCAATTCACCCCCTCTTGGGTAGCTCTTTCAGCCAACAATTGGTATTAGAGTTGGTTTTAGCTCATTAGGCTTAACATCCTAGTTAAACACGATCACATAGAGTGCATTGATAATAATATTGCTTGTAAATATTTTGCATGTCCTGATACTATTAGTGAATCTTTTACTTGCTCTGATAATTAGGGTTCCATTGGTAAGAATGATAAAAATTATGATAATGAGGCTGCAGATAAGCTATTGAGATGCTAATTGCCCTTAGTTATGTTTTTAGAAAAGAGAATTTGAAACTTTGGCAAAAGATTGTGATTCTTGAAAATAAAAAGTTTAGTATCATTAAATCTCTTAAGAAGAAGAATTTAGACAAGTATTTTGAAACCCTTGAATTTTTAAATATTTTATTTGAAATTGGTAAGTTGCTTGAAAAAATCAATTCTCTTGAAGAAGAGAACAAAGTTTTGAAAAATAATATTTATGATTTTCAGTAAAGTGATTTAAAAAAAAAAATCTTGAAACTTTAAATGAGCCCTTAAACATTGTGTTGGATAATGCAAGGTGTGAGCTTGTAGAGGTCGTTTGAAAATTCATTATATTGAAAATGATTGCTGAATTCTTAAGAATAATCTTGAATTTATGTATAAAAAAAAATTGGTCTACATGAGAATATTAGTTCATTGGAGCGATCACTTGAAAAAACTCAAAGGAGCTTAACAAAATAATGGATAAATTCAAGGATATTGAAATAACTAAACTTCTAGAAAAACCAATAGTAGCTAAAGCAGCTCCTCAATATCACTGACAATATCTTGCTCTCGTACAAATGGGAGATTTGATCAATTAAGAATGTACAATGAATATTAAATGTCAAGAAGGGATTGAAGATTCAATGCACCAATGAAAATGAATCAAAATATGCAAAATGGAAAGTTCGAAAAGTAGCAAGTTCAGTATATGGAATCAATTGATACTTATCCTAAAAGAGTGGTGAGACACCAATATCATAAAAGGACAACGTATAAGGTGGCGAGAAAACAAAATGACGGAAAACAGCTCAAAGCACCTTATAAAGGCAAGAAGTTTATCATTGAACCAATTCAGAAGAAAGTCGTTGTGCGTAAGGAAGAAATCAAAATGGTAAATCAAGCAAAATAAAAAATGGCTGATTCAAATGACAACAAGCTTGAAATTAAGAATCCACCAAAGGTACACATACCAACTACTTCCAAGGACGAACTAGGTATGTCAATTTTTCTGAAATTCAAATATGTTAATTTTGTTAGGGAGGCTGATACTTCGCATTTTTTAAATTTGTTTATTTGTGACATGTGTGGGTGTGTGTGAAAATATTTTAAATAATATGTGTAGATCAAAATAAGAGATAAAAATTAAACAAATATATCAAATAGGATAAAGTGGCACTTAAGGACGAAACCGTTTTGTCAGTCAACTGACAGAAATAGAGCCTGCCAAATGCAGACTCTGCTTTGGTCGGTTAACCGACTATTACGAGATTAAGATCCCTTTGGGTCTTTAATTCTCTCCCATCTCGAATTTCTCCTTTATCTCTCTAGAAACCCTTCAATACCTAACAAAGTTCCTTCCCAAACTATAAGAGATCTTCAAAGATTGACTTGAATTAGAAGATTGTGGGTTCGGATCTATCATTTTATAGCAAGAATTTCATCAAAAGGTTAGTATTTCTTCTCTACTTTACGGTTTCGATATATCTACTCTTTAGGCTTCAGTCTCTTAAGTTTTTTGGGTTTTGAATCATTTGTTAAAGATCCTTATTGAAAGAAAATGCCTAAAGGAAGAGCTAAACAACCATGCTCGGGAAAAGCTAAGTTTGATACCATACACTTTCTAAGTGAAGAGAATGAAGAAAAATACAAAAATAAAATCGAGAACCGAGAAGTTATATGCTCTAAACCTGTTGATTTTTCTAACCTTAAAAAGAAGAACATTGATCTTGAAAAGTATGTCAAGAAGATGGCGTGGACCGATTTTCATACCCAAAGTAATGAGTGGATGCCACATTGGATAAAAATGTTTTATAATAATCTTACGATTGGTAAAGGAAAGTTGAGGTCGTTTGTTAAAGGTATTAAAATTAAATTAGATATGGAAGGTCTTAGAAAAGCTTTGAAGTTAAAAAAGAGAGATATTCGTCCTTATAATAACACCTTATAGCTTGTAGGACATCTTAAGAGAAGTAAGGTTGCGAGTAAATTTAATTTGATTGATAGAAGAGTTGGGTCATTATCACTTGAACACCGTCTCATTCATTCAATAATCACTCACTCTATTGTACCTATAGGAGGGAGTCATGTGAGTGTTAATGAGTTTGATTTGTATTTACTAAATAAGATTGTTAATGGTAGAAATCTTGATTTGGTTCATATCATGTCTGAGCACATGGAATATCAAGTGAAGAAAACATCAAGAGTACTACCCTATGGTAATGCGCTTCAAAGAATTTTTAACCACTTCAAGATTAAGGGCGATCCTAAAGAAGATGTGCTTCTCATGATAACCCCAAGGTGGTTAAATGTGAACAGTTGTTATTTGATTGGATTCGAGTACAAGAGAAACATATGGGTGAATAAAAGAGAAGAAGAGAGAGAGAAAAAAAAAATGATTGAGGATAGAGAAGATGATGAGAAAGAGTTGAGCACAGATCAGAATATTGATATGCTTTGGAGTCAATTTGATGACTTCCAACAATACACTGAGATGTTTGATTCCATAGTGTCCACGATATCGGACGATATAACAGAGATGAGGGTATTAATGGAAGGCGGATATGGAAGGTTGACTGATACAATGGAAACTGGGTTTGAAAGAGATACGAGCAACATAGAACAAATGTTCCTATTAATGCAAAACCAGAAGTACATTAGTCAGCAGCAGCACAATGCTCAATAGCAGTACAGTGGGCAAACTTCTTTCGAGGGATAGTTGTCCTTTGGAGGACCTTCGGCAGCAAGACCTTCAGGAGTAGGACCATCCATATCATACTATCAACAGACGCCTTCTAATTCAGGTATACAACCTGGAGGTCAATACCCACAGCTGCCAGCCACCAGTCCATTGAGACCATATTATCTGTTTATGGGACAAGGCCCCTATTAGAATTTACGCAATATCATATTTTGGCTATGTACTTGAACATGTTTTATCGCAGTACTATGGTCTGTAATAGTTAATTTAGGAATTATGGTACTTGATCTAGACTTGGTAAGATTAAGTGGTAATTAGTCTAATATGGTGAATTATTATCTCGTAATGATCTTTTATTCATTAATGTTTATTTCTTATGATGATCCATATATATCCTAAAATTAAAAACGGTTTTAATTCTTATTGTTGAAACAATAGCTGAATTGGCTAAGGAAGTTAGCACACTGATCCAATCGGTCAACCGAATGAAGAGGGTCGGTCAACCGTTTGAGTCAATAGATGAATTGGTGAAAAAATGGATCACACTGATACAATCGGTCAACCTACTAGCTTTGTGCCAATGGCTATGTGGAAGCAGGCATAGGTCGGTCAACCGACTAACAGGGTTCGGTCAATTGACAGAGTCAGTTGGGATTTTAGCTAATTTTATCTCTTGGTAAAAAACTATCCATTTTTTTATGATTCCAAGGGAGAGATTTCGAAATTTGAATATAATTGAGCTATTAACAAATTATTATGTTATCCCTATTGATATGATTCATATATTTTGAGATTTTCCTAATTTAAATGATTTCATACTTCCTATTTTTATGATTTTAAATTGAGAATAGCTTTATGTACTTAAATGACATAATTGAAAGTTATTTTTAAGTGAAATACATCTGAAATAAAAGGTAATCATATATGGGGTCTTAGAGTGTCATTATATGGCATATCTTTAAAAAATTAGCCGTTGGAGGACTAGTTATTGGTCTATTAATATAGACCTACAGGAATGGAGTTCAACACATCAAGAACAATCAATTTGAGCATTTCTAATAGTGAGATTTACGCTGAGATTTTTTTGAGAGATTCTAACTTGATCTAAAACGTTAGTTGTTTGGCGTTACCGATTTGGTTTCTAATTGCTATTCAACCATTGTCTTCGGTGTTTTCACAGTAAGATCCTTCCAAGTTATATTATTTGCTTTAAAATTATATTTATCTTGATTACTTGATTTAAGATTGTTAGAAAAAATATTTTTGACCTTAAAATTTTGAAGAAAAAAAATTTAAGTGATTTTTGCCTGTTTTTCTGATTACGTGCCAAAATTGTGCTATCCACATTATTTATTAGTCATATTTGAATTGGCTCACATTATATCTATCACATAATAATTATTTGAAACATTGATTGAGTATATTCATATTGAGGTGGTAGAAGCTTCTTACGGGAAGAAATTTACATTTTTGTGTATTTGTAAGTTTTAATGGATTAGACATGTTTGGGATGATGTCTAGTCATGGTAGCTGGGTTTCGATCTTTTTTCCTATGAAAAAATTAGGGTTTGATCTTTGTCCTGGTAAAAAGGCTTGGTTATTTTTTTTCCCTTGAAAAGAATTAGGTTTTGATTTATCCTGCAATTGAATTATTTTTTAATGATTTGTAAATGTTCATCCTTCCCTATGAAAAGGATAAGTGATAGAGAGTTAGATTTTTCTTTAACCTAGTAAATAATAGGGGTTCATCCTTGACCCGTGAAAAGGAAAAATGTAAAGGTTGATTTTGTATCTATAAAAGAATCGTGAATTGTAAAGGTTTAGTTTCTACCTGATAAAAGAATCAAGGGGTTTAGTGGATTGCGAATCTCCGTGGAGCTCGGGGGACTGTACGTAAGCAAGACTAGTTTGGCCGAATCAGGATAAATTCATGTGTGCTGCATTGATTTATTTTCTGTCTTGTATTTGGGTGTGCATTTAGTATTAAACAATTATCCGTTGTGTATAAAGATAATAATATATTTAGGAAAATTGATTATTTCTGTTTAAAAGAATTAATTTTTTAAATTTGGTAACCACCCAATTCATCCCCTTTATTGGCCAGTTCTTTGGGCCAACACTATATGTTGAGCTTAACATATAAATTGATTCTTGTACCCCGTGAACTTACTTGAACATATTTTATTTGTGATTATGCATTTAGAATATCATGAGAAGATCATAAGTGACCAAAGGATTATATAGGTTGTCCATATATAATGTTAATGATTTCCAAAAGTATTCATACTTACTCTTAATTAAGCATGTGCTCATTAGTATCATAAATTAAAGTCATCATATCCTTCATGTTGTATCTGTCTTGTGTGATTATGCCTAGGGTTGTGTTTGGGTAAGGGATTTCATTTGGGTAAGAGATTTCAAAATCTTTTTTTTAACAAATACCTTATTTGGGTATTGGGTAGAAAGAATTTATAAAATCCCTTCAAATTCCAAATAGTGGTGAAAGAGGGGATTTGGAAATTCTTTTGAAACAAGTGTCATTTCACAAATCATTTCTTCAAATCGTAGTTCTCTATTCGCTTCAAATTGCAGTTCGCTCTTTGTTCTTCGCTCAACGTCCTCCTCCTTCGCAACTGAGATTGTCGCCGTCCATCGTCGTCTTCTTCTTGGTTGCCTCCGTCCGTCATCTTTTTCTTCTTCACCGTCCATCGTCGATCTAGGGTTCGTCACAGAGAGAGAAGGGTTCATCACAGAGAAAGAAAAGAGCTCGAAAGTTATCTAGAGAGGGAAGGCAAGCTCGATTGCATCCCAAATTTCAAAATCACCTCTACCTGATTTCGAAATCACATAAAGAGTAATTGTGAGGGAGGAAGTGATAGACTTCTAGTTTGCAATGGTAGAACCCTCGGTGAAGCATTACGCGTTATTCTCTCGATTTCGACAACATTTTCTGTGTCACTACTATCGATTTTGATGACATCCAACGGTTTACTCTATCACTTCGGTGACATTGATTAGGGAAAATAGAGCAGGACACCCAAATTAAAGCTTCAGCTGATGGTTATAAATTTTCTGAATGAATCTTTGAATCAATCGAAGGGTTTTCACATGAAGGAAATAGATTGGTGTCTAATTTATTCAAATAATGAGAATTGTAAATGACGGAATTTCGAAATCCCATCATTTTACAAATCCCTTGAATTTGTCAAATCTTTTACCCAAACGCAACCTAGATGAACAATACCCAACGGTTAAAGTAAAACTAAAAGAAAAATTAATGGGATTATCATCAATCTATTTTTTACCATACCCATGTCCTTATTTATTATATTTATTCGGTCCTTTGTCTATCCCTAACAAAAGAGGGCTAAGTATTTGAGTTTAATTAATAATCTTCTGCTGGATTAAAGAAAAAATAAATTTGAAATGCATAAATGAAGTGGGGGAGGGCTTATATATGTTGATATAGGCCTAGGGGACGCTAGACTGCCCACCATATTGTTAATTTTGTAGGACTTGGGCTGAGAGTTTAAACCCAAGGGTTAGTTTAGGGCCTTGAATTTTAAACCAACCAATTTTTAGGGTCGGGTTAGGGTCTTGAATTGTAGACCCGCCAATTTGTAGGTCCAAAGTAGGACCTAATTTTTCATTTTAAGTCTAACATTTAGAATTTAATTGAAATAAACAATATCGATATCATATAATTTTTGGTTGGATAAAGTTGTGGACATTATTTTTGTTTATTAATTTTTTTTTTTTGATAAAATTTAATTTATGGGGATAAATGTACTTTCGAGTAGAAATAGAGATATTTAATTTGTAAGTTGAGATGTTTGATTTTGCTTCTTTTTTTTTTAATGTGTTTTATTTGATATGAAAGTGACTATTTTCAATTTATATGAAAAGAAAAATTATAGAGCTCAATCCTAAAACTGGACTTGAGCCTTAATTTTTTAACCAGAAGACTTGAGCTGAAAATAAGACCCAAAGTTCACACCTGACTCAGGTGTTGAACAGTCCTATAATTTCTCCCATACCACACCCCTAATAAAGAGAAATATTTGATCCACTAAACCCAACCAACTAAATCAACAAGTGAATTCAACCAAGTCGGGAGGATTTCTAAGTGAGTTAAATCGAACTAGAGGAATTCTAACCGTATTTATTTTAAACAACAAAAACAAAACGTTGACCGTACGCGTAATTTACATTCAGCTCCGTCCTTTAAAACATTTGGCTTCTCAAACTCACTTTTAGTAAACCAATTCTTTCATTGTGTTTTCATCAGTATTCGATGGGATGCAAAAATCTTGTTGTTGTTGTGTTCTTTCACCTTGGCTTCTTACTATCTAGTTAATACTAATGAACAATTGTTTATTGATTTTATTTTTCATTTAATTGACTATTTTTAACTCTTTTAGACATTTATTCGGCTAATCTCTTCAATTTATATATAAAATTCATTATAATTTGATCAAGATAAATTACCAAAGTGTCAATAATATTTATTAAAATTTAATTTTGATTTTATTGATTGATTATTTATTTTATTAGTTTTTCAAATAATGTTTGATTTGAAAGATGAAAAAGTAGAAGGAAAGAAAAATAAAATGATAATATATTTTTATCTATTGTGAAAGAAATTTATTTACCCAAATGTTGATTTAAAATGATGTAAAATAAGGAGAATATAAGTTTTTATATTTGGTTAGGTAAAATGAGAAGAAGAAAATAGTTTACTTATCTAATTTACTATTTTATCCTCATATATCAAAAAATCAATTAAAGATTGCATTATCGAGGGCATAATTGTAATTTTATTATCTTTTTGAAAAAAATTCTATCATTTTCCTCTACTTTTCTCCCAAATTTGTTGGATAAATTTTTTCTAAGAACATTGTGCATTTTTATTCTTATTGTTCTTTTTCTCCTATTTTTCCTCCATACCAAATAAGCCTTTGTTAAAAAAAAAAAAAAAAAAATCATCATATTTTTCTTCTTCATTTTTCCTCCATCCTTTTTTCTACCCAAACAAACACACTCTCACCCTTAAACAAAAGGTAATACTGCATCCTCAAAGATGGCATTTGAGTAGGGGTGTTCAAGAATCCGTTGAACCCGACACACCCTACTTGAATCGATTAACTCAAATGCGCTGAAGCAATTTTTCTGTTATACGGGTCGAAATGTGGATACATTAGGTAAGAAAAATCAAGCCCCAGTTTGGTGCTAGAGTTTTTTTTATGCCACTCGAGTGAACCCAACTCAACCATATAAATAGACAAATTAAAGGATTTTCAATTATTTTTCAATTATTTCTCATCTTTCTTTATTCATACAATTAAGGACTTTTTGGGAAGAGGTGCTTCTGGAAAGAGTTCAACACTATTCCATTCTCAATTTAGAAGAATCTATCGCTGCCTTCCCCCAATCCCCCATGAACAAAATGTGATTAGTATTGTAGTAATGAGCTTTTCTGTGGATGCCACTAGAAAGCTCTTGTTGAGATGGTTATTTTAGATGAATTGTCTTTTAGGTTTCTTGAGAAATATGAGTTTATAAGATTTTCCAACATTTTGCTACCTAAATTCCGAAGTATTCTATCTCGTATTATGGTGGTTGGAGATATTGTTAAGATAGACAATATTGAGAGAGAGAGAGTTTAAAGAAAGCATTGCATGGTCGTAGAGTTTTTTTACCCACAAATTCTTAAACTTTTATACAAACTTTAAATTACATGTGCGTCGCTTGTCATTTTATTGATGATTATTGGATGTCGTATAAAAGATTTTTAATTTTTTTTCAGTTAAAGACCATAAGGGGGGAAAACAGTGGGGAAAAAAGTTGAAAATCTTGTTTGCGTAAATGGAACATTAATAGTTATTTTACCTAGATAGTTGATAATGTTAACTCTAATACCACAAACATTAGATTCTTGTAAAAAGTAACTAAAGATTGGAAGGGAACTATGTTGGGTCATTTGGTACATATGCGCATTGTGCTCATATCCTTAACTTGATTGTGTGTGACAAGAACTTCATGAATCTATAATTAAGGTTTGTGATGCCGTTATATATGTGAATTCATCCACAAAAATAGATTTTAAACCTTCAAAAAGTGTGTGAAATTACTTAAAATTGAATGTATGGGTCTCTTATGTTTTCATGTACCAACCTGTTGGGGAATTCTACATGTAAGATGTTAGAAAGTATTGAGAAATTTGAAAAGGCTTTTGATAGATTGGAGAATGAGGATTCACAATATCGAGGTTACTTTTTTAACAAAGATATTGGTAAGAATAATAGAGGCCTTCCAAATAGAGAAGATTTGGAGAATTTCGGTGTTTTGTGAAGTTTTTGAGATTGTTTTATTTGTCTACAAATCAGTTTTCAAGTTTATTATATGTTACTTCTAATGTGTTTTTTTATTATTCTTATTATTATTTGTATAAAATTGTTGTTATTCATGGCAAAATATACGAATTAATTCAAAGGCAAGATATTTTGTTACTAAAATTCCAACTAATATGAAAACAAAATTTGACAAATATTGGGGAAGTGGTGATAAGATAAATCTTCTCTTGCATGTTGCTATATTATTTGAATAAAGGAAAAAGTTGTTAGATTTTTAGTTTTGATTCTCTAGTATGTATGGTGAGTGTTTGCTAATGAATTGATCGGGAAAGTGAAAAATGCTTTGATCCATTTATATGATTACCATGCTTCATGCGAGTAGTCAAATGTGCAAATTGTTTTTGTTAGTGGGACTGCAAAGAAGATAGTTAATGTGGACATTGATTATATACATAGGTTAATTGTTTCTCAATTTCAAATTTTTTTAGAGGGGAGATAATTATTAGGGGTGTAGAAAAATACCTACTCGAAAATCTCAAAGGTGTAAATGATGAAAAGTTTAATACATTAGGTTGGTGGAAGGGTAACGGTAATAGAAATTTGAGTATTATCCTAATTAACTAGAGACAAGTTGGTTGTACCAGTTTCTACATTTGATTCAGAATCGACATTTAGTATTGGAGCAAATATACTTGATCTACTCCACAATTCTTTATCTCTATTAATGGTAAAATTCCTTATATGTTCTCAAAATTGGTTTCAAGCACCTTTGTCGATTTCTCTTCGAAATGTGATGGATGATGTTGAGGAGAATTTAAAAAAACTAAATTATAATTGTTGTTTTATATTTTTTAATTAGATATTCGATAGCAGTATTTGAGCGACGTTTTCTTTGATTTTTTAGTGGATTTCGATTTAATATCAAGTTGTCCTTCTCCAACCTTAACTTCAAATGATGTCATTTATTTCTTTATTTTCCTTTATTATTTTTTTAAATTTTATACTAATTTGATTTTGACTTTTCACAAATATTTTTATGGAGATTCATCTATAAAGATGATTGGATTTGAAAAAAAAAAAAGTTATTTTTTTATTTTTTAAGTTTTTATACTAAAGTGTGTTCGGATCAGCTTATGCATAACTCGACTAATCACCTCAATAGTTGATTTTCAAGACGCATTCTCTCATGTAGACCTGGTGTATTTAGAATTAAATTCAAGATTTAATTTCGAAGTACTTATCAGGAAAGTTAAACCCTAGTAGACAAAAAAAATGAGGTATCCCTTTGACAACCGGACTAATACCTCTTAACTTAAAAAAAGAGATTTTTATTATTTAGTCCTGATTTAAGAGATGATGTAGAAAAAAGACCCCTAGTGTACTTAATTAAGCTTTTAGTCCTTTTGACCGACAAAATAGAGGTAAAAAGACATGTATAGCCCTAAACCATTCACTCTTCGTCGTCTTCTTCCCCATAATGAACCATTTCTCCTTTTGATCTTCTCTCTCTCTCTCTCCTCTCTCTAGGACCAGCTGGAATCGTTTCTTCTACCAATGGAACAAGACTCGCAGAGGCATCTACTACTGCTGCTGCTATTGCTGCTTCGGACCTTCGACTCCATAGCTCTAATGTTGAGGAACGTCGCGCGATTTACGGTGCCGAGCAAGTGAAAGTGCCGGTTTCACATAACGCTACCGCCGATAGCCCCATGATTTTCCCCTCTCTCTCTCTCTCCCTCTCAGGCTCTCCCTCTCTCAAGTTAGATCTGGATTTCCGGATCTGGTTTTTCAGATCTAGAAACCCAGATCTGGGTTTTCGTCTGGGTTGATGGATGGCGGTCGTGAGCAAGGTTAACGCATTTATTGTGTTGATGACGCTGTTTTTGCGGTGGTGGTGATGGATGCTGGCGGTGGGCAAGGTTTTTTCTCTCTTGACCATGGACATCGAGGTGCAAAACCAGTATTTCTTATTTGATTTTTTTTTTGTTTGTTCGTTTTGGCAGTGTTGTTGGTATTCGTGGTGTTATTCGGTAGTGTTGTTTGTTTTCGGGGTGGTGTTCTTCGGCAGTGTTAATGCTCGATTCGGCAGTGTTGTTTTGCGGTGGTAATGTTTACCACCGGTCACCAGCCAGATTAACGTTAACGTTAATGGTTGTGTGACTTTCGCTCGATTTTTGTTGTGAAGTTGGATAGCGTGTTCATTTTTTTACGTTAACGTTAGTAGCTGTGTAATTTCTTTCATGTATGTGTTCTGGGACAACGTGAATGTGTTAACGTTAACACAGAAAATACCTCCCAAAAATGTGCATTAACATTAACGCAAACACGACCCAAACGTATATTCATATCTGAATTGGAAATTTTTTTACGGTTTATTTGGTTCTTGATTTTTTTAGGGAATTTTTCAAATTTGAATTGGTTTGTTATTATGGTTATGAATTGTGGCGGAGGTGGGGGGTGTTAAATTTATGTTAACGTGGTTGTGTTTTACGTAATTTTTGTCCACACATATTTTGTGGATAACATTAAAAGCGTTAACGTTAACACATAAAGAGATAATAAAATGTGCATTAACATTAACGTTAACGCAAACTTAATCCAAACTTATATTCAGCTCAAAAGGACGAATACCATATATGGTAGTTAACATTAACGTATACCAAATTTTAATTTTGCACACGTGTTTTTTGGATAATGTTTGACGTGTTAACGTTAACACAAACGAGACCCAAAAAAATATGTATTTAACGCTAATGACAATGTTTGGTTTTTCATTTCTCATACATAATTTCTCAGACAACAAGAATGCGTAAACGTTAACGCAGAAAAAGAGTAACAAAAAAATATGTATTAACGTTAATGCAAGCTTAACCCAAACACGCATTCAACTCAAATGACAAAATATCACATATGGTAATTAACGTTAACGCGCACAAAACAAAAATATGTGATAGGACGTTAACGTAAATATTTAAACAAAATACATTAATACACAAAATCCCTAAAAAATAAAATATGTTAACTTTAAAACCTACAACGATTTAGTAAAAAATGCGTTAACGTTTAATGCACAGAAACATATGAAGAAAGATGCGGTGATTTAAAACACACACATAAAAATAAAAAATAAAAAAATGTGTTAACGTTAACGCACAAAAAAATGCGTTAACGTTAACAAACAAAAAAATGAGTTAACGCACACAAAATGAGTTTACGTTAACACACTCAAAAATGAGTTAAAGCATATAAAAAAAATAAAAATAAAAAAACACAAGAAAAAATGTATTGTTGAAAATAGGGATTGAGTTAACGTTAACGTCATGTGTGCATATTTTGTTTTTTTGTATATGACAAAGTGACAGAAATTGTAAATAAATGTTAATAAGGGGATCAAAATGAAGGATTATTTTCTAACAATTTAGTGGGGTCTAAATTCTTTATGGAGTCTCTAGGTAGCACTAAATAATAAAACCCCCTTAAAAAAACAACCAAAAGAAAAAACGCACAAAAAAGTTTTCTGCTATTTCTTTAACCCTTTTTTGTTAATGTATGCCTGTTCGTATATTTCATTTGAACACCCCTACATTTGAGCGCACCCGTTAGCTTACACAAAAAACAGCGCTAAACTACGTGGGCTAAATTGACATTCCGAAAAATAGAGAAATTTAAATCGAATTGTTGGACTCTCGGTTCTTCAGAGCTCGTAAGTCGAAACGAGGGAGTTGGAAAGCAGAAGAAAAGGCAGACAGTGGTTCTCTAAAATGGAGAGCAGCGAAGAAGAAGAAGAGTTCCCCTCAATCGAATCAGTCACCCCACAATCGAAGATCGACACAATCTATCAGTCTAAGACTGAAAAAGTAAAAAATGAGCTCCTCTTTTCTCCTTCCCTTTTTGTTTCGTTTCTGAGAAAATGTAGCATAACGAAAAGAAATTGATTTTTTAGTGAGCCCTATAACCATTATTTGAATTTCCATCCAAAACGATACTTTGATCTGGCTTTATTTATTTATCCAGTCCCCTTCATGAATGCTGCTTAACAGTTGACAGTATCTGGTTTAGTGGAATCTCGACTTAATTGGCCATAGATCTTTCTGGTACCTTTAGTACATGTATTGAAATTCTTGAGCGTGCTGGTCCTCTTTGAGTGTCATTGTATTTCTTTTTGAACCTCATTTCGTTATCTGGGTTTAAGTTCTCATAATTTAGTATTTTATAGAAAATGTGTGATCATTAATTGTTTCAATGTGCTGTTTTCTATGGTTTAGTGTGTCTTCCGTTGAATGTTACTCTTTCCGGTAGCCGACAATTGATGTACTGCTTTTTTTGCTGTTCTTCAAGTGAAAGTGACAAAGTGCAATTTCACTAAAAATATAATAGGGATTCCTCAAGATTTAATTATTAGATATCACCGGTAAAAGAGGGTCCTTTTTCTCTTCTCTTTGTTTTATCCTAATTGTTAAGAACTGAGGTAGAGTTTGGTTGCACAGATGTGGAGCCTTGGAATTTGAACTAGAAATGAACAAATGTAAATTTGTAATTTTTTACATCCATTCAGTTCTGATTCCAATTCTGAATTACCACGCACTATCTGAACGTTTAGAATGTGGATTTTCTCATATCCGGAGATTAGTTACCTTTCTAGCTTCTCTTTGTTCATGCTTTTATTTATTAAATTTTTTAATCTAAAAATAAGAAAAAATTCTGACCAAAAGCTTTCCGTATGTATTTTGTAACTTTCCTATGTGCTTCTTCATTGAAAGGTTGCATGTTAATGAACAAAAATAAATGTGTCACTTAGTTACAATGGTTTGTTCAGCTTCAACACTGATTATTGGGGTGGTGGTACCTTGCTTATGATGTATGACTTTCCCACCCTAAATTAGGAGGCCAAGTTGTGGACTCATACCTACATGTACTACAAGAATTTACAAAGTTCAATGGTCAAAATCCTATTCCTTTATTTTTCCTTTTAATATTTCTATTTCCCTCTTTCTTTTCGAATATTTGACCATAAGAGGCTGTCAGTAACAAGAAGCTTTCTTTTGCATAATCTGAAGGATTTTCTGATAAAAATTTATCATAGTGCTGAGGATCGTTTATCCTTTGCTTGGGCTTGGGTTTCAATACTATTGCTTATCCTTTTCTAAATGTTATTTTACTTGTCCGACACCACAGTCCATTCTTCTTTGAGAATATCATGTCTTCAGGGAAATCATGTATTTATTTTTTTATTTTCTGTATTACCAGGATAATTTTGCGGTTACAACCTTTAAACTTGTCTGGCCATTAATTTTGAATGTCTTCTTTCTATAGTTGTTATAGGCACTTCAATTCACACTTTATTCTTTCTATAGTTGTTACAAGCACTTCAATTCACACTTTATTGTATTTAGCAGTAGTCCCGTTTCGGTAGTTTAGATGAACGTGTTTATTTTTGCAGGGAATTAGAAAGCTTTGTTTTGAGCTTTTGGATTTGAAAGATGCAGTGGAGAACTTATGTGGCAACAAGCGCACAAAGTTCTTAGCTTTCTTGAGGTAAAATAATGCCATGGTCCTTTCAATCAGTAATGAATATTATAGAAACTAATACATAATTATAATACAATCCTTTTCTTTATGCAGTTATGTATTTATATATACATAACGGCGTAAATATGTTTATATGCATTCTTTTGTGATGTAAATTTCGTTTTCTGCTAGGTTTGTAAAACAATTTTTTCGTCCTTTAAGAAGTAAGGAGTCTCTAAACTCACCATAGAAGAAGTTATGTGTCCACCTAAGCTAATATAGGTTATGAAATTTCAGTCATCTTCCCTAAAAATCCTAAAAAAAGTTATGCAAGATCTCTGATCATAACTAAATTAATGAAAATCTTTATAGGTTTGGGGAAATGAAGGCTAAGGTTTGAATTCTGATATGAGAATTCATTAATCGTATTGAAGGCCATTTTAGTCATTCTTTAGTATTTAGGGTTTATTGTACTATTCTTCTTATTATTATAAATAGAGGGGGAGAGGCTGACCATTGGGTTAAACCGTTTCATTCTTTGCCTACTTTATTTTACTTTAACATGGTATCAAAGCCACCAAACCGTGGTCGCCTCCCTCAATTTTCCTCACGTCACATCAAACCCTAGCTGCCACCCTCAACCCCAAGCATTGTCGTAGGCTCGTAGACAACTGTTTCGACAAGATCTTGCCACCTGTTACTGAAGCATCGCCGGCCGCTGCCTGAGCCTCACATACATCTCCGCAGTCTTCACGGCCACTGCTCAACTCGCAATTTTTCTGATGGCTCTGTTCTGGTTGCCACTTCTATGCAACCCTAAGGATTTGTTTCCACCTTTAAATGGAAAAAAAAAAAAGGTAGAGTCAAAAAACAAATAAATCACAATGTTCTTTCTTGTGTTTTAAACTTTTTTATGGACCCTTGTTTCTATTGTTCCTCGTTTTAGCTCATCTATGTTACTATTTATCCCGTTAATGTTTGGTGGATGCCCCACTTGTTTTTCTCTATAGTTTGTTTGTTTGTTTAATGTCACACTAGATAGATCGGAGAGGCTAGGGTGCTCTCAGTTTGATACTCAGGTTGCCAATGATATGTTGGACTGTGTTAATATGTGTGGACTTGTCGAGTTGCCGTTTATAGGAATTAAGTTCACTTGGTGTAGCTTTAAGCATCGAACAAGGAAGAAATGAAGCAGGTTAGATAGAACTTTGGTGAGTAATGAATGGCACCATATCTTCTAGCTTTCCGAAGTTCGTCATTTAAATAAAGTTTGTTCGGATCATAGTCTACAATTGATCAAATACGAAACGAATCACCAACGAGGTAAGGGTCCTTTAAATTTTTGAAGGTGCCAATATCATAATTTTGCTAAGATTGTCAAGATCAACCTATATCGGGAAACCCATTTCAAAGGTGGCATAGAAAAATGAAAAGGCTCAAGTCAGTGCTACATGAATGGAGTTCCAAAACTTTTGGAAATATTTTTTATAGGGTCAAGATACTTGAGAAAAAAGTGGATGATATTGAAAGGTAAGCTGCATTTGATCTAAGCATGGTCCCGCGATTACAGGAAATTGAAGCCCAGCTGACAAAAGTCTTATACTAGGAGGAAGCATATTGGAAACAAAAATTTGGAATCAAATGGATGAAAGAAGAAGATAGAAAGACAATATTTTCATGCGTGCATTGATCAGAAAAGGAAGAGGATGCGTATCAAAAGGCTGAAAAACGACAGGGGTGATTGGATAGAGAATGATGATGGTATTAAGAATATCTTGGTTAATCATTTCCCAGGTTACCTTTCTAATCCTTCAAACACAGAGAATAGTGTGAGGTGATTCAATGTATCCCTCAGATGGTGTCATACCAAGAAAATCAGGACTTGGTTGAATGTCCTGATATAGAAGAGTTGCATTAGGTAGTCAAGGAAATGGATGGAGAGAGTGTCTCAGGACCAGATAGGTTCACTGAGAGATTTTATGTTATGTGCTGGGAGATTATCAAGGAAGATTTGATCAATATAGTGACTAGCTTTTTCTGTGGTGCAGAACTACCTACTAGTGTGACTAGTACCTTGATTCTTCTCATTCCCAAAAAGGATAACACCGTTGTTGTTACCGACTTCATGCCAATTTGTTTATGCAATTTCTCGAATAAGGTGATAACCAAGATCCTGGCTAATAGGATTGCTACACTGTTGCCTAAAATCATTTTTCTGGAACAAAGTGCTTTTGTACAAGGTAGAAATATTTTGGACAATATTTTGTTAGCATAGGAGATGGTGAAAAAATTTAAGAACAAGGTGCATGGGAGTAATGTCATTGTAACACTCGACGTGGCTAAGGTGTATGATCGTGTTTCTTGGTGCTTTCTGACTGTTTTGCTAAGGAAATTCGGCTTCTGTGAAATGTGAATCGACATGGTGTATAGGGTGATTTCGAATAATCATTTCTCTGTTCTTGTAAATAGGGGTGTGGGTGTTTTTTTTTAGATCTCAGAGAGGGTTGAGACAAGGGGTTCCTCTATCCCCCAATCTATTTATCATTGTTGCTGAAGTTTTCTCAAGGGGTCTTAAAAATTTACTAGGTAAAGGAGATATTCAACAGTTACACAACCGGCGAATGAAAATCCGATTTTGCATCTCTCTTATGCTGACGATATGGTTTTCCTAAATGGATAGAAAAAATCTGTGAATAATTTTATGAAGTTCTTGAAAGAGTTTGAGGTGTGCTCGGGCCAAATGGTGAATGTGGACAAAAGTTATATCTTCTTACTAGACAATCTAGCTCTTTCTCACTGTCATTAGATTCTCAGGCATACAAGATTCAAGTGAGGTAGTTTTTTGTTTAGCTACCTGGGATGCCCGATTTATGAAGGAAGAAAAAAATATGTTATTTTTGAAGACATGCTCAGGAAGTTGAGACAAAAGGTGGCTAGTTGGCAAGGCAAGTTGCTTTCTAGTGGTGGACATCTAAGCTTATTGAAACATGTGCTTCAGAGTTTGGTGTTCTATTTGTTTATGGCGATTTCCCCGCCAATCTTTGTTATCCGAGAAGTTGAAAAGATTTTGGCCAAATTTTTCTGGGGATTCAGTCCTGAAAAGAAAAGGTTGCATTGGAAGCGATGGATAAATATTTGTTTCCTTATTGAGGAGGGTGGCTTGGAGATTAGAGACTTTCAGGATATTGTCCGGGCTTTCCAGATGAAGCTCTGGTGGAGATATAGAGAAGGTAAAACTCTTTGGGCTCGATTTTTGAAAGATAAATACAACCGAACTTGTCCATCAACTAAATGTAGAAATCTCTCGCACCAAAGCCATGTATGGGGGCTCTACTTGAAGGAAAATTTTATGCCAACGACCATATTCAGTTTTTGATAGGAAGGGGTGTGTATCTTTTTGGTGTGATACACGGCTAATCTCGGTACCGCTCGGTGAAGTGGTGGTAGTAAATACGCATCTTTCGAAGCTTTTAGTTAAAGATATCCAGTTAACTAGTGGTGAATGGGACATGCAACTTATACATAATCTTATCCCTGTTGATTATGGGAGCGAATTGGAAAATATTCAGGTTTTAGGATGTTATGATTTGACAACCTTCTAACTCGGGAATCTTCTCAGTGAAAACTACTTGGGAAGTTGTAAGGAAACAACAAGATGCTTATCCGTTTTTTGATAAGATCTAACATAAATCCCTTCCAATAAGGACCTCTATCTTTATGTGGAGGCTTCTTTATCAAATTGTCCTCGTGGATGAGGCGATTCAATAGAAAGGTGTGAATATCTGCTCCCGTTGTAATTATTGTTATAGGCCTCAGTTTTAATTTCTGCACCACCTGTTTTCGCAAGGGGACTTGGCAAAGAGTGTGTGGATTGCTTTTGTAGCGACTCAATGGAATGGAGAAGTATTTGGCAGATTGGTTGGTTGGTGGCAACAACATAGATCTACCCCTCTGATTTTTTTTTATTTTTTATAATATGCTCATTCCTTCTGTGTTGTGTTGAGAAATCAGGAAAATGCGTAATAAGGTTAGATTTGATGGGGTACAATGTGATGTTCAGAAAATTCTTTTTTAATATTCACCAAACCTTGTCCAGGATTGCTCCACTAGCAAAGAATACGAAATCTATGATTCAGTTGGTTTAGTGGAGCCGTCCATGTATTAGACTAAAGAAGAACTTGAATGGTAACTCTAGAGGAAACCCTGGTTTTATTGGCGGATGCGGTACTTTGCGGAATGCTAATGGGACTCTATTATTTGGGTTTACTCAATTTCTTGGGTTTGGATCTAGCTTGTTTGCAGAATCAAAAACCCTTTGGATCGCGCTTTAGTATTGTGTTGAGTTTGAATGGTTCTTCGTGGATATAGTCAGTGCTAGTCGAAATATTTGCTGGGAGAGCTAAAATTCCCTGGAGATTTACGTTGCTGATTAGAACTATAAAAGAGCTGGCATCTAAGTTTCATGCTTGTATTACGCACTGCTACAGGGAAGCTAATACGGCTGCTGACTTGTTAGCGAAGCTTGGACGTAGTGGAGATAATCGGACTGTTAAAGAATGAGAAGACTTAAACTATTGTGGTAACCTCTCCCTCTATTTATATAGAAAACAAAAAAACAATATAGCAAACCCTAAACCGTACTGGAAACCCTAAATAATACAGGAAATACATAAATATCCTTTTAACACTTCCCCTCAAGCTGGGGCATATATATTGTATGCTCCTAACTTGTTACAAATGTACTTTATCCTTGAGCCCTCCAACGGTTTAGTAAATATATCAGCTAACTGATCAACTGAATTTACATATTTAGTCTCAATCTGCTTCTGCAATAATTTTTCTCGAATGAAATGACAATTGATTTCAATATGTTTTGTTCTCTCATGGAAGACTGGGTTGAAAGCAATGTGAAGTGCTGCTTGATTATCATATACCAGATCCATCGGTGAATAGTCTTCAAATCCAAGTTCTTCCAACAAGTGTTTCAACCAATTTAACTCACAAATGGTATGGGCCATTGCCCTGTATTCCGATTCTGCACTTGACCGTGCCACCACAATCTGCTTTTTACTCTTTCAAGAAACAAGGTTACCACCAATGAACACACAATATCCAGTAGTAGACTTCCTATCCGAGGGCGATCCGGCCCAATCTGCATCTGTGTAGCCCTTTATTTGAGTATGACCGAAGTTTTGATATAGTAAACCACAACCAGGAGCACCTTTCAAATATGGGAGAATACGGATCACTGCATCCCAGTAACAAATCATTAGACGATCTAAGAACTGACTGATAACACTAACAACAAATGAGATATCTGGTCTGGTAACTGTCAGGTAGTTCAACTTCCCAACTAGCCGTCTACATTGTGATGAATCTATCAGTAGTACACCTTGATATGCTAACAGTTTGGTGTTTGAATCCATAGGCGAGTCAATCGGTTTAACTCCTAGCATTCCTGTTTCGCTCAATAGGTTAAGGACAAATTTTCTCTGAGACAGGTAAATGCCTTGACTTGATCGAGCAACTTCAATTCCCAAGAAGTACTTTAAGTGACCTAAATCTTTCGTTTGAAACTTACTATTCAAAAACTTTTTGAGTTCCTGAATACCACCGTGGTCATCCCCAGTAATTACGATATCATTCACATACACAATCAATAATATTCTCCCGACTTTACTATGTCTGTAGAAGACGGAATGATCGATTCCACATCGTCGAAGATCAAACTTAGTGATCACTTCACTAAATCTTCCAAACTATTCTCAATGAAACTGTTTGAGGCCATAAATAGATTTCTTCAAGCGACATACCAATCCAGGGTCTGAGCAACAAACCCAGGAGGTTGCTCCATAAATACTTCCTCAGTCAGATCGCTATTTAAGAAAACATTCTTGATATTGAGCTGATGTAATGGCCAACGAAAAGTGGTAACCAAAGAGATAAACAAGCAAACAGAAGCGAGTTTGGCAACCGGAGAGAAGGTCTCAGTGTAATCAAGGCCGTATATATGAGTATAGCATTTAGCAACTAAGCAAGCCTTGAGTCGATCAATGTTGCCATCCGGATGAACCTTGACAGTGTACACCCATTTACATCCAATTATTGTTTTGTCAGGTGGAAGTAAGACGAGGTCCCAAGTGCCATTCTGATGTAGGGCAAGCATTTCTTCTTCCATTGCTTTTGTCCAACTAGGGTGAGTGAGGGCCTCTGAAACGGACGTAGGAATAGAAACAGAGGAGGAGTACGAAGGAGATAGGTGTGCATACGAAACAAAGTTAGAAATAGGATGGGTAGTACATGTGCGCTTACCTTTTTGGATGGCAATGGGCATGCCCAGGTCAGAGATGGATGGGTCGGCTGGAGAAGAATCTAAGGACACAGAGTCGATGGGCGTGACAGAGGAGGGGGCCTTCTGGCGACGAGAATAGACCTGCAAAGGAGCTGAAGAATGACTAGGCGGGATAGAATCTGGAGTAGAGGAAGATAGTGTAGGGTTTGGTACACTTGGCAAAGAAAGCATAACATCTAGATCTTTTTGAGAGGAAGGGGTAGAAAAGTAAGGGGTAGATTCAAAGAATGTAACATCCGCGCAGACAAACGAGGGACGTAATGATGGACTATAACAACGACAACTCTTTTGTGTGCGAAAATAGCCGAGAAAGACATATTTTAAAGTACGGGGATCTAACTTGTCCCTGCCAGGAGTCAATTGATGAACAAAACAAATACATCCAAATATTCGAGGAGGTAAACTAAATAAGGGAGAAACGAGGAAAAAGAATGGAATGGGGAACCTTGCCATTGAGGGTAGAGGATGACATCCTGTTGATTAAGAAGTAGGCGGTAAGAACCGCTTCGCCCCAGACGTGTTTGGGAACGTTCATCTCAAAAAGAAGAGTATGAGTCACTTTTAGGAGATGTCGATTCTTACGCTCAACAACTCCATTTTACTGCGGTGTGTCAAGATAAGAAGATTGAAGCAAGATACCAGAGTGTAACATAAAGGAAGTAAATGGCTGAGAAAAATATTCTTGAGCATTATCACTTCGAAGAATACGAACTGGTACATTAAATTGAGTTTTAATTTCAGCACAAAACGCACGAAAAATAAAGAATAATTTTGAACGATTTTTCATTAAATAAAGCCAAGTAACTTTGGAAAAATTATTCACAAATGTCACAAAATAATGAAAATCTAATGTAGAAGTAATACGAGAAGGACCCCAAACATTTGAATGAACTAAACTAAACGGACTCGATGCTCCAACATGAGCTGGGGAAGCAAATAAAATATGATGATTCTTACCTAATTGACAAGACTTACACTCTAACGAAGACAAATGACTCATATTAAGAACAAGTAACTTGAGGTTGCCAAGGTAGGGATGACCAAGGCGACAATGGATCTGGTGAGGGGAGGTAATAGTAGGGCAGACAGTAGGTAGGATATCAGGACTCTCGTCAAGGTCATCAAAGTAATATAGGTCATTTTTCTCACGCTCGGTGCCAATCGTCTTCCGGGTCCTCAAATCCTGGAGAATGACAGAATCAGAAAAAAATGAGACAGAACAATTAAGGTGCTTAGTAAGCTTACTGACTGACATCAAATCAAAAGAAAGCAAATGAATATACAAGACAGAGGATAGAGATAAGAATGGTGAGAGTTCCATTGTGCCAATGCCACGGATAGGGACAGTGGAACCATCAGCAACTGTAACAGGAGATAACGAAAAAGATGACTGAATATGTGTAAAGAGGGAAGAAGTACCTGACATGTGATATGTGACAACAGAATCTATGACCTAGGGTGTGGGAGGGGAGAGGTGAATGGAAAGACAAGCAGTAGAAGTACCTCGTTGAACTAAAGAAACAATTGGAAGAGATGCCTGCTGGGATGCCTTATACTAAAGGAATTGAGCATATTCAGCATCAGAGATGTCCTTGGTCGCCTGAGATTCTGAAATAGTAGGAGTATTTTGATCGGATGTCACTGCATTGACGAATTTGGGTGGACGGCCAAGTAAATCCCAACATGTTTCTCGAGTATGATTCTCTTTTCCACAAAAGGAGTACTGTTAATGTGAGCCACGACCACTACGTCCACCTCGAGGGCCACCACCACGGCCACCACGAGAAAAACCACCACGACCACCACTGAGTTGAGCACCACGATCTCGTGTAGGAATCTGAGTAACAAGCGCTGAATACTCAGACGACGCAGACGAACTCAAGCACGAAACATTGTCCTTGGTAGTGCCACGCGAGACGCGAGAATACATTTCAGTGATAGTGAGGAGAGTAGCATTGGAAATGATCTGAGATCGGACTGATTCAAATTCTGGGCGTAATCCAGCCAAAAACTTCATGATAGCTATCTGCTCACGTTGCTTTTGCATTTCTTTCAGATCAATAGTCATCGGTAGGATAGTATTCAACTCCTCATAGAGGCTGTTGAATGTGGCAAAATAATCTGTAACGGATTGTGTGCCTTGCTGAAGTTGGAAGTACTCTACCGATAAATCATACATCCAGGTGAGATTACTGGAATATAACACACGAAAATACTCTCATATTGCTTTGCACATATCTAGATGAGTACAGAGATCAACAACTTGGGGCTCCATCGAATTCCACAACGACGCTACAATCTGCGCATCAACTTGAATCAATTCCTCATACTTTTTATCATTCTCTGTCAGGGCGGATTCCGTGAGATGACAGTGTTTTCCTTGTCCGGTAAGGCCTATTTTCACAGCCTTAGACCAATTTAAATAATTGGTTCCGTTCAACTTACGGGTTGTTAACGATTGAGGTGTAGTTATTGACATGTGTACCCGTCAATACCGCAACTAACAAACAACGTGCACAAGGGAAACAAACCAACAACACAAACAACTGTAGGGCTTAAATGAAGAACATTAGAATCAAAACAATACTCATGAAAAGATGGACATTCTCATGCTCAAGAACCCTTGTGGTAACCAATGTTACAACTCCTCAATGTTACTGCGTTTGAGACAAGGCAGGAATATAGTGTATCACTTTCATCCAGTGAGGTCCCAAAGGCCGTGAGTCTCCAGCCAGAGCAGTTGATGGCCGACGAAGGTCCGGCGAACCTCGACGAAGCGTCGGTGATGGTCAGCGAAGGTCAGCGACGGCAGAGGAGACGGCAGCGACGTGGACGACGTCGATGGTGGATAGCGAGTAGGAGATCTAGTTCGCGATGATGGTACGGCTCAAATTTGGGGACGATGATGGGTGGTAGAGGCTCGGAATGGCTTGCACGATGGCAGATCTGAGTGTTTGATGGGCGGCGGGGGCTTGTGGGCTGCTAGGGTTTCAGTTTTTTTTTTTTTTTTTTTCTGTATGAACAGTAGGCAAGGGAAAGGAAAAAAATTTGGTTTGAACAGATCTATAGAATTAATCTCCCATAACTTGTTTTGGATACCATGTTAAAGAATGAGAAAACTTAAACCATTGTGGTAGCCTCTCCCTTTATTTATATAGAAAACGAAGAAACAATACAACAAACCCTAAATCGTACTGGAAACTCAAAATAATATGGGAAAGACATAAATACCCTTTTAACACGGAGCTTCTGGTCTGAAGAATCTCTAGCGCCAGTTCATGGATGCTTAAGACTGGACAAACTCCACTTCCCCCACATTCGAAAGATTAAAGGAACTTTTTAAGTTGCGCCAACGCCACTGCAACGTATGCCAACCTTGCCTTGTGCATATGCCAATTCCCTTGCACCCCACAATGCCAATAATGCCTTGCACCCTTTAATTTTTTATTGTTTTTTAATGTTTTTATTTGTTTCGTTAAATTATTTATTGTTTTGATTATTTTCAGAGGTCAGGCTTCACCCCCTCGGATTTTTGTGTTCTTTGGTTTAATTAATAAAGTTCTCCTCGCATCGTCGAGGGTCCCTCCCCAAAAAAAAGTTGTGTTCAGTGATGTTGCCCCACAATTCACTACTCGATAGTTGAGTCGGGCCATCGCACATTTGCCAATTTCGTCCCTTCAGATCTGGTTGGATAAGGTTTGGGATCGTAAAAGACTGTTATCCTATATGCGGGGCATCACATCACGTATCTTCCTCTATTGCATCTTTTGCTCATTGAGTAATCCTATCACTTGCGTTTCTAGTTCCAAACCATGGGTCGTATTCCACTACCATTGATCATATTTCAGAATCTCAGATACGCGTCACATGTTTACTCACTTTCAGTCATCTTCCTCTTTATCATCTGTCACTTATGCTGACGGTTCTACGACCACTGTAAAGGGTATAGGGACTGTGCAACCTACTTGTTCTCTTTCTTGTCATTTGTCCTGTAAATTCTTTCTTTTCCTTTTAACTTAATGTTTGTTAGTAAATTTACTAGAGATTGAAATTGCTTAGTTTTTTTTTTCTTCTTCTTTCTCCGACCATATGAATATTCAGAATTTGAAGACAATGAAGAAAATTGGTGAATGACACAAGTCTAACGACTTCTATTGCCGATGATTGGTTAAACCTCATTCTTTCTCCTAACAGATGTCATGTCCCAGCTTCCCCTCACCAAATTCATTGTCGGCTTGGTCACCTATCCTTAGCCAATTTGAAACTTCTTGTCCCTAGTTTGAGTAATTTGCAATCGTTAGACTGTGAGTCTTGTTAATCAGGAAAGTATCATCTTGTATCATTTCCTTCTCGTGTTAATAAGCAAGAATTGAGTCCTTTATGATGTGTGGGCTGTTTCTCATGTCTCTCCGGCACTCAGTTTTTTCTAGTTCTGTTACCTATGTGGATGATTTCTCACGAGTCACTTAGTTTTATCTAATGAAATATCGTTTTGAGTTGTTTTCTATGTTTTTGTGCTTTCTGTGCTGAAATCAAATCTTAGTTTAGTGTTCTTGTGCGTATACTTCGGAGTGATAATATGCCAAGAATATTTGTTAGAGCCTTTTCATTCTTTCACGAATCAATTTGGTAATTCACTAGTCATCTTGTGGTCACATCCCCCGATAAAATGGGTTTGCTGAATGCATGAATAAACTTCTTCTTGATGTTTCTCGCACTTTGTTACTTCAAATAAAGGTTCCTAAGAGTTTTTTGGCTGATGTACTTCTCATTGCTTGTTATTTAATTAATGGCATGCTATCTTCTATCTTGAATGGGAAGTCTCCTCAATTGTTTTTTCTCTTGTAATCCTCTATTTCTCTTGCCCCTTGTATTTTTAGTTGTATGTGTTTTGTTCATCAGCTTGCACTCAGTCGAGACAACCTTCATTCCATAACATGAGTATTCTTGAGGTATTCTCGGACTAAAAAGGGGTATAAATGTTACAGTCATGTGTTACCATGTTTTTTTTTTTGTCTATGTTAATGTTTTTTTTTTGAGTCTACACCGTATTATTTGGAGGCACATAACTCTATTGATCTTGACATTGTCATCCCCTTTCCAATACCTAGAGCTACTTCTCTTGTTCATACACCACCTTCCACCCCCCAAGTCGTTTGTCTCGTCCTAACTTGCAGGTTTATACTCGTCGTCAAAATGTGGAGGTCGTCCCACTAGCTATAGTTGCTTCACCAATTATTCCATTGTCCTCTGATCTTGGTCTTATTCCTATTTTGTCTGATTTAGACATGCATATTGCAATTCGGAATGGTAAGTGCTCTTGCACTTCACATCCTATATCTAATTTTGTATCTTATGCGCATTGATCACCTTCACATTATTTGTACATTGCTTCTTTGTCATCTGTTTTTCTCCCTAAGTCTGTTTTAAAGACACTTTCTCACTCTGGCGGAAGTATGCAATAGAGGAGGAAATGTGTGCCTCACTCCAAAATGAAACTTGGGACTTTTTATCTCTTCCTGATGGAAAGACAATTTTTAGTTGTAAATGGGTATCTAGAATTAAAGTTCATCCCAATAGAACCATTGGTCGACTCAAGGCTCGTTTGGTTGCCAAAGGTTACACTCAAATACGTAGCTTTGATTGCTCTGCGACATTTTCGCCCTATTGCAAAGCTCGCATTGGCGAAATATAATTTTTTAAGGTAATCGAGAAAGATATTATTTGAAATATATATATTTTTTAAATATGTGAAATATAATTTTTTTTCTAATGAACTTTTGTTATATTCTATAGTAAAAAAAATAATGTTTGTTATATTAGAATTAGAAATGAATAATTTATGAATACAAATAATGAAACAAGACTTGCAATTAAATTTCAGTATTACCAAACAATAGAGTTGTAATATCATGCAATTACAATTCCTAGAATTCAAATTTCATAGAGTTGCAATTCCAATTCCATGCGATCAAACACTACCTGAGTGTTATCAGACAATTCTTAGACCGTTCATGGACTAGTCACTGGGAAGCTGTACTTTGCATTCTCAGATACTTGAAAGGTGCATCGAGTTGTGGTCTATCGTACCAAAGTCAAGGTCATGCAGTCATAGAAGGATATATGGATGCGTATTGGGCTGGGTCTCGATCAGATAGAAAATCCACTACTAGTTACTGTTTATTAGTCGGAGGGAACTTGTTGTCTTGGAAAAGCAAGAAACAAATAGTAGTTGCTTGGTCGAGTGTAGAATCTAAGTATGGGGCTATCACATTCTACATGAGAGTTGATCTGGTTGAAGAATCTACTAGAGGAACTTGGCTTTGAGCATTCTCGTCCCGAGAGCTAAGTGTGTGATGATCAACCAACTCTTCATATTGCTTCCAATCTCGTGTTTCATAAAAGGACGAAATATATTAAAGTAAATTGTCACTTTATCCGGGAGAAGTTGTTACAGAATTTGGTGAGCACGTCACATATAAATTGAGTTGATTAATTAGCTGATTTGTGCATTAAACCTTTAAGGGGCACAAGGGTAAAATACATTCATAACAAAGTAGAAGCATAAGATATATATTCTCTAGTTTGAGGGGGAGTATTGAATGGTATTTTAGTCATTCACTAGTATTTAGGATTTATTGTACTGTTCCTCTTATTATTATAAATAGAGGGAGATATGAGTTGATGATGTTTATTGTTTCCCTATTGGTTTGATTTGCAGCTATGATGGCAATAAAGAAAAAAAAAATTATAAATGGAGAGAGATCATGACCATTGGATTAAGCCATCTCATTCTTTTTTACTCTCTTTTTACCTTAACATATCCTTTAGAACTTAATGGGATTAATATATCTTGAACACATTTGAGTCATTTTTGTCTTTTTAGAAGCGATACCTTCAGATTTAGGAAAATCATGGAGAAAAATAAGAAGAAATAAGAAAATGAAAAGAAATGATGGTGAGATAAATTTTCTACTCTAATATGAGTGAAGAAAAAAAGAGCAGAGTCTGAACACCCTGCGAATTTGCTGGGAAGAGATTCATAGAAGGCAAACAAATAAGAAATACTTCTAACCTTAATATCTCATTAAGCGTATGAAACAAGGCCCAATTGCTTTTATCTATTTGAAAAAAAAATAAAAAACTGTTCTAAATCAGCATTTCAGTTTAATAGAGGTTTAAGTTTCATGGACCCTTCAAGATTCGTCAAGTACCAATATATAAATGCTCAACACTCAATTAAGGATTTTGGATAAATATCAAACACTTTCCATTTCATATGATCCTAGCAAACATATTAAGCAAATAAATTATATTGAAAAAGGTGTTCCAGAGTGATCTGTAGGTCTTATGGAAACGCTATTTGAGTTTGAAAGGCCACACTTTGTTCAGTATCTGATGTCTTTGATACCATACAATTTTTTATTTTTGTTCAGTATCTGATGTCTTTGATACCGTACAATTTTTTATTTTTTTAGGATCCCCGTTTATGAGTTTAGAATTCGGTTATGTTTTTAACCTAAAAAATAAAAGAAACACATTGGAAATTTTTGGCATATTTTGATGTTTTTTCATTTGAAGATTAGATGAGTCTGACACTCAGACACATATTTGTATTACACTCAACATGTGCTTTCAACATAGTGGATATATCTGAAAAATGAATTTATGATCCTCTATGATCGGTGCCTCAATTATATTCATCTTAGTATGTTTGATACAAACCAAACCTCTATATGAAGATCTTTTCTTAATATGATTTACTTGTGGTCTGATGCATAGTTTGAAATCTGAATTACTTGAAATTCTATATTTTGGTTCATTGTACTTGGCACATGCGAATTTTTACATACATGAGTAACATGATATTGATTATAATGATTATTGTAGGTTATCTGAAGAAGTTGTGGAAATGGAGCATGAGTTAAATGAGCTGCGAAAGCATATTTCTGCTCAAGGGATTCTGGTGCAGGATTTGATGAGTGGTGTCTGTCGTGAATTGGACCAATGGAGCCAAACTAGTGGTGACAATCTGCAGGCTCAAGAAGAACTTAAAAATTGTGATAGTGAAGATCCCTTTTCGAATGAAGCGGAAGATAACAGGAGAATGTTTTTGGAGAACATTGATATTCTACTAGCTGAGCATAAAGTGGAAGAGGCAATTGAAGCGATAGACGCCGAAGAACGAAATTATCCAGAGCTCAAAGGCCCTATCGATCCTTCATGTACTGAGCCATCCTCTTACAAGTCATCTTTCTTGAAAAGGAAGGCAATGCTTGAGGATCAGCTTGTCAAAATCGCTGAACAGCCCTCGGTTAGCATCCCTGAAGTAAAGAAGGCTATATCAGGTCTACTAAAGCTTGGAAAAGGCCCTTCGGCACATCAGCTACTGCTGAAAGCATGTGGATCGCGCCTCCACAAAAGCATAGAGGCTTTTATTCCACTTTGTCCCTGTTACCTCGAAACATACTCAGCTACATTGTCAAATCTTGTATTTTCTACAATCTCATTTACGACAAAGGAATCTACTCTGATGTTTGGTGATAATCCTGTATATAGTAATAGGGTGGTTCACTGGGCAGAATGGGAAATCGAATCTTTTGTTAAGCTGGTTAAGGAGAACGCACCCCCTTCTGAGACAGTGTTTGCTCTACATGCAGCCAGTATTTGTGTTCAGGCTAGTCTTAATCACTGCTCTGTGTTGGAATCACAAGGACTGAAACTCTCAAAGTTGCTTTTAGTGTTGTTGCAACCATACATTGAAGAAGTTTTGGAGTTGAATTTCAGGCGGGCTAGAAGAGTAGTTCTTGACTTTTCCGGAGACGATGAGAGCTTGCCGCTATCACCTCGTTTTGCATCACCACTATCTACATTTGCTACCTCCTCGGATAGCATGCTTGTCCATAGTGGAATGCGCTTTATATTCACTGTAAAAGTGAGTTAAATCTTGTTCTGAATTATTTTTCTTTTTTTCTTTTTACTTCCTAGAATAGTGTCAATTGTCATGTTGTTGTATTGCGGAATTTATCCTGGATTGCTAAACCTAACCTTTCTTGAGCTTTGGGTGCCTAGGAAGCACTGACACTGATACACAGTGGACACAGATGGAACCACTTTCGACATGCCCAAATCTGTCTTATTATTTTAATATTAAAGTTGTAGTTGGACATAGTTGGGATATGTCTGAGATATGAAAGTGATAGACCAATTTGATAGATCACTCTCAACAATTTGATAATTCTCAACAATTAGAATAGAGAAAATGAAAGGTATAGTGAAATGAAAGGTATAGTGAAATTTAGATGAACTGAACAATTAGTTTGCTCTGATACCAATTTGATAGATCACTCTCAACAATTTGATAATTCTCAACAATTAGAATAGAGAAAATGAACGGTATAGTGAAATTTAGATGAACTGAACTGGAATTAATCAAAATATAGAATGGAAATACAGGAAACAGTAAATTGGTTCTAGGATTTCGAGAGCCTAGTCTCTCTCAATTCTTTTCCCCAAATTTCTCATACTCTATCCCAAGACCCTCACTGCTATTTATTCACTTCAAACTAACAAACTCCTCTAACAAACAACTCCCTAACAAACTCAACAACTAATCTAGAGAGGACTGGAACCTTCTCAACCACTTACTAACTAATTGGTCTATCAGAAAGAGGTTTTTTTTTTGTAATGTTTTATTTTTTTAAAGTGTAATATTCAAAAATTAAAGGGGGGTAAAATATGTAATTTTAAAAGTTAACTTAAATGCTTTGTATTCCTAAAATTGATACAAACCGATACCAGGAGCCGCCTAAATCGAGATCCTTCTTAGTAGGACTACCATCAACAAGACTTTTTTGACGACCTCAAAACCACTAGCGACCTCTAATCGAGGAAGCACTGACACTTCTTGTAGCCCAGCTTATTCGTGCCCGACATGCATTTGACATGTATCAAGCCGTGTCCTAATTTTTTTAACTAATTTATTGTTTGGATACTTCTTTGACACGCAAGGATACACGTGGGACACTTGTAGACACCGCATTTGTCCAACCGCTCATTCGAGAACTCTTCAAATAGCATATGCTTAGTTGATTCCTCGAACTTCTCAAAATTCACTCTCAGGGGCCTGAAAGGTAAAATTGGAATGTTCAGATCCTGCTGAGTTTAGAACTCAAAAGTGACAAAATTTGTGAACAGACCTTGAATCTTTCGGCTACCAAAACCCAAAATGGCACCGTCACTTCACCGGATCAGAGTGAGGTGGGTGACACTAGTTGTTTCCACTCCTTTTCTGTTAAATACCCTCTCCAAGCCTTCTAAAATAGGATTTTTAGCACAAAAAAGATTGGTGCTATTTCAACTCCTCCTGTCATGCAACGTGTCCCTCGAAGATGCCAAAAACTAAATTTAGAACGACAAGATTTGCAAACAGACCGCAAATCTTTATGCTACCAGAACCCAAGAGGATCAGTAAATGGCACTGTCACTCCACTGGATCAGAGTGAGGTGGGTGACACTAGTTGTTTCCATTCCGTTTCTGTTAAATACCTTTAAAACCTTCTAAAATAGGGTTAAAAGATTGTAAATAACAAGGTGCCATTTCAACTCCTCCTATCATGCCACATGTCCCTTGAAGATGCCAAAATTTCCTTGATTTTCTCACCAAAACATGTCAGCAGGAAGATTTGGGCAGCGGACTTAGTCTGGAATGCACCAATGGCACCACTTTACGAACCTATAAATGCCCCCCTCCACTTCGTCATTTGCAACATCAACGCATCCCTCAAGACATTCAAGAATCCCCAAAACCTGTGGAAATATAAAAGAAAGATGAGAAACTCTCAAAATATTCTGAAGATTTGCGCTAGAATAACAGAAAGGATGAGTTCAAGCTGAGATATATTTGCTAGAGGCTTGAAACCCGTCTTTTATATATATATATATATATATATATAATCTCAAAAGTTTTCAAAAATCATATTTTGAAAGATGAAGAAAAAGAAAAAGAAAAAGTAAGAAGGTTTCATACAAAAAAAAGGCTTATGGGATATTGGGGATTTTTACACATTAAATAACAAGGAATTGCCATATTTGATTCATTTAAACTCAATTAGATTAGGGTGCCTAACACCTTTTCTGAGCGTAACCGACCTACAAACTTAAAAAGAATCTGTTGGTTAGACCATTCACTTCAGGAGTAAAAAATGAAAAACGCAGCCATTTCAAAATTTGTTTTTCAATAAAATTTTGGTACCCTAGCACACCAATTAAAACTCAATGTTAGGTGGCAATTCTTTTTCAAAAAAATTGGCCTATGCTTAGATTTCAAAAACCCGACGCTTTCAAGTCCCTTGTCTTCAAATACCCATTTCAAAACAAGAACAAGGAAAACAACCATCTAACAGAACACTCATTTGGTCTTTTCCTTAAGGGGGTGCTTCTATTAATATTTAGGAATTAAGAGGGTTGAATTTGCAAATATATATAAAGATGAGACGAGTCCAAGTGTCATTCTTGAGAAATATATAGTCCCTCTGCTATTAAATGAAATAGGAAACTATTGAATTATTTACTATAAAATGGAGTTATGTGGTGCTAGTAGTGCTCCTTCATTTTATACTATTGAAATTTCTGTATAATTTTATTTTGGAAAAAGATTAATCAATTTAATTTCTATGACTATACATAAATAAAATGTATAATCATCGTACTTTTTTGGAATTTTATGTATTACTGTAACCGTGTCTTGATGCATCCACTTCCTATATTCGTTATGTTTCTTAGATTGGTGGAGTAACCCCTTCAACTGGTAAGCTAGTCTGAAAAGTTCCATTGAAGTGGTGTGGGACTCAACACTTAGTGTATAATGCTTGGAATGATTGTACTAAGGCATTAGAGTTCACCGCTGGATGAAAAGTTGGTTAAAGATGTTGTTACCAAGCTGGGTGCTCCTGAAAATTTGGTTAACCATGTTATTACCTGGCTTGGTTTTTGTTGTGTGAGGATGTTGTGAAGAGTGCATAGATTTGGACAATACTTTTCTGATTATTTTTGCAACTAGCCTCTCAAATTTGCACCAATGACCTTTGATTGTTGGGAATCCATTTTAACACGTCATAGGGTTGTGCCACTTACTTCCCAGCAATGTTTATAAAGAAATGAGTTTTAACGTCGGCTATGCCCACTTTTCCTTTTAGTATAGAACCTCCCCAGTTACACACTTGCCATGTATTCTTTATAGATGTTGAAGAAGAATGCTTGTGTTGTTAACTAAGTGCAAGAGGACTACCGACGTTACATTAACTTTTTTGGCGTGCATGCATCATATGCATCCTTGTATTTTCTATGAGTTGAGACAAACTTACACATACCTATTCACATATTTTGCGTGATGTGCATATTTGAATGCTTATGTTTCTCATGTACAGATGTAGCACAAGGATCCCGGACAAATTACTAGTTTTGTATTTTATTTTTTTTTATTATTTTCAAAATTTATTTTCTTAGTTGAAGAGGTTTTTAGAAGTAATATAGTCAAATTATAGTCCAATTAGGATACTATAATAGGTAGTGTTATTTTTGGAATACTTTTATTTGATTTTAGATACTAGTATAGATAGTATCCTAATTTTGTTTTCCTTGTTTCACAAGATTGGGGTTCTTAGGGTTAGGCTTATTGCCCATAAATAATTATTGTAGGCCTCTTGGCTGAGAAAACCATTATTCAATTATTCACGTTTAATACACTAGGAGATTTTCTCCTTTTCTTGTGGATTGAAGAACCTTTCTTTTGGATTCAAGAGCCTCCCATGTCTGCTAGAACACTGTCTAGCCTTTTTCTGTCTACTAGAACGATATCTAGTCTTTTCATTGTTATTCTGCTTTGCCATATACTTAAAAAATAGTATATTCATGGCAGAGAGTGCTGCATTTGTAGGTTGTTCATTGAGTCATATTAGGATCTTTAACTGATCGGCTGTGGCTGGTTATTTTTTTGCTAGGGAGCAGATGGGAATCACCCTATTTTGTACATGTATTAAACAACTCATTCAAAATTGTTTCAAGCATGACACTGAAAAAAACATTTACGCACCCCTGAGAGACTGAATCAAATGGATAGTTCAAGAAATTTGTTTAACTTATTTCTATTTGCATGTTTCATGATGGCCTAGTAATCAACTCATGTTATGAGCTTGAGTGTGTTTGTGTTTCATTTGCAGGACATAGTGGAGCCGCTAACCATCCTAGTCATTTTGCATTTTGGAGGGAACATACTAACTAGAATTTCACAGCTTTTTGATAAATATGTGGATGCATTAATTAAAGCTCTACCTGGACCATCTGAGGACGACGGTCTCACAGAGCTGAAAGAGGCTATACCCTTTAAAGCTGAAACAGATTCGCAGCAGCTTGCATTGTTGGGAACGGCATTTACTGTTGCAGAGGAACTGCTACCAATGGTAGTCTCAAGAATTTGGAGTGTGTTAAATGAAATCAAGGAATCAGGAAGTGGAATCAGCGAACACATTGTGCCTCCCATAACTAATACCATAGAATACAAGGACTGGAGGCGCCAGCTTCAGCATTCATTGGAGAAGCTCAGGGATCACTTTTGTTTACAGTATGTTTTAAGTTTCATTTATTCCAGAGATGGCAAAACACGACTGGACGCACAAATATATTTGAATGTGAAAGGCGAGGATCTTTTCTGGGACTCAGACCCTTTGCCTTCACTGCCTTTCCAGGTTACTGAAACTGGAATTTATTTCCGGCCTTACGTAATTTGAATTTTATGTTATTCAATTATAATTTCCTTCTTATATTTGCTATTTATTTATTAATAAATTTGAAAGCTTAGCATTGTCAGTAAATAAGTAAGGTTATAATGAAATTCTAGAACTTTATCTTCTCTATTTCTTCTTCAAATGCATGGTTTATTTGATGACAACTTCTCACGCAACTTACCATTACATTTGTTTATGGGGTTGTCAGGATTTTTCAAGACACACTGCTAGCTGGTTGGATGTCTTATCATATGCTAAAATATACATCCTTCTCTTGTGTGTGCTTTCGTGTGTTTGTTTGATTTTGATTGTAAGGCCATGATAATGATTGAGACCTCTGTTTAATGTTTCTCTCATGGGACAAATTTTGTGCTTAATGCTTATGAAAATTGTTCCCAAGAAGCCTCTTACAGTATGCTTTCTTAACATTCAAAGTTGGCTGTCTTGTTTCTGCATTGCAGTCAAATATTAATATCCTAAAGTTGTGAATATTTGAAACTAGTGCTTTGCTCTTGTGGTTTGATAGCAGTTGTTGGAGGGTATTTTAGTCTTTATCTTTGTATTAAGTCTTTCATGTACGGCCCATATTTTATTATCAATAGAGGGAGAGGTAGATTTCTTGGTCATAATGCCGTCACACTATTTTCTTTCTCTTTTCCATCTGTAACATGGTATCTAGATCAACTTCTCTCGGGACAATAATCCATAGTTCTGTTCTATTTTTTTTTCTTTTTATCCTTTTTTTTTTTTTTTTTTTTTTTTTTACCTCAGCTCCCGTACAACAATATCCCTTTTTTTTTTTTTTTTTTAAAGTGCAGTGTCGCGCCAACCCCTTGCAACCCTATCCGTGACCAGATCAATGCCACTGTAGGTTATAAGTGAGTGTGTACCGTCGAAGTTCATCCGGATGACACCATTGATTGACTCAAGGCACCCTTAGTTGGCGAAGGTTACACTAAGTATATTGCCTTGATCACCTGGAGACTTTTTCTCATATTGCCAAGCTTGCATATGTTCACCTATTTATCTCTCTTGCAACCACTTTTCGTTAGCCTTTACATCAATTAGATGTGAAGAATGCATTCTTGAACTGCGATCTATTTGAAGAGGTGAATATGGAGCAACCTCCAGGTTTGTTGCTCAAGGAGAGTCAAGAATGGTATGTTGCTTGAAGAAATCGATTTATGACCTCAAACAGTATTTAGTGGCGTGATCTCTGACTTTGGTCTTCAACGACGTGGAGTCGATCATTTAGTGTTCTACAAATATGGTACCACAAGGAGAATATTATTGATTGTCCATGTTGATGACATCGTGATTATAAGAGAAAACCACAGCGGCATTGAAGCACTCAAAACAATTTCTGCATGGTAAGTTTTAGATTAAGGGCTTGGGGTAGTTGAAATATTTCTTGGGTATCGAAGATGCTCGGGGAAGTTGAGGTATTTACCTTTCCCAAAGGAAATATGTCCTTGACTTGTTGAGCGAAACATGGATGTGTTGGAAAGTTGACCATGCACTGGCCTAGTTATGGCCGAAATCCTTCAGTATTTCCTGGCTGTACATAATTAAAAATATATTGATTTGTTTTTGTATTAGTTAGGACAGCTGTGGATTTCTTTCCCTTATTTAGATTTTGTATAGTCTATAGGTAGGAAATACGTAATAGTCTTTGTTAATAAAATATGGCATTAATATTCAGATCCAATTACCGATTCTCTGCTCCATAATGGCATCAGATCAGGTCTTTTTTCTTCCTGAAAGCTGCTCTATTTCTTTCTACATAGCCTATCTACCTAGACCACCAAAGCATCTACTTTAGCCGTTGTTTTCCCCTGTTTTTTGCACCCAAAACAGGGCCAAATCCGATTACCACCATGTTTGAGACCTCCCCCCATTGTACCCTCTCTCCTGCTGTTGTTTCAAAAAACAGCTTAACCCACTAGATTTCATACTCTGTCTAGATCAACAATATGAGGCTGAATAGGAATAACTTTCATTGCTGGTTCCAATCCATTGGTATGTACATCCGAGAGGGGGAGGAAAAAGTGGATATTTAACTAGGGACACGAAGGCACCAGCGACTATGTATCCCATGCTTGCAACCTGGGTTGCCAAAAACTCCATGGTCATGGTCATGGTCATGGCTTAGCTTGTAAATGCCATAGATGATGTCAACTCTAACTATCTGTGTTGTTCAAAGCCAAAAGAACTCTGGGATAATATCAACCAGATGTATTCTGATTCTGGTAACAAATCTCAGATTTATGAAGTACAACTCAAACTTGGTGAGATTGGCGGGGAGGAAACACTGTCATAAGGTATTTTAATATCCTGAAAGGTCTATGGCATGACCTATACATGTATAATGACTATGAATTGAAATTCCCCGATGAATGCAATCACTAAGGTTGCGTTTGGGTAAAGTATTTGAGGGAGAGATTTGATTTGTTCAAAGGATTTCAAAATTTATTTTTGACAAATTCCTTGTTTGGGTATTTATTAGGAGGAATTTGTATAATCCCTTGGATCTAAAAAATAGGATAAAATGAGGATTTTTAAATCCTTTTATTTTAGGTGTCATTTACAAATTCATTCAAGGAGAGATTTCTAGCTCATTTCTTCTGCCTTCCATATCCGGCCACCGCTGCCAACCCCCGACCACTGCGTCCCCGACCATGACCACCGCCGCTACCATCGACCACGGCAGTGATGATAGTTATCTTAGGGTGAAGATGAAAAGAAAACAATAGTCCCTTAAAATTCAGTGATTTCTAAATTACATTTACAAATATTTTACTTATCCAAATAAGGGAATTATAAAATTACATGATCAAATTATTCACCTAAAATAGTAATCAAAACAAAGAATTTGTAAATGATGAGATTTCAAAATCCAGGATTTTGAAATCACATCATTTAGAAATCCCTTACCCAAACGCAACCTAAAGAAATTGGTGGACCAAAATCGAGGTTTCAAATTCTTTTGTTGGCCTAAATGTTGAGTTTGATGAGGTCAGAGGAAGGATCATTGGGCGACAATCCCTTCCCTCAACTGGAGAAGTTTTTTCAAAGGGTAGAAGGGAGAAAAGCCGGAGGAGAGTTATGCTGGGAGAAAAAAATGTTGGAACTGGAGGTCCTATGGAGAGTTCGGCTCTTGCAGCTTTTGATGCAAACATGGCCGATACCAACCAGTGGAGGTGATATGAAAAACCTCAAATCTGGTATGATTATTGTTACAAACCTCACCACACTCGGGAGAGACCTGTTGGAAAATACATGGAAAACTTGCAAACTAGAAGAGTAGTAAATGTGTAGATAGGTTTAGCCTCCTTCTGCCAATGAAGCTAAGAGTAGTCCTTTCAACAAATAGCAGATTGATTACCTCCAAAATTTTTGAAGTCCATCCATTATCACGTATTCCTAGTAGTTCTTTGGCACAAATAGTACTACACCTTTTTCTCTTTCTAGTTGTTTTACCTGTGCACCATGGATTATTGATTCAGGTGCATCAAACCATATGACCAGTTCTTCTCATTTATTTGAATCTTATCCACCATGTTCTGGCAATAAAAAAGATAGGTTGCAGATGGAAATTTCTCACCTATTGTAGGAAAAATTGTAGTTAAAATATCCCCCAAAAATAGAGATAAAATATGTTCTTCATGCAAGCTGTCTTGCAATCTTTTGTCTGTAAGACTATCCAAAGACTTAACTGTATTATTACATTTTTTTTATTCTTACTGTAAGTTTCAGGATCGGAGCTTGAGAACGATGTTTGGCAATGCTAGAATGATTAATGGTCTTCACTGTTTTGATGACAACTCCTTCAATAATAAAAAAGCTCAAGGCTTGAGTAGTACTATTAGTTCAATTCTTGTTCGTGAACAAATAATACTTTGGCATCTTAGGTTAGGACATCCTAGTTTTCTTTATCGAAGACATTTATTTCCGGAGTTATTTAAAAAATTTGATCGTTCTATTTTTCAATGTGAAAGTTGTCGTTTATCTAAGAGCCATCGAATTTCATATATTTCAAAACCAAATCGTGCTTCAGAACCTTTTTATTTAATTCATAGTGATGTTTGAGGTCCATCTAACATCACTACATTATGTGGAAAAAAATGGTTTGTCACTTTCATGGATGATGATGCTCAAGTATATTGGTTTTGTTTAATGAGTGAAAATCTAAAGTGGAAAGCATATTAATGTTTTTTGACGATATGGTTGAAAACCAATTCAAAACAAAATTAGTGTCTTCCGGTCTGATAATTGTACTGAATACTTTAACCACTGTTTGGGATTGTTTTTGAGAGAAAAAGGTATTCAACATCAATTTATGTGTTGTCATACGCCTCAACAAAATGACATTTATGAAAGAAAAAACCATCATTTGCTTGCATATTCCGAAATATTTATGGGGGAAGTCATTTTAACAGCTTATTCGATTAATAGAATGCCTATTCGTGTACTGAATTATATGACACCTTTAAACTGTCTAAAAAGTAAGTTTTTTTTTTTCCTTCCAGAAGCTGGGTTTTTCTTGAATTTATGATTAAAAGTGTATGGTTGTACAATGTCTGTTTACATAGCTAGTCATCTTCGATCTAAACTTGATCCTTGAGCTGAAAAATGTGTGTTCATAGGGTATTGCCCCGAATCAAAGAGGGTACAAATGTTATAACCCCCCCCAAAAGAGCGATTCATATTAGCATGGGTGTTTCTTTTTTTTTTTTTTTTTTTTGAAAATCAACCCTATTTTAGCCAAAATCATCTTCAGGGGGAGAACAACTCAAAATCATTTTTGAGTACCTTTTTATTGGCCCCCTCCCCCTAGAATTGTAATATCGCTTATCAATCAAAGAAATAAAAGTTGTGAATATTCTTAGCATCAGTTTAACTTCTAGTTCTCCATTTCAGTTTTAGTCACTTCCCTTTTCTGGTCTTTAACCAAGTCGCTTTTATGTATTAGTAATATTTTTGCTGCACCAACAGGCATTATTTGGAAAGCTGCAGCAGCTAGCTACCGTGGCTGGAGATGTGTTACTTGGAAGAGAAAAAATACAGAAAATTCTGCTTGCGAGGCTCACGGAGACAGTGGTGATGTGGTTGTCTGATGAGCAGGAGTTCTGGAGCGTGCTAGAGGATAATTCAGCTCCACTTCAGCCGCTAGGGTTGCAGCAGGTATGTATATGTTTATTTTCTGTCAGAGTTAGGAATTTTGTCTCTAATTTTGTTGACTTCCAATTTGAATATGTTTCTATTAAGGAGTCATAGTTGATTTGGTAGTTACTTGATGGGCTTTATCTCGTCTAACAAGAATTAAGGATTGGGACTTTGCATTACTCATATAATTGATTGAGATTCATGGGCTAGATGTAGTCTTGTGGGAGAGATGTATCCTATTGGGAGTGAGTGCTGAGAGTGGAAAGTTTGGAACACTATGGAGATAGGGGATCCAATACTAGATGTGTTCGATGTTTAGTGTTACATGCATCTCTTCTATTTTTGCAAGTTATGCACAATCATATTCAAATTAACCCCAAACATATATGTGGTCATAATTATCCCGATTTTTGTAAATTCTTTCGTCCTTGTGGGATTGTTGGTTTGAGTTATTCAGATTTCTTAGTCAATCACACTCTTGCCTACTGCCCAACATGTGGTACCAGGGCCTAATGGGTGGGGGATTTTGGAGGAACAAAGTCGGGATTTATTTTTTTTTATTTTTTTTGTGAATATAGACACAATTAGTTTTAGGATGAGAAACTCACTGCATGAAAAGAACGTCAAAACAATAAAGGACTGTTGGCCATGTTAATCAGGCACACCTGTGGCTTGGAATAGCGAGAGACATTAAGACCAGCAGTACTGTGTTTGAAAAATATACCTATTTGGCATTGTTTTGCTCCTTTGTTGTGCAATTTCCAGCCTTGCCTACTAGCCTAATGATATTTAGGTAGGCTTTATTCGTCACGGGTCTTGGTTTTTTCACAGTTGTCCCTTGTTGGGGCTTGATGAATGTGGTAAGTGCTCTGAAGGCATGATGTCCCATATTTGTCACCATCAGCGTATGTAAATTCCTGAAGGGCACCGTCATCCCAGGGGTGAACTTACCTGTGTATGGGCTCTTGAGTTTACTCTGCAAGAGTGGGTCATTATGGGCCCTTCATTGGAGAGGTTCCCGGCTAAGTTAGTAGTTTCATCTTCTGCTGTAGTTTAAGCCAGTAGTTTCGAGTCATGGTGGGACTCACAGGAATAAGGTGAGCCTTCGGATTACCCGTTGGGTAGAAGTTAGAGCTTATGGACTATATGGGTATTTAACTGGTCCTATGAAGCAACCGAGTTCTTCTGATACACAAGGATCAGTGGATGTCCGAGAACTCATTGGTTATATCATGCCTACCTATGCTTATCCTTCTATATACGGCTCACGATATTTGATGCAGTTGCTAAGGCTTATTCTAAAATTTGTAGCTGTTACAGGGTACTTTAGCCTTTATCTATGTATTGGGGCTTCCGTTTATGGTCCATATTTTAGTATTAGAGGAAGAGGATGACTACTATGGTCTAGGAAGCATCGACATACCAAATCAGGTGAAGAATCTGTGTCGGACACATTTTCAACAAGGAAATGCCTGGGACACGGTTTGAAATGATTCCGTTACTTGAGGATAAGTGTCCTATTATTTTAATATTAAATTTCTAGTCAGACCTGAGTGGGACGTGGCAAGGACACGTCTTGGATATTGCGAGGACACGTTGAGGAAACGGCTAGAGGAAGAGAAATCGCAGAGAAAGAAAATCGCACAGAGGGAGAGAGAGAGAGAGAGAGAGAGAGAGAGAGAGAGAGAGAAGACGGAAACTGAAAAAGGGATAGAAACATAACTCTGTGTGGTCGTCGGAGAAGACACCATGGTGGCCAAGGTCGTTGGCAATGGTTGGTCGATGGTGACTGGTTGCAGATTGCTTGATTTGGGCTGTCCTTGAAAAAGAATAAGAAGAGGACTTTGTAATGACCGATTAGGGATTGGCCTCGTGGCCTTAAGTGGTTTAATAAGTATCTAAATTATGAATTGCAACCCATTAGTTTTTGAATACTATATTTTAAAACTAGCGTATAATTTGTGCATGAAGCTACGGTTTAAAAAAGAAAATTGTAGTATGAAAAACAAATCATAATTATTATTTTTTTGGTAGAAAAAACAAATCATAATTTAATGTTTAGAAAATAACACAAAAAAACCACTAATTTACAAAAATATAGTGAAGGTCACTTTTGCATTCAAGTCGATGTATCTTCATCCATCACCAACTGCTACATTATTCACCGCTAAAAGATTTTCTCATCACTAATACTGAATTCATAAGAATTCTCAACTAAGACTGCACCAAGTATTACTTATATTGTCAACAAAAGAAATGTCACCTTAGAAACTGTTTTCTAATATAAATATGCTCACATGAAATCCCAAAGGAACGCACTCATTCGATATACACAAGTATATTGAGAAAAATACCATATTCAAACGACACGCGTGAAATGAACAATAATGAAAATCAAATTAATATTGATAGTGCAGAAAATAAAATAATAGACGTTGAGAAAATAAAGATATTTTTATTGAAGATATTGATAGTCTTCTCTTGAAATCTTAAACTAAGTTTAATGATAGACAGATGAGAGTGGAGTAATATAGACACATCTATACACTACAACACCAAAACCAATGCCGAACTAAAAATACAACTAATAAAAGTTTATAACAAAATTAACTAAATATAGCAATTACTATTGAAATACTTACAATTTTACACAATATTAGTCTAAACTTAAAGTTACTTGGGAATAACAAATAGTGGCATGTGGAATAGAAAAAAGAGTATTAGAAGCTAGGCCGGCCCGTAACCATATCACGTATATTTCAGTTTGCTCAACTATCATACTCGGGCCCAAGATCCCACATCAGAGGCAAGACTTGAGCTCGGCTTGACATCATCCATCTACTACTATATATATGACCTAAATAAACAATATATAAATTGAACACATGAACAATTTAACATTTCTATCCTACATGTAGTCACACGCTGCATCAACGTACTACATAGCCCATACTAAACACACACCTGGCCAACCAAAACACACGATATATATATACGTATAACAACTCTACTACAAAACCACACAAGAACCAGACCTCTATACAATGGACAATAGTTACAAAAGAACAACCTCTGAAACCAAACTATGCCTCATTTATAGTTAGGATCAGTAGTTGAACAATCTCTAGCTCGATCAATTGAGATAAAATATTTTATTCATGTATTGTCTTTATAATATAAAAATAGTTTATGGATCAAGTATATATATCGGAAACCACTCTTAGCAGTATAAAAATCTCATATATATAATAATGAAACAACTAAACTTTAAATCAATTGATCATTCTCACTTTTATATAGTAAAATACCACACGTTTCTATACTATCCTAGGATTGTTTACTTCACGATTGGAAGTTATGACGCAACCGTAACCTGTACATCTACTCAATCTAAGGTTGACAGTGTTAGGGCCATTCAGCTAGGAAGCACCGACACTCCGCCGACACGCCTCTCACACGTGTCGGTGTGTGTCCAATTTTTTTATTTTTTATTTTTAGATTTCAACTTGGCACCAACCCACGAAATGAACATGCTCTTGAAGAAGAAGTCTACATGATTTATCCCCTAGGTTTTGAGGATTCTAGGCATCTTACCTATGTTTTTAAGCTCCCAAAATCACTCTGTAGGCTTAATCAAGCACTTAGAGCTTGGTTTGCCAAGTTAACCAGTTTTTTTCACACCTATGGATTTGCCGTAAGTACTGCAGACACGTCCCTATTTGTGAAGAAAACTGAGAATGGCATTCTCATTCCTGGCAGGTCTGAAACCGGAACTTGACGAAGTTAGGGGACGAATCATTGGTCGTCTGCCTCTTCCCTCAATTAATGAGGTTTTCTTGGAGGTCCGAAGGGAGGAGACCCGTCAAAATGTTATGCTCAACAAGCCACAAATTATCAGCCCTACAGTTCCTCTAATTAACCAGTCTACTTTGGCTGCTGCTAATGCTCACTCCAGCATATTTCCACGTTGAGCAGAGGAACGTCCTCGTATATGGTGCGACTACTGCAACAAGCCCCGTCATACACGGAAAACATGCTGGAAAATCCATGGGAAACCGGCAAATTTGAAGAGCAACAAAACGGGAGAAAAATCTAACCGATCCTATCCTTCCGTGCATGAAGCTGCCACCACTCCATTCAACAAAGAGCAGATTGATCAACTTCTGAAACTGTTGACTGTCAATCCATCATTTGGTACTCCTAATGCTTCCTTAGCTCAAACAGGTAGTAACTTTAGAGCTTTTTCTTGTTCCTTAAACTCAGCACATTCGATTATTGATTCAGGTGCTTCTGATCATATGACAAGTTTTTATCATCTTTTCAATACCTATTCATCGTGTTCTGGTAACGAAAGAATTAGAATTGCAGACAGTAGTTTCTCACCCATTGCAGGAAAAGGCCAAATAACAATCTCAGATAGTATTAATCTAAAAACGGTCCTCCACGTTCCTAAACTTACTTGTAACCTCTTATCTATAAGTAAACTATTGCGAGATTCGAACTGTCATGCCATTTTCTCTGAATCTCAATGTTTCTTTCATGACTAGAGCTCAGGGAAGATGATTGGCAGTGTTAGATTGGTGGATGACCTTTATTACTTCGATGATAACTCCTTGAGGAATAAAATAACTCACGGCACCAGTGGTATGAGTTCAACGTTTGTTCGTGATAAAATCATGCTTTGGCACCTTAGACTAGGACATCCAAGTTTTCAATATCTTAAACATTTGTTTTCGACTTTATTTAAGAATGTGGATTGTTCTTCTTTTCATTGTTAAAGCTGTTTGTTTGCAAAAAGTCAGCGTACTTTTTATATTTCAAAACCATATCGTGCATCCAAACCATTCTATTTAATTCACAGCGATGTATGGGGTCCCTAAAAAATCACAACACTATCCGGAAAAAGATGGTTTGTGACATTTATTGATGAGATCACACACGTTTATGTTGGACATATTTGATGCGTGCAAAATCTGATGTAGCAGCTTTATTTAAAGAATTTTGCATTATGCTAGAAAACCAATTTCAAATGAAACCTAATATTCTTCGCACAGATAATGGAACAAAATATTTCAACGAATGTTTAAGCAGTTTTTTGAAAACAAATGGTATTCTACATCAATCCACATGTCGTGACACGTCCCAACAAAATGGCATCGCTGAACGAAAAAATAAATACTTACTCGAAGTTGCACGTGCATTCATGTTTTCTATGCATATTCCAAAATATTTGTGGGGTGATGCTTTTTTAACAGCCGCATATTTAATAAATCGCATGCCTACATGTATTCTAAATTACACTATACCATTTGATAACTTCAAAACACACTTTCCAGCTTCTAGAATATCAGCTGACCTGCCTCTTAAAGTATTTGGCTGCACCTCCTATGTTCATATTCCTAGCCAATTTCGGTCTAAACTTGATCCTAGAGTAGAAAAATGCGTTTTCATCGGTTATGCACCAAATCAAAAAGGGTATAAGTGTTACAATCCACAAATCAAGAAAATTCATGTTAGTATGGACGTCACGTTTTTGGAAAATGTTTCTTTTTTTGGACAAAAATCCCTTTCAAGGGGAGAATGTAATGGAAGAGAATTTTTGGGTCACTGATGATCCTCTCCCTACGACAGTCTTAGAAATTTTTCCTCCAAATCAGTCAAAAACAAGTAATAACAATATTGAATATTCCAACAACAAGTATATTGCTTCTTCCCCTAATGATAATGTACCTTATGAACCCTACTAAATTCAAACGTATAGATGGGGGGACTGCAGTATCTAACTATCACAAGACTTGACATCTAATTTGCAATCAACAAAGTATGTCAGTACATGCATTCCCCTACTTACAAACATTTTGAAGCAGTTAAAAGGATCCTAAGGTATATAGAGGGCACTCCTACTTTTGGTCTTCAGTTCAAACCAAGTTCTCTTGAACTTCAGGCTTTTTCAGACTCTGATTGGGTTGAGGATCACACTAATAAAAGACGTACTGGAGGGTACTGTGTGTTACTTGTTGCAAATTTGTTCTCCTGGTCATCCAAAAAGCAACCTATTGCATCTAGATTTTCCAAAGAAACCGAGTATAGGGTATGGCACAGGCTACATCTGAGCTTACTTGGTTGACTTATATCCATAAGGGCCTATAAATCGTAAGCTCTTCCATTCCTATGTTGTGACAACCAATCGACATTAGCTTTGGCTGCTAATCCTATATTCCGTGCTAGAACAAAGCATACCGAGGTAGAGTACCACTTTATAAGGGAAAAAGTTCTAACCAAAACAATTCAGATTGCTCATGTTCCTTCCTATGATCAATTGGTTGATATTCTCACTAAAGGTCTTCCTACTGCTCAATTTCAGTTCTTAAGGTCCAATCTTACTATTCAGTCTCCCATGGTCAGCTTGCGGGAGGGTGATAACAGTCACACCAGCTCAGCAACATGGCAAGCCATCATGCCCTGCAATCAAAGACACACCAGCTCAACCACTTTCCAGTTACCGTGGCCATCAAACCCCCTCAGCTTAACCGACTTACCAGTAGAAGCAAATCTATGCCTAACAACCGAACAACTTCTAGAATGACAGCTCGACATAACAGAAAGTTAGTTGTTAGATCTGAAATGTAATTGACATTTTTTCAAACAGAACATCTGCATGCATGTAATCTCTATAAATAGCAAAAGGCTATTCCTCTTGATTGTACTGAAAATATAGATGAATAAGAGAGATTCATACGTTATGCTCTGCAAATTTCCAGATTTCTTTTACCTTCTTCTTCTTCTTCTTCTTTATTTCAAGAGCGGCAACACTTTCTTCTTCTCTTTTTCATATGAGTTGTAGAAGTTTAGTTTGTTGCAAAAACATTTCCTCTTCATAAAATAATAATAGTAATAATAAGATATTATCATCAGATTTTATGTGAGAATCTAGACTTCTTTCAATACATTTCTATTCGTGGGGCTATCCAATATTGAGTTCCATGAATTGAAATATAGCTAACACTTAATTTGGAACAGGAAAAAATGCTTAGAATTATTCAATGTTCTTGAATGTGGCTCCTAGCACGTTATAAGACTACTGGCAATGGGATTATTCATAATTCATATGAAATGTAAATATTTGCTGCCCTGAACTATTAATGTTGCCCTGAAGAATCAAAATATTGGCTGTAATTTTGAGCAGTTAACTCAGACTATCATCTGATATGCTTATTATTTTAATATGAGATAAATAACAATGTTCTGTAATGCGTCTTCATGGGGCTAGTTTCCTATCGACTCTCAATAAACTTGTTTTCCGGACACAAGTCCCAATTTACGTTTCACTGTGGTACATTAAGATTGCAAAGTTGATAAATGTTTGTCTTCACAAATAAATCGGTACCCTAGATTCCTAGAATACTCGCGAACATGACTTTTTGGAAAGGAAAAGAAAGGCATTGTATAAAGATTAGTACCCATAAGGAGAGTTTCCGGCAGGAGACTATTGCTGAAGCTAGATCTTTTCTTTGTAACCTGAGGTAAACGAACCTTTGTGATTGACAACGCCATGAAAAAGGTTAGATGGGTTGAAAGAATCTGAGCCCATTTGATTCTCTAAATTGTCTCATTTTATGGTTTTTTTTTTATTGTAGATGAATTGATTTCCCTACTTAAGTGGGACAAATGCTTAGTTGTTATTGTTATTGATGTACTGTGGATGAATTGATTTATATATTTTTCCATTTACCTATCATTTAATCAAACGTACATACTGTATGTTTGAACAAAGAAACATACAATTTTTTTAGTTTAGTTAAATTTGCAAGCAATATTTTACTCCAAGGGTTAATTACACTTTATCTCATGTGGTTAGGTCGTTTTGCACTTTGTCTCCCTTGGTATTCTTGTCATCACTTTGCCTCATGTGGTTAGGCCTCTGTTGTACTTTGCCCCCCTCGTCAGCACTTTGTCCCCCTTTAGTTAGGCTTAAATCAAAGGGTAAAGTACAATAAGGCCAAATTACAAGGGGGAAAAGTGCAAAACGGTCTAACCATGGGGTAAAGTGTAATTAAGCCTTACTCCAATCATAAGAGAAAAATGCATCTGAACTGGAGGTAATATGGTTATCTAATCTAAGTTTTTTTAATTCTCGCAATTAAACAATAAATTATGACAATTCATAAATTGACTAATTAAAAAACATCTTACAATTTGCGAGTTGAAGGACAACCATACGGGCCATATATGTTGTGTGACATGAAATACAAAAATAGAGACGAGAATCTATATTGCATAACTTGAGAGAAAAAAAAAAGGATTTTTTTTATATGAGTCTCAATTTTTGCAACTCACTATTCATCCAATCCCACTCGGTACATTCAATTTTAGAAGTCTAATAATTCTTTCAAAAGTGTAAAGTCATTGTATGATATAAAAGTCACTACAATTTTTTTCATGAAAAATTTAAGTGATTTTCATATAGTGCAGTAATTTTGGAATTCTGAAAAAAAAAAAGTTTTTACCACTTATCTCCTCTGTCATTTAGCCGAAAACCATAAACTCCCCCTGTCATTCGTAAAATTCTGGTTAACCCCTCATAATTTGGTCAAACACTATATATTTCCCTTCTAGGTAAAAAATTACTGAAATCTTAATTGTAATGACAATTTTACCCTTAACTATTAGAAAAAATTAAACTAAAATACACAAATATTCTTTTTTTTTTTTTTTTTTTTTTTTTTATTTTACGTTTTCCTCCTAGCTTTTTTCACTAATACCGCTATTTTAAAAATAAAATATTTTTTACTCCTAAAACTTTTTATAATTATTTTTTACCCCCCACCCCCTCTCTCCACCCTCATCTGCGCTATCGGGCATGGATTCGGCGCACGGGGAAGTGGTTGACTGATATTTAACGAATGATAGTGGAGATTTGTAGTTTTAGGCAAAATTAAAAAGGAAGTAAATGGTAAATACTCTTTGAAAAAATAACTGTAGCATTTGGACTAGATGATTTGGACTAGATGAGCAAAACTTTTAAGCTTGTGGATATTCCTCCCCTAAAAAGGTAGTTTTCATGAAAGGTATGTTTTGAGTTTTCCTATTTTCTTCCTTGGCAGTTAATGCTTGACATGCACTTCACCGTTGAAATTGCACGTTTTGCTGGTTACCCGTCCAGGCACGTTCATCAGATTGCATCAGCCTTTATTGCTCGAGCAATCAGCACATTCTCTGCTAGGGGCATAGACCCACAAAGGTACCATTTGATGACGTTTGGTTCGTGAACTTTTTTTCCGTGGAAAACATGAAACAGAAACTAAAGAACAGAAACAGATTTTTTTTGTTTCTGTTCCTGAACAACTTGAATCAGAAACTAAAACATAGAAACAGAATTTGTTTCGTTTCCGGACTTTTTAGAACAAATTTCTAGGAACATAACAGACATTTTCGCAGTTTCTATTTCAAGTTTTCGCAGAACGAGCTAAAAACTAGCCGACATCTTCCTTTGTCACTTGAATTTTTCCAACATTTGTTGGTTTTTATGCGGCTGAAACTTTTCTTTGTGAACAGTGCACTCCCCGAGGATGAGTGGTTTGTTGAAACAGCAAAGGCTGCAATTACAAAGCTTCTTTCTGGAGCATCGGGTTCAGAAATGTCAGAAATTGACGAAGACCATATCATTATACAGGACGATGATGATGTCATCTCAGATTCTGATGAATCTCCGTCATCTCTCTCATCAGTAGATTCTTTTGAGTCATTTGTTTCGGCAAATATGGGTGAACTAGAAAGCCCTGTCTACTTCGCAGACCCTGAAACGTAGAAATTTCATGCAACTTTGCCTAGACTAACGTTAGGAAATTATGAGCCGACATTAAAGAAGACATGTTGTATATAAGGTATGAATGCATTTTTTTATATAGTGTCTCTATATATAGGAGTATATAGAGTAAGGTTGCGCACATTCGATCCTCCTCAGACTCCATAATGGCGAGAGCTTTCGTACACTAGACTACACTTTTTAATGTTATGGCCAAGAGTTTAGTACATCGTTTAGATTTCTCGTCTGGGTTATATATTCCAGTTAATTGTAAGGTCTTTTTCATTTGGGCCCAATGAGGTCAATGTTTTAGTGTTAAAATATATATATATATATATATATATATATTAATTTTCCATTTTACATAACACCATCAACTAAAGTAACATTTAAAATAAAACATATAGTGATGGAGGTACCCTGCAATCCATATGGCCCACAAAAATTTCTCCCCCACAATCTCGGAAAATATCTCAATTCTCCCCATGATATTTATGGTAACTACCTAATAATTAAGCAACCTTCGAGGGAAAAAAAGGATGAAGAAAAAGCCGAGAAGCGAATTCGGTTTTGTATTGAATTGTCGGCAGTTTTCATTTTGGAAAATGGAAGAAATCGAAAGAGCTCCACCGATTTTTACTTCGATCGTGTGGCAATTTGACCATTGAAGAACATGCGAAAATCAACCAACATTCGTATGGTATGTTGAGATTTTGATAAAGGATGTATATCTTTACTTCGAAAGAAACCTAATTGCTTTTTGATTGTTGGGCGATTACAAATTCTTTGGCAGTGATTTGATTAGTTTCCTAGGCGAGCAAGAAGCACCTTCTATTTTAGAATAATGGAGATGTAGATGATCAAACATTAGGCAATCGTGTGAATATCCTTTACCTCAATTAACATGACTTTAAAGGAAAATACTGGATTTTTCAAAATAGTAGAATGTGATGAGTCAAATGTTGGATTAGAACAAGAAATAAATTAAAGCTACTACAAGGAAAGTATAGTGCAAGAGTTTAATAGGTAGATATTTGTAGTTAAAGTAAATGGTTTAAGAACTAGAGAGTTACATGAAAAATAAATTGATAGTAAATCAAAGAGTGAAAGGGATAGAGAGTTGCAGGAAAAATAGTTCGACAATAAAATACGAAGTTGGGATTAAGAGTTCGCATAAAAGTAAGTTGACATTAAAATTAAAATTAAGTGATAGAGAGTTGCCCTAAAAGTGAATAAACTAAAAATTAAAGGCTTATAAATAACTCTAGAGTCATCATCCAAGGATCTTCCCAAGTTCAAACGTTCTGTGTCGACCATTATTCTTCATTGAGTTAAATCTACTTCCAAGATAAGGAAAGGAATAAATACACGAAATATGGTTTTTTGTCGGGGTTGAGAATCCAAACAAATGATAAGGGAAACCGCAACAAAAAGAATTTGTTGTGGTTCAAGGTTTTCTTGTCACTGTTTGGAGCCTTGGTTATCTACTAAAGTGGGTAATACTCGGGAAGTGCAACAAATAGTCATTGAATTGCACCAAATAATATTTTTTTTCTACATACTATTTGTCGCTGTTAGAATCACAACAAATGTAATTACTTAGAAAATTATTCATAGCCTTGCAAAACGTAGAAAATAATAAAAATATACAAGTAAGTTTCGCGCAAAAAAAATGGCGCAAAAAATAAATAAATAAAACCCCAAGATGACCTTTTGTTGTGGTTAATCTCTAATTATGTTTTTTTTTACCATTTTTGCATCTGGTAAATGAACCCAGTTCATTTGTCAATTCATAGGTAGCAAACCTATGAATCCCATTTTTTTATTTTTTTTTATTTTTGTGATTTTGGTGTTAGTGTTTGAATCTCAAAAGAGTACGAAAATAGACTAAGAATCCACTTCGAATTTAACTGAAGAAATCAAAGAAATGTTGTTTCTAGATATCTCAATTGGTCAAATTTGAACTGAGGAATATATATATATATATTGTTTCCATTTTTGCTACGTCATACCGATTTTTTTTCTTTTTAGTGCGTTTCAACTGCAACAAATAACTAATTTATTTATTTTTGGCAATTTAACTGCAACAAAATGTGTTTTTTTTTTTGTACGTTTTTTACCTTTACCAAATAAACTCAAAAAAAAAAAAAAAAAAGTACCAAATACACAAATTGACATAAATACGAAATATAATATTACAATAAGCATCATATAGTAATATGCTAAATAACTAAAACTTGTATCATATTACCCTAATTTTTGCGCATGCATATTTTTAATTGTATTTTAAAATATTTAGAAATAATAGGGTTTATTGTGCTATTTAAATCTTACCTTAAAAATTTTAGGGCTTGTTATGATATTTAAAAATTTAGTGGTATAAAATTTGGGGGCCAATTGCTAATTTTTGAAATGTTAATTTAACTTTTGGGCTTAAATAAAATTTAAAGATTCTAGTGGGGAGTATATGCATATTTTTCATATAATTAAGCAAGATCATCAACAACGAAATGTGTCATTACCTACATTAGCCACCAAAATTTGAACCAAAAAAAAAGTAAAAAAAAAAAAAGAAGGGAAGGGAAATGACTAAGGCGGTGGAAGGGTTATATTCTAAAATACATATTCTTTTTTTCTTTCATTATTTCATATACTTGCCTTCTCTCTCTTTTATTTCTTCCGGGTTTTTTTTTCTCTTCTTCGGCACACAAGTGTGTGTATATATATATATATATATATATTGGATGTTTAGTTTGTGTATATAATTAAATTTAATTAAGAGATTTTAATTTAATTATGTTAATCATTAAATATATTAGTTAGATTATATATAAAATATTTTTAATTGGAGTTAACACACACATATATATATAGTAATATGTATATATAGTAGATTTATAATTTTAATAAAAATATTTAAATTGTGAAAAGAGAATTAATTTAGTGAAAAAAAATTGTAAATTTTATTTAAATGATAATTTTTAGTATTCCATTGACTAATAAATATTAACAGGTGGTTAATATTTTTCAATAGATCAAACTATTAATTAGAAAATTTTTATAATTGTTGTCATAAAATTTTTTGTACAGTTAATATTGACTTAAGAAATTGAACGTTTAATAATTTTGTATAATCAAGAAAATTTGGGAATGAGAAAGATTTTATTTTAGTGTCACGTGTTGCATATTAGATTTATTTAAATAAATTCTTAGTTTAGGTCATGTCGTTACTAGGTTCACAAGCGAGGCTGACCTTGTCAGCATTACGACGGTAGGGTATTTAGTAGCACAAATATCGAGATGAATGTATTGTCTTCTATGTAAATTGAAAAATTATATTTTCGTACTAAATTATGAGAAATAAAATATTTATTAAAATTGACTGTTTTATAACATTAAATGGATCAAGTAAAATATTGAATATGAAAACTGGTTTTTATTATTATCCGACTATGCCATAGTGTGATCCCGACAAGATGGCATGTTCTGTGGGAAGTTGTTGATCCTAATAGGAGGGCATATCCTGTAGGATATTGTGTTGTGACTTGACAGGATGACAAGTCCTACAGGTGGTTGATATATGTTGTTGTTGTTGTTGACGATGATGATTATCATCATGATATGATGATTTATACCACGTGTTTGCTCCTACCATTGGCCATATTAAATGGCCCTGACATTAATGACAACCTTAGATTGTACAGTTGTACACGTTACGGTACCGTCATAACTCCCGATCGTGAGGTGAAACGATCCTATAACTAGTAGGGAAGTATGTGTGCAATATTTTATTATATAAATCAATGTAATTTGACTAGTTAACTTTAATTCGGTTATTTTATCATGACGATACCTGTGAGATTTTGTTAATGCTCAGTGTGCGATATATTCTGTTTTATAAAGTAGTATTTGGTAAATATACTTGATCCATAAATTATTTTTATATTATAAAGGTAGTACACTGATAAAATATTTTGTTTTAGGTATCTCAATTAGAGACGGGTCCACTACTAGCATTAGGTAAAGTCAGAGGGTAGTGCCAATTTTTTTAGGATTAGCAGGACAGATGTGAACCGTAAAAGGTTCAGTCTTTTGTTGTTTTGTTTTTAATATTTGGGACATGTGTATTTTCGAATTTTGAAGTGGGTAAATATTTTTAGAAAAAAAATCTATATCAGTGTATGTTTATATATATTTGTAGTTGGTCGAGTAACATCAAGTCGAGGTCAAATCTGACCTCAGGTATTGGGGCCCCGAGGTGGGATGTGATAGTTTTTTATATTAGAGCTTGGGTTATGAGTTCTGTAAACATGTCAGATTGTCTCGTCAGTAGTAGATCGTAAGATAGGGTGTTGATAGGTTGGTTCGGCACGTGAGTGATAGTTATTTTATTTAATTAAATAGTACATTTGCATCATGCACTATTGTTTGCATTGTTGGCCTTTTATTTATTAAATTTCATTTTATATCTCGAATATAGATTTTGGAAATGAAAGTAGTGGGATTCTGGATCCCAAAGAAAAAGGAGTAGGGCGAGGGAAAACTTGGATACTGTCGAACGAATTTTACAAGTTGCTACGCAACTAATAGAGCACTAGGTAAAGATGATAGAATGTTAGAGGGCCCAAACCGAAGCTGCCAATCCTCAAGCTATGCTATTGAAAAGATTCAAGAACTTGGACCCCCCAACTTTTACAGGAACTGCAGATCCTACTGATGCTAAAAATTGATTAAGGAAGTATAGGGCACGTATTCGAGGCAATGGACATTACTGATAACAACCGAGTTTCTCTCGCCACATTCCAATTGAAAAAGGAAGCCGAACACTAGTAAGAAGAAATAAAGAGGCTAATGTCAAGTCTAGGCTAGAAGATTACTTGGGATCAATTTGTTGTCCTATTTAACGAAAAATATTTCCCTGAATCCTATCAGTTCGAGATAGAGAAAGAATTCATACTACTGAAACACGATAAGATGTCAGTTCTGCAATATAAAATCAAATTGGATGCGTTGTCTCGATTCGCTCCTGATATGGTGAAGACTGAGGAAGCGAGATATAGAAGATTTTAGAAAGGACTAGATTTGGAAATACGTTCCAGGTTGACTGACAGACGGATCAAAAGTTATGCAAAATTGGTGAATATGGCAAAATTAATAGAGAAAGATGTGTAGAAAGCCGCTTAAATCGTGAACAATACAAGAAAAGAAGATTCAAGCCATGTAGCAGATATTCAGGTAGCACCTTTCAGGGATCTGGCCTTCGACCACAACTTTCTCGGGCCCCAACAACCAATGAGTCGGCTAAAAGCCTAGGCCTACGACAATCATTTTTCGGGCGACGATAGAATGTATCTAGACAGAGTTCCACCTAGCAAGGGTAGGGTAGGAGCCAAATGTTTAGCCGAGCTGGGACATCCATATGTTGTCAATGTGGATCACCATATCACTTTGTTAGAGACTATCCTATGGAGGGTCCAATATGTTTCCATTGTCATAAGTCAAGCCACATATCTCCATGTTGTCCGAAATCTAGCAGTGTTCAAGGGCGAGATAAGGGATTGATCGGTAGACCTCCAACTCGAGGTCGTATATTTGCTATATTTGCTACTACCTAGCAGGATACCAGACTACCCCGGATGTGATTACAGGTATTATGCATTTATATGATAGAGATGCACGCATGCTTATCGATCCCGTTTCTACTAATTCATTTGTTTTAGCGACCTTTATAATGCATGTTGGAAAATTTTCTACTTATCTATCATATGGTATTATTATCTCTACTCTTATGGGTGAGTCAGTATTGATAGATAGTGTGTATAAAAACAGTCTGTTTCATATTAGTGATTGAGAATTGTCGATGAATCTATTACCCCTGAGTATTCACGATTTTAATGTAATACTGGGTATGGATTTACTATATGCCTATTGTGCCACAGTCGATTGTTTTAAAAAGAAAGTTACTTTTCAAATCTAAGGTGAGTCAGAGTTCGTGTTTTCGGGGGATAGAATCATTACCCTTGTCAGTTCGATTTCAGTTTTAGAGGCTAGGAAATTATTAAAAAAAGGATGTCAAGGATACCTCACGCATGTGATTGACCCCCAATTAGAATGAGGTACAGGTGACAAATATCTTAGTGGTCGGAGACTATTCCGATGTATTTCCAGAAGAATTGCTAAGGTTACTAGTGGATAGGGAAATTGAATTCACTATCGAATTACTTCCGGGAATTTATCTTATATCCATTCTATCCTATCGTAAGGCACCTAGCGAGTTGAAGGAACTGAAAATTCAGTTGCAAGATCTGTTAGATCGCTAGTTTATCAGACCTAGTGTTTCTCCATCGAGAGCTCTAGTGTTATTCGTAAGGAAAAATGATGGCACTCTGAGGATGTACATCGATTACAGGCAACTGAATAAAGTGATGGTTTATAATAAATACCCGTTGCCTAAAATTGATGATTTGTTCGATCAGTTGCAGAAGGCCAGGGTATTTTCCAAAATAGATCTTCGATCAGGATATCATCAATTGAAAGTTAGAGACAGTGATGTGTCGAAGATAGCATTTCGTACAAGGTATGGACATTATGAATTTCTAGTTATGTCATTTGGGTTGATAAATGCTCCTACTGCATTTATGGATTTGATGAATCAGATCTTCTTGCCTTATTTAGATCAGTTTATCAACGTGTTAATTGACGATATATTGATTTACTTCCAAAATAAAGAAAAACATGCAGAACATCTTAAAATTGTGCTACAGATTTTGAGGGAGAAACAATTGTATGCGAAGTTCAATAAATGTGAGTTTTGGCTGGATAGAGTTGTATTCTTGAGACATGTTATCTCTGGTGATGGTATCCAAGTCGACCCAAAGAAAGTCGAACTCGTTGTTTAGTGGAAAAGACTAAAAAGTGTGACAGAAGTTCGAAGATTCCTGAGATTAGCGGGTTATTATTGCTGATTTGTACAAGGATTTTCTATTATAACTACCCCGTTGACCCGTTTAACCCACAAGGTAGCTAAATTTGAGTGAACTGAAAAACGTGAACTGAGCTTCCAGAAGCTGAAAAATATATTGATATCAGCGTCAATACTTTCTCTCCCAAAAGAATGTGGTGGCTTTGTGATATACAGTGACGCTTCACACTAGGGGTCAAGTTGTGTACTAATGCAACATAGCTATGCCATTGCATATGTCTCTCGACAATTAAAGAATCATGAGCGTAACTACCTGACGCATGATGGACCTGGCGGTGGTTGTGTTTGCCTTAAAACTCTAGAGACATTATTTTTATGGCAAGACATGCGAAATATACATTGATCACCAGAGTCTAAAATAGTTGTTTACTTAGAAGGAACTGAATTTAAGACAAAGGTGTTGGATGGAATTTATCAAGGATTATAATTGTACCATCCATTATCATCCTGGAAAAGCTAATGTTATAGTAGATGCATTAAGTCAGAAATTAGCAGGTTCGGTTGCGCACCTTCGAATTATTCATACTAACCTATATGCTGAGCTATGATCTCTGCAAGTCTAGTTGGCAGTTGATCAGATGGCATCGTTGCTTGCGACTTTAACTTTGAGACTAACATTAATCGATCGTATTAAAGAAACGCAGAAGTCGGATGACCAATTAGGAAAGATCAGAGATGAAGTGAAAACTGATAAAAAAAAAAAAAAAAAAAAAAAAAAAAAAAACTGACTATCGCGTCAGTGATAATGATTAAGCCTTGATGTTTGAGAATAGACTGTGTATGCCGAATAATGCTGATTTAAAGAAAGATATCTTGAAGAAAGCGCACAATTCAACATATGCAATGCATTTAGGCAGTACCAAAATGTATCGGGATTTGCAAGAACACTATTGGTAGAATAGAATGAAATGAGAAATTACAGAATTTGTTGCCATATGTCTTGTTTGTCAACAAGTCAAAGATCGAGCACCAGTGTCCAAGACGATTATTGCAGCCTTTGCCTATCCCAGAATGGAAGTGGGAATATATCATGATAGATTTTGTTTCGAGAGTGCCTCGTACCCAAAAGAGATATAATTCTATTTGGGTGATTGTCGATAGACTTACAAAGTCTGCTCATTTTGTGGCTAGAAAAACCATGTACTCCATGGATCAGTATGCAAAAATTGTATATTGACGAGATTGTCAGATTGCATGGTGCGTCATTTCCATAGTGTCGGATAGAAATCAAAAATTTACGTTGAAATTCTGACCGAGTCTTCAAGTAGCTCTGGGTACAAAGTTAAAATTCAGTACAACTTTTCATCTTCAGACAGATGGCTAATCAGAGCGTACAATTCAATCACTAGAAGATATGTTGAAGGGTTGTATTATAGAATTTCCTAGTAGCTGGGATGATCATTTGACGTTGATGGAGTTTGCCTATAACAATAGCTACCATTCAACAATTGAAATGACACCGTATGAAGTGTTGTATGGTAGAAGATGTATAACTCCAGTCTATTGGACTGAAGTTGGGGAACAAAAATTGTTGATGCCTGACATAGCTCAGATGACAACGGAAAAGGTGAAAGTGATTCAGGAAAGACTGAAGATTGCTCAGAATTGACAAAAAAATTATGCCGATAAGTATAGATGTGAGGGAATTTGAAACAGGTGATTACGTATTGTTACATATATCTTCATGGAAAGGCATAGTGAGATTTGGGAAAAAGGAAAAGTTAAGTCTGAGAGGTACATCAGGCCATACGAGATTCTAGAACGGATTGGTGTAACGGCCTATCGACTAGCCCTACCGCCAGAGTGGTTAAGACTACTAAAACGACCTAATTTTCCAAGACCGCCACTAGGGTTCTCCTATAGAGAATTTTCCCCCCAAATATTTCATCCCTTATAAATAAATTAGTATTGCTATTAATTACAAAATTACAACAGTGAAATTTATATTCAAATATTTTATATATATAATGTTAGTTTTAAAATTAACATACTGAATTGAGGGGACAAACGATTTAGATATGCTTAAATTTATCAGCCCAGATTGGATAATAATATATTATATATGCTTAATTAACATTAATGTTAAATTTAGGGGCATGCACCATTTAGTCCCAAAATACAAAAGAAATTACCAATTACTCCCATCACTTTTTTTTACACCAATAAGTTCTTTTGTTTTTTTTTCTGACCAAAATATCCCTCACATGGATGTTGAATGTAACATCAAAATTATTATTATTATTATTATTTTATGCTATTTTTTTCTGACCAAAATACCCTTCATGTGGATGTTGAATGTAACATTCGGTATTGAATGTAATATCAATTATTTGTTTGTTTGTTTTTTTTTTTTTTTTTTTTTTTTTTTTTTTTTTTTTTTAATGCTATTTTTTTCTGACCAAAATGTCCCTCATGTAGATGTTGAATATAATATTTAACACCTGTGAGTGTTGAATGTAACATCAACTGTGTTTTTTTTTTTTTTTTAATGTTATTTTTTTCTGACCAAAATACCCTTCATGTGGATGTTGAATGTAACATTCAACACTTGTAGATGTTAAATGTAACATCAACTGTTTTTTTTTTTTTTTATGATGTTATTTTTTTTTTACCAAAATACCCCTCATGTGGATGTTGAATGTAACATTCAATACCTATGGATGTTGAATGTAACATCCATTATTTTCTTATTTTTGTATGTAGAGTAAAATACATATGATATTACATTGAACACCTGTGGATGTTATATTCAACACCTGTAAATGTTGAACATAATATCAATTATTCTCTTATTTTACGTTACGTTTAGTAACGATTTTATCCTAAAATCAAGTTTTTTTTTTTTTTTTTTTTTTTGGAACATATAAAAGTGACAAAAAGTTATAAAATTTGGGGTAAAGCTGTAATTTATGGCGGCGGCGGTGACGGAGACCGACGACGACCGGCGGCGGCAAGCGGCGACTGACAGCAGTGGTACACCAATTTGACGACCTTCTTTCTCGATGTAAAACTCATGGGAGAGCATTTCGGTAAACTCAATCCTAACTATTTTTGAAAATGGGACTAATTGGTGTAAGGAAAGGTGTTGATGGGACTAATTGGTGCAAGAAAAACGTGTTGACGGAACTAATCGGTGCAAAGAAAAATCGATGAGAGTAGGTGGTAAATAATTTTTCTTTTTGGAATTAATAGGTAATTTTCCTTAAATTTATCTACTACCACCCAGCTGCTCGTAATACTAATTTCCAAATATTAGTATATAAATTAATGTTAAATTTATCACCTGTGATTGGATAAAATGAATATCCAATTTCTGGATATTAATATTATCTGTGTGTAATTTATATCCTGAATTTCTTTTTAAATTTCAAATTCCGTGACTCTCGAATTGAACTTAAATACCTGATTACCACCACGACAAGAATTTTATTATGTTAACGGTTCGATTTTCTAGGGTTGCCACGCAGGTTCTTTCTTTGGAGAATTAACGCTAAAATCGATCGCCCAAAATTTCGTTAATAAAATGCGATAATTTTTATAATGCGATAACGACAATTATAATTTGTTGAATTTTCGGGTAGATTGTACAATAGTAAATATTAACTACAATTATTTTAAATTTCCAATTCCGTGTCAGTTCGGTCATGGTAATTGTAAATAATAAATACGACTATTACGAATTTAATAGAAATCTAGATAAAATTTCTGGCATCGTTTTCATTCTCACCAGCTCCGCAATCGAAATTATGGGGTTATGAGCCAACGCTCAATAAAATCTCAATCCTTCTAATACATGCATTTAATTAATATTACAAATAATACACATTGACATGATTTTCACACGTAGTTATAATTATTTTATAAAATTTAACAGTTAAAATTTAACAACAATAATAATATAAATTTTATAATATTAAATATAATTATTTTATAAAATTTAACAATTAAAATTTAACAATAATAATAATATAAATTTTATAATATTAAATATAATATTAGAAGGATTAGAAATTCTACTTAAAATCATAAATTAAAATCATAAATTATAATTGATTGAATTATTTCCCCTCTTCCTTCCTTACTGTTTTTCCGTCTGACCTTCCACAAACACATCTATTTTTCTGTTCTCATATACACGTGTATATAAAACAAGTATGATATAATAATCATCATGCACGCACAGTGTCCCATTTCTAATAACATAAAACAAGTGTAGTGATAATAATGATCATACGTGTCAAGCCTCTTCAATTTTATGGTCACAATTTAATTACTTGTTAAGATTTATATAAATTACATTTAATACTTATAATTATAAAATAATTCATATTAAATTTAATAATTAAACTTATAACCTTAAAAATTATCAAATATTATCTATAAATTTTCATAATATACAAAATAACCAAAAAATATTAAAATAATATTTTTAAAAATATAAATTTAACATTTCCTCCAAAAATTATAAAGTATATATGTACACCATAAATTTACAAAATCATTCCAAAAAATATTAAACCTATATAAAATAATATTTTTTAAAATATAAAATTTTCGGGGTATTACAACTGCACAATGTTTTTCACGTTTCGATACTTAGGAAATATGTGTCAGATATTCCTCATGTGTTAACTTCTCAGTCAATCGAATTGAATGAAGACTTGTCATACGTTGAGGAGCCAATACAGATTCTAAACCGTAAAAATCAAGTATTACGAATGAAAACGATCCCATTGGTGAAAGTGTTATGATGCATTCACTCTGTAGAAGAGGCGACGTCGGAAAGAGAAGAGGAGATGAAGAATAAATATCCGCATTTATTCGTTTAAGGTAGCTAAAATTTCGGGACGAAATTTCTTTTGGGGGGAAAGGATTGTAAAGCCTAATTTTTGTGCATGCATATTTTAAGTTGTATTTTAAAATATTTAAAAAATAGTAGGGTTCATTGTGCTATTTAAATTTTACCTTAAAAATTTAGGGATTGTTATGATATTTAAAAATTTAGTTGTATGAAATTTGGGGGCCAATTGTTAATTCTTGAAATGTTAATTTAGCTTTTGGGCTTAAATAAAATTTAAAAATTCTAGTGGGGAGTATATGTATTTTGTTTCATATAATTAAGCAAGATCATCAATAACAAAACGTGTCATTACCTATATTAGCCACCAAAATTTGAAAAAAAAAAGAAAAAGAAAAAAGGGAAATGACTAAGGCGGTGGAAAAGTTATATTCTAAAATACATATATATATTTTTTTTCATTATTTCCTATAGTTGCCTTCTCTCTCTTTTATTTCTTCCGAGTTTTTTTTCTCTTCTTCGGCACACAGGTAATATTCTTTCTTTATATATACATATATTGGATGTTTAGTTTGTGTATATAATTAAATTTAAGGGTTAATTACACTTTATTCCTTGTGGTTTGGCCCATTTTCACTTTACCCCATGTGGTTCAAACGTCACCACTTACTCCCCTGTAGTTTGTGGACCTAAGTGCAACCCTCGCTCTGTTAACGGAAAGCGTTAAATATCGATTTTGTCCTTCTATAATTATTCACAATTATTGGAGTAGAAAGTGTAATTAACCCAAAATTCTCTCAGCTCTCTCTCTCTAAAAAACTCTGCCGCTGCCGAACATCTCTTTTCGCTGCCGGAGATTTCGCTGTCAGAGATCTCTCTTTTTGCCGCGGATTCCTTCCCCTTCCCCTCCTCCTCCCTCATTTTCACCTTCCCCTCCTCCTCTCTCATTTCCCCCTTCCAACCACCGCCACAATTACAGGTATTGAAATGGAGAACCTCCGTCGCCGCCGCCACGACCATCACCTACCCAAATCGAAAGCCCCAAATCGAACGATTTTGAAACTGAAATCGAAACGATTTCGAAATCGCAATCAAAACCCATAGGCAAAGAACACTTCGAAATCGGAATCGAAATGGAGAACCTCCGCCGCCGTCGCCTACCCAAATTGAAAGCCCCAAATCGAACGATTTCGAAATCGAAACCCGATTTCAAAATCGAAATCAAAACACAGAGGCGAAGAACACTTCAAAATCGGAATCGAAATAGAGAAGAAGACGAGCGTGAACGAACTAGGATTTTGATTTTGATTTCGAAATCGATTTCGAAACTGAGTTTCGATTTCCATTTCGAAATCGAAATCGAAACTCAGTTTTGAAATCTATTTCAAAATCAAAATCAAAATAGAGAAGAAGACGAAGACGACGGCGAAGGGACGGCGAAGACAGCGCCGGTGACGGTGAAGAAGCCGAAGAAGGGAGAGCACTGAAAAACAAATTAAAGGAAACAAACATTTTTACCCCTTAAGTTTAACAAAATATGCAAATAGATCCCATTAAATTAATAGACAAATATATTTTTTTGTCTTACTCTTTTTTTTATTTCGTTTTTTTATATATGAAATTGAATTTAAATAAAATATTTTTAAATAAAATTGAATTTTCAATTCAATTGAAAATATTTTTACGTGAATTCAATTGAATTTTAAAAAAAAAATTAAAAATATTTCCAATTGAATTCAAATAAAAATATTTTCAATTGATTTCAATTCAATTGAAAATATTTTTAATTTCAATTTTTAAAAAAAATTCAATTGAATTTAATTTTAATTGAATTCAAGTAAAAATATTTTCAATTGAAATTAAATTCAATTTCATTTAAAAATATTTCAAGAAAGAAGAAACAAAATATACAATAATCCCTCAAGATATTGAAGATGAATTATAACTCCAAATTAAGTGTTCTAAGTATGGAAATAAATTACATTATCACCTCTCAATTTATGTTTTAATTTTGAATTAATCACTAAAACTTTTATTTAATTATTCTTGTATTCAGATTCAATAAATTGACCCTTGACTTTATTTACGAATGTATTCAGTACTAAAAATAAATTTTTAATAAATAAGTGATATTAATTAAAAGATATGAAAAACAATAAATACTTGAATAAAAAAATGTGATATTTGAATAATCAAATGAAATTAATAAGATTAATTTTAAATAAAAAATTTGATATAATGAGAACAACAAAAATAAATTTTGGAAGGAAAATGAGAACAAGAAATTGTATTATTGTTATAGAGACATATGGGGGTAAAATGGGAATAAGGGCAATACACTTTGGAGGGAAAAAGCATAAAAAAAAACAAGTTCATTCTCAATGCAGGCGCGTGGGGCTCAATTCTGTCAAAGTTGACAAAAACCGTTAGTTTTGCACTTAGACCCAAGACCACAGGGAGGGTAAGTGGTGACGTTTGAACCACAGGGGGTAAAGTACAAATTAGCCAAATCATAGGGGGTAAAGTGTAATTAATCCTAAATTTAATTAAGAGATTTTAATTTAATTATGTTAATCATCAAATATGTTAATTAGATTATATATAAAATATTTTTAATTGGAGTTAACACACACACATATATATAGTAATATCTATATATGGTAGATTTATAATTTTAATAAAAATATTTAAATTGTGAAAAGAGAATTAATTTAAAGAAAAAAAAAAGTAAATTTTGTTTAAATGATATTAGTATTCCGTTCACTAATAAATATTAACAGGTGGTTAATAGTTTTCAGTAGATTAAACTATTAATTAGAAAAACTTTATAATTGTTGTAATTAAAATTTTTGTACAGTTAATATTAACTTAAGAAATTGGGCGTTTAATAATTTTGTATAATCAAGAAAATTTGGGAATGTGAAAGATTTTATTTTAGTGTCACGCATTGCACATTATATTTATTTAAATAAATTCTTAATTTAGGCCATATCATTGTTAGTTTTGCAAGTGAGGCCGACCCCGTTACCATTACGACGGTAGGTATTTAGTAGCACAAATATCAAAGTGAGTATATTGTCTCTTATGTAAATTGTCAAATTATATTTTCATACTAAATTATGAGAAATAAAATATTTATTAAAATTCACTGTTTTATAACGTTAGATGGATCAAGTAAAATATTGAATGTGAAAACTAATTTTTATTACTATCCGACTATGTCATAGTGTGATCATAGCAGGAGGGCATGTCCTGCGGGATGTTATTGGTTCTAACATGATGGCTTGTCCTGTAGGATGTTGTGTTGTGACCTGATAGAAGGGCAAGTCCTGCGGGTGGTTAATATATGTTGTTGTTGTTGACGATGATGATTATCATCATGATATGGTGGTTTATACCACGTGTTGACTCCTACCATTGGACATATTAAATGATCCTGATACTGATGACAACCTTAGATTAAACAGTTCTACAAGTTACGGTACCGTCATAATTTCCGATCATGAGGTGAAACAATCCTATGGCTAATAAGAAAATATGTGTACGGTATTTTATTATATATATCAAAGTAATTTGACAAGTTGACTTTAATTCGATTATTTTATCATGATGGTACCTGTGAGATTTTATTACTGCACAATATGCGAAAGTGGTGTTTGATAAATATACTTGATCCATAAATCTTTTTTATATTATGAAGACAGTATACCGATAAAATATTTTACCTTAAGTACCCCAGTTAGAGATGGGTCCACTACTGGCACTAGGTAGAGTCCGATGGTGATGTCGTTTTTTTGAGAATTGGCAGGACACGTGTGAACCGTGAAAAATTCAGTTTTTTGTAGTTTTGTTATGAATATTTGGGATATGTGTATTTTTAAATTTTGAAGTTGGTAAATATTTTTAGAAAGAAAAAAAATCTATATCAATACATGTTTATATATATTTGTTGTTGGTCAGGTAACATCAAGTCGATGTCACGCCTGGCCTTGGCTATTGTTGGCCTGGGGTGGGGTGTGACATTTCAGCATTAAAAACCAAATGATCATCTCTTGAACACAAAAAATAAAAAATCAGGGACATTACCAATCAAGTAATACAAAGAAATAATAAAGGGTAAGAAAATCCATAATTTCACATAAAAAACACGATCATCCTATTTGAGTTTTTTTTCTTCCTACAAGTTTTAATGGCCATGGAGACGCTACCACAAGAGTTTTGCGCCTATTCGACCCTTTTTGAAAATTTTGAACTCCTAATCCCTTTTTAACTTCTTTAAAGTGATCAAGCCTTATTCCAAATGAAAAACATGCTGTTATTTATAGGCTCAGGGAGCCTGCGCATTGGGGAATGCGCAAGCATACTCAGCCTCTTCCTTTGGTTGTGTTTTATACAAGTGTGACCCTTTTGTGTCCCTCACTTATAGGGTTAAAGGCAAATATTGAAGATTTACTTAGATCCTCTAAGTAATCATTAGATTTTGTAATTATTACACAATCTTCTAAATATCTAAGCAATGATTGCTCATGATTGTTCATCATTAGTTGGCACAAGGGTCATTAAATGCTTGATGTGATGTTTTACGGTTCCGTTTGCTTACTAAGTACTAGTTACTCGAGGTAATCTAATTACTTTTCTTGAAAATATCTATTTGCATTTAATGAATTCAATGAATATAGTTTCTAAATGTTATTCATGCATTTAATGCTTGATTTGATATTGATTCGATGGGCATTTAATACCTTGATGGGATGGGAATTGATCCGGTTAATTTTATAACCATTTAGTTACTTTTGAAGTAACTAAGTTTCCTTAAAATATTTTGATGAAAGTATCTTCATCCATAGAATATACTCTTTAAGGGTTAATTCAAGCATTAAATGCTTGATATGACCCTAACTTGATGAGTTATTTAATGCATGATGTGATGGAAGACCGGTTCAGTTAGTTTTGTAACTGTTAGTTACTTTTAAGTAACTAAGTTTCCATCCTTGATATTTTGCTAGAAAAAAAAATTGAAAAGATTTTCAATTCTTATTAATGATATATTTAAAGCTTGATTAGGTCTTGATATGATGGACTTTAAATGTTTGTCATAATGACATTCAGTTTGATTGGTTTTGAACCATGTCTTTAGCATTAGTTACTTTGGACAACTAGACTTGTTATGGTAGTTTCTTTGGTTTAATCAAGGCTTTTGGATTGATTTCTTGAAGATTATTACTTTTAACAAAAAAATTAAAGAAATATTTTTGGTGTCAAAAAGACGAAATCGGTGATAGTAAAAGTTTCAAGAGTAAAAATGGAAAATAAAAGTAATTGGTGAAATTTCCTAAGTTAAAGGATAGTAACTAATTTTTATTTATATTAAAAATGATTTCATAAAAATCAAACTTAAATAATATCTTTTTAGTCCCCCTTAACTTTAAGAATTTCGAGATTGACCCAAAACTTTTACTTATACTAAATTTAATCAAATTGACAATTTTATGCTTTTCTTGTATTTTTTATTTTTTTTTATAGTATCCAATGTAATCTAAGATAGAAATTTGTTCCCTTTAAATCTCAGTGTAAAGTTTATTTGAACTTACTCTTTAGATCCGATACTATATGGACGAGACAAAATGCAATGTCTAAAACATAAAACGCTTATTCTATTTGAGTTTTATTTTTTTTTCTAAGGATTTTAATGTTAGTGAGGATGCTACCACGTGAGTTCTGCGCCCATTGGACATTGTTTGGCGATTTTAGACACATAACCCATTTATAATTTCTCTAATTTTTTAAATTAAACATTTTCACATAAATTCTAAATTGCTTATCCAACTTGAGTTCCATTTCTTCCTAAAGTCTTAATGACTGGGTTTGCTATAATCATTGAGTTTCGCTCTGGACAAACCTGACTTGGTCTTCGTTTTTTTTTGGTCAAAAATCCTAAACCACTAATCAAATTTAAGTTATTTTCTTCCTATAAGTTCTAATGGTAATGGTAGAGTAACCATATAGTTCATGCCAAATGTATCCTGTTTGGCCATTTCTGACACAAATCGTGTTTTTAAATTCTAAAGATGCTTACCCAATTTGAGTTCTATTTTTTCCTACAAATCTTAATGTTTGGGGTTGCGCTAACCCTTGAATGTTGCGCCTATCGGACTCCCGTTTAGCCATTTTGGACACCAAACTTCTTTTCTTTAAGTGTTTAAATTTATTTATTTTTTTTTCATAAATTCTAAACCACTTAATCTATTTCATTTTTGTTTCTTCCTAGAAGTCTTAATAGTTGAGATGACATCAACCCTCAAGTTTTACATCAATCAAATCTTGTTTGGCCATTTTGGACACCCTATTTAACTTCTTTAAGTGTGTCAATTCTATCTTTTTATTACTAAACCACTTAATCAATTTTACTTCCATTTCTTCGTAAAAAAAAAAAATAATGTCCAGGGTGATACTAGCCCTTGAGTTTCGAGCCCATTGGACTTTATTTGATTTTTTTGGACACCTAACCAGTTTTTAATTTCTTTAAGTATTTCAATTATATATATATGCATAAACCCTAAATCAATTTTCCAATTTCACTTCCGTTTATTCTTACAAGTCATAATGATCGTTGTGGAACTAACCCTTGACTTTCGCGTCAATCTCCCTCTTGTCATAAAGGTAAGGTGCATCCTATCGTAACATAAAATTTTGATGTCAAAATGCATCCTCCCCCCCCCCCCCCCCCCCCCGATGGCACCAACCAATAGAACAAAATAACTTATAATTTTTAACGTAAAATTTTGATGAACGAGTCATATTGTTAGAGAGTACTTATCCCTCGACGACATGAACGAAGAGATGAATATAACTTAAAAATTTTAACGTAAAATCCTGATGTTAAAATGTACTACCGCCAGATAGGGTTCTTCTTCCGGTGGTATCAAACAAGAGATGAAGATAACTTAGAATTTTTAATGTAAAATTTTAATGAATGCGTCCTACCGGCAGAAAAGGGTTTTTCTCCCAGTGGAAAAAACCAAGTTACAAATATAACTTAGAATTTTTAACGTAAAATTTAGATGAATGCATACTACCGGTAGAGAAGGGTTATCCCCTCGGTGGCACTAACCAAGAGATGAATATACCTTAGAAGTTTTAGCCTAAAAGTTTGATGAATGCGTCCTACCGGCAAAGAGGTTTTTTTTCCTTGGTAGCACCAACCAAGAGATAACTATAACTTAGAATTTTTAAGGTAAAATATTGGTGTATTCGAGATAAACAGTCTTTTTAAGAAAGATGAATCCCTTGAAGAAGAAAATATTCTAAAAAATGATATTTCAAATCTTCAATAAAGAAGTTTCAAATTTCAAAAATCTTAGACATTAAATGATGCTTTAAATATTGAATTGGATAATATAAGGTGTGAACTTGATAGAGCTCATATGAAAATTTATTCAGTTGAGAATAATTTTCGAATTCTTAAAATGATCTTGAATTTAAGAACATAAAAAAATCTGGTCTTCAGGAGAATGTTAGTTCTTTGGAATACTCACTTGAACATACTCAAAATGAGCTTAATGAGACAGTCGATAAATTCAAGAATTTTGAGTAAACATTTTTTTTTTTTTTTTGAAAACCCAATAGATCTTAAGGCAGTTCCTCAGCATCAACATCAATATCATGCCCCTACAAGGAAAGTTGATTATCCTAAGAAGCACTCAAATAACTGCATGGTTACCAATTAGATACAGAAATAACTCGATACGTAGAAAACAAATTCATGCAAGTATAAATAACCAATTTGCTAGGTCAAGGAGAATTAATGGAAATAATTTACCAAGTAAAAATGCAAGATTTGTTGGACCAAGGAGGATGAATGGATATGATATAAATAAATGAATAATTTCAGAAAACCACAACTTCAATTTGGGAGACAAAACAATGATTATCACCGAAAAAGAGTATAATTTCAAAATTAAAAAATACCCGATGTATAGGGTCATTGCAGATCGTGACAAGATTGGTTAATGTCAAGTATCCTAGAAAGGCAAAGAGAATGTTACTAAAGCTGAAGCAGAAATGGCACTACAAAAAGAAGACATTATGAAGGCGAATTAGCCTGTTTTGTCTCAGAATGTCAAGATAACTCAATTAGTAGCTACAAAGAAAACCGAAACTAGTATTGATCACCAAATTAAGGAACATTCACCAATGGTTCCCAAGGATGAAAAATGTATGTCGACTTTCTTAAAGTTTAAATATATAAATTTTGTTAGGGAGACAAATGCATCACATTATTTTACTAATTAAACTTATCTCTCAAGATAAATTTTTATTTAGTGGTTTATGTATTTTAATTTTCTATTTTAAATGAGCTTTTAAATTAAAATAATTATGTGGATCACTTGAGAAATGAATGTGGCTAAAAATAACAAAGAGATCAAAATTAAGCCTATCTAGTTGACCACCGAGATAACCAGTTGACCAAATTTGTGCGGTTGGGATTAAAGAAAGTTAAATGGATTTGGGCTGGTTAACTACCCTAAATTTCAGTTGATCGACTATCAATGGATTTAGTGATGAATCTAGGCTATTTCTTCATTTTCTCGGTTCATTTCATCTTCCCTCTTGGAATCACGCACCTATAACTCTTCATCTTTGGTCAAGTTTGAGCTTTTCTACGTATGTGTTCCTATGGATGACGATTGTCCTGCACATGTTGTGTCATGTCCATCATATCTGAATGAGAATAGCATTATCTTAATGGGTTATGAGCATGTGGAAATAGATAGATTAAAAAAAGAGGAGAAATGGAGAAGAAGAAGTGGAGAGAAAAGATGAGAGAATAGGCTTTGATGGAATGTATCAAAGGATAGATCACTTGCAAGATAAATTTTGATAATTTCCTATAATATATAGAGTTGGTTGATTGACGACTTCATGGAATCAACAAACGACTTGATAGAACTTTAACTCAAGTAGGAAGGATGGCGACCTCAATGGATCAACAAATGGGGAGGATGGCGAATTCAATGGAACAACTTCAAGGGATAATTCAGAATTTCCAACCCTACAACACGTATATGCCTCCTGGAACAATCAGCTCATTGAGCTCGTATTATCAACAGATGCCTCTTGGAATAGCTAGTCCATCAAGTTCTTACTATCAACCTTTGCCTTTTGGTAGTTCTCTTAGTCCATATTATCCTTTCTCTAGCCCTGTCCATATTCTTAAATTATATCTTAGTGTGTAATATTTTTAAGACAAGTTTCAAACTTTTGGTATGTAGTAGTGATTAGGTATTTGGATAATTTTTTCATTTTTGGATATTGGTGTATGGATGGCTTATTTTTGGATTTACTTAATATTTAATCTCATAAATTGCTTCAAGTTGATCCATTTAACTATTAAGTTTAATTTGCTTGATATATTAATAAAAAGTGAACTATTTTCTTCATGCAAAATTGACTTTTAATCCTATTGTAAAATATTGATATTTTGAATGGTTTAATCTTGATAATCAAAGATGAGTTTTTTTTTTTTTTTTTTTTTTTGGATTTTTTTTTATTGAGGTTATATTTTCATAAGATTATAAAATTCAAGATTTGATATTAAACGAAATTTATCATGTTAATTTTGAAGTTTCAAAATGAGTATCAATATTTAATTTTCACAAAATTATTTTGAATTGTGAAAGTTTAAAATTTATTTGAAAATTTGTGATCTAGGATTATATTATTCTAGGGGGAGTACTTTTACTATGATATTGATTTTCTAAACCTTTAAGAATAATTTTTGAAAATCATTCAGAGTTTGGGAATGGCAACGCATAATGATGTTTGTCTATAATAGATGTTTTGATCTTCCTCTACATTTTTTGGGATGACAAAGGGGGATAAGTTGTGATGTTTTTCATGCATGATTTCATAAAAGTAATTACAAAGGGGGAGATATAACTTTCTTATGCATTTTTTATGAAATATTATATGTTTCAAATATATATATTTTTTTTTTATTTCACATTGAATATTCTTGAAAATGTTTTTCTCATTATAGTTTTAAATGTATACAATCCGTTGTCATATTAAGGGGAAGTTTTAAGACCTCAATCGTAGCACGTACGTCATTTTAGTTGCATTTCAGAGTAATTGGAAAAATTCGGGGTGAAATCGGGTCAATTAAGATTCAAATTAAAAAGTTGAGGGGTCAAATTTCAAAATTTGAAAACATTCTCTCTAAGATTGGCATGTAACGTTTGAATTGAAACTTTTCGGGGTGAAATCATAATTCAAAAAATCTTAAATGTGAAAGATTTGGACTAAAAAGAAGGTTTTAAGAAATTAAGGGGACAAAAGAGTAATTAACAATAAAAGATTTTATATATATACACACACACATATCCCTTGGGGGAATGATCTGAGATCTGCCGGGAGACAAACGAAGAGAGCAAGTAGCGACGTGGCAACAGGAAATCAAGCCTCCAACCACTAATTCATGCATATATATATTTGTTCATGCATATCATGATGGAAAGGATCTAAAAAGCAAAAAAAATCTAGGAAAGAACAGAGGAGAGAGAGAGGGGATCGGGGGTAGTGTTCGGACGACCGGCGTGAGGGGGCGTGTGATCATCGCCACTGCCGTGTTCCTCCGGAAGATGGTGGGTGTGTTGGTTTGTGCTCTGTTCAGCGTTGCCGTTGCTGCGGTATGTGAGTCGTCGACGGTGACCGGCCGTGTGTTTTCTGAAAATGAAACAGGTGGGGCGTGTGTGTGTTTTCTGAAAATGAAATAGGTGGGTGGGTGTGTGTTCTACTGCTATGGAAGTGTGGGTGGGTGGTTCCGGTTGTAGGTAAGTTGCCGAAGTGGGTAGAGAGAGAAAAGAGTTCGGTCTGGCGGTGTGGGCTGTCCGTCGATAGGTGATCGGCTCCGGGTGGTTGGTCGGCTGTGTGGGTGGAGGTGGTGGATCGTTGTGATATGGGTGTGCGTTCGGACTGGTGACGGCGGGAGTGTGGTTCGTTCAGCGTCGTCGGCTCGACTTCGTCCTGGGTATGTGTTGCCGGAACTTTCTGGCGGTATCTCGTTCACCGTAGTGTAGGTGTAAGGTCGTTCGACCGGCCGGCAGAGGAGTAAAGGAGGGAGACGTGATCGGAGTTGTTTGTCGGCGGCTGCGGGAGGATCGGACCAGACGCAGAAACGAAGGACCGGACGCAGAAACGAAGAAGAAGAAAAGAAAAAAGAAAGAAAAGAAAAGGAAAAAAAAAAAGAAGAGAAAAAAATAAAAAAAATGGGGAATTGCAGAAACCACCCCAAGAGAATCCAAAACTCATCTCATGATCGCCAAACGTTTCGAAAACAGGTGAAACTCCAATCGATTATTAATTCCCGTTAAATTAAATTTTATTTAGTGTTACAAATCCTAAAATCATAATAATTTCGTGACGATTAATTAATTTTAAGTGTGTAGTACATAAAATTAGTAACGATTCGGAATATAGGGTCCGCATTGCATAATTAGGATGTTTCCGATAAGATATTAATTTAGAATCTGCCACTATTAGGTTCGCAGACACTGGCGTCCAGATAAAGTGCGTTCAGTGTCAGTTTTGCAAACGGATATTGAGGTGAGTGTACTGTCTTCTTGCCAAACTATTTTTCTATGTATATATATAACGATATATATGATTATTTAAACTGTATAAATTTATAAATGATATGGATCAAGCAGGATTTGAATGAGTTGGTAAACTGAATTTCGATAGTTTTAAAAAAGAAGCTGAAAATGAATTTTCGCTGGATTTGGTGAAATTAGACGGTGTTTCTAAAAAGAGAATAGGAAACATCGATTTTTCTAAAAATACCTGGTTTTCTAAAAGAGATAAATGGTGGAAAAGTGGTTTTGATAACATCGGACGTTTTCTTTAAAAAAAGATATGAAATATGATTTTTGAATTTAAAAGCTGGTTTTGAGAAAAGTGGTAGACGTGGTGATTTGACGATATTTATTGAGTTGTGATTCGACGATACTGTAGTTGATTTGACTATGCCCTAATATTTATCTGTTTCGGTAGATTGAGATTATCCGCTTCGGCGGAGTGATGTTATCCGCTACGGCGGAGTGATGTTTATCTGCTTCGGTAGAGTGATGTTAGACGTTTATACTGCGCAGTGATTATCCGCTTCGGCGGAATGATGGGTGTTCGTAGGAAGGCATATCCTACGGATGGTACGGTACCGTTGCAAACTCCCGATCGTGAGGTTAAAACAATCACTAGGACTGGCCAGTGTGTGTGTGTTGGAGGTGTGTGTTTACGATTGGTGCTTAGGATGTGGTGTTTCACATATATTAGTTGATTTGATATTATTTATTATGATGATTGGTAGGATTTTATACTAGATGGAACTTATCTATATTGCTTTATTGTCATTACTTATATACTTATGCTTGATCCATACTAGATTGTGGAAATATTTGGAAAGTATTAATATTTTCGAAATGTTTTACTAAGAAGGCAGTACACTCGCAGGTACAACGGCTAGGAGTCGGTCCCCTACTGGCATTAGGTAGAGCTATGTGATGGGATCTTGTGGATGATTAAGAGAAGCTGTCAGAGGCGAATCAAAGAGGGTTCAGGGATAAATACTTTTAGTTAGAAAAAACTTCGGGCCGGGTGCGCCCCAATAATAAGTGTTTGTATTATACAGTGGGTGTATATTGTCATATTTATTAGGTTGTTTGGTTTTTGGTGATGTCATGCTGTAGTCACGCCCGCCTCGGGATGATGGGAGTTCGGGACGAGTTGTGACAGGAAGCGTGTTTATATATTAAATATGAGAAAATATCAAAATTAATTATCATCATAAAAAAGGGGAGATTGTTGACCTTAGACGTTTTGATGGATAAATTAACGTTGGTGTTTTATGTAACTAATGGTTTTATTGAGTGATTTCATAATTAAGTTATGTTTGAGCAAATGAGAAAAAGATTGAATTTCATAATGATATTTGTTGAAAGATCAAGATAGTTACAATGAAGACATTGAAAAGTTTTTTAGCAGAAAAGATTTTAAGTATTCTTCCTAGGTAAAAACAACTCAATTCCTTTTATGATCTTAATGCAACCCGATTAGGATCACGCACGAAACTTTTTAAAACAAGTTGAATTATTTGAAATGTAGTTAGAAGTGTTAAATTCAAGTGTTAAAATATTTTTCCTAAAGTATCGATCAAGAAAATATTTTTAAAAAAATGTGATTTTTCGGCCAAGACGCTCGACCACCGACTTGACCGGTCAACCAAAAGATTCAAAATTGGTGTCTTGAGATTTTAGGCTTGACGGTTGACCAACTGGTTGGATAGTTAATTCTAAGCCTAAGACAGTCGACTGTTAGATCAACCAACTGGTTGTCAATAGTTAGAAAATGAGTCGTTGAGGGTATGACTAGTCAACCGATGGTGTAGTTAGTCAACCAACTGTGTGTTTTATACAAGTTTAACCATAACGTTTCGAGATCTTGTACCCTAATCTTATGCCTTTGAACATTATAAAATCTGATTTTACAGCATTTTAACTATATTTCATGAATATACTATATACTTCAAAGATATTATTTAATTCATATATTATTTGATTCCATGAGATTTACTGAAAAAATTACTTTCTATCTCTAAGGGATTTGAATCAAAATCTTTTTGGGACTAAATTGGGAGTTTGAAAAGAGTATGTCTGTAACGATCCAGTTTCCCAGGGTCATCACTAGGTTTCTTCCTTTATTACGGAGAAGTAGAGATAAAATATTAAACAATCTAACCCCACTTTATTATCACAGTATTTAGGAATATTACAAAAATTTTACACTATTCACGAAAGCACTATTCAGACATACTATTACTATTCACAAATATTGTATACATACTATCAATAATTCCATATCTATAAAATTTGATAATTTTTACAAAATAAGCCAATAATAATTATACTAAATAATTAGACTAATTTTACCACAATTAAGAATAAATACATTTTTTCATAATTAAATATAAATTTAAATATAATTTCCTAGCGCAGTTTCCTTTTCGTAGTTCCTACAATAAATATTGTGGAGGGATAAGTCAAAGCTCAGTAGGATTTTAACCCCTTTGGCATGTGCATCCAACCAATCCAACACATAGCACATAGACATATATCTCACAAAATTGACACATAATGCATATTCATAAATAATTCATGCAAACAAATATTTATAATTAAACAACAATTATAGTATGTACTACACAATAAATGAAAAGGTTAAACACCGATATTAAAAGGATCAAGAACCCTACTTGAAACCAGAAATTATAATCGTAGGTGAAAACTATTTTTCTCCTATTTCGTCCTCCTCTTCCTCTTCCCCTTATTTTTCTCTTCTTCCTTCTTTTCTTTTCTTCCCCTTTCTTCTGCGAGTGTTGTGTGCGTGTGTATTCCTTTCCCCCTAATTCCCCTAACTCTCTCTCTAATAATAATAATAATTAATAATATTTATCTTTATCTTTAATTCAATTATTACAAAAATATCAACATCCCTATAAATTTTATAATATTATTATTAGACCCAATAATTACACTTATAATCCAAAAATTATCAAATATTTATTTTTACTTTTATTTTTCTCCCTCCTCATACTATTCCCAAATATTATACATATAAACTTATCCCCATACACCAATACACACATATGTGTTAAATAATGAATGGACTTACCATAGTATTATCTCAATTCTTCACTCTTTCCTATTTTACTTGTTTTTTTTTATTTTCCTCGTGTGATTTCCAACACCACACATAATACTCACACATCTATCTATTTCCCCACACTTATATATATATATATAAACACATGGACCTCATATGTTTTTATTTACAATCTCATGCCTCCTTCTGTTTCTCGGATTCCCTTCATCATACAGACACAACATACAAAGAAAATCTTTGAATAAAATTACACTTAACATCCTATAATTTATATAATATTATTATTAAATCCTAAAAGTAAACTTTTAGCCCCAAAAAAGAATATAAATATCTACCTATACCATAAATTTTTATAATATGCAAAATGACCCCAAAAGTTATAAATATTTATTCCACCCCATAATTTTCATAATAATTGATTTCATAATAGGGTTAATTACACTTTACCCCCCTGTGGTTTGACTCATTTGCACTTTACCCCCTGTGGTTCAAACGTCGCCACTTACCCCCCTGTGGTCTTAGGCCTAAGTGCAACGGTTAAGTTTTTCGTTAACTCTAACGGTCAATGGACGGAAGTCAACCAAAATCCGTTAAATAGTGTGAAATGATGTTTATACCCTTAAAATATTTTGTAAGGACTGTTTTTGTATATTCAAAAACTTAAGAGGTTATTGTGTATTTTTTTGTTTCATCTTCTTCCCTTTTCTCTTTCTGTTGCTTTGTCCGCCATCTCCGGTGAACTCTCTTTCTCCGACGGGGATTCTCCGGTTCTTTGACAGCCACTACCACACCACGCCAATCACACCACAAACCACACCATCATCACCTTATCTCTTTCTCTATCTCTCTCTCTATATATACACACAAACATATACACACACAAAACCACCACCACCACCAGCACGACAACTTCGTCTTATTCGTCTGCTCTTCGTCTTCGCCGTCTACTCTCCTTTTTCACCGTCTGCTCTTCATTTTGATTTCGAAACTGGGTTTCCATTTCGATTTCGAAATCGAAATCGAAATCAAAACCCAGTTTCGAAATCAATTTTGAAATCGAAATCGAAACCCTTAACCCTCACGTTCGTCTTCTTCTCCGTCTTCGCCGTCGTTTTCGTCTTCTTTTCCATCTTCGCCGTCACGTTCGAAATCGAAAAACCCTCTTCGTCGTTTCTCCGTTTTGATTTCGATTTTGATTTCGAAATCGAAATCGAAATCGAAACCCAGTTTCGTAATCAATTTCGAAATCGATTTCGAAACCCTAGTTTGTATGTGTATATATGTATGTATATGTATATGTATGTGTATGTATATGTATATGTATATGGTTGGGTTGGGATCGATTTCGAAATCGACGGTATGGATGGTTAGGTTGGGATTGATTTCGAAATCGACAGTGTGGATGGTTGGGTTGGGGGTGACCGGTGACGTTGGATGGTTGGGTTGGGGGTGGTTGGTACCCAAAAGAGAGAGAGAAAGAGAAGACGTCGGAAGTTCGCCGGAGCAAACTTCGCCGTCGGAGTCATCGGAGCAGAGAAACGTTTTAGGGAAAAATACATTTTGACCCTTTTAGTTTTTAAAATTTTTGCAATAGATACCTTGAATTATTTAAACAAAATGACAAAATTACCCTTAATTTTAAAGTGAACAGACACAATTACCCCTAATTTTAACCGTGGCACTTAAATCCAAAACCACAAGGGGGATAAGTGGCAACGTTTAAACCACAAGAGAGTAAAGTGCAAATCGGCCAAACCACAAGGGGGTAAAGTGTAATTAATCCTTTCATAATATATAATGATAATGGATAATTTTTATGAGTAATTTTGATGGGTAGTTTTGCTAAACATTTACCATCAAAATTACCTATGACCTAATATCTCCACTAATAATATTTATGTCCTACTTTTCACTAATATGAATTCCCTTTCTCCCACTAAGGAATGTCTCCCTCACTATAATGTTTTCACCCCAATCAATATTATCTCATTGCTCCAAACAATGAATGAACATGATTAATATTTTAGTGCAGCTAATTTGTCTATATAATATTAGAATATTCTATTAGTCACATCACACTTTCCCAATCAAATAATGTTCGACTTCCCATCTCTCTCTCTCTCCCTTAACACACATATACAAACATATATATATAGAGAGAGAGAGAGAGAGAATTGGGGAAATGGGGAGGGGACATGTAATATCCCGAATATTTGTATTTTTTGAAAATATTATTTTATATAAATTTAATATTTTTGAGATTGTTTTGTAAATTTATGGTATAAATAATATTTAATAATTTTGGGGGTTGAACATTAATTTTAAATTGACGTTTAAAAGTTTTGGGACTATTTCGTATATTTTTAAGAGTTTTGGAATATAAGTAATATTTTTTTTTTTATTTTAAGCGAGATATTTATATAAATAAATAAATAAATTGTTCAAATGGTTTCCTTCGTAGGAAATGAAACCAAATTAACCACACACACATATATATGAAACAATATATAAATTGTTAATATATATCAGTATTTCAACTAATATAGAGGATTCTGGATCAATACATATATTAGTGGAGAGAGAAAACTAACTCCATCTATTCTCTGTGCGTGTTGTTATTAGTATTCTCTTTCTATATATTTCGGTTCATTTTGTAATATTTCACTCCACTTTCGTAATATTTCAGTTTGGATTTCGGCTCGAATTTTAGGTAGAATTTTTAACCTTTTTAATATATGTATTTAAGTTCTATAGTGAGATTTATATTATTATTATCGTTAAATTTTAACTGTTGAGTTCTATGAAATAATTATGATTATATAAAAATTATATGGAAATCATGCCTATGTGGTTTATTTATTTTATTGATTAAATGTATGTATTAGAGGGGTTGAAATTTCACTGAGCGTTGGTTAACAACCTCACAGTTTCGATTGCAGAGCCATTGAGAGGGAAACAGTGACAGGAGTTTTAGTTAAATTTCTATTTAGAAGGGTAATAGTTGTATTTACTATTCACCGTTGTAAAATCGATTCGATTAATCAATAAATTATAAATTTGATAAGTATAATTATTGGCGCCGCATTGTAAATTAAAATGTTTTTATAAAATGAATTATTGATTACTTGTCGTCGTCACATTGTAAAATTTATCAGATTGTATAAAATAAATATTGGTCACAGTCAATGTAAAATGTCCAAAGGATATATGTGTGTGTGTGTGTATGTGTGTGTGTGTGTATCAACTAAATAGGTGGTGTTTGATAGCATGGAATCGGAGTCGTGGAATTGGAATTTGGAATGAAAATGTTGAAAAAAAAAAAAAAAAAAAACAATTAGTCTTTCCACCTACTGTTGGAATTAAAAATAGGGTTAATTACACTTTACCCTTTGTGTTTTGGCCCATTTGCACTTTACTCCCTTGTGGTTTAAAAGTTGTCACTTACCCCCATTGTGGTTTTGGATTTAAGTGCAACCATTACATTTTTCGTTAACTCTAGCGGTCAATGGACGGAAATCAACGAAAATCCGTTAAATAGTATGAAATGACATTTATACTCTTAATACTATTTGAAAAATTGGGTAAGGACTATTTTAATATTAGTTGAAAACTTAAGGGGCCATAAATGTATTTTTTTCCAAATCATCTTCATCTTCTTCGTCTGCTCTCCGTCTTCGCTGTCTGCTCTCCATTTCGATTTTGATTTTGAAATCGAAATCGAAACCCAGTTTCAAAATCAATTTTGAAATCGAAATCAAAACCCTTCGTCTTCGTCTTTGCCATCGTCTTCGTCTTCTTCTCCGTCTTCGCCGTCACGTTCGAAATCGAAATCGAAATAAGAAAAACCCTCTTCACGCGTTTCTCTATTTCGATTTCGAAATCGAAATCGAAACCCTAGTTCGTATGTGTATGTATGTATATGTATATGTATATGTATGTGTATGTATATGTATATGGTTAGGTTGGGATCGATTTCGAAATCGACGGTGTGGATGGTTGGGTTGGGGGTGACCGGCAACGTTGGATGGTTGGGTTGGGAGTGGTTGGTACCCAGAAGAGAGAGAGAGAGAGAAGACGTCGGAAGTTCGCCGGAGCAAATTCGCCGTCGGAGTAGAGAAATTTTGGAGAAAAATACATTTTGACCCTTTTAGTTTTTAAAAATTTTTCAAATAGATCCCTTAAATTATTTAAATAAAATGACAAAATTACCCTTAATTTTAAAGTGAACAGAAACAATTACCCCTAATTTTAACGGTTGCACTTAAGTTCAAAACCACAAGGGAGGTAAGTGGCGACTTTTAAACCACAAGGGGTAAAGTGCAAATGGGCCAAACCACAAAGGCATAAAGTGTAATTAACCCTTAAAAAAAACCAATTGAATGACATCACCCTTTTTTTGGAAACTTTCTTTTTACAAGTTTGGCTCCCCAATTTTTAATAGGCTTAATTACTTGTATCCCAATAGTAGTTGTAATTGAATCGATAAATTAACAAATTGTAATTGTCACCGTTGCAAAAAAAAAAAAAAAAATAATAAAAAAAAAAAAATTCTTCAATTTATGAGACAAAATATTTATCGTTCGATTTTAGTGTTAATTCTCCAAGGGATATATATATATATAAAATTTATAATGATAATACATAATATATATAATAATTGTATTATTAGGTTTAATTTTTATTTCCTTCCACTCTCCTACACGAAACACACTACACAAATGGTCATCATTATCTTATTTAATATAATATTTATTATTTTATTACAAAATACTCTTTCCACCCCCATATCTTTTATCATATATGAAAATATCCCAACATATTTAACTTATATAAAAATAATATTTTCACAAATATAGATTTTCGGAGTATTACAGTATCTAAGTCAAACATTTCAAATTTAAAAGGTTTTAATATACGAGATCTATATATGATATTTATGAGCTTAGCTTATCTTTCAAAAATAACCTTTATAAATAATCTGCATTTTGGGGGAAAAAAAAAGTAATTAAGAACAAGAGTTTTAAATCAATCATTTTAAAGAGATAATTATTTTTATGGAAATATATTTTAAGAGAGATTTCTTGAAACGTTCTTGATCACGGCGTTCAATGTTTTTTGTCACCGGTTTTTGCGTTATATTTTTGTCTCTACGATTTTCAAAGAAAATCCAGTGAAATCTCTCTAATTACTTTACGTGCTCAATATTATGTGTTTAACGTGATATATATATATATATATATATATATATATATATATATATATATTTGTTTGAGCCTGTAGTAATATGTTTTAAGAAAAATCGTTTCTATCTTTAAATATCTTAAACATCATGTGAAACGATTTTTGGCTTATAATCTAATTTACAAAAAATTTGTGCTTTAATTGAGTATAAATATATTTGTATTCTCACATAATTCTATTACATAGTACATTAAGACATTGATTGAGCATATCTTGAATTGAGCTTGTAAAAACTCCCATAAGAAGAAAAAATAATTTATTTTTTGTATTTGGTGAGTATGAGAAGATTAGACACATTGGATCGATTTCTAATGAGAGTTAGCCTTTAGCTTGGTAAAAAGATAGTTAGATTTGATTCTTCGCCTGTATTAGGTTAGTCTTTAACCTGGTAAAAATATAGATAAGTTTGATTCTTAGCCTGTAAAATAATTAGGTTCTTCTTGAGCTTGATAAAAGAAAAATTGTAAATGTTTGATTTTGAGCCAGGTAAAAGAATTAGGTTCGTCCTGAATCTTTAAAAAGGATTGTAAAAGTTTGGTTCTTACCTGAGAAATGGTTCAAAGTAAGTAGATTGGGAAATCTTTATGGAAGCTCAGGGAACTAGACATAGGCAATGGTAGCTTGCCGAACCAGGATAAATCGGCGTGTTCAATTTCTCTATCTCTGCTTGTTTGGTTGTACATTTAGTTAAATACATTTCTACTGTAACTCATGATAAGAACCGGTTAGGGAAATTGATGATTTGTTTGATTGATAATTTATTTATTTAAATTTTTATAATTATCCAATTCACTCATCTCTTGAGTAGATCAGTGAGGCAACAATAGAGTTGGAGAGAAATATTGTAAACATATCTTGTGGAGGAATTCGACCTACATGTAAGACACGACAAGTATAATCTCATCTCAAAATGTAGTATTTTAATTTTTCATAAAATTAAAGTACTTGACTTTACAAATATCATAACATAATGAACGAAATATTAGACCCACATGGAACCAAAATAGGCATAGATTTTAAACGAGTAAAAATTGTAAATTGCCAACTTAAATTAAAACTTGTAAAAATATTTATCACAATCAAAAACTAAGTTAATTTATTTATATCAAAATGCTATTAATTGAAACCAAACTTCTTTTTCCATCAAACCCATATGCCAAAACTAACAAATTTTATTACATGAATCAAAGAAAGCATAAAGAAGAAGAAGAATGTTGGAAAAAATATATTGTAAATAGTTTCAAACATTAATAAGAAATTCATTAAAATTATGGGCCAAAATTTGTTTCAAAAAATTAGGTCGAAGAAAAAATTAGGGCAAAAATTGAGGCAAAAATTAATTTTATGAAAGAACCACTCTTTAAGAAAATTAATTTTAGAAAATTAGGGCCAAAATTAATGTTATGAAAGAACCACTTTTTTAGAAAATTAATTTTAGAAAATATGGGCCAAAATTAGGGGATAATTAATTTTCGGAAAGAACCACTCTTACAGAAAATTGGGATGAAAAAAAATGATTCCATAATGTTTCAAAAAATTAGGGCAAAAAGAACAACCACAAAGCTAACATTTGGGAGAATTGAATCGAAGCAAAGAAATTAACTTTCGAAATGAAAGCCATTACTAGATTTTACCATGCTTTCATTTCTAAGTTCTTGAAATTGGAATGAAAAATTACTAGATTTTGACACGTGTTTAACCCAATTTCAAGTGTAAAATTAATAGATTTCAACGTATCTGGGAAACTTGTCGTCGACGCCAAACTAAGCAACAGAGATACGGTGGAAAATAGCAAAAAACGGCCAGAGCAAGAGAGAGAGGAAAGAATGAAGAAGAGCAAGAAGAAGATTGTTGATCAGGAGAAAGAGCGCGGAGCGAGGAGAGCACAAGCACAAGCACGACACGAGAGAAAGAGAGATGAAAGAATAGAGTACAACATGAGGAAGAAATGGTGGGAGAAATAGCGAACCAGCTGTTGTAGGCAATATTCCGTTTTTTTTTTCAAGTGATTTTAAAAATGATAAAATAGATGGTTGAAATTAAATATCAGTCGTTCCAAGAGTCTACTATTGAATACACTCAATGCTTATGTATTGAACATGGTCCAACAAAATATGTGCCTTAGATGTGATCCAACTGGCATAAGAGAAAGGGACTTATCCCGAGAGAATTTCTAATAACGCGGGAAAACGCCCGGGGGGGGGGGGGGGGTTTACTGGCGTGCTTCACTGTCGTGAATCGAAGTCCATGGACGGCGACAGAGGTTCATCGGAGTTGAGAACAGCGGGTACTATTGATCTGAGTCGTCAGGAGTCAGTTGTGGACCTGACCGGTAAGGTAAATCAGCTGCCTTGCTGCATCAAGTATGATGGACCTTCCCCTGTTTCTGACTACTTCAAAACGAAACAAACCGGTAAATCTCTCTCTTTTGCTCTCAATTTTAGTTTTATATGTGTGATTATTTGGGTGTTATGGCGATTCTTCTATATGTAATATGTTCATATTATTGTATTGGTGTATAGGGATTGAAGTTGATGGTTTTAGTGTGGAGGAAGCTTACTTCAGAGGAAGGAAATTGCAAGGAACAACAATTCCACTTCCGCAAGGATATTCTGGTTACTGATCTTTATCTTCATCTGTTATTTTATTGATTTTCCTTGGCGTTCTTACATTTTCTTTTAGGGGTTTCTAAATTTAGGTTTTCTCACTATTACATACTACCACCAGTACTACTTCTACATGTTCTACTACAAAATGTTGGGTGTATATGCCTGTATTATGTTTTCTATTTTGATGATTTATTAGTGTGTTGTGCTTGTTAATGTATTATATGGGCTGGCCTATTAGGGCAAAATCCTAACTCTTACTCCCCTTATAAATATGTGTATATATCGTTGTATTCTTGTACCTCTTTCTTACATATCAATATATGATTTATTCTCCCACTTCTCAATCATCTTAACATGGTATCAAGAGCTAAGTCTTTCTTGGACTTATTCTCCCCCTAAAGCTTCCGTCGCCGCCTTTCTTATTCTCTCGAGACTTTCGTCACTACTGTAGGCTTCATCCCTGTCCAGCATCAATAACCACCACACTACCTTCTTCATCTTGCAGAGACAAACATAACACCACCAAAATCACTGCCATCGGAGCCCCGACACGCCTCTAACAGCTCGCAGTACCACCACCCATCGTCGTCTCAGATTTTGGGTTCTACCGCCTCAACTAGAGCTCCAAATCCACCTCGCAATATATCTTCGGAACAGTCTCGATGAGGCGATTCAAACCACGCAAACCTCAACGCCGTTTGACACCTCACGCGCTCACACTCGCGGCCAAAGTGTTCTGGCCCTAGATCCACGCATCGCCGCCTTTGTTTCAGACAATCTGTTGCCACGTCAGCCCTAATAGCCCAGTCAACGCCATGTTAGCTTGTTGACCGCCACGTCAGCGACAGTCAACCATTGGACTGCCACGTCACCTGTTTTCTTTGAGGTAATTCTCTTTGATCGGTTCAAGCATTTTTAGACCGGTTTTCTGCAGTTGTACCGGTTCTTGAGGGTTTTTGACATTCCGATTCTGTTTCCGGCCTCCGTTTTGTGATTTGAGGCACACGGGGAACATACTTCCTTTTATATTTTTGTGGTTTTCACACCGGTTCACCTTCCTATTTGCACCTATGGCTAAATCGGACTTACTCTGGGTTATCACTACTGTTCTGGATTAATCTAATTATGTTGTGTGGGTTCAAGAAATGTCTAGTTTTCTCCGTGGGCAAAAATTGTAGCGTTACGTGACTGGAGATATTACTGAACTCAAGAAGAAGGATGACAAAAATGCTGACAAAAATGTTGACCATTTAGAGGACTGGGATAGCAAAAATCACCAGATTCTCACATGATTTCGTGTCCCATTATCCCAGAAATCAAACTTCAATTTGGTACACTCCATACAGCTAAAGAAGCTTCAGATCTTCTCCAGTACCTCTACACTAGGGCAAACATATCAAATTGGTATCGGCTTCTTTCCACCCTTCATAGCATGCGCTAAGAACCTAGGCAAACTGTCAACAGTTTCCTATCTCAAGTGACTGCCACATGGAACCAGTTAGCTCTCACTGAGCCAACTTGGGAATGCACAAAAGACGCTGATGTTCATGGAAAGTACCGAACTGAGACACGTATTATGCAATTCCTAATGGGCTTGAAAGAGGATTTTGAGCCTGTACAAGCTTCAATCCTACATCGGGGCGTGATACCTTCCCTAAACGACGTCATTTCTGATCTACTCAGTGAGGAAACACTTCTTGCCACTTTACAAGGATCTCATACAAATGTTGCCCATACAACACCAGTTGCTCCTGCCACACCAGCTGCCAAGGCCAAACCATCCCAGAAGCCCTTATACTGCAGGTATTGTCATTCACAAGGGCATAAATTGCTTAAATGTCCATCTTGCCTGTGTAAAGTCTGCAGAGAATCGGGTCATTATCTTACAGACTGCCCTAAACTTCCATCTGGAAATCAGTCAAATGGGAACCAATATCGCTCTCGAGGCTCTCGCAATCGTTCCTATTCCAAGCCAAAGAATGTTGTTGCTGTAGCCACTGATGCTACATCAACTTCATCCAGCTCTCCACTTGATTGGAGTGGTCTCTGCACTGTGCTTACCGAGGCTCTAAATAAAACCGGTAACAATATAGCCATGTTAGTTACACCAGGTGCATCCCGATGGTATTTTGATTTTGCCTCTTGCAATCACATGACTTCTGATGCCTCTATATTTTCTTCTAAAACTCGTGATGAGCATGCACCTACTATTCACATTGTCAATGAATCAAATATGTTGGTCAGCCACACTGGACATGTTGACAGTTCTCATTTGTCTCTTCTTGACACATATTTAGTCCCTAATCTTACGCTTAACCTTATATTTGTTGGACAATTATGTGATCTTGGACTTAACTTGCATTTTTCTTCTACTGGTTGTCGTGTGCAGGACCCTCAGACAGGAAAACTCTTTAGAATCGGCTATAAAGTTGGACGCCTCTTTGAGCTCACTCACCTCCAAATCTCATCCTCACCATCACCAAACCAATCAGCCGCATCCATCCCAACACTTTCACTTGTGGAATTGTGGCACTCTCGGTTAGGTCACACTTCATTCAGCCGTCTACGTTCTCTTAATTCTAGTGGTCAGTTAGGTTCATTTCAGCATGAGTCTTTTCATTGTATTCATTGTCAACTTGCAAAACAATTAGCTTTACCTTTTAATGAAAGTCAGTCTGTTTTCCTTGCACCTTTTGATTTAGTACATTCTGATGTTTGGGGGCCTTCTCCCATGCATCAATAGGTGGTGTTTGCTATTTTGTTATATTTGTAGATGGCTATTCTCGTTATACGTGGTTGTTTCTTATGAAAAGCATATCTGAACTCTTTCAATATATTCTGATTTTTCTTCTATAGTTCAAACTCAATTATCTCGGAATATCAAAAAATTTCGTTCAGATAATGTAATGGAATTTAAAGACTGTGCTTTTTCTAAATCTACTTCACAAAAATAGCACGCTCCCCCACCGCTCGTGCCCTGGAACCTCCCAACAAAATGGATGAGCCAAATGTAAACATAGACATATTCTTGACACCGTTCATGCTCTACTCATTTTATCATCATGTCCTGAACATTTCTGGGGTGATGCTACTTTAACTGCAGTGTACACAATCAACCGTGTCCCTTCCGCCACAATCCAGAATTAGTCTCCATTCGAGCGTCTTTTCGGTAAACCTCCTGATTACTCTGAACTCAGAGTATTTGGTTGCGCTTGTTTTGTTCTTCTCAAATTACATGAACACAACAAACTGAAACCAAAGGCTCACCTGTGTTGTTTCATTGGATATGGTATTGAACATAAGGGGTATCGGTGCTATGATCCTATTTCTAAAACTCTTCGTATCTCTCGTCATGTCATTTTTTGGGAACGTCAAATGTTCTCTTCCTTACGGTCATTTGACATGTCAACCATCATTAACTCCAGATTCATTATTGATCCATCTATTGAGTTTTTTTTTGAGAATCTAGTTTCAGGTATTGTTGAGCTCACCTCAGAATCACTAGTTAATCCTACCTTTCCAGACCTAGCTCCAGCTTCAGAACCGTTAGCTGACCTCACCTTTTCGACTCAATCAGTCGTGCCCGATGATATTCCTATGTATGATGAGTCTGCATCGACTCCCTCTGAGAGCCATCCTCCAGATCACTCCCGCAGATCTACCAAGGTAACTCATCGCTCTTCTTATCTTGATGATTATCATTGTTTTTCCACTATACTTCATCTGCATGAGCCTCAATCCTATAAGGAGATTAGTACTAATCCTCTTTGGCAAAAAGCAATGGATGAAGAATTTTAGGCCCTAGCCAAAACTCATATCTGGAATATTGTTGATCTGTCCCTTAGAAAAACTCTTATTGGGTGCAAATGGGTGTTTAAGATTAAGACGCTTACTGATGGCTCTGTTGAACGATATAAAGTCTGACTTGTTGCCAAGGGATTTGCTTAAGAATATGACATTGACTGTGAAGAGACATTTGCTCCAGTGGCGAGGCTCATATCTGTCCGTACACTCCTTGTGGTCGCCGCCATTCGAAGATGGACTCTGTTTCAAATGAATGTCAAAAATGCATTTCTTAATGGAGATCTTCTTGAGGAAGTCTATATGCATACCCCTCCTGGTCTGGATGTCCCTCGAAATAAAGTTTGTCGCCTTTACCGTTCCCTATATGGTTTGAAACAAGCTCCACGTGGCTTGTTTGCCAAATTTAGCACTACCATTCATCAGTTTGCGTTCACACCGAGTGCTCATGATTCGGCGCTGTTTATTCTCCATACTGCCAACGGTAGTATCTTTCTTTTACTGTACATGGATGATATGGTTATTACTGGAGATGATCTACGTGGTATTTCTGAACTCAAAAAGTTTCTCAGTGGTCAATTCGAGATGAACGATCTCGGCGTGTTTACCTATTTTCTTGGCCTTGAAGTCTCATTTGATTCTGATGAATATTTTCTTTCTCAGACCAAATATGTCTTGGATCTCCTTTCCAAGGTTGGGATCACAGACTCAACCACTGCCACTACTCCTCTCGAGTCAAATGTCAAACTTATTCCACTCGATGGTTCACCTCTTCAGGATGCCACTCGATATCGCCAACTGGTTGGAAGTCTTGTATATCTTACTGTCACTCACCCTGACATTGCCTATGCCGTTCAACAAGTCAATCAGTTCTTGTCCGTTCCTCGGACCACCTATTACTTGGTTGTTCTTCACATTCTTCGACATGTCAAAGGTAATTTATTTCAGGGGCTTCGTTTGTCAGCTCAATCTGCTCTCGTCTTACAAGCTTATTCTATTGCCGATTGGACCGGAGACACCATCGACAAACGTTCAACCACTGGTTACTGTTTCTTTTTGGGCAATTATCTCATTTCCTGGCGTAGTAAGAAACAAACTGTGGTTGCTCCTCCAGTACTGAAGCTGAATATCGTGCTATGGCTGATGTAACTCAAGAACTTTTCTAGTTTCGATGGCTACTTGCTAACATGGATATCTTTTCTCCTGCTGTCACTACCCCACACTGTGATAACATGAGTGCTATTTAGATCGCTCACAATGATGTCTTCCACGAGCGTACAAAACACATCGAGACGGATTGCCACTTCATCTGTCATCGCATTCTCCAGAATACGGTTCGTCTACAATTCATCAGTTTAGCCGATCAAACAGTCGACATTTTCACTAAGGTTCATCCACCTGGACGTTTTCACTCTCTGGTTTCCAAACTCAAGTTCACTTATCGCCTTGAGTTTGAGGGGGGATGTTAATGTATTATATGGGCCTGGCCCACATGACCCATTAGGGCAAAACCCTAACCCCCATTCCCTCAATAAATATGTGTATATATTGTTGTATTCTTGTACCTCTTTCTTACATATCAATATATAATTCATTCTCCCATTTCTCAATCATCTTAACAGTTCTGATGAGTTCTAGCTAGTTATGTTATCCCAAAATTGCTTGAATTGCAGACTGTGTTGATTTTCACTCCCTAATCCCAGAAATTTCCTCTTGAAACTGATTACAGACTGTTACATTGACCAAATAATTAAAAACATTAGTATGATATATAGATCTGCTTCAGACATTACATCATCCTATTACTTTTTTCTTTTTTTGCATGGATAGGCTTATAAATTCTTGGGGGGAGAGGCACAATGAAACATGAATCCTAGACAAAGATGGGGAAAGACCGCTATCAACATTGATTTCATTCTAGAATTGGCTTGTCTGTTTTTTAATTAATTTGACTTTCAAATACCGGAAGCATATTGGTTTTTTTTTTTTTAACAAACAGAGAGGCATGAATACTAGCTATAAAATAACTATAGAAAGAACTGGTAATGAAGAAAAAATATGAAGCGATATATGAACTTGTATATGAACTATAGAACTGGGAAAAAAATTGTAGGTATTCTCAAACGTAATGTTCAGAATGCTATGCTCTGATATGTGATTTGTTATGATGAGAAAAATGTTGGCATACGTAGGTTGTGCCTCATTTTGTTTGCTCTGACCTTGTTGTGCGCTTTTACATGGCCTTGGAATTCTTTTCCACATCATTTTAAAGATAAATATATAGTTGAATTTGTTAGAAGGAGAATTTCTTGTTTATTAGACAAGTATTTATACAAGTATAAAGAGTAAATCATGGAATTTAAATTCTAAGTTATAGCCTGCAATTACTATTGATTGATTGCATATTTATTCTCATTATTTACAATTATAGAGGGGCTAAAATCATGGTGGTTTAACAATCCTCCGCAAACTCAGCTATCCAGGAGAGTCGAGGTTGGACCGTAGAAGATGAAAATGGGTTTTATGAAGTCCTTTAGTGAATATGTCTACAATCTCATCCTTAGAATGAATAAATTGGACTCGATGTGTGACCAGTAAGAATGTGGTCCCGTATGAATTGGTAGTCCAATTCAATGTGCTTAGTATGAGCGTGGAACATAAGATTTGAAGCCATGTAAGTAGTGATGCGATTATCACATAGTAAGGTGATAGGTTTGGAGATGGGAAATTTCAACTTCTGAAGCAAATGAAGTACTCACGTGGATTCAACGCAAACATGAGCAATAACTCGATACTTGGCTTCGGCGCTTGAGCAATAGATAGTGGATTGTTTCTTGGCGGTCCAAGAGATCAAATTGGAGCTCAAGAAAACACAAAAGTCAGTGGTAGAACAACGAGAGTCAGCACCTACCCAATCAACATCAGAATAAGCCTTCAGGGTTAAGGGAGTAGTATTGCGCTGAAAAAGAAGACTAATGTCTAAAGTCCCTTTTAGGCAGCGAAGGATCCGTTTTGCGGCTATAAGATGATGCGACCGAGGTTGACGCATGAACTGAGCAACATGATGAACAATATAGGCAATGTCTGGTCTAATCTAGTTTTATATGCACACCTATCTCCATCATATTATTCCTTTGTTGCTTCATTGTCCTCAGTTTCTATTCCTAATCTGTTTAAGAGGCTCTCTTTCACCTTGGTTGGATGACCGCAATGAAGGAGGAAATGCATGCTTTACATCAAAATGATACTTGGGACCTCGTCGCGCTTCTGCATGCGAAAATGGTAGTTGGATGCAAATGGGTATACACAGTCAAAGTTCTTCTGAATGAAACCATTGATCGATACAAGGCTCGCTTAGTTGCCAAAGTTTATATTCAGATATATGGTATTGATTACTTTAAGACGTTTTCTCCCGTTGCCGAGCTCATCTTTATTCCGTTGTTCATCTCTCTTGCTGCCACCTTTCGTTTGCCCTTACATCAACTCAACATTAAGAATGTCTTCTTGAATGACAATCTCATTGAGGAAGTTTACATGTAGCAACCTCTTGGGTTTGTTGCTTTGGGGGAGTCCGGTTTGGTTTGTCACTTGAAGAAATCTATTTATGGTCTCAAACAGTCTTCTCGAGCATGGTTTGGGAGATTTAATGACGTGATTACCGAGTTTGGTATACTATCTTGTGGTGTCGATCATTTAGTGTTTTACATGGTACAAATTGGAGAATATTATTGATTGTGTACGTGGATGACATAGTGATTATCGAAGACGACCACAGTGGTATTTAAGAACTCAAACAATTTTTGCACAGTAAATTTTAAATAAAAAATTTGGGTCAGTTGAAGTATTTCTTTCGATATTGAGGTGGCTCGATCATATCAATGCATTTTCCTCTCTCAGATGAAATATGTCCTCGATATATTGAGCGAAACATGGATGGTAGGAGATAAACCGAAACTCGCCTATGGATCCAAACACAAAACTGTTGGCAGATCAAGGTGTACAATTGACAGATTCAACGCAATATAGACAGTTAATTGGGAAGTCGAATTACCTGACAGTTACGAGACCAGATATCTCATTTGTTGTTAATATTATTAGCTGGTTCATGAATCATCTCACGACTTGTCACTGGGATGCAGTGATTCGTATTCTCTGATATATGAAAGGTGCTCCTGGTGTTGGTTTGTTGTATCAGTACTTCGATCACACTAGAACTAAAAGATATACAAATGCAGATTTGATTGGATCTCCTTCAGATAGAAAGTCCACTACAGGGTGTCGTGTGTTTGTTGGAGGTAATCTCGTCTCTTGGAAGAGTAAAAAGTAGATAGTTGTGGCCCGGTCAAGTGCAAAATCGAAATACAAAGTGATGGCCCACACCACTTGTGAGCTAACCTTGTTGAAATATCTGTTGGAAGAACTTAGATTTGAACACTCTTCACAAATGGACCTTGTTTATGATAATCAAGCAGGTCTTCACATTGCATCTAATCTAGCCTTCCATAAAAGAACGAAACACATAAAAGTTGATTGTCACTTCAAATGGGAATAACTGTTGCGGAAGTTAATTGAGACCAGATATATGAATTCAGTGGATCAGTTAGTTAATTTATTTACTAAACTATTAGGAGCTTAAGGATAGAATACATCTGTAACAAGTTAGGAGCATACAATCTATATGCTCTAACTCAGGATCCATTTGCATTTAAGTTGGAATCCAATTCCATAGTGTGGAGTACACTTTTCAAATCATTTTGAAAATCATTTCAAAGCACACCACTTTTTATGAATTACTTTTAAAGTACAGTAAAGATGATCTTCGAATCTTCAATATTACTCTTGATTCTTCGAGTGATTCTCCATGTAATCTTCATAGAATTTGTGATGAGTATCTTCAACTTGTATCTTCGGAACATCATATCCAATGCTATTGGTTGTGTTTGAAACATCGATCTCCTCTTGATCAAATACCTATCTCAAGATACCTCATAAAACACAAGGATTTACATAACAATCACACGTTAAGTTTAACCCTTTGGTCTAACACAAGAAACATTGGTTCATAAATTCGTGAAATGAGAAAATATCCTATAGTCCTTTTAGAATCAATTCAATTGCCAAAATATGGTCACTCGCATGTTGTGAATCAATTTCGTAGCCATACCATTTGTGGTAAAAGTATTTTGGTGGGAAGACATTTGGCTACAAATTACCTTTTGTCGGTTAAAAAAAAACTTTCCTCGAACAACTTTTGTAGTGACTGCTTTGGTAGGCACTGTTTTATATGCCTTCATCATGGATTGAAAAATCACGGATGTCATCACAATTTAAATCAGACGGCTGTGCACATGGTGGTGGGGGCGGGGCAAAATTGGTATTAAAATAAAATATGAGAAACAAATTTTGGCTCGTGTTGTAAAAATTTACATCCTAAGCACTGGAGGATGCAATAATTTAAACGTGAGGGCGAAGTATAAAAGTGTTTAGGTTGAAACTCTAATTAGGTGGTCAATGGTGCAAAAGAATACATAAATTATGTCAAATTAAATAAGTTTATTTGAGCTTTTTTCTTTTTTTTTTTGGGGGGGTGGGGGGGAAGGAGTTGGCCTTAAGCCCCCTTCTATTTGCCCCTGATCCTAGGTACCCTTAAATTTGTACCAAAATATAATAAGGGACCCTTCTCTCAATCACTTTTAACAACTTCAAATGAACAATCCAACAAAGATTGAACAAATGATGGAATGTAACAAATTATGCAGTCAAACAAAAATTTCAAACGCATCAAACAAATAAAATCATAAATTGAACTAACATTCTTTCTTGTATAAAAAAAAATCAATGATAAATGGAAATGTAAGTCAAATTACGAAGTGTACCTTATATTTCAGCAATTTATAGTAATAACCAACATTTACCGTAAAAGAAAATTAAAGCAAATGTATTACAAACATAAAATTGTCATAAATTTGTAAAAGATTAATGTTTGCATCACTTGGAAACAAGACAAAGATCACTGTTTGCTTCAGAACTTGCAAAATATATCAACAATGGCAACAAGGGGTGAGCCTTACTAAAAAAGCGTAGTCTAGGACTGTGTGAGGTGCTACAGTTGGACTTGTTTAGCCTTGGGTCTGGGCACTCGTTTAATAACATTGCTCCTTGTGCTACTTGGGTGACGTCTTTTTTAATATTAAATGCTTCTTGGCTGTAATTAGAGTCGAAGCTTTCTTTTGGGCTTCCAAAATCTTTGGTTATTGATCCCACCAGAAAAGTATTTTCCCATTGTTGAACGTAGCGGTTGATTTTTCATATTTTATTGTGCTTCCCAGCATTCTTTAATACATTCTGCTTACATTATCCACTGCTATTTATTAGGGATCTTAAAGTTTTTCAAGTATGCACTTCGGTATCCTGACTTTGATATTTATTGTGTACCAAGATTATCATCTACTTTAGTTAAACTTTTCTTTTGCTGATGCTTCATCATTGCTATGCAGGCATTATTTTGGGAAAGAAAAATCTTGACGAGAGTAAAGATTCTTGCATCTCTGAAGAGAACTCAAACCACTGGGAAATGAAAGGGAAATTCCAAAATATAACATTATGGAATCATGACAGTCTTCCCTCACAAAATGATGATTTGTTGCGTGCCTTCCACTGGTTTGCGGTTGCAAGTGCAGTGAGTATGCTTGCATTTGTGCTCAAAATTTTGATCTTTTTTTACATCTAGATCTGTTTAGCTACGTATAGATTAGAGGTTGTAAATGAGCAGGTTGGCTAAGATATGGGTAGTCAAGAAAGGGTTTTCAAATATAGGAGTTCTTTATAAACATTCCATTTATCGAGCAGATCAATAATGGTCTGCTTTAGAAATGATCCAGGCGACCCGGTTGTCATGTTTGACCCAAATTTTCTTTCTGAAATTTTGTCTTGGAGACAGATCGCCGTACATTTTTTTTGTTTCAAACTGCCTCCACTCTGAAATTCTCTCTCTGGGAAGTATCTCTATAAAAAAATGACTCCTATAATGCTATAGATTTCATAAGACAACTTTTAGCAATTTGCCTGAGTTGAGTTTTAAAAGAGACAAATTGTGAAAAAAAAAATAGAAGAGAAGAAAAAAAATTCTTGGAAAGAAAAAGTGAGTGAAAAAATATATATAGTGGCAAAAAGTGAAACTTATAGAAAAATTAATTTTAGATAGAAAGTTGTAGAGACTTTCTAGAGATCGAAAGATGAAGAGTTATATAACTTTATTGAAATAATTTAGAGAGATTGTAGAGAGAAAATTAGCAACAAAAACAATTCTGCAGTAAACATCTAACATATTATGGATATTCAGACCCATGACTAAAATCTGTTGAATCCCACATCGCTTGTGTTAACTAATCCTTAGCTATATATAAGCCTAGGGCAATCCTCATCTTTTAAGGCATCTTAACGGATGCCTCTACCAAAATTTCTGCCAGAATTGTCGTTGATTGTTACCAGGCAGCTCTAAATTTTCTTAGAGGTTGTCAAAGAGGGTGACCATTGGGTACCAACCTCTTCGACTTACTGAAATTGGTGGATTCATAAATGTACCATTCGTGACTCACTTATTTATTTCCGTTTAACCATGTAGAAATCCAATGGGCCTAACTCAATCTCAAATGACGCCATGAAAGAAGAGGATTACCCCTAGACTTATATATAGCTCAAGATTAAGTAACACAAACGAAGTGGGATTCAACATGCACCCTCACGCGCAGGGTGGATTTTGACAAACCACTGCGAACGGATATCAAGAGGCTTAACATCAATGTTGAATTCAACACACCCAACATTAATATGAGATTCAACACACCCAACATCAGACGTAAAGCCAGGCTCTAATACCATGTAGAAATCCAATAAGACGCACTCTCTCTCAAAAAACGCCTTGAAAGAGGAGGATTACCCTTAAACCTATAAATAACTCAAGATTAGGTAACACGAGCGATGTAGGATTCAACACGCACCCTCACGCACAGGGTGGAATTTGACAAATAACTGCAAACGGATATCGGGGGACTTAACAATAATGTGGGATTCAACAAACCAAACTATTAATTTGCGGGCGGATTGTGTATATCAACTCTAATATGAACTATAATTATCTTTGCTAACACTTCATAATTTTTTTTTAATAAAAACTCAAAAATCATAGACATCCTATCAGGGGACTATATCTTACTGATAGGGGAAACAATAAGGAAGAGGACATGAACCTTTCCTCCAAAAATATGACTACCAAAAAATACATCAAATCTATTCTGAAAAAAACCTCAACAAAATCTAGGACGAATATAGCCCAAACCCAAAGTATCCAATCTAAGCATGGCTCTAAGTCTAGCAGGAAGATTCATGTGAAAGTGCCACTCCTTGTTTCCTTCCCCAAAACTATGATTTGCCAAGAAATCAGCTGCTGAATTTGCCTCCTGAGAGACATGCTGAAAATGAAATTCTCCCTTAGGTTGTAGTTTCCAGAGTCATGTCACAATAGGTCTAGCACGCCATGGAACATTGCATCTCCTCTCAAACATGTCCAAGGTCACTTTAGAATCTAACTGCTCCATGGTCCTACTTACCCCCTGAATGCAACACCGTTGTAACCCCTTGGCAATAACTTGAAGCTCAGCTAATATATTAGAAAACACAGCAAATTTGCAGAAAAAGTAAACATAAAAGAACCCGTGATTTCTCCCCACCCCCTCCCCACCTGCCAATACTGGGTTTACCCCTAGAGGCCCCATCTGTATTCAGTACAAAAAAAATAAAAATAATAATAATGAGCAGGTAGCTGCCAGTACACTGTCTGAGGTCTGTTCTTCGCATTCTTCACACAGGGCAGCCACAACCATTCCACAAAACCTCTATCTGAATCTGCTTACATAGGAAAAGATACTCCCCTTGGCACCTTGCTAATCTTAATGGCATTTATGATGATTAAGGTAGAGATCGGTTCATTATCAAACAAACACTTGAACCTCTTATTCCAAATCTCTCAACCAATCCAAATGTGTATAACAAGACATACAGTTTTAGACAGCACAGTACCAGAATGAGACCACCGCATCATACGCATAGTATGAATTGTCCCTGCTGAATAACTAATGCCCAATCTATCACCATAAAACTACCATATAGACTGTGCCATCACTCTTAAGCATTATTATAAGTTGGAAATGTCATTTTTTAACATTTCAATGAAATATCGAACGTTCATTAATTTGTTTCAAATGGCTAAGAAACTATTTTAATTCTAGCCCTAAACTTGTTTTTGATTTGATAATTAGGAAGAAACATGTTGGACTCTTTCAATGGTCATAATCTTGTATGGTCTTAGAGTAAGGAACAATAGTGACTTCAGTTGTTTAAATTGTCCTTTGACTATTTGATCGTCTTATCTTGAAAATGTTAGTTAGACCATCTTGATATTAGTTCCTCAATAATTTAAATAAAATAGGAATAAATTGCAATCAATCATGTTAGATTTCTATCCCAAATCGATCCCTTGAGAGTTCTCAAACTCGTTTGTGTTTTTTGCATACGGACTAAATATAGTTTGTAAAACAACTTTTGAGTGTGAAAGAAATTGTCCGGCGGACAAGTTATATGTAGGGCAGGTTAAACATCGAAATTTGAAAAAAATTCCATTTGAATTGTTGTTTCCTTTCTATTTTTGTGTGATGCTTGAAAAATTCATATATTATGAAAAGCAATCAATAGGATTCAATTTCTTATTCCTCCTTGGTTGATGATTCTATTTATGAATGCAGCTGCACAAGCCGGTGACTCTTGAAGAACTAGAATCCGCATCCACTGATATGGAGTCTTTATAATGGTTGAATTAGAAAACGCCGACAGCTAGCCTTGTTATTAGTTGGAATCTGTTGTATTAAATGATTTTTTTGTGACCCAATTGTTTGTGGGACCCAATGATAATTTGGGATATATATATACGCTATTGTGTTCTCTTTGGTAAGGAGATGAATGTTGAATATTTGTGTAAAATCATTTAAGAGATGAATTAAAATTATTCATTAAAGTACCCACTTGGAAACATTGATTGACGTGTAGTGTGAGTTATCCCACATTGGTAACCTAATAAGATGAAAAGTCATTTATCAAGACTCGAGATATCTCTTGTAAGTAAGCCTTCTAAGATGTTGAAAATAAATAAAGTCATGCACGTGCGCTGCTGTCGACCGGCTGACTGTCGGGTTGCCCGACCGGGTTCGAGTTTGGGTCTGAGTTCAGGCCCTGGGTCCTGGGCCTTGTAGCTTTTGTGGAATGTTTGGTTTGGACTAGGTATGTTTTGTACTAAATCTGAAAAATTTCAAGCCAAACATAGCCTAAAGTATAGATTGTAGGTTTTATAATTTGAAAGAAATTATAAACCCGAAGATGGTTGTTTATTCAAGTGTATAACTCTTGAGAGTTACAAAAACTTAAATACTCTTCAGGTGTGTAATTGCCTGAAAGTTGTTATTGTCCATTGAATGCCTTAAAACTCAACATCTTTAGGTTGGTTTGTGCTCTCTATAAAAGGGCAAGCATTCTTAGCAAGCTGCATTGCATTCTTGTTTTCAACAAAAAGTTTCTTTTTCTTTGTTGTTCTTATTTTTGAGAGAGTTTTGCACTTCTCTTGTTTGTTCAACTTCTGGTTTCTAGTGCTAGTACTAGTTGTAGTCTGATTGTTGTATCCTGAAAGGTAGATGCTCATTCAACCGTAAGTATCTAGTGGCGGCGAAATCTGCTTTGAGGACAAATCGTCAAACGATTGTCTCGATATTTTCTTCTGGTGTTTTTGTTATTACTTAATAAGTATTATGTTTCTGTTTGTTTTATTATTCTGTAACAACTATTCTTCTTTCTGTTTTACCATTCTAGATTGTAATACTTTTCCTTGTAAAGTTATCTAGAATGTTTTTGTAACAAGAAAATCAAAACTGTTTCTTCTTGAATTTTATTCTCAAATTAATAATTGATTAAATAATTATAATCTTAAAGTAAATTTTCTGAATTATTTTATACAATTTTGGTTTTTTGTTTAAAAACATTCCATTAACAAAATTTCTCATATTCTTTGTTTGTTTTTCTTACAAGAAATATATATTTTCAAATCATGTTATTGTTACTGTTACTGCGGCTGCAAATCAAAGTGTTGTACCACCTGTTGTGTCTGCGCCTGTTGCGCATCCTATGCCGATGACTGAACAATCTGACACTCAGATTGTTATTGTTGTTGTTGATACATAAAAACATTATGATTTCCTATACAAGAACTACATCATGAATGGACTGAGTAATACACCCTACAATGTGTATTGCTCGGTCACAGCGACAAAAGAACTGTGGCAATCCCTGGAGATGAAGTACAAAACTAAAGATGCTGAGACTAAGAAATTCGTAGTCGGAATATTTCTAGACTACAAAATGGTGGACTCGATGATAGTCATCAGTCAGACTGAAGAGCTTTAAGTCCTTTTGCATGACATTCATGCTGAAGGAATGACTCTTAGTGAGTTATTTCAAGTGGCAGCTATAATTGAAAAGTTGTCATTACCATGGGGTAACTTCAAGAATTATCTCAAACATAAAACAAAATGAAATAACTCTTGAAGACCTGATTCTCAAATTGAGAATCGAAGAAGAACATCGGATCTTTTCTAAACGTGAGGGTCGTAATTTTATGATGTCAAAAGCCTATATCATAGAAACTCATAAGAAGATTAAGCAAATTGAATCAATCTCGAACAAAGGTTGCAAACAAAAAGTTCAAAGGCAACTGCTATACTTGTGGCAAGATGGGATATCGTGCTCAAGATTGTCGCAAGAGAGTTATACCAAAAGAGAATAAACCTAAAAATTAAGCTCATGTGACTGAAGTGGAACACCTTATTGATGAGGTTTCCGAGATGAATCTGTCAGCGATTATATCTGAAGTCAATCTCGTTGATAATCCCAAAGAGTGATATGTGGATACTGGTGCTACCAGCCATATGCTCAAATAAGAAGTTGTTCACCGTTTATCAGTCGATGGAATCTAGGGATAAGCTCTATATGGGGAATTCTTCAACTTCTAAGGTTGAAGGACAGAGAAAGGTCGTGCTGAAGATGACCTCTGGCAAGGAACTTACTTTAAACGATGTGCTGCATGTACCAGATATCCGTAATAATCTAGTTTCTGGATCATTGTTGAGTAAAAAGGGATTCAAACTAGTATTTGAATTTGATAAATTTGTATTTACTAAGAATGATATGTATGTGAGAAAATGCTATATGAATTAAGGCCTTTTCAAGCTCAATGTTATGACTGTAATCCCAAAGAATAACAATAATAATAAAGTACGTATTTTTTCTCCTTATATGATTGAGTCTTTGAATGTGTAGCATAATCGTTTAGGACATATTAATTATGATACTTTATGTAAATTAATTAATATGAATTTAATTCTTAAATGTCAAGATAATACAAGTCACAAATGTGAGACTTGTGTAGAGATGAAACAACCACTAATAGACACCTAAACATAATTCTATCGCCCAAATACCAACTATGGACCACCACAACCACCAAAATACCAAGTTAGGGCCACCAAAATTACATAAATACCTTGTTTGGACCACAAGAATTAGAGATTAATTAGAGATTTGAAGAAAATTCTTCGGGAGCTTCACTCTTCATCTATTGAATGGCTTCTTCTCTAACGAACGGTATAACAAAGGCCTCTCTCTCTCTCTCTCTCTCACTGAACATAAGCCCTTCTTCTTCCAATGAACGGCTTCTTCGATGATCGAACGAGCTTCCTCCTCCGACGAGCTTCAACGTCCGCAAGCAAGCAGTCTCCTCCGACGAGCTTCTTCCAGCAAGCTTCAACGATGGCGAGCTTTGTTCCTTCGACGACAATGACGGGCTTCAAGCCTCCGATAGACTCTCTTTCTCTCACGCAACGGACATATGAGGAAATATAAATGATAGTGAAATGAAAATTGAAAAGGTTGAAGAAGAAGGAAGTTGTACACTTTTTCTTGGAAAGGTGAAAAGGGCAAATCAGTCATTTTAGTTAGATTTTTTTATTGTATAAAATTTGACAAAAGTAAGGGGTATTAGGGTCTTTTTACACAAAACAATCGGTCAATAGGGTTAATTGATATTTGTAAAATGACAGTAGAGGTATCTAATATAGTGTAAAAAGACATGGGAGATAAGTGATATAAACCCTTAAAAAAATCACTGAGATTGTTGCAAATAAAAATCTCAACAAAAAATAAGTGGAGAAATTCACAGAATTTGCCTGAACTCAAACTTCCGTGGAAGGAGCACGATTTCGCATGGGAAACAAATGTCCCAATGCCAACAAATTCAATGAAACTGAGTCTACATCAAAAAATCCGACAACATTTGCAAAATTCATGCGACACTATGGTGACATTATTAGAGCTCTGGCTACATTCTGTCAACATTTTTAGAGCTTCAGTGTCATTCTCGTAATATTGTAGGAAGTCATTTGACATTCAACGACGTTTTGAGAGTTCCGATGATATTCTGGTGATATTACCAGTGCTTTAGCAATATTGTCGGAACTTCGGTAACATTCCAACAACGTTGTCAATGATCCGTCGAGATTGTCAAAGCCGACAGCAACCCTTTCAAGGATTCCTTACGGACCGATTCACTCTTTGTTTCCTATACAAAAATTTTGTAGATAGGTTTCAGAAAATTCCTTCGTCATTTCGTAGAGTTCCTCTAATTCTAGGAATTATTCTAAAAGTTAGCTTCAACAAGTTTGGCTAAAGAAATGACCAGATAAAGGAAAAAATTATTTTGTCAATTTGTGATTAGCAAATTCCATTTTTTTTTTTGTTGCAAATATTTGAAAAGGAAAAGGATAACTAATTAGTTCGATGCCATGTGGCTTTTCACGAAACGTTTTTTCTTTGTGATAAAAATTGAAGCAAATGGCATCTTTGCATTAAACGTCATAAACGAAGGTGAATTGTCCCATGTTTGTTTTTATTGAAAGCGTAATACATGTGCGTATGTAAAAAAAAAAACCTAATTTAATATTATTTTTAATTTAATTTCAATAAATTAATGTTTCAATATCATTAATTTAATATTATTTCAGTAAATTTAAGGGATAATTAGCAATTAGTCTCAAATAATAGATGTAATTTTAAAAAAAATCTTGTTTAAAATATAGGTTTTAATTTAGTCTCTTAAGTTGGTTTTCGCTTGAGTTTTAATTCCACATGTACAGGCATTGCAAGGATTGTAGAGAGAACTTTTATGAGTAAATTCGTATTGTTATGAATATTAGTTACATGTAACTAATATTAGTTACACCTTGAAAATTAACTATATTTACATATATCTGTGTAATATTATTTACATGTACTTGTGTAATATTAGTTACACGTTACAAATTACATGTATTTATGTAATATTTGTGACATTTAACAAATATTACACTTCAAATTATATGTATTTGTATAATATTTGTTACATCTAACAAATTCTTACATACAAATTAGTTACATGTTACAAAATATATTAATATTTGTTATATCTAACAACAATTTTACACACAAATTAGTTGCATGTAATTGCGCGAGTATAAGTGCGTGTATTGGGTCTTCTACCTTTTTTTAATAGGCGGGATTAAAACACAAGTTGATTCTGCCCATGAAAGTTTTTTAAAATTAAGGGTAAATTAGGGGACTTGCCACCGAATGTCCTTAAAATTAATTTGAAATGATATTATTACTAAATTTATATTATTTCTTTAATGTAATTTTTATAAATTTAATATTTCAATATTATTACTAAATTCAATATCGTTATATTATTTCTATAATTTTCATAAATTCAATGTCCACAATTTTCGTATGTTATATTTTTTTTTTTAATTTAATTTTGATAAATTTAATATTTTTCTGTTATTACTAAATTTAATGTCCATATCTGGATTTCTATAATTTTCGAAAATTAAAGTTCTTAATTTTCAAATACTATATATTTTCCTGTTTTATATTATTTATTTAATTTATTTATTTTTTATAAATTTATTGTTTCAGTATTATTAATAAATTTAAAATCATATTATTTCTACATTTATCGTAAATTTAATGTCCATAAATTCTATATATTATATTTTTTCTTTCGTATTATTATTTTTAATTTAATTCTTATAAATTTAATATTTCAGTATTATTACTAAATTTAATGTCCATATATTATTTCTATAATTTTCATACATTTAATCTTCATAATTTTCGTATATTATACTTTTTATATTAACTTGTTAAATTAAATTTTGTAATTTAATGTGCATATATTATTTCAATAATTTTCATAAATTTAATATCCATTATTTTTTGTATATTATATTTTATCTTTTATATTACTTTTTAAAATTAATTTTCATAAATTTAAGGGTTTAGTATTATTTTTACGTATATTATATTTTCTATTGGATATTTATTATATAGTCCTTGAAAGATATATATAAATCAAAAAATAGATTCACAAGTGCCATAATAAAAAATTTAGTCCTTAGAGATTTTTAAAAAATAGTCCTCTGTTTTTTACCATTTTTTTTCATTATTTACGTACAATATCATTCTAGTAAAAAATTAAGACGTGCACATTCATATTTCATTTTGTTATTTTTAAGCATTTTAATACATTTTAAATTCTACTGCTGTGAATGTTAATTGTTCTTTAATTGGACAAATCAACAAAATATGAGCCTTCACTAAAACCACTTGAAATAAAAAAAATAAAAATAAAAAATAAAATAAAATTGAAAAAAAAAAAAAAAACCAACAAAAAAAACAAATCAGAATGAACATTTACTAAATCACAAATGAACGTTCACCAAACAAAACACTAAAAATGAATATTCATATCTGGATATCTTATGTGAACATTCAAACCAGATCAGAAAAATTCCAAATTTAGAATTTTAACCACAATGACACATTCATCTAGAAAACTAAAAATCAATATGAACATATACCAAATTACAATGAACATTCACTGAGAAATTAAAAATAAAAATAAAAAAATCACAATGAAATAGACCCAAAAACTCCCCAAAAAAATGAAAAAAGACTAACAAAACATATTTTAAAAGCGGTGCGAATATTCACAAAAATAATATAATATCACATGAACATTCACCTATCTGAAATTCGCGACGATCAATTGAAACAATCAACGAACGTCCACCACAATCATGGAAAAGTCCACGAACCAACTAGAACATCCAACGAACAGATCTGAAAAAATCCAGATTTGGACATCACGTAATGGTAATGAGGCTCGGATATGTATGTGATTGGAATAGAGAAATCGAAGCTGCCATAGCTGAAACCACGGTAGCTCAGAGACATACAAAAAGAAATGACAGTTTCATCTTGTTTACCGATTGACTCAGATCTCAAGAGATAATCTATCGTCGTTGTCCCCATGACAATCGTTGAATCGGAGTAGCAATAACAACAGTATCGATTGAGAACCAAGAGGAGGAAGGGGAAGAGGAGAAGATGTTGATAACAACAACGAAAGCAAATATTCTCATTCGCTTCATCTTTCTCATACAAACATACACACAAACAGAGAAAGAAAGAGAGATTATATATATAAACACACACGTACATACATACATATATATATGTGTGTGTGTGCGCGCGCGCGCGCGCATGCGTGTGTGTGTACATATACAAGTGACGCACCCTAGATTTTGGAAAAAGAAAATACAAGAGAGAGAAGAATAAAACGTGGTTTGGTTTCCTCTTTCAAAATCCGTTCATTTTAGGGAAAATAAAACAATTTCAGGGGCTTTTCTAGGTTTCGATTTTGAAAACGTTATTTGCGTCGAGATTTGTTTGAAGAATAGAGTCGCCACCTAACATTGAGTAAACGGTGTTCTAGGTCACCGAGATTTTGAAAAATCAAATGACCCAAGTTTTGACTCGAAAAAAAAATGGTTGATTTTATCCAGAGATTTCTTTAAAGTTCAGGGATCAGTTATACTTGGGGAAGGTTTTAGGCACCCAAGACACACATCCAAATGCGGTATCTAAGTTTAAATAAATCTTTAAGGTCAAACTAGTCCCAAATAATTTTCTTTGATTTTTGTTAACACACTATTTCCCATTTTTAATACTTGTCTCTTTTTTTTCTCTTTTTTTTTTTTTTTTTTTTTTTTTTTTTTATGTAAATATGAAAGAAAAATCATTTAAACAAACAACCATAGATAAAATAGAAATTAAACAAGGAACAAATGTTCCCCTTTTAGACCACCCACTGATTATGAAAGAATCGACAAATTTGGCCCTTGGGAGGGGGGGTTTATTGTTTAGTTGAGAATACTTTGACAAAAAACAGTCTACATTGTTTTTAGAGAAAAAAGGATACAATAAATTTAAGTAATTAAGAAAAAATATATTATTGGAATGTGAAAAACTATGTTTTAAGTAAACAAAACATAATAATAATAAAAAAATAAAAAATAAAGCAAAAGTTTTGACTACGAAAACAAAGTGAATAAAAACATTTATTATTTGAAATAACATAGAAAAACAAAAGATCTCAAGAAGTTTTTTTTAAAATTTTTGCTAGTTTTGAGAAAAAAGGGTTTGAAATAAAAGAGTAAAAGAGTTTGGAAGAGACATAAAAATAATTTTTTATAGAACTTTTTGGATATAAAATATGTTTTTGAAAAACATGAGAAAGTTTTTTTTTTTTTTTTAAATGATTTAAAAGAACTTTGTTTAGGAAAACCTTAAAATCATCTTTTAAAGAATAACCTTTCTTTTTTCAAAGAAAAACAATTTGGAAAAAAAAATAAGAGTAGTAAAAACATATTTTTATGAAACAAAGTAAATAGGATTTTGTAAAAAAAACTTGTTAAAGACTTCTTTTAGAAAAAGACATAATAACTTTTTACAAAAATCATTTTTTTGAAAAAAGATTTTTTTTAAAGACAATATGTAAAATAATTTAGGAAAACTAGTTTAGAAAAATATATTTTAAAGATATTTAAGTTTAGGAAAAAAAATCTTTTAAAGACATTCCCCTTTCAGAAAAGAAACTTAAAGATCATTTCTTTAAAAAACTAAAGTTTATTTTTTTTTAGTGTAAAACACAAAGTCATTTTCATGTAGAAAACTTTCTATGTAAAACTCATTTTTCCTCTTCTTTTTTTTTTGTTTTTGTTTAATAAATTAAGAACAAAGTATGAAACTAAAGGTAATGATATGCACTTTTGATTCTTGTAAAAAACACTACAACCAAAATTACTTGCTTAGGCAAGGTTGATGTTATTGTTTACTTTTATTAGTAAAAAGCAAAGAATATATATATATATATATATATATATGTGTGTGTGTGTGTGTGTGTGTGTGCGCGCGCGCGCGCTAGTCCTACTCATAATTAAGAATGTAGAAATATTTCTAAAAATGCACAAACTTATCCCATAAGGGATAGAGTGTCTCTTTTTATTCCGCCTTTTAGCCACAAGGGTCTTGACGTAGTATTATATAGGGCGCTAGTCCATGATCTAAGATGTAGGGCCAGTGCATGATCTAGGCTTACATATATATAGGGGTGTCAGTCCATGACTTGAGATGTAGGGCCAGTCTATGATCCAGGGGCCAGTCCATGATCTAGGCTAAAAAAGAAAAAGAAAAAAGGGTACCAATCCATCCAATCCATAACCTGAGACGTAGGGCTAGACCATGATCTAGGCTAAAAAAATAAAAAAAAATGGTGTCAGACCATGGCTTGAGACTTAATGCCAGGCCATGATCTAGGGTAGGGCATGAAGGTGCAAATCAGGAAAAGTAAACAGTTACTAGTTAGTAGTCCATAGTCAGTAGTCCGTAATCAGTAGTTAATCGGTTTATGTTAGGTTCTTTGAGTTTGGTTTCTTGTATTTCTTGGCAAAAGACATAGATGCTATGCACACTAAAAGGTTTTTGTTGTTCTTGACACAAAACAAAGATAATATGTATAAAAACAAACAAAATCAAAGACAAACAAAAGACAATATGTACAAAAGAGAACAAAACGAAAGACAAACAAAATATAGGTTGAAGAAAAGTTACCTAACTTAGGGGGTGGCCTTTCCCTAAATAATGTCACATTCTTCTCCTTCTTTCTCTTCTTCTTCTTTGCTTGGTTGTTCTTGAGAGATTTCTTAAACTCTTTGTAAAAGAGTGTCAAGATTACCTTTTGAAGGATTTTTGGAAGATTTTTGAGAGGCGAAAAGCTTAGGAATTAAGGAAACTCGAGAGGTTTTTCCGAGTTTAGAGAGAGAATAATGTATGATCCGTCCCTGCCCTTATGAAAAATGGAAACTTTTATAGGCAAAACCATTCCTTCGTACTCATGAATGCGCAGGCTTAACAAACTGCATTTAATGGTTATTAAATGACCATTAAATGTTACTCGATTGATAGGGGGGCTACTAATCTAGGGGGTAATCATGATATTCTCTAACTAATGATGATACACACATTATTGGTTGATAGAGAATCGAAGCGGATTGCCTAATGAATGTAGGGTAAACCACCACCTCTCAATTCCCCTGACTGATTCTATCATAGAGGCCAACGATAGACAGTAACTCCCTCTCGAAAACAACTTACAACTTTCATCGTACTGTTTTTTGTTTTTTTTTTTTAATTTGTATTTAATAATTTTCCTAAGAAATGGAGTAAACTATTTTCAAACGATTCTCAATTAATGCTCAACATTTATGGAAACATCCTTGGGAAGCTCCCAATTGGCTATGGACACTCCTCTCGAAGAATCATATGTTTTCTATTAGGTTTGAAGGGTGTGCTCTTAGTGAACTTGGGGTTTTAGGCACCCATTTTCATAATAAAGCTTTATTACTTGATTTTTTGGAATTTAAATATTTAAACATGAAATTAAATATTTTTGGCCGTCAATTTGACAAAATCGGTGAAAATGAAAATTTCAAAGATCAAAACGTAAAGTAATTGTAATTAGTGAAATATTTTTAATTTAAAGGTAGAAAATAAAATTAAACATATTAAAAGTGATATTCAAAGAAAATACACTTTTGATTTTTTCATTTTAGTCCCCATTAACTTTTTAGAAATTTATAAATTGACCCGAAACTTTTATTTATACCGGAGTTTGATCGAATTGAAGAATTTCATATTTTTCATTTTTTTTTATCTTTTCTGTAATATTAAATCGTAATCTAAGGTATAAATTCGGCCCTCTAAACCTCGATTTAAAGTTTATCCGAATTTGCACCTTAGACCCGATACTTTTTAAAACTAAAACGAGCGGAACAAAATGCGGTGTCTACAATAGGGAGTGTAATTGGCACTAATTGAAACCTCCAAAGGGTTGTTGATTTAGAAGATGAAGGAGCAATCAACGGCAATTCAAAGAGAGAGAGAGAGAGAGATCATCCACAACAATCATCCGCCGCCCGTTCGTCCACTGCAATCGTATCCACCGTTGCTCACGCATAAATCGAGCACCGCAATCGCGTCCATCGCCGTTTGCCTACAAATCGAGCACTGGAAGGATGCAAGCAAAGGATGTGGACAACGATTCGGCAAATTAAGAGAGAGGGGCAGATGTGGAAGGCGCAAATGATGGAAAAATGAATTTAGGGTTTGTAGAAAATGGAGAGAGGGAAAGAATAATTAGGGTTAGGGTTATTTATTTTTATACAAGGGTATAAACATCCATTTGTTTTTATTTTTCAACCGTTATGGACTTTTCTCTAAGAACGTTTTTAAAAGCGTTTAAAAAATAACATTTTTATTAAAAAGGTTAATTGAAGGGAGAGAAGCCAAATAAGGTCTAAACAATAAAAAATCCTTTTCCTTTTTATATAATTTCTTTAGTTTAATTTTTGTAAATTCAATATTTTATTATTATTACTAGGAATTTTATCCCAAAACTCCTATTTAAAAAAATGAATAAATAAATAAAATAAAAATTAAACAAACTCCTACTACCATTTTTTAATGAAAAAATTACCCCTACTACTTAAACCCAACTTCTCAGGGTTTTTTAGTCACTCTCCATTCCTTTTCCTCTTCTTCTTCCACAAGCCTTACCCGTCGCCGCATCACTTTATTTTCGTTCATCGCCTGCTTCATCTTCGTTCGTTTTTGCCTCCTCACAGCCATCGTCATCACCTGCTTCATCTCCCTTTATTGTCGTTCATCGTCTTCATTTATCATTGTCCGTCGCCTGGTCTTTGGTGGCGTTCGTCGCCTGGTCGTCACCTCATTTATCAACGATCATCGCTATCACGTGATCGATGGTTTAAGGTTCGTTGTCTCTATATCTAGCCAGAGGAAGAATTTTGAGTAATTTTCTTAGTAATTTTGATTTCAATTCTAGATCTGGCCCGATTATTCATCTGTTTAATTCAATTCCAATTCTGAATCAAGCCGCATTATATATATTTTTTCTGTCATCACCACATCCTTAGGTTCATGTCTAAATATCTTGTTATTCCTATATTTCCTCGTAAAATAGATGACTGCACTACATACCAATTTCGACACAAAATGAACAATTCATATAAACCGTGTATTGTAGTCAATCACTCAATACACATTCGTTAGATTTCAATGAATTTTGTTTCAGATTTCAATAGATTCATAGTCATTTATTTTCATATTTTAATAGGTAATTGGTAATTTTCTAGTTTATAGATATATTCACATGTATAGTGGATTTCCAGTTGATTATTTTTCAGTTGGTTTTCACTTGATTAGTTTACTAGATTTTCAATTAACTACGGTGTTTTAGTCATTTTTTAATGATATTTGAAATTTCAAGTTTGAGATTCTTTTCAATTTGAAAGTATTTTAGTTGACTTTGCATCAATTGTATGTAGTTTTTGAATTGTTTAGTTCAGATTCTACATTTTTAAGTGGATTTCCACTCGATTTGTTTTAGTGGATTTCCACTTAAGGATTTATGTAATTTTTTCAGTGGAATGGAATGTAATTGAAAATTAATATTCAATGGATTTGGTTCTCGATTTAATTTTCAATGGATTTATTCCTGAGAATAGGGTAAAATGATGACTTGTTGGATGACGATTCAGTTTTTGAATGTTTGATGGCTATATTCATGAGAATGGGGATATATTCATAAGTTTCAATGGCTAAGGGCATTTTTAGTGGATTTTTAATTAATTCAGTGGATATCCACTTAATTATACTTATTTGATTTTGAAAGTATTTTTAGTGAATTTTTAGTTGGTTGAGTTCAAATAGAATTTAAAATTGAATACTTTTTACATTTTAAAATGTTAAGTAGAATGTTCCAAAAAAAAACTAAAATTCAATGGAATGCATGCAAGGGTATTTAAGGTATTTTTAAAACAATTTGAATAAAAATAAAATTCAGTGAAACTTTTATTAAAAATTGAAATTTAAAAAAGTATATATCCTAAATAAAAAATAAAATTAAGTAGATATTACAAAAAAAATAAATAAGTGAAACGTATAAGGGTATTTATGAAATTTAAAAAAAGTGTATAGTTTTAATAAAAAAAAAATTAATTAAAAAAAATTAGTGGACTTTTAAAAATTAAGTGGAATTTTAAAATTTAAGTGAAATTTGTGTATATAAAGGAGGGGTAATATTGAAATAATAAATTTGTTGGTACTTTTGAAAAAATTTAATTTTAGTAGTTGTTAGAAAATTATTTTTTAGAGTTTTAGGACATTTGAAAAAATAAAACCCTTATTACTAAAACTAATGTACATTTATAGATTTCTATATTTAGAAAAAGCTATTATATATTCTTAATTATAATAAAAAATATATTCCCTCTCTTTAATTAGTATAATGTATATATATATAAGGTGAAATATAAATATAGATTTTATATTTATATTGTTGAATTCAAGATTTTAATGAGCAATTAAGTATTGATGTTATTTGTGGAACTAATGTTTTATTTAGTGTTTCAGATTTATAGTTCCATGTATTTGATTAAGAAGAAGATTTGTTTTTGATGAGCTATTAAATATTGATATTTTTTGTGAAACTAATAATGTTATTGAGTGTTTCAGATTTATAGTTCCATGTGTTTGATTAAGAAGAAGATTTGTTGAAGAAAACATAAAGGGTTCAAGATAGACATGATAAAGACATGAAGAGTTTTGAAGATGTTGAAGAAAATTAGATGAAAACAACTCTTTACTTATATAATTTTAATACAACCCGAATTAGGATCACGTACGACATTTAAAATGAGTTAATTCTATGTGTGTCATGATAAGAGATGATAAATTTAAAATCCTAAAATAAGATATTTTTATGTACCCCTTACGTGAAATGATTTTGATAAATGACCTAATTGAAAAATGCGTTTAAAGTATAAAATATTGTGTTTTTAGGTCTATTTGATCAGTCTGCGAAAGGGGTCAGTCGACTTATCAAAACAGTGAGTTTTGGGAGTAGAAATGGAGTCTTACTGATCCAATCAATCAACCGAGAAAGCATTAGGTCAACTATTTGAAACAGTGGCTGAAATGAATTTTGCATCAAACACCGAGTTAGGTTGATTGACCCGAACCCGTTGGTTTACTGAATCGATCAGAGTCAATCAACCGACTGGGTGGGTCAATCAACTGACTGGGTATAAGGCTAATGGCTAGTTTCAATCTAGCACAAGGCAGTCGAACGAAGGGCAGTGGCCAATCAACTGACTATCTTAGTTAATATTTTGACTGATTTGATCTCTTGGTAAAAAAACTATCCATTTCTTATGATTCCAAGAGAGAGATTGGCGTGATTTGAGTGATATTCAAAGATGTATGACTTATTATGTGATCCCTATTCATTTGGTCCATATATTTTGAGATTTTCTTAATTTAAATAATTTAATACTTCCTATTCTTATGGTTTTAGATTGGAAAATGTTTTTTGGATCAAAATGAGTATTTCAAAGAGTATTGTTAAATAAAAACATACCTATATTGATAGGAGATGTTATATGGGGTCTGAGAGTGTCATTTTATGACATATCTATGAAAAAACTAGTCATTAAACGAGTAATTCTAGGTTTATTTAATAAAACCTATGGGAAAGAGATGAAACACATCAAGAACATCAGTTTTGACCTTTTATAAGAGTGATATTATTGCTGAGATTTCTACGAGAGATTTTATTCAAGTTCTTGATCTAAAGCTTGTTATTTGGCCATCATCAGTTTGAGTTCTAATTGCAATATCTTTCCCATATTCGGTGTTTCCCTGTAAAATCCTTCCAAGTCTTGTTATTTTCTTTTTAAGATATATTTATATTGATTGTTTGGTTTAGGATTGTTTAGAAAATCGTTTTGAACCTAAAAACCTGAAAATCTTTTAAACGGTTTTTGCTTGATTATCTTATTACGTACTTAATTTGTGCTACCCATTTTATTATTTAATCAGATTTTATTTGCCTCACATTGTATCTATCACATAGTAATTATTCAGGCCATTAATTGAGTATATCTGTACTGAGGTGATAGAAATTTCTTGTGGGAATAAACTTATATTTTTCGTATTTGTGAGTTTGAGAGGATTAGACACGTTTGGGATGATGTCTAGTCAAGGTAACTAGGTTTCGATCTTTTTTTCTGTGAAAAATATTAGGGTTTGATCTTTGTCCTACTAAAAAGGTTAGGTTATTTTTTTCTCTTGAAAAAAGCTAGGCTATGATTCTGCATGTGATTGAATTAAAGAGTGAATTATAGAAGTTCGTCTTGACCCTCAGAAATGGATAAGTGAGAGAGTGCTAGGTTGATTTTTAGCCTGTAAAAACAATCAAAGTATTGTAAAGGTTGATTCTGAGTTTGTGAAAAGAATCGAGAATTGTAAGGGTTTGGTTCTAACCTGGTAAAGGAATCAAGATGTTTAGTGGATTACGAATCTCCGTGGAGCTCGGGGGACTGGATGTAAGTAAGAGTAGCTTGTCGAACCAGAATAAATTCTTGTGTGTCACTTTGTTTTTTTTCATATAGGTGTGCACTTAATACTAAACACATTTTTGCTGCGCAATAAGATAGTAATTGACTTGGAAAAATTGATTATTTGTATTTAAAGGACTTAATTATTTAATTTTAGTAACTAACCAATTCACGCCCCTCTTAGGTAGCTCTTTGGGCCAACTAAAGCTGTTTTTAGCTCGATAGGTTTAATATCCTAGCTAAGAAAGATTACATAGCGCACCCCATAGGTACTCTAGGTGAGGGGCAGTCTATGCACCGTCCACCTTTATTTGCAAGTGATAACTATTCATTCTGAAATGATATAATGATCATTTTTCTTCAAGACACTAATTATGATATGTGGCTAGCCATTGAGGACGGTTCATTCATTCCTAAGGCGAATGGAATGATTAAGAAGAAGGAACAACTGCGTCCCTCGGATAAACAAAAATTATCCATCAATTGTCAAGCTATTAACATTCTATTTTGTTCTTTAGATGAAAATGAATATACCAGAGTTTTAAGTTGTGGATTGGCGAAAGAAATATGGGACACATTTCAAATCACACACGAAGGGACAAATCAGGTGAAACAGTTGAAGATCAATGCCTTAGTTCGTCAATTCGAGTTATTTAGAATGGGTGAAACAGAATAAATTCTGGAAATATATACAAGATTCAATAATATCTGCAACAACCTTGGTTAACTCCAAAAGCCTTATTCTAGGGAGGACAAAGTACAAAAAAAGTTTGAGTTCATTGACAAAAGTCTGGGAGTCGAAATTAACTGCAATAGAGGAAGTTAAAGATCTCACAGTTTACACTATTGGTGAGCTTATTGGCAACTTAATGACTCATGAGACAACTATACAAGAATATGAGAATGAAACAGGAAACATCAAAAAGAAGTCTTTGGCATTGAAAGTTCAAAAGAATGAGGAAGGAGATGATAGTGATGACATCAGTCTTGACAGCGAGCAAGAAAATGATGTGGCAGTTTTCACAAATTTTTTTAGAAAGATAACTCGATGAACGTTTCGTGGAAAGAAAAAAAATTCAACATGAATAATGTTAAATGCTTCAACTATCACAGGAATGGATACTTCCAATCCGACTGTCCCAAACCAAAGAAGGAAAAATAGAAAAGGAGAAAAGAAAAGAAAAATGAGAAGAAGAGTAAAAAGAAATCAATTAAAAACCACCTGCGATTCATCTATGCCTACTTTGATGGCCACTAGCGATGAGGTAATGAAATATTCTAGTTCTTGCCTTTAGTTTTCAATGATTTATTTGATATTTATTAAGAACTAACGCATGATTATAAAAACCAGTGTTCACAAGTTAATGTCCTACAAAGTACAATTAACACACTTAACAAACAAATGATGAAGTTCGAATATGAAAACATTGAATTGAAATCCAAAGTTTTGGATTTACATTTGATTGTTCTCAAATTCACGGGTGGTGAAAATAATTTAAGAATACTTTTGGGGAGTTCAAGAAGGATTTTCTTTAAAGTTGGAATTGGGTTTCAAAAAAATCTTAAACAAAATAGATATCATAAATTATTTTCTAAAACCAAGAATCTTGTTAGATATTTTAAATGTAACATTGTGGGAGCATACCATTGGAAAATATTTTTCGAAAGTATCTAAATGTAAACAGGTATGGGTTCCTAAAGGAATAAAAAAGGCTCCAACTAACAAAATCGGATTCACTTAGATTGGGTACTATCTAGAAACTTTTTGAGGTGTTTCTTGTAGGTTAATCTAATAAACATCTATGAGTAAGGATAAATTGTTCCTAGGAGGAGGCTATTCTCAGCAGGTGATAGGGAATAAAAGCTGAATCTACGTCTTTGACACCTAAAGATGAGAGTCACATGATTTATGAAGAATATGACATGAAAAGCCACAACAAAATGGTGTTGTGGAAAGAAAAAACACGACACTTCAGGAAATGGTCAAATCGATGCTGAATGAGAATCGTCTTTCTAAATACTTCTAGGCTGAAACTGTATACTGACTAAGCAAAACCAAGGAGTTGAGATGACAAATGAACCACAAAATCCAAAGAATGAGGAGTCAAGATGCGAAGAGACGACTTTACCACGTGCTATAAAGATAATTCTGGGATACTCGGTAAAAGAAATTATTGGTAATTTCAAAAAATGTGTAAGTACAAGATTCTCTCTTAGGGATATAATTAATCTTTTTTTTTTTTTTTTATTTCAAATTGAGACTAAGGATATTAATGAGGTATTAACTGATGAGTTTTGGATCTCAGTAATGCAAGAAGAGTTAGTTCAATTTAAGTGCAATAAAGTGTGGTCTCTTGTTCCTAGACCTGTTTTTCATTTTGTCATTGGTACTAAATGGGTTTATCGTAGTAAAAATGATGAAACGGGTATGGTGTTTAGAAATAAAGTAAGATTGGTAAAATAGGACTATAATCAAGAAGATAGAATTGATTATGATGAAACATATGCACATATGGCCAAATTAGAACCTATTAGAATATTACTCGCATTTGCATGTTCCCGTAATTTTAAACTATATCAAATGGATGTAAAGAGTGTATTCTTGAATGGCTTTCTATTAGAGGAAGTTTATGTCGAACAACCACCGGGGTTCGAGAGTGATAAATTACCTGATCATGTGTTTAAACTTCGGAAGGTTTTGTACGGACTCAAACAAGCTCCGCCAACATGGTATGAGAAACTTTGATGATATTTGATCAAAAATAGTTTTCGACGGGGTCTTAGTGACATTACATTATTTATCAAAAAAAATGAGTCTGATATCCTATTAGTATAAATATATGTTGATGATATTATATTCGAATCTATTAATGAGGATTTTTGTCAAGAGTTTGTCAAAATTATGCAGGTTGAGTTTGAAATGAGTATGATAGGAGAATTAACCTTCTTTCTTGGGTTACAAATTAAGCAAACCAAAGAATTAATTTTCATTAATCAAGCCAAATACATAAAAGAGTTACTGAAAAAATATGGCTTGGATGGCGTTAAAGAGTATAAAACTCACATGGCAACAACTACAAAAATAGAAAAAGACAATACGGGATAAAACGTCAATGAAAACATGTACCGCGATATGATTGGTAGCTTATTATATCTTACTGCTAATAGACCTGACATAATATTTAGCGTATGCTTGTGTGCTATATATCAGTCTTGTTCGAAAGAATCGCATCTAACAAATGTCAAGCAAATCTTTCGATATTTGAAAGGGACAAGTGATGGTATCCTAGGATGAGTGACTTTAAGTTAATTAGTTACTCCGATGCTGATTTTTCCAAATGCAAAGTTGATCTTAAAAGCACAAGCTGTTCATGTCACTTTTTATGATATGCCTTTGTTTCTTAGCCGAGCAAGAAACATAATTTGAATGCCTTATCAACAATTGAGGCAGAGTATATGACAGCTGAAAATTGTTGCACACAAATTCTATATATTAAGCAACAATTATATGATTTTGGGATATCTATGGAGGAGGCCCCTATTTATTGTGATAGCAAAAGTGCTATAAGCTTAAGTAAGAATCTGATACAACACTCACGAACTAAGTACATATAGATTCGACATTATTTTATTCGTTATCACATTCAAAGAAGAAATGTAACTATTGAATATGTTGATACTTTGGATCAACATGCTGATATTTCTACCAAACCTTTAGCTAAAGATCAATTCGTGAAAATTATTCCTCATTTAGGTATGGCTAGACATAATAATGTATGCCTAGAGTGATGTTTTTGGATCTCCGTCCCCATTTTTGAAATGACAAAGGGAAAAATTTGATATTTAATGAGAAGTTGATGTTTAGGGATTTGTTCGCTTAAGTATTATATTAATTAAAAGGAGAAATTATTGAGAGCTTATGTTGAAAATTTTAATTATTGAAAACTTATGTTGAATATCTTAATTATGTTTTCTTTAATGTGCTTAAATGAGTTTTAATACCCATCCTCAGATTTAGGGGGGCCGGGTCACATTATATTTTGAAGAAAAGTCAAAGTTAATTGTCATCATAAAAAGTGAAAAGATTGTTGAATCCAAGGTTTTGATAAGTAATTAAATACTGATTTTTTGTGGTACTAATAGTTTTATTGAGTGTTTCAGATTTATAGTTCCATGTATTTGATTAAGAAAAAGATTTGTTTTAATGAGTAATTAAATACTAATATTTTTGGTGGAAATAATGGTTTTATTGAGTCTTTCATATTTATTGTTCCATGCATTTGATTAATAAGAAGATTTGTTAAAGAAAACATAAAGGGAGCAAGATGAACATGATAAAGATGTGAAGAGTTTTAAAGACGCTGAAGAAAACTAGGTGAAAGCAACTCTTTACTTATATACTCTTAATGCAACCCAAATTAGGATCACGCACGACACTTAAAATGAGTAAATTCTATGTGTGTCATGATAAGAAGTGATAAGTTTAACATTCTAAAATGATATATTTTAAGTGTTCCTTATGTGAAATGATTTTGATAAATGACCAATTAAAAATGTATTTTAAAGTATAAAATATTGTGTTTTCAGTTAATTCGGTCAATCGGAAAAAAGGATCGATCGACTTATAAAAATAGTGAGTTTTGGGAGTAGAAATGGAGTCCTACTAATCTAATCGGTCAACCGAGAAAAGCAATCGGTTAACCGTTTAAAACAGTGGCTGAAATGAGTATGTAAGTAAGCACTTTGATCGATTTGGTCAATCAACGGGTCCGGGTCGGTCAACCGAATGAAACAGTGGCTGAATTGATAAAAATGGAAAAGCTACTGATCAAGTCGGTCAATCGACTAGGTGTAAGGCCAACGGATAGTTTCAGCCTGGTACCAGGCGGTTAACCGTAAGGTAGTAACTAGTCAACCAACTATCTCAGTCAATATTTTGACTGATCTGATCTCTTGATAAAAAACTATCAATTTTTTATGATTCCAAGAGATAAATTTAGGGGATTTAAGTAATATTCAGATATGCATGACTTATTATATGATCCCCATTGATTTGGACTATATATTTTGAGATTCTCTTAATTTAAATAATTTAATACTTCCTATTCTTATGATTTTGAATTGGAAAAAGTTTTTTGGACCTAAATGAGTATTTCAAAGATTATTTTTAAATGAAACATATCTATATTGGTAGGAGATGTTATATGGGGTCTTAGAGTGTTATTTTATGACATATCTTTGGAAAACTAACTGTTGGAAGGTTAGTTCTAGGTCTATCTAATAAAACCTGCGGAAATAAGATGAAACATATCAAGAACATTAATTTTGAGCTTTTATAAGAGTGATATTATTGCTGAGATTTTTACGAGAGATTTATTCAAGTTCTTGATCTAAAACGCTTGCTATATGGCGTCACCGGTTTGAATTCTAATTGCAATATTTTTCCTGTATTTGGTGTTTTCTAGTAAGATCCTTCCAAGTCTTGTTATTTGCTTTATAAGATATATTTATATCAATTGCTTGATTTAGGATTGTTTAGAAAATCGTTTTGAACTTAAAGCCTGAAAATCTTTTAAACGGATTTTGCTTGATTATCTGATTACGTGCTTAATTTGTATTGCCCACTTTATTATTTAATCAAATTTTATTTGTCTCATATTGTATCTATCATGTAGTAATTATTCAGGTCATTAATTAAGTAAATCTGTATTGAAGTGGTAGAAACTCCTTGTGGAAAGAAATTTATATTTTTTGTATTTGTGAGTTTGAGAGGATTAGACATGTTTGGGATGGTGTCTAGTTAGGGTAGCTAGTTTTCGATATTTTTCGAGTAAAAAAAATTAAGGTTCGATCTTTATCCTATTAAAAATGTTAGACTATTATTATTCCTTGAAAAGAATTAGGTTTTGATTCAGCCTATAATTGAATTAAAGAGTGAATTGTAAAAGTTTGTCCTAACCTTGTGAAAAGGATGAGTAAGAAAGTGCTAGGTTGATTCTTAGCCTGTGAAAAAAAATCAGGGTACTGTAAATATTGATTTTGAGCCTGTAAAAAGAATCAAGAATTGTAAGGGTTTGGTTCCTACCTAGTAAATGAATAAATGAGTTTAGTGGATTATGAATCTCTGTAAAGCTCGGGAGAGTAGACGTAAGTAAGAGTAGCTTGCCAAACCAGAATAAATTCTTGCGTATTGCTTTGCTTTATTTCATATGGGTGTGTATTTAGTATTAAACACATTTTCGCTGCGTGACAAAATAATAATAGATCTAGGAAAATTGACTATTTGTGTTTAAATGACTTAATTGTTTAATTTTAGTAACTACCTAATTCACTCCCCTCTTGGGTAGCTCTTTGGGCCAACAATATTAATCTAGAGAATCAATCTAAACTGCTCTTTACGCGAAAGAAAAAAACGACCAAGATTTATCTGGGGGTTTATATACATCCTCTTTTTTTATATAGACTAGCGTATAACCCGTGTGTCACGGTACAGTTGTACAAAAAAAAAAAAATGAACCTCATTTAATATTATTTTTAAATTTAATTTTTGTAAATTAATATTTTAATAATTTTAATTTATTGTCCATATATTGTTTCTATTTTTTTCGTAAATTTAATATCCATAATTCTGTATATTATATTCCCTCTTCATATTATTTCTTTAATTTAATTTTTATAAATTTAATATTTCATTATTATTAGAAAGGTTAATATCCATAAATTATTTTTATAATTTTCATAAATTTAATATTCATAATTTAAGTCTATTATGTTTTTCTCTTTTTTATATATATTTAATTTTCATAAATTTAATATTTTAGTATTATTATTAAATTTAATATCAATATATTATTTTTATAAGTTTTGTAAATTTAATATTATGTGTTATTACTAAATTTAATTTTCATATGTTATTTCTATTATTTTGGTAAAATATCCATATATTATTTCTATAATTTCGGTAAATTTAATTATCATAATTTCCGTTTATTCTATTACCTCTTTTATACTATTTTTTTTATATAATTTTTGTAAATTTAATGCTTTAATATTATTACTAAATTTTATGTGCATGCATATATTATTTCTATAATTACGGTGAAGTTAATGTCCATAGTTTTCGTATATTACATTTCCTCTGTTATATTATTCTGTTAATTTAATTTTTATAAATGAAATGTTTTTGCGTTATTTCTAAATTTAATATCCATATATTATTTCTAAATTTTCGTACATTAAAATCTTTCATGCATTATGATGGTCTAAGAATTACCCAAGAGGGGGGTGAATTGAGTTTTGGTAAATAATTCATTATTTAAAATCTACTCAATATAAATTAAGTGTTTATGTAATTTGTGTTAAGTGCACAACAGATATTCAAACAAGAGTAATAATCATAAATACAAATATATGCGAAAATGTAAAGAGTAGAGTTAAAGAGATTGATACTGGTATTTATAATAGTTCGACAAACACCGTTTGCCTAATTTGCTCCCCCGAGCTCCTTCGAGGGTTTCACTATCTTTGATCTTCTTACGGGTGAAGAATAAACTGTTTAAGTCGCCACTTGAGAAGTACGTATCTCAAGTCTTTACAATCTAGAGTGAATATATTCCACTCACAAATCTCTCCTCTTGAGTAAAACCCTTAATCAAGATTTACAATGAAAATCTCACCGTCTCACAAAATGGAGTTTCAATACTCACAAGATATAGAACTCAAGAATCTATGTGTCTGAAGCAAATACAATAAACACTCAAGAAATATGAATCAAGAAAGAGTATAAGTGTTGTTGGACAAATTTTAGCTTGGAAGCTTTTGGTAGTATCTCTTTGATCTTTGTAGCTCAAGATTGATACTTGGATAGATGGATGATTTCTTCTAGCAATATTTTCTCCTTATATAGATGTAGAGAATGTATGAGGATATCATACTTAAAGAGTTTGAGAGCAAAGTGACCATTGGGGCTTCCTCTTCAAATGTCAAGATTCAAAATACATAGGCTCCTCTCCATTATCTCTGCAGATTTGTCAACATTCCATCCAATTTATCTTTGAGGTAGTGTAAAATTACAAAAATTTGTTCAAGATATTCATAGTATGGTTGACATTTAAAGCATATAGACAAATCAAGATAGAGATATTCAAAGTTAGATAGGAATCATTGAATATAAGGCTCCTCAATTTTGAAATATGCAACAAGTTGTTCAAGATAAGAAGTCATTCACATTGTGAAAGATAAGGCATGGGCTAGCATTTAATGAGCTATCTTACCACTAAATCAAAATAATATCTTTATATTCCCAGTTAGTTATCTTGACAAATTCAAATCTAATACTTGTATTCATACATGATTATGAATTTGAGCATGTGTATATAATATGTCTAAAACATATTATACATGTATACAATCCAATTAAGCACATACAAGCTTTTCAAGCATTTGAACACTTAGAATTCATTTAGCATGATGAAAATAAAATTTTCATACTCTTTGAGCCAATTTGTCAATTAATCATAGATGTAATGATAAACATATCAATTGATCATGCATATATCATGTTGACATGTTAAACTAATATCTTATAACATGATTTGAACGTTCCGAACAAAATATGATATGTAAATCCAAATTTGAGTTCATGACAAAATTCTGCATTTTGAGTTTTACAATGTTTCAAGATGTTTTGATCAATTCATTTTCAATTCAACATTGTATTGATCAAATTGAATGACGAAAATATGTTATGTATTTATTATAAGGCAAATGAATCATCATACATCAATTAGAACAAACATATAATGCCAAAATGTGAAGCCGAAAACAGAGTGAAAACAGGGCAGGAGAGAGAAAGACTACTAACATTTTTATAAACGGCTACTGTTTTATATGAAAAACATATCCAAAATTTTTCTACAATGCACATAAATAAATATTATGGAGTTAGGGTTCCATATCAAAAGGAATCACATCATTTGGACTCCAAATGAGTGAGATATTATCAAATGAGTGAGTAAAGGTCTAGACAGGATTTTCTGTAAAAATCAGCTACTGACTTCTGCCGAAATGTTGAAATTTGAACAATCAAACCAACTTGTATTGGTATAAAATTTATATGGTTTTAAATATATTTAAATTAGCTTTCCAACTATATAATATTCATCAGATTTGGACAAGTAATAAAAGAGATACGGTCAATTTACTACAGAAGGTTCATTCTGATTTTTTGGATAGCAACAGTTGATTGCTACAGTATTTTCAACACAATTCTATTTTTCATTGCTCGTTCTTGGTTTTGGTCGATGTCTATGATAATTTTTTTAGCCAAACACCTTAAAAATATTATTTCAATGATCAAAGTGTTTTGATGATCCAAATATACAATGTACCTTATGATCACATAGAAATCGAATTTAAGCAATTTGAATATTTTTGTTATCAAAATATGAAATTTTCAATTGAGCAATGTATGAACAATCTTATTGCATGGATAATAATATAATAATTATATGGACATGTTCAAAATATTATATCAATGATATTTGAAATGTTTTCACATTAAGATCATGCAATATACTATTTGATCACATTAAATCCAAGTTTAAGCATATTAATCACATTGTGATCAAATTGTGAATTTTTCAAATTTGCATGATATGATCAAATATATAATACACATTATGATATTTAGGTATATTGGACATGTTAGAAACAAAACATCACAAATGTATGCACCATCGGTGTATGTGTGCAACCTATAGAGTTCTGAGTTAAATATCTTGAGTAATATTGTCAAAATAAAAAATTTATATTATTTAAATCATATCTTTCGACTTGAATGCATCTCCATGATATATTTCCATAATGTATGGATGACCTATACTTGAAAATAATATTAGTTCATTCAAAATGTCAAATAATTATATGGACATGTTCAAAATATTATATCAATGATATTTGAAGTGTTTTCATATTAAGATCATGCAATATACTATTTGATCACATTAAATCCAAATTTAAGCATATTAAGAACATTTGTGATCAAGATGTGAATTTTTTAAATTTGCATGATATGATCAAACATATAATACACATTGTGATATTTAGGTATATTGGACATGTTAGAAACAAAACATCACAAATGTATGCACCATTGGTGTGTGTGTGCAACATATAGAGTTCCGAGTTAAATATCTTGAGTAATGTTGTCGAAATAAAAATTTGCATTATTTAAATCATACCTTTTGACTTGAATGCATCTCCATGATGTATTTCTATAATGTATGGATGACCTATACTTGAAAACATTGTTAGTTCATTTAAAACGTCAAATGAGGTGTTATCGTCAAAATCACATTTTTCGGAGATCCTATGATTGAAACCATTTAGGCTAACACATTATATTTTCTATTTTATATTATTTCTTTAATTTTCTATAGATTTAGTATTGGGAAAATTAGCGTATACTACCAAAAATAATTACCGATGACCGATCAAACCCACATGCGGTAGAATAAACCAAGAGGTCCCGCAGGTGAGTTTCTTTGAACCAATAACTTCCGTTTTCAAAACAGCCGGCAACGAGATTACAAATTTACCCCTCTCAGTGATTCACAATCACCACAGGCTAAATCGGAATTTGAAATCGAATTTCGAAAAGATTGTCGTAGCGAATCCGTGCATCGTTATCGTCGTTGATGCTCCGGAGAAGATTGATGAGTAGATAAAAGATTCGTGCATTGTTGTCGTTGGCGGTGCTCTGGAGGAGATCGACGAGTGGATGAGAGATTCAGTGGTGGAGATCGTCGTCGGCACCCTCTCCAAGCTCGTTGTCCTCGTTCACTATCCACTTTGCCAAACACACGGGTTATGGGGATTCCAGAGCCTCATGGTTCAACAAATCCCATAAGGTTACATTCAACATGAACACACACTATCTTTGATGAACTAACACCTTCGATCGCATTAATATTACATGTAACATCCACTGAAAATATAGATATTAAATATAACATCCACATAAAATATGTTTTCATATAACATCAACTGAAAATAATTATTGATATAGATGTTGCATGTAACATCTATTAAAAATATGGGTTTTTTAATATGGGGCCCAATGCCTATCCATATATTAGAGTTTTCCCCAATAATAATATATGATTAATATGAAACCTATGTTGCAGCTGTGGTCTTCACCTAGGGGTAGATGCGCGTTAAAGCCCTCTTGATATGGAAGGTAATATTAGGGGGAAATCTCAATAAAAATTGGAAAATCAACAATTGGAAACTGCCATTTTCCTTTTCGCAGCAAGCTGTGCACTGTTCTTCATTCTCCCCAAATTGGAAGGCATCTATTTGAAGCCCAAGTTTTTATTCCATAGCAATAATTCAATTGCAATTGCCGTCTCCATCCAGTCCAGGCCGTCGTCGCCATTTATTTCATTCGTCGTCGCCGTTGCCGTCCAGTCCATTACCAACGCCGTTCAGTCGAAGCCATCACCGTCCAATGCCAGCTGCCATCATCCGTCCATCCCGACGCAATTGATCATTACATTCGCAGCGTCTCACTCATGACGCTGCAACAGGAAGCGTCGTTTCCCATTGCAGACGCCATCGCCGACGTTTCCTCGCGCCGTCACCGTAAAATTCGTCGTCGATATGTATCAAATATTACACCACAGTAATATTAAACCAAGAATCTGTTTTCACAAGCTATTTTTCAAAACAGAATCTTGGGTTTTTCGGTGGTCAATGACAATTTGTTGCGTCGTCTCTCCACAGCTATTCTTGGATTTAGGGTTTATGAATTCGCGGCCACTATGCACTGATGATCATATATTGAGTTTAGGGTTTAATTATTGCTGTGAAAAACTCAAATTTCGATGGGACGTTTGTTGATTGATGTGCAAAAATTGAACATTGATATGGGTTTGTTCATTCTCAAGAGTTGAATTGGGTGTTTGCAGAAAATTATAACTGTACATTACACATTCAATTTTCCATCTTGATTGTCGTTCTTCTTTCTCTTTTTCTCGTTGATGTTTGATTTAATGAGTATTTCATCATTGACGATTGGTTTATTAGGATTGTTAATGCGTAGCAAAAATCACATCTTCAATTCGTGTTCTTACATATTCAATTTGGTTTCCATGTCGGGGTGATATTTGGGTTGTTAAGATATTTAATGTGCAGTAAATATCACAAATTGGTGTCTTGAATTTTTGAATTTCCATTTCCCTATTTTCATCGTTGACGATTGGTTTATTACGATTGTTAATGCGTAGCAAAATTCACATTTTTCATTCGTGTTCTTATATTTTACTTTGGTTCCGTTTTGGTGGTGATGTTTGGGTTGTTAAGATTTTTAATGTCCAATAAAAATCACAAATTGGTGTCTTCAATTTTTGAATTTTCATCTCCCTATTTTCATCGTTGACGATTGGTTTGTTAGGATTGTTAATGCGTATAAAAAATCGCATCTTTGATTCATGTTCTTACATTTCAATTTGGTTCCGTGTCGGGGTGATGTTTTGGTTGTTAAAATATTTAATGTGCAGTAAAAATCACAAAATGGTGTCTTGGATTTTTGAATTTCCATCTCCCTATTTTCGTCGTTGACGATTGGTTTATTAAGATTGTTAACGCGTTGCAAAAATCACATCTTCGATTCGTGTTCTTACATATTCAATTTGGTTTCCATATCAGTGGTGATGTTTGGGTTGTTAAGATATTTAATGTGTAGTAAAAATCACAAATTGGTGTCGTGAATTTTTGAATTTCCATCTCCCTATTTTCATCGTTGACGATTGGTTAATTAAGATTGTTAATGCGTATCAAAAATCACATTTTCGATTCATGTTCTTATATTTCAATTTGGTTCCATGTCAGTGGTGATGTTTTGGTTGTTAAAATATTTAATGTGTAGTGAAAATCACAAAATGGTCTTGGATTTTTGAATTTCTATCTCCCTAATTTCATCATTGACAATTGGTTTATTAGGATTGTTAATGCATAGCAAAAATTACATCTTCGATTTGTGTTCTTACATATTCAATTTGGTTTCCATGTTGATGGTGATGTTTAGGTTGTTAAGATATTTAATGTGCAGTAAAAATCACAAAAAATGGTGTCTTGGATTTTTGAATTTCCATCTCCCTATTTTCATTGTTGACCATTAGTTTATTAGGATTGTTAATGCGTAGCAAAAATTACATTTTCGATACTTGTTTTTACATATTCAATTTGTTTTCCGTGTCGGTGGTGATGTTTGGGTTGTTAAGATATTTAATGTGCAGTAAAAATCACAGTTTTTGAGATTAACGATGCAAAAATCTAATATAACTATATTATTTTGCAATAAGGCGGTTGATTAACTACATATATGTAAACTGATGAAGTTTTTCTTAATGCATTTGTGAAACTTGGATACATGAACAATCACATACAAAGTTATCGTTTGTTTTTCTACTGAACTGTTTTTTGTTTCTCAGGTAATGGCGGGTGCATCCGATTATCGGCATGAGCAACGTACGAAAAACAACAATGATCCAGTAGCACATAAGCAAGTAAGGGGCAAACAATATAGATGCAATCTACGTAGCTTCTGATTGTAGAGTAATTGTTATGTACATAATGAGGCAACGAGCGAACATCAAGCGCACAGGTAATGACGAGATAGCAATTGTCGAAAGGATGGATCTTATTAAGGACATAATAAATGACAAACATGGTAGTTGGGTCTTTGATACATTTTATGCATAAGGCAGTTGAGTTCGATTAGTCGGGCGACAATATGTTTTCTTTCTTGTTTTTTCAGTTGTTAAGAAAAGCTTCATTTCACGGGGATCATTTGTTCGAACTTTTGTTATGTTGTTTTTTATATAATTTTTGATATAATGGTTTACTTATTTATAAATTTATTTGATGTGAGTAATTTTAGGGTGGATGTAGTTCATGATTAATATCTTTCATGTCGGTGTATTTCTTGTTCTATACAAATAAACGTGCATGAAATGTCTCAGACGACCCAACAATCGTCTTTGGTGTTGTGCTGAGCGGTTTTCTACGTACTATATGGCTTCGTTATAGTAGGCATTTTTTTTGGGAAGACCTTGTATAGAATTTCACACAGCAATCGAGCATTTAGGGAGAATTAGATTTTTATCCCCCCCGGTTTAGCGCGTAGAAGGACCAAACCCTAAGCAGCAGACGATGGTTGACGATCGAGCGGGAGTACATCATTATACAAAAAAGAATGATTGCTAGAGACACACAAAGGCAGCTAAAAACCCTAGAAAACAAGAAAGGAATCAATTCTCCCAAATCCTATTGAAGAAGAAACCTCAAAGAGCGAACCTAATGTATAATCATCTAATGCAGGTATAAAAAATGAGACGAAAAGCAGCATATATTTCCAATTCAATCAAAACATCATTCAATAATTGCTAAAGAAGCAAAGCAGTCAATGGAAAACAAGGGTGGAGCTACCAAAACACAATTGTTCGGCGATTTTGAACCTTTATGCCGGTGGCAGCTCGATGAAGTCGGACAAAAGGCAATGGCGCTACCCAATTTGGATGGAGGAAGATGGTCGGTCTTCTATTTTCATAACTTGATTAAATGAACTGATCGATTTTTCCTTGTTTAGCTTGATGATAGTTTCCAAAAATACCTATGCAGGAAGATCAAATCGTAGTCGCGCGTGAGGTAGTTTGTGTGTAAAGTTGGAGTTTTTTCAAAATAAAAATAATTCATTGGATTTTAAATTGTTTGGACTTGTTTATTGGGGCCCATATAAATATCAAGTTTAAAAATGGGTGTCTAATTAAAAAATCCTAAAAATATATTTTAAAATAATTATTGATTATAAATGTTACATGTAACATCAATTGAAAATATATTTTAATGTAACATCCACTGAAATTTAATAATATATGTTACATATAACATCCACTGAAAATGTGTTTCACTCATCCAAAAATGACAATTAATATATCGTTGAACAGAGGACATTTCACTGATTAATATACTATAAAAATGTTAATTTTTCAATAATAGAACCACGAAAAAGTTTCTTTTTTTATATGGGAAGTTACATTCTCATTAAATAAGGGTATTTTGGCAAAAAAATCCCTAAAATAGCTACCGGTTAAAAAAAAAAAAGGCGGTTGGGCTGGATCGGTGCATTGCAAAGCAAAATGGGACCTTCTGGTGCACACCCCTTTAGTATTTCAGTATTATTAATAAATTTAATTTCAATACATTATTTTAGTAAGTTTCATAAATTTAATGTCTATAATTTTTATATATCATATTTTATCTTTTATATTATTTATTTCGTTTAATTTCTATAAATTTAACATTACAGTATTATTACTAAATTTAATGTCCATAAATTAATTCTATAATTTTCAGTTTGAGATTTCTGTATATTATATTTTCTCTTTTATATTATATTTTTAATTTAATGTTTGTAAATTTAATGTTTTAGTATTATTATTAAATTTTTATATTATATTTTTAATTCAATTTTTGTAATTTTAATATTTTAGTATTATTATTAAATTCAATAGACATATATTATTTTTATAATTTTCATGAATTTAATATTTTTATTATTAATAAATTTAATATCCATATATTATTTCTATAAATTTAATACACATAATTTAAAATCCGATATATTATTTTTAAAATTCTCGTAAATTTAATGTTCATAATTTTCGTATATTAATATTTATAAATTTTCTTTAATTTAATATCTGGAAATTTAATATTTTAATATTATTATTAAATTTTAATTTCCATATGTTATTTTTATAGATTTATATATATAGAAAAAATATATTCTCTCTCTTTATGTATTATACATAAAGAGGTATTATCTCTCCTCAATTAAGTATAAAATATACTTTTTATATTTATGTTAAACTTTTTAAATGAATCTAAAGAATTGTGATTTATCAAATTTATGTCAATTTTTTTATTTTTTTTTTGGTTATATACATAAATGTCTCCAACTTCTTTTCTAATACTAAAATATTCCAAATCAATTCAATTTTTTTCTTCTAATAAATATATTTTATTACTTTTCCCAAAACAATCATATTCACATATTTAATTTTCCTTCTAGCAATCTATAATCATTTCTTCTAAAAACAATATGGTAATAAAAATAAAAAATGTTCAAACATAGTTTAAGACTTTGAAGTTAAAAAGTAAAAATAAATTCAGAACTGAAGAAGAATCAAGTATCCTTTTTTTTTTTTCTTCTTCTTTTTTGTTTGTACCTGGATTTCGTTCAACGTTGCCTCGATGATTACCCCTGTAAAAAATTTCTAGAAAAAAAAATAATTATAATCTTTGGCAGAAAATAAAACTTCTGATTTATTCATTAATTGGAGCAAAAACACCAAATTAATATGGCGTTATGGCATTAGCATTTGAACAATAAACAAATCAATTCAATTTTGGTTATATACATAAATGTCTCCAACTTCTTTTCTAATACTAAAATATTCCAAATCAATTCAATTTTTTTCTTCTAATAAATATATTTTATTACTTTTCCCAAAACAATCATATTCACATATTTAATTTTCCTTCTAGCAATCTATAATCATTTCTTCTAAAAACAATATGGTAATAAAAATAAAAAATGTTCAAACATAGTTTAAGACTTTGAAGTTAAAAAGTAAAAATAAATTCAGAACTGAAGAAGAATCAAGTATCCTTTTTTTTTTTTCTTCTTCTTTTTTGTTTGTACCTGGATTTCGTTCAACGTTGCCTCGATGATTACCCCTGTAAAAAATTTCTAGAAAAAAAAATAATTATAATCTTTGGCAGAAAATAAAACTTCTGATTTATTCATTAATTGGAGCAAAAACACCAAATTAATATGGCGTTATGGCATTAGCATTTGAACAATAAACAAATCACAGTTCTTTATATCAGTGGTTACCCCTACAAATTTGAAATACGAAGAGTATGCGAACGACCAATCCTACATACCAACCAAGCTGAAGCTGCTAGAGAACACGACCTTTATTATTAGAGACGAAATATTTACAATTATACAATACGTTACCCAAAGCCAAACCAGACAAGCAACACTTCAAGTATCCGAAATAGCGCCCGCATGCATATATATACAGATCAAGCTCCGGTATATATTATCAAGTTCCCACTTTTTCTCCAACTGATACAATAAATAGACATGCATTTCAAGCACCTGTAGAAACAGACATGGCATTCAGTTCGACATGCTGTGCACCATCGGCGGTGTTTTGGGGGTGAACAACAAAAGTAGCATGAGCCTTTTCCCGCAATGATTTATCACTTCCCATGTGAGAAGCAACAGATATTGAACCCACCAAAGGCTCTTTGTCATCCACATTTTCCTCATTGGTTAGTATTTCCCATTCTTCTTTAAGAGTTATTTCCATGCCCTTCTTTTGGTGCCTCTCGATTTCAAAAGATGTGGGCAGGATGACATAATCGTTGAGAGGATTGTAGTAAGGATCATGATCTGCCTTCAACCAGTGCTTGATTATTCGAAACACATGATGGTCACAAAGAATTCCTCGGTGCTCACCTGGCACTCCAACCCTTGCTTCCGCACTAAGCCCGTCAGCCTGTATTTAAAAATAATTTAACCTTCAGGAAAAGCAGATTAATAATTACACACACATACACAAGCACAATGTGGGAAATAAGCTTTTCTTGAAGAAAAATATTGATAACTGCATTTGCAGCCATGGGGTCATACAATTACTGATGCCAACTCTGCTTCGCTTTTCATGATGCTTGAAATGGCAAATCAGTGTCAAAAGCATATTGATGGATTCTTGCATAATGCAGTTTTATATTATGTTATGATTTGGATAAAAAAATATAGAATATGTTAGTTGTTTAAATCAACCCGCCGTTCTTGAATCTCATTAAATTCACCACTGAAGAACCCAACCCTCTGGGAAGTTATTCTCCATTGTCATCTTAGAAGTGCTTGTCCCCCATTCAGCAGATCTGGTGATGAGAGTAGTAGCGGGAGATAGATGGAGGAAGAAAGGGGGGAAATGGCAAGTGGTCATGGATGGTGAGGGAGGGAGGGCGGTGGCTGAAGGTAGTGACGATGGCACTGGGTGTTGTAGATGGAGGCGGCAGACAATGGAGAAAAGAAAGAGTTCGGTTTTAGAGTTGGCGTTGGTTTGTATTGAAATATGTCCACATTCGATTAGCTTGCTGAAATCTCTGTTATGGGCTAGATTAACTCTATGATTTAACTTTCCTTTTATTCATCATCCTAAGTTGTACATATTGTAGTTGTGATTTAAGTTAGAAAATGAGAACTCTCTTCCTCTTTTCATTATGGCATCAAAACCCAGGCTCTATTTTTTTTCAGCCTTCAATGTCGGAATGTCCTCTCTCTTTTTTTCTGGCCTTGTGCACTGGATTTCTTTCTCTAGCCATAATTGTCAGAAATCTCAGGACCAGCAATGAACACTGCGAAAACAAAACGCGTCATGACGGACGAGGTGCCCCTGGAGATTCCCATGGGCCGGCGAGAACAATTGTGTTAGTCTCTCCCTCTTTTTATAGTAGAAATCAGGAAATAATACAAAAATTCTAAATAATACAGCAATGATATAAATACCCTTTGGCAGAGTGTACTATCTTATTCATTTAGCAGCGCACTAATGTCGACCATGTCACCTCAATCATTAATAACACGCAAGTTGAATAGGACCAATTACTTATAACGATCCAAAGCTCTGAACAAGAGAAACGTCATCACCTCACTGAATCCATCCCAACAGCAGATATTAAGAAGTATGAAGAGTGAGTTCAAGCTAATGCCTAGATTGTATTTTTTGTTGCGGAACTCGATGGAGCCTCAGTGTGCTCATTTGGAAGTGTTTAAAGCAATCTGGGAATATCTTCATGTGTTATCAAGTAACCTCACTCAAATGTATGATTTATTTGTTGAGTATTTCCAACTCCATCAAACTACGCAATCGTTGTTATAGACCATCTTTACGTCGCCAATTTGTGTGTGCATTATTTGAGTCCACCCTTTCTTCCACCCTACTATCAGGATGATCTGGATGTTACATTTCCTTTGCCGAGTCTTCCAACCCTTAATCTATGTCCCTTCTCCACAACCCGTCCCACCCAGTCGTTCTCTACCTCCCTTGCAAGTATACTCTCGTCACCAGAAGATCACTTCCGCCATTGAGCCGATCATCCCTATGCCCTTAGATTCTTCTCCAGCTCATCCATCCATTTCTGATGTGGACATGCCCATTGCCGTCCGAAAGGGTAAGCGCTCATATACTGAATATCCTATTTCTAATGTTGGCTCATATGCACACCCATATCTTTCATACTTCTCTTTTGTTGCTTCTTTGTCCTTTGGTTCTCTTCCTAACTCCATCTCAGATGCTCTTTCTCACACTCACTGGGCAACCACAATAGAAGAGGAAATGTTATCATTACATCATAATGGTATTTGGGACCTTGTCTTGCTTCCGCCTAGAAAAATGGTAGTTGAATATAAATGGGTGCACACAATCAAAATTCATTCGGATGGCACCATTGATCGACTCAAGGCTCGCGTAGTTACCAAAGGTTATACTCAAGTATACGGTCTTGATTACTTTGAGACTTTTCCTCCAATTGCCTAGCTTGCATTTGTTCGCTTGTTCATCTCTCTGGCTACCACCTTTCGCTAGCTATTACACCAGCTCAACATCAAGAACGTCTTCTTGAATCGCGATTCGACTGAGGAAGTAGACATGGAGCAATCTTCTGGGTTTGTTGCTCATGGGGCGTCCGGTTTGGTACGTTGCTTCAAGAAATCAATTTATGGTCTCAAGCAGTCAACTCGAGCATAATTCCGGAGATTCAGTGAGGTGGTCACCGAGTTTGTTCTTTTACATTGCGGAGTTGATCATTTAGTGTTCTACAGGCATAGTACAATCGAAAGAATATTGCTGATTGTGTATGTGGATAACATTGTGATTACCGGAGACAGTCACAGTGGAGTTTTTGCATACTAAGTATCAAACCAAAGATTTGTGTCAGTTGAAATATTTATTGGGTATTGAAATTGCTTAATCGAGTCAAGGCATTTACCTTTCTCAGATGAAATATGTCCTTGATCTGTTAAGCAAGATCGGAATTCTAGAAGCTAAACTGATTAATTCGCCTATGGATCCAAACACAAAACTGTTAGCAAATACCACCTAATAGATTAAACAAAATACAGATGATTAGTTGGGAAGTTGAACTACTTGACAATTACAAGACCGGGTGATTGTTGTTAGTGCTATCAGCCACTTCATGGATCGTCCCATGACTTGTCACTGAGATGCAGTGATTCGTATCCTCAGATATGTGAAAGGCGCTCCTAGTTGTCGTTTGCAAAGGTTTTAAATCGCGGTATCAAATTACGTAACGATAACAGTAGCAGTGTAACGGCATCAAGAATATCATCATGTCCTAACAGAAATCGGTCATAACAATAGTAAATATTTTAAAATCGGTCGTAACAATAGTAAATTTTTAAAAATCATCGGAAAATCCTCAAAAACTCAATAATTGTAATTGTTTAACTCATTTAACCCTTAACAACACATTCCAATAGATATTATGTTATTTAACTATATATAAAACACATTAAGAATATAAAAAATACAAAAAATAGAAGAGGAAATTTGAGCTGAAATCAAAACCAAATATGGGCAAAAATTTAACAAATATATATATATATATACACACACACACGACATACACGTGTTACATTTTATGCAATTTACACAATTTAATTTCCCAAAATTAATATTTACTAAAAATTATTTGTAGGGTTGAAACTAAACCAAATATGAGCAGAAATTTAATATATACACACAAAACAATGAAATAATCATCCCTAAAAAATTTATAGATCTAGCCGAAACTTGGAATAGAGGGCTTGGATCTAGTCGAAAATGGAGTGGAGAGCTTGGGTCTACCCGAAATTGGAGTGGAGGCGAATTGGATAGCCTAGATCTGGTCAAAACTTGGTTGGATGGTTGGAAGAGGGATGGAGAAGAACTTGCGTTCTGAACAAATGAGATAAAATGAGCCAAAATGGGTTAGATCATCCCGAACCGAACGTAACGACCATTACGCATTACAGGTCATTACGCTAACGTGTAACGACCGTTAGTCCTGTTGTAGCCCCGATACTATACCGATATGGACCAATTCACCCGTGAATCGGCATGCAACCGATTTAACAGTCCATAACCGTAACGGCAAACCAATAATTCGTTATGTATCGGCCGTAACAGCTAAAAATTAGTTCCCTGGGTTAGCTATATCAGAATTTCAATCACATTCAAATAAAGGGATATACAAATGCAAACTGGGTCGGATCTCGCTCGGATAGGAAGTCTACTACAAGGTATTGTGTGTTTGTTAGAGGTAACATCGTCTCCTCGAAAAGCAAAAAGCAGACGGTCGGGATCAAATGCAGAATCAGAATACAAGACGATGGCCCATACCAATTGTGAGCTAATTTGGTTGAAACATTTATTAGAAGAACTTGGATTTGAACACACTACACATATGGACCTCGTATGTGATAATCAAACTGTACTTCAAATTGCATTCAATCCAGTCTTCCATGAAAGAATGAAACGCATTGAAATTGATTGTCACTTCATACGAGAAAAAGTGTTGCAGAAGTTAATTTTGACTAAACATGTAAATTCAATTGAGTAGTAACTTGATTTATTAACGATACCATTAGAGGACTGAAGAATAAAGTACATTTGTAACAAGTACTCCTTATATGAAATGTTTTGAAGTACTACATCTTTGCATTCTAGATAATTTGGTATCAAGTATTGCAAATATTAAGAGTACACTTACAAGGGGGCTAATGTTTGAGGCTCACATCAAATTTTTAGTAGTCACAATTATTTTAATTTTTATTTTGATAATTAATATTGTTAATAAAAAAATTAAGTCAAAAAAAAAAAAGGATAAATGACGGTGACACCAAAAATAACTACATATCCCTTACTCCACCTTTATGCATGCATAGCATAGAGGATTATTTATTTTTCGTATATATGTTTAGGTGATTAGGATTATTATTAGCAAATAAACTGTGAAATCTTAGAATTACGGTATGAATTGTAATCCATATTTAAATCATAGTTCTTTTTTTTTTTTGGCCCAAGTTAATTACAGTGGAATAATAATATTAATTATAGTCGGTGTGCTTCAAGATTCTGCTCCCTTTAGAACATATATCTTCCATCCCGACTCCCACCATCCTAACATTCTTCCTCTTCTTTCATCCCTCCTCCCCCTCCTTAAATTCTACATCACAAATATAGCAGAAAGAAGATTTTTCAATCTTACTAGCCAACAATTCCTAAAAACTAAGATGGCATTTGATAAAAATGTCCCACCTTTAATCAGCTTTAGAACTCAAACAAATAAGCAAAGAACTACATCAGTGGAGATTCAGTGTCAAGTGTGTCATGAATAACTAAGATTAGCATCAAAGAATGCTCAAGAATTATGAGATATAAGAAAATTACCTTTGCAGATTCCACCGGGACAGTCCCATCACCATCAACACAAATGTACTGGGCCTGAATTTGTGCAAAATTCAGAATATAAAAATTCTTGCAGCCCAATTATAAGGAAATATCCGTATAAAACACGTGTACTGTCCCTCAAATGGTAGAAAAATGTTTACCATAAAAAAAGAGAAATGAAAAAGAAAATCATAATGGAAGCACTAATTAGAGGAAATGAGACTCCATAAATGATGACTACCATAAAAAGTGGTAATTGTTGTAGATCTGTGACAGGTGCATCCTCACTTCCATAACTGCATGACAGTAATACTGAAGTTAGAAGTTGATTAAATCCTCCGTACAAGGGTACATTAAAACAGCAACTACTCCAAAAACATTCGTTATGAAAAGTTTACCAACATCCATAGATTAGGCAGCTGTTATTTATTATGGGAAAAATTAAAAGGTTAGGCAAGAATTACCAAACACTATTAGGTGTCTCAAGATTGGTTCCATAGATATTGTAGAATTTAACATGAGGTGGAACCTTAGCACGTGATAGAACTTCCTGCGTCTTATTAGCCCATTTCAAAATGTCTAGGTTGAACGGTAAAGAAATGTCAACCCCATCATAATTAACCTGAAATAGATAAATGCTTAACACGTGATAATGTAATGCAAGGAAATAAATTTCAAAAGAATAATCCTAGTCATATATTTTTGCAAAAAATAGATTAGAATTAAATAAATATTACTAAAAGAAATTTCTGACCAGAGAGGATTTTGCATAATGGCAGTGTAAATTGTCGTCAAACTTTTCTTACTAGTTAAGGTTAAAGACAAGATAGGCACAGTAGCTCACCGTGTTATTTAATAGAGCTTCAATAAAAATAGATATAGCTTCCTTTGGTGGGAAAGACTCTAGCCTGATAGTCGAGTTCTCATCAGCATCTAGTTTCTCCCTCCAAATTTCTAGGAGAGGAATATGTTGCCAGTGAAAATCAGGACAAGCCATCAATTCATAAATTGATGGACATTCAATCAGCTGAAACATTAAACAAGGTAATCACTAGCCATACAAATTAGAAGGAGAAAATGAGGGTCAAACTGTCACAATTAGATAAACTTAAATGAAAAGAATATAACTCTTTACGTTTCCATAAAAACTTAGGCAACAAAAAAGAAAAGTTATAGATAAGAAGTACAGCCCAGGAAGAACACAAGGCATTAGAATGGGACTAATGCCCAGGAAACCTTCATTTTAAAAAATTACACAAGGATCCAATATAAACATATCAGCTTTGTTGCAATGCCCAGGCATTAGATGACGTAGCTCCATATCAGCTTTCTGCTGAGCTGGAGGTGTGTGCCTCCCGGGACACCAAGACCTGGTCGACATCTAGGGCCTGAAGGCGTCCAACCTGGGCGAGGTCATGCGAACCTTCTCCCTTCACCCAGGTCAGACCCTTCATGCAGTCTGTGTGAAGAATCCATTAATGAGAATGCCTCACATACACAACGTGGCAGGACCTCAATGACTATATCATCACACAGGAATCTAACCTTCCCAACATGCATGTCTATTTCAAGGAAGAAGGTAAAGAGTGAACGGGTAAGCTCTATTATTTGAATTTCACAGCATTCCATATTATTCTCTCACAGACTATATACACTCACACCCGAGGTCCTTCTTTGGGTAAAAACCCACTAGGTGTAAGGATTTCTGCAATCAACCAGGCAGTGAGCTAGCATACGCATGGCCTTCCATTTCCATTGTCCTTTTATGTAATGATTTCTTACCTTCAATACAAAGGGTTTCGAAATTACAAAATTCGTCATGTTTACTGAAAGCCCTATCGACAATCCAATACATCAACATGCACTTTTATTTTAGTATTTATTTTTGTTAATTGGGGTGGAGACAACACTTAAATAGCATTCCTTCCAATCTTTTATCTTTTTTCTGCTTCTATTTTTAACTCCTCTCTTCCCCATCCATTGCAGTTCTTGTCTACTCAGCTCCACCCCATCTCCTCTGCTACTGTCCCTCCTTGTCCATCGAAGCTGCTAAAGCTGAGTTTCAGCTCGCTCCCACTCTCCCTCCCTCTATTACACACACACACACACACACACAGACATATATAAACAACCAAATCTTTACAATATGATAGTTTTCCAGTCTCACTCCATTCATGCATTGTTCATTGATGAGCGCAATTTCACAAATTGGACTCCTTAAACAAAAATGAAATGGAACTGGATCGTGTGTGCGCGCACGCGCGCATGTATATTATACGGCTTTTTAAAATACATCTGGTTATCAAATCAGTAGATTGCCATTCGGTGGGTAAGAGAATGGTGAAGAGAGAGAAGTCAGGGTAGATATGGGTGGTAGTGGTTTGGCAGATCAGAGGTGAGGTAGGCTCGATTCAGCGGTTCCTGAGAATCTAAAAGCAATAATTCAGGTGGTTCAAGAACATCCAACAAAACAAATAAAAAAAATGCATATGCAAATTCAGGAGGTTCATGAAATTCTTCAGGTGATGGCACAAAAAAAGTAGATGCAGTAGCAGAGAAAGGTCCACCAAAATTGATTCTGCCACATTAAAAAACATCTCACCAGTTACCATTTTCCATATTATTTATCCTTACATTACTGCCAATTCCAATTTTATATGTATACATATCAAGCCTTGTTCATACTACAATGTTTAAAGGAACAGTTTCGGAAATTTCAATTTTGGCATCAGGTTCGTCTTAAGTTTTCAATTCATGGATTCCTTCCCACTATCTCTTGCCTCAACAATTTTATCTAGGACGGACTCCCTCAGGAACCCTAGTCACTACAACAAAAAACAGATATGAAGGCATTACTTTTGGCATCAGGTCTGTCTTAAATTTTCAGTTCATGGATTCATTCCCTCAACCTCTTGCCTCATCAAACTTTATCCAGAACATACTCCCCGACCCTAGTCACCACAACAAAAAAGAGATATGAAGACTGTTAAAGGGTATTTATGTCTTTTCTGTATTACTTAGGGTTTCCTATATGGTTTCCTAATTCTTATTATAAATAGTGGGGGAGGCTAATACAATAGTTAAGCCTTCTCGTTCTTTTTATATCACCCTTTTACTATAACAAAGACGTTTCTTTTGATTTAGATCTCTTGCTCTCCCCCTCACCAAAGGATTTGAGCTCCAAATTCCATCAACTCTAAATCAAGTCAACCAATTTGTTGGGTGGTTGACGATGATCTAGACATTGGTGGGCAACAACCTCAGTAGTGATGGAGAGAGGGTACTGGTGACATATGAGAGTTGGTGGATTTGTATGGTATGTTTATCACGAGGTAGAGTATTGTGGATTGGCCGATGGTAGGCAACGATAATAGAGGCTGTCAACAATCTTGGTGGTGGTAACGGAATGTGCGGCGGTGGCCAAGGAAGCCATGATTGGACTAGAGTTTTTTGGGGGAAGGGATGGCTAAGAAAGAAAGGCAAAAAGGAAAAAAAAAAAAAAAAAATCCTGATTTTAGGGAAAAATTAGAAGGTAGAAGGGTCAATTTGTTTTTTTAGATTATTTGAAAGAGAAAATTCTGGCCATGTGTATACGGTGTTTTATAAAACATCATGAAGTGTCAATGGCATTAACCTTTAAATTATGTCTAAAAGCTACAATTAGACAAACTCTAACCAGAACATCACCCAAAAAAACAGTTTCAAGTCATGTAAATTTATGAATTGATATGTGTTTTCAGATCTTTGGCTGCATGCTACCATATTTTTATGAGCACTACAAAGATTATAATGTCCGATTTCAAAAATTCCCATGTCCATCTAATACGCCCTTTTCTCCCTACCTTGCCATGCACAAGTATTTTTCAAATTCTATTCTTGGAATAACTTCGATAAACACACTAGTCCATCTAATTTAATCAACATTAGTTCTAATTTGGTGACAGACATATGAATTGAACGTTTTGTAGCCTAGTAATTTTTTGGGAAAAACAACGGTATAACAAGCACCTAAATTGTAAAAAAATGGGTCCTTATCATACATTATCCAGCTAAAGGCCAGAAAGTTGCTAAACCGTCTCAACCTCCAGCCACCGCCTGCTGCAAGAGGTGAGCTTTTCTTATTCTTTTTCCTTCTTCCTCATCCTTAATCCTTCCTTCTATTTCTTCTTTGCTGTTGTGTTCTTTCTCCAACAAATCTCAAACCCCCCTCATCCTGCCTCCTCCTCCTATCTCAAACCCTGACACCCTAACTAGGACCCAACCCATGAGGCCCCGGCACCAGCCCCGCCCAATCAGTGCCACCAACTTTCCAACAACCCTCAAAACCTTGCCTCACCCCTTCAGCAACTTGCTGAGTCGGGGAGGGAAGGATAGGGTGTTGCCAGGGATTGGAAGGAAAGTGGAGAGTATTGCCATGAGCTACGAAGGAGAAGAGAGGGAGCTCGTCTGGTAATTAGAATTTGGACAAAATGCAGGAAGGAGGACCAAGAAGAAGAAAGCAAGGAAAAATATAAAAGTAATCACTTAATAGGAGATGGCAAAAGATGGTGACCAGAGGTGAAGATGCTGGCAGGGATATTTGCCACAATGGTGATTTGTTGCAAGGGTAAAATAGTAATGAAATTAGATTTGATATATGCAAATAGCAAAAAGATTTGGCAAACAGAGTATCCAATTTTGTATCATTGATAGTCTCTATCTTAGTGTCATTTTTGTGAATGACTAGGTGTTCCTGTAGCATTAACCAATTATAGAATCTTTCATGAAGGGGAATCAAAACAGCTAAATCCATCTCTACAATGGTACACTAACACACTCAAGAATAAGAAATTAGAATTTAAATAAAAGAATGTAGAAAGCAACTAGACACGGTGTAATGTGAATACCAGGATATTTCAATCAAAAATAGAAGTACTTGTTTTGATAATTCAAGGTAAAGGGGCCCCTATAAGTAATGGACAAATACCAGTTGTTGCATGCTCCACTTTGATACGAAAAAGTTTTGCTCCCACCCTTCCACAAATGACATTCCATTCAAAAATGTGGATGTTATATATCCAGGTGCACCTGTTGTTAAACAAACATGTTCAATGTGAGATCAAGTTAACAGAAAGGTTTCTGGAAAATTAGAAACTAATGACGGTAATACTTTCTATATCGTTTTCATATTTTTATTATAAATAGAGAGAGAGGCTGATACAATAATCAAGTTGTCTCATTATTTTATTACTCTCTTTAACTTTAACAAGGTATCAAGAGCAGGTACAAATGAGTAATTAATCTTGATAAATCTATTTTATATATATATTCATTATTTTTTCTCATAGAAAAGAAAAAAAAAAGAGAGAGAGAGAGTATCCAAACCCGCACCACCACAACCTAAGGAACAGGCAAAACCCTGAGCCAAAACACCACTAAAGTTCAAATCCAGCCCCACCACAACCAGATCTCTCTCCGGTCCCCCCAGCCACCGTTGGCGCCGTCTCGAGTTCCGCCAAAGCCATTCAGACCCTCGAAAAACAAAAAAAAAAACTCTCGCTACTGATCTAAACCTCACCTCGTGGAGACCAGATCCTGCCTCGTTAGACCCCCCAAGTCACTCACAGGTCCTCCCCGGCCTCCATCGGTGCTATGGCCACCTCACTCAGGCCGCTGCTGCCACCTGACGAACCATGATTTCCTTAAACCCTAACAGCTAAGTCCCTTTTTTTCCTTTTCCTTTAAAAAAACACAAAAAAAAAAGAAAAAAGGTTAATACCCTCATCTAAGCTATATTACTTGATCATGTTCGTTCATTTCTCTTGTTTACAACTGTTTTCTCCAAGTTATAGTTGCTTTGGTGCGGAGTTCCTTGCAATCTCCAGTGTATTGTCTCATTCATTTCGCCGGGCACTAATGTCAATGGTATCACCTCAATCGATAACAAAACGAGAGTTGAATGGGAAAGTTACTGATAGACCATAGATTAAAAGCACTTATGTGCGGCAAAGGCTAAGCAAGGGGATGAAGAATTAGTTGCAGGAGAAGCTTCCATTTTCTATTAGTAGGGAGTTAGTTGAGATGAGCTGGAAATTGTTGAGTTTGTTATGTGGTTGGTTAGTTGAGTTTGTTAGCTGTGAGCTAAACCTTGAGTTGCTGCTTCAACTATAAATAGCCATTGGGCGGGAAGAGAAGGGATCAAAATAGTGAGATCAAAAGGGAGAGACTAGGCTCTCGAATTCCTAGCTTTTCATTTACTGTTTTCCTGTATTTTTCATTCAATCGTTGATTAATACCAATTCAGTCTTCCTTTATTTCACCCTATCTGTCAGTTTCCCTATCTTAATTGTTGAGTTTTTTTATCAATCTGTTGAAAGTGTTCTATCAAGTTGGTAATCAAAGCAATTCTTTTCTAGGATAAGATGGCACAAAGGAAAGTGGAGGCGTTGGAGGAGAAAATGGAAATTGAAGTTAAAAAAATCGGTGGTTTGGAGAAGTCAGTGGGGAGTTTGGAGAAGTCAGTAGGGAGTTTAAAGAAGTCAATGGCTATTTTGATGGAGAAGATGGATCAAATGGCAAGGAGGGATGATTCGTGCTCTTCGTCACAAATGGAAGAGAAGCAGAAACAATCACAACTGATGGAGTCGCAAACGATGGGAGGTGAAGTTACGATGAAACAACCGTAGTTGATGGAGACGCAGACTATGGGAGGAGGAGCTGTGACAGAGACGTTTGGGAATAGGGCGTTTCGAAGATTGGAATTACCAATTTTCACGGGAGTAGATCTGGATGGGTGGATCTTTAAAGCTGAAAGGTATTTTTTTTTAGTAAGATGAACGATGGGGAGAAATTGGAAGCTGTGGTTTTAAGCATGGAAGGGAAAGCCCTTGCATGGTTTCAATATGTAGAAAACAGGTTCAGATTTCGTATCTGGAACGAATTCAAAATGGCCTTCCTAAATCGGTTCCGATCGAAGATAGAGGGTTCTCTATGCGAGAAGTTTCTCGCCGTACAGCAAGAAACCACCATCGAAGAATATCAAGAGCGATTTGAAGTCCTGGCTTCACCATTGAAGGGGCTGTTGGTGGAAGTTCTTGAAAGTACCTACCTCAATGGTTTGAAATCGATAATCCAAGCGGAGCTAAGGCTTCTCAGACCCAACAATCTGATCGAGATGATGGAAGCTACGAGAATGATCGAAGATAAGAACAATATCTTCCAAACGTCGCAGGTCGGACCTAGATCCAATGTGTCATGGAGCAGATCAACAGGTTACGGGTCGGGTTCCTCTTATTCGAACCCAAGGTATACAGCAAACAGTGCAACAACGACGTTTCGACCTTCAAACTCAGTACAACCATCTTCGACGGCGAGCACAGGACACACCGGTCCTGACCAGAGAAAAACGGCACCGGAGGCAACAACGGCAAACCGAAATTCATCAACCTACAGGCAATTCACCGATTCTGAGTTGCTAAGCCGACGCGGGAGAGGATTACATTTTCGTTATGATGAAAAAATTTCACCTGGTCATTTGTGCAAGAATCGGCAACTGCAAGTGCTGATTGTTGATGATGCTGGTGCGATTGAAGAAACTGGGGAAGAAGAACTGGAAGCAGAAGTTCCTGAGCTGGTGGAAGGAGCAATTGAGCTTTCTACGAATTCAGTAATGGGGTTTACTGATCCCCATACTATGAAATTGCGAGGGGAGATTGGAACCCAAATGGTGACGGTATTGATAGATTGCGGCGCATCGCATAACTTCATCTCTAAAGATGTAGTACAGCGGCTGAATCTACCAATAACGGCAATCACGACGTACAAAGTGATAATGGGAACAGGAGGCACAGTGTGTACTGATGGCATTTGTAAAGGTGTGTTACTATCTCTTCCTGAAGTAGAGGTGGTAGAGGATTTTCTACCCTTGGAGTTAGGGAAAGAAAACGTCATTCTAGGCATGCAATGGTTAACAAAACTGGGAGTAATGCAAGTCAATTGGAAAACATTTACTATGAAATTTACCTTGGGTCAAACCACGATAACGCTGAAAGGAGAACCGAGACTTTGCAAAAGACAGATATCTCTCAAGGCAATGATGCGTACTGTGCAGCATGAAGGACGCGGGTATTTGCTTGAATTGGGGACCTTAGTGTCAGGGAATGGAGAAGAAGAAGTAGCTATGGAGGTGTCCCAAGCTGTCAACACACTGCTACAAGAATATCCCGAAGTGGTGAAGGAGCCGACGAGACTACCCCCTCAACGGGAGCTAGATCATTGTATCATTTTGAAGGAAGGCGTCGAGCCGGTGAATGTGAGACCATACCGGTATCCACAGGTGCAAAAAGATGAGATCGAGCGTTTGGTCAGTGACATGCTGTCAGCTGGTATCATACAGCCGAGCCACAGCCCATTTTCGAGTCCCGTGATTTTGGTAAAGAAGAAAGATGGTGGCCGGAGATTCTGTGTTGATTATAGAGCTTTGAATCAAGTGGTTGTTCCAGACAAATTTCCAATACCGGTGACAGAGGAGCTCTTAGATGAACTACATGGAGCACGGTTCTTTTCTAAATTGGATCTCAAGTCGGGATATCACCAAATTAGAGTGAGCCCTTGAGATGTGCCTAAGACAGCCTACAGGACTCATGAAGGCCACTACGAGTTCTTGGTGATGCCGTTTGGGTTGATGAATGCACTGGCGACATTCCAAGCTTTGATGAACGAGGTATTTAAACAGTATCTTCGGAAGTTTGTATTAGTATTCTTTGATGCCATTTTGGTGTATAGCAAATCTATGGAGGATCATCTGGAACACTTGAGGACGGTTTTGGAGACGATGAAGATTCATTCATTGGCGGTTAACCTCAAGAAATGCGTTTTTGGATAGAATGAGCTGGAATACTTGGGTCACATTGTATCGGCTACAGAGGTGGCAGCAGACCCTAGGAAGATCCAAGCGATGATGGAATAGCCAACTCCTCCTAACCTAAAAGCCCTACGAGGATTCTTGGGTTTAACGGGGTACTATCGAAAATTTGTCCACAATTATGAGCACATAGTGGCGCCACTCACCAATCAACTCAAGAAGGAACATTTTGGGTGGAATGAGGAAGCACAAAAGGCATTCGAGGCTTTGAAAGTGGCAATGACAACGGTTCCCGTATTAGCTCTTCCTAATTTCCATCAACCGTTTGTGGTGGAAACGAACGCTTCTGGTTTTGGCATCGGCGCGGTATTAATGCAAAACCCAAAACCAGAGACCAATCGCATTCTTTAGTCAAGCCCTTAACCAACGGGATCAATCTAAGTCGGTATACGAGCGTGAGCTGATGGCTATTGTTTTAGCAATCCAAAAGTGGCGACCTTATCTTTTGGGACGCAAATTCATTGTGCGTACCGACCAGAGGAGTTTGCGATTTTTGCTTGACCAACGGCTGGTATCTGACTAGCATCAGAAATGGGTTACGAAGCTGTGGGGTTACAATTTTGACATCGAATACCGACCTGGTCCTGAGAACAAAGCAGCTGATGCGTTATCACGAAGAGAAGAAGGTTGCAAGCTGGCTGTCCTCACTGTTTCATATTGTGTACAAGACGATGAGCTGAACAATGCCGTTGACTCCGACATCCTTTATGTTCCGATCAAACAGCAGCTATTACGAGGATCAGACTCATTTTCGGACTACAACATACCGCATGGCATTTTATTATACAAAGGACGGATGGTGATTCCGTCGACATCCACTCTCATTCCAACATTGCTAGCAGAATATCATGGGGGAAAAATGGGAGAACATTCTAAGGTCTTACGGACATTTCAGCGGCTGTCCCGAGATGTTTATTGGCGGGGTATGAGGAAATAAGTGCAGCGTTATGTGGCCTAATGCTCAATTTGTCAACGGAATAAACATGTGGCTCTAAGTCCTGCAGGGCTATTGCAACCACTACCAATTCCGGAACAAGTTTTTGAAGACTTATCCATGGACTTTGTGGAGGGGCTGCCTAAATCCCATAGTTGTCAAAGGCTCTAGGCGCTAGGCGCTAGGTGAGGCGCTAGCCTAAGCGACACCAGGCGCACGACATTTTAAAAAATAAGTAAATTAATAAATAGTACTTTTATATTGCAAATCTAAAATCAAGAAGTAAAACTATGACTAAATTCCAATTAGAAAATATAAAATACACTCGCAAGTAGCCCAGAACTCCAAATGCAAGTTTTTAAACATACAAAAACAAAGAACAAACAAAAATACAATCAACCAAAATCCAAATAATCAAATATCATCATCGTCATCCACCAAAGCGAAGTCGTCTACATCTTCACCATTGGACACGTGATCATCCCACTCACACTCTTCTTCTTCAGTCTCTTCTGAATTTGCTTCTTCCTCATCTAAATGGATTGTTGGAGTAGAAGAACTTGCCACTTGCTTATTTCTAGCATTCACCCTTGGAGTCGATTTCGATCTAGAATTATATCGACTCTCTTCTACTCCAGCGGCAGTAGCTACATTTGTCCATGTCAATCCATCTTCTTCATCATGCACATACTCATCATCGAGCTCCCTATCAGAAGCTCCATCAACTCGACCAATTAACCACTCATTGCTATCATCAATATCAGTCAATGAGATAGGATCAATGACGTCGCGTGCTTGATATCGACGAATCAATGCTCTATTATATTTCACATGCACCAAATCATTTAATCGCTTTTGCGCTAGCCTATTTCTCTTCTTACTGTGAATCTGCAATAATTTATGCGCAATAGATTAAAAGATCATTATTTAAGGGGATTATATTTGATAACTTTTAAATAAATTCAAATTAAATATTAAAAAAAAACTTACATGTTCAAAAACACTCCAATTCCTTTCGCAACCGGATGCACTACATGTAAGACTAAGGATTTTTATTGCAAACGCTTGCAAGTTAGGTGTCGACCCACAGTATGAGGTCCACCAGTCGACTGTAAAATATAATTACTAATTTAGAATCATTAAATTAAAGCAATAAGACGACAAAAATTAAAACAAAAAATTTACCAGCTGACTTTGTGCTCCTATGTCTGACGGCCATAGGCATCCCAAAGAGGCCTTCGGATTTCTTGTACTTGTCCAATTCCACCGAAATTTTATCTTGTGCAGCAAGAGTTGGAACCAACCTCATAACACATTCATAGAAGCCTTTCATAACTTCCTCATCTTGATGAATATCTTTGTTTCCATGATAGTATTCCGGATTCAGAAAGTGACCAGCTGCATGCAAAGGATGATGAAGTTGGATATTCCATCGACGATCGATAATTTTAAAAATCTCACTATACTTCTCCTCGTCCTCTTTGAATGCTTTGGCAATGGCTTCTTTGGCTCTATCTATAGCCTCATAAATATACCCCATTGCGGGTTTTCTCTCCCCATCAACCAAACGAAGCACTCGAACAAGAGGGCCTGATACCTTAAGACCAAAAACGACATTTTGCCAAAAGGTCGGCAATAGTACAATGTATTTTGCCCTTTTACCTTGTTGCTCCTTCGCCCACTTGCTAGTGGTCCATTCATCCGAAATGAACATCTTCCTCAAGTTATTCCTTTCTTGATGAAGTCTACACAATGTGATGAAAGCGGTAGCAAATCGGGTTTTTGCCGGCCTTAGCAATTCCTTTTAATGAGTGAATCGTCTCATCATGTTAACTACACCAGGGCGGTTATAAATGTAACCATTTAGAAATACCGCTTTCACAAAGGTTCGATTCATGTTTGGCAACTTAAAGATGTCTTCCAACATCCAATCCAAACAGTGGGCCGCACATGGTGTCCAATATAAATGTTGGTATTTCGCCTCCAACAACCTCCCTGTGAAGAATAAAAAATAATACTTAATTGCTAATAAATTTGAAAAATGTATATTCTAATTAAAATATAATTATTAGAAATTAATATTTAAACTTACCGGCCATGACATTAGAAGATGCACTATTTGTAACCACTTGCACTACATTAGATTCTCCAATCTTATCCACAAAAGTACTAAGTAGCTCAAACATCTTCTCTCCAGTCTTTGCATAAGCGGAAGCATCAACGGATTCAATAAAAACACTTCCTCGAGGACTATTAACCAAGAAATTAATGAGAGTCCTCTCTCATTTGTCTTTCCAACCATCCGCCATAATTGAGCATCCATGGGTTTCACGTTCCTCCTTGTGCTTTTCAAGCATTTCATTTGTCTTCTGCACCTCCTTCTTTAATAGAGGAACTCTAACCTCATGGTATGATGGCGCTTTCATACCGGGACCATATTGTACGATACCCTCAATCATCGCTTGAAAACTATCATATTTGACTGCATTAAATGAAATTCCCGCATCATACATCCATCTAGCAATGAGTGTACATGCTCTGGACCTTAACTCTTTCTTTGCATGATCATTATCATCCAACTTAGTTTGTTTCCCTTTCCCCTTTCGGTTTTTCACAACCGTTTCTGGATCGGGAGTGTAATACAAATCCAAAGGTCCTTTTTGCTTTGGCCTTTTTGGAACAAATGTACTTGAATTTCTACCTAAAGAAGGTGTTTGTCTTTTCAGGGATGTCACATCTCGAACATCATCCTCATCCTCATCCTCATCCTCACTTCCGGCCTCGTAGTCATCAAAATTCGGAAGCAAATTAATTTGATCTTTTTCTTTCTTCTTCTTGGACATGTAGTCTCGGATTTCATCTCTCACGTGAGATGGACATTTTTTGCAAGCGGTGACATTTCTATATCCGCCAACAATGTGTTGTTTAGCCCGATATATACCTCCTTTCGTCACTTTTTTACAAAAATTGCATGTGAGCGAATTTTTGTCTTGTGGATTCGCCAAATACGCATGGCTCCACGCGGGGTCCCTTGATCCTTCACTAGCCATTTAATTTGTCCCAACTTCTAACAAACAATTAAACAAACAAATAATAACAAAAATAAACTAAATAAATAATTAAACAATTAAGTTTTAACATGAACATAAACATATATCATCAAAATCAGAAACGGAAACAGAAAATTAGAACACATTTTACACAAAATTAGAACACATTTTACACATGAATCATGAAACAAATAGGCAAATCATAAATAAAATAACTAATTAAGTAATTATATAAATAAAATAAATAAAACATAAATAATTAATTAAATAAATAAATAAACCATTACCTTACAGCCTTACCTGAGCACCTGGAGGACGACGAACAGCGAACCGACGGCGATCGAAGCAGCAGCAGCAGTCGGAGGAGGAATCGAATAGCGAAGGAGAAATCGAACGGCTCGTTTTCAGCAATCGGAGCAGCAGCAGTCGAAGGAGAGCAAACACTACATGTAGCGAAGGAGAAATCGACGAAGGGAGCAGAAATCGGAGCAGCAGCAGTCGAAAGAGCAGCAATCGGAGCAACAGCAGCAATGAGTGACGAAATCGAAGGAAACCGAAGCAGAAAACGAAGGAAATCGAGGAGAAATCGAACAAAATCGAAGGAGAAATCGACCGAAATCGAAGCGATTCTGTTCGAGATTCTGTTCACGCCGATTCAATAGGGTTTCAGAAGCTCAGGTATGGGATCTGCCGATCTGGGAATATATTAAGGACTTGGGCTAGCTAATTCGAGAGCCCATAAGGCCAGGCTGAAAAAAAATCGCCTTGGCCACCGCAGGCGACTCTCGCCCAGGCAGTAAAGGCGGTCGCTTCTTGTAGGTTCAGCGCCTAAACCTGAGCGAAGCGCAGCACATGCGCCTTGAGTCGCCTTGCGCCTAGGCGAGCGCCTGGGCGCGACTTTGACAACTATGCTAAATCCAATGGGCTCAATTGTTTATTTGTGGTGGTTGACCGTCTATCGAAATACACTCACTTTATTCCACTCAAACACCATTTTAGTGCCCCAGATGTTGCAGCAGTATTCATGAAGGGGATTATCCACTTACATGGGGTACCCCGCTCCATTGTTTCGGATCACGATAAGGTGTTTCTAAGCAAATTTTGGACGGAGCTATTCCGTTTACAGGGAACATCGTTGAAGCACGACACCGCTTATCACCCGCAAACAGATGGGCAAACCGAAGTGGTCAGTCGGAGCATTGAGACCTACTTAAGGTGTTTCGCGGGAGACAAACCCAAGCAGTGGGTTACATGGTTACCTTGGGCGGAGTATTGATACAATACTTCATACCACTCTTCCATGCACACTACTCCATTCTGCGTTCTATATCGCCGTGATCCACCACCGCTGTTACGTTTTGAAGTAGGTTCCACCCTTATGTCCGAGGTGGATGCTCAATTACAAGCTCGGGAACACATTTTAGAATAACACAAATTTCACTTGAACCGCTCTCAGAAACGCATGAAGGACTATGCGGATAAGAAAAGCCACGAAGTCAAATTTGAGGCTAGAGATTGGGTCTATATTAAGTTGTGTCCTTATCGTCACAAGTCTTTGGCAAGGAAAGCAAATGAGAAGTTATCTCCTAAGTTTTTTGGTCCTTATCAGGTGCTGTCTCGAGTTGGCGTTGTGGCATCCAAGTTGGACTTGGCTTCTACTACCTCCATTTACCCAGTGTTTCATATTTCGGTGTTGAAGAAAGCAGTAGGCGTGACTACCAGGGTGCAACCCATCCGTGAGGTCCTTACGGAAGAGATGGAGTGGCAGGTGGAGCCAGAAGCGGTGAACGGACTACGCTACAATGCACACGGGAAGTTGGAGGTATTGATTAAGTGGAAGCATCTTCCACTTTTTGAGACATCGTGGGAAGAGTTCGAGTTTCTCAACGCGCAATTTCCCACCTTTCACCTTGAGGACAAGGTGAGATTCCGAGGGGGCGGTATTGATAGACCATTGATTAAAAGTACTTATGTGCGCCAAAAGTTAAGCAAGGGGATGAAGAATTAGTTGCAGGAGAAGCTTCCATTTTCTGTTAGTAGAGAGTTAGTTGAGATGAGCTAGAAACTGTTGAGTTTGTTATGTGGTTGGTTAGTTGAGTTTGTTAGCTGTGAGCTAGAGCTTGAGTTGCTGCGTCAACTATAAATAGCCATGGGGAGCGAAGAAAAGGAACGAAATAGTGAGATCAGAAGGGAGAGACTGGGCTCTCGAATTCCTAGCTTTTCATTTACTGTTTTCCTGTATTTTTCATTCAATCGTTGATTAATACCAATTCAGTCTTCCTTTATTTCACTCTATCTGTCAATTTCCTTATCTTAATTGTTGAGTTTTTTTATCAACCTGTTACGAGTGTTCTATCAGTTACAATGGTCCAAAGCGGTGAAAGTTGTCATTACCGGACAAGAGAAACATCATCATCTCACTAAATCCACCCTAGCACAAGATAATTAGTAAAAGGAGTGGATGGATTCAAGCTGATGAGCAGATTGGAAATATGTGGAATTCAATGGAGCTACAGATTGCTAATATGTATACTTATCTAGATACATGCAAAACGATTGGTTGAGTATTTCTAGCTCTATCAAGCCATGGATTCTATTACGGATTGTTTTGCTAGATATAATAGGCTTCATGAGGAGTTACATATGGTTCTCCTAATGACTAATTGATCTAAAAGAAATGCAAAAGCAACATGAACTGATGGCCATCATGAAATTGTTAGCAAGATTACACCCAAAATTTGAGTCAATCTAATCTCAAATCCTTACCAGTGTTACTCTTGCCTCTATCCTGAAACCTACTAACTAATTTTGCATAGCATTGTCAGAGAAAGTATTTCTTCTATCTGTAGTTCATATGCGTCGTCTAAGAATTCGGCTCTTGTTGCACAGATCCCTCCACAAGATCGTGGTGATCAACTTAGTGGTGGTCGTAATGGTCCCTCTCGTGATAGCCGTGGTGGTAGCCCTTGGGATTGATACGGTGGCGTGGTGATGGCCAACATCATCAATGCTCACTCTATGGTAAGGAGAATCATACCAAAGAAACCGGTTGGGACTTAGTAATCTTATTAAAAAGAAATAAGAGAAAGTACTATTATGCCTGGTTTATTAAAGAAAAAAAAGAGCTTAAGGACTCTTTGGCCATTGTATTTCTTTTCTCTGCATTCTCTCCAAATTTCCCCAATTTGAGAGAGAAACAAACTCACTTATCTTTTTACAAAGGAAGTGTTTCTCCGATTCTCTTCCTTTCTCTTCTCAATTTTCCTCCTTAAAATTACCAAACAAGAGATAGTGGCGAAAACTAAGATTTTTTATCTTCTCTTCTCTCCATTTCTCTCTCATTCCAAACGGACCCTTTATTATAGGGATAAATTTATCCATTAAGATTGAGTCTTCATTATTCAAGGGTAGAATGGTCAATAAAAGTTATGTCAACAATTTTAGGAATGGCATGGTACTTATTGGTCACCCATTCAATATGACAAGGGACTCAATAAGTATTAATAACATAACCAGGGATTGCCATGGTTATTTGCAAAATGCATGGGGTCTGAGTCTAAGTGGCATAAGACAACAAGGAAGTTCCATGAAATATTAAAAAACAATAGTCAATAAATGAAACAATGAGGTTTCTGAATCTTAGCTGGTTCAAACACTAATGAAGCTTCCAATATCTCAAAACTTGCACGCGTGTTTGTGTACTTTGCTTAAAGGTAGATATAAATTTGTTCTGATAAATAGCTTAAATGTAAATATATTCCAAAGAAACTAAAATCATATGATAGATGGTCCCTTACCCCGGAATGGTGCAGCAATCGCAATCCAACTCTTTACATACTTCTCAAATATCTGCAGGAGAGTGTTAAAATCATCTTTAATAAACCTCTTAATCCAAAAAAGCAACCTATTATAAGAAGAACCCACAACACAAAGTAACAGAACCCGCAGTAGAATGGGAAAAGAAAAAGTAGAAGAGGGAACAATATAAGAGTAACCAGAAAAAATGCGTATGAGATTTGAATTTTACATCACTGTGCAGGCTCATGAAACATTTGACAAGAAGACCACCCATTGAGTGGCTAATTATGTTTATCTTTTTCCCTCCTGATGCAGCATACACCAACTCCAGCTTTGTTGCAAGACGCTCCAGTGTCCCTGAATACCTTCAAAAAGGAACAAAAGTAAGCAGGAGGATGGCATCAACTCTATAGGGTATATGTTTCCGGTGCTCCAGGAAGGGAGAAAACATCATTATTCTCAGACACGTACACATTTGTCAGTGAAAATAAATGCAAGTACAAAGTTCAGATGTGAGTAATGCATAACATATCCAAATTCTGCAGCATGGCATAAAAAGGACGCACATCTGGTCTTTTATGTGCTTTTGACAGACTACTGCGAGAGGTCTTTCATTTAAAGAAAGGGGAAAAGAAACTTGAAAAGCTTCAAGTGTGCAACGTTTAAATTAAGTACAGAAAGATGTGCATGCATTCCAAAATGCTAAAAATGAAAAGCTCCACTAGCTTGTAACTTCTGTAGAACACAGAAGTTACTGGGCTAAAAAACAGGCCATCAACCAAAAGGAAGCATGAAGGAGGACTGCTTAATACGAAGAAAAGAAAATGAAAACCTTTCAATTGTTTTGTTTCTTTCCCTCCTAATGCTCCAGAAACAATAACCGAATGAATCATCACCAGATTCCAGAGGTTAAGCAAATTATAAGGAAGAACAACTGCCTTTGCCGCATTCAATTCCCAACAAGTCTCCACGAGAATTTAGGATGCAATAAAATATATTAAGGAGAGGTCCATCTATCACAGATCCTAAAAGCGTTTTATAAGAATCCTACCACAAAATTTTTCATGCAGATCTCTTTTCTGAATTTTCTAGCACAATCCTATTTACATTTAATGATAAGTATGGACATGGCCAGGAGAAAGATACCACGGGTACAAGACAGACACGACAAGGTCGCAAGACATGCACATGATACACACGATGACAAGCCATTTTCCAGAAATATGAAATGAGGATACGTCAAGGAGAAGTCGAATAAACTATTAATTTTTATCAGTGTTTTCAAAGGTGAGGGCGTAAGGCAAGATGTTTTAATCTCTGTAAGGTTAGGCACAAGCCAAAAAACATGACGCACAGGCCATAAGAATTTTATATTTTAATATACTAAAATATACAAATAAAAGAAATAGAAAAAACAATAACAAAAGTACATAAACTTTGTAAAATAGTTCGATATTTGTAGCACCACTGAAATGAAAAACTTTGTAAAATAATTCAATATTTGTAGCACCACTGAAATGAAATTAAGTAATAGTAATCGAGTTAATATATACACAAAAAATGTCGAATCCTAGAATTGTGAAATACAACAATAACAAACTTGATGACAACAGAAGGGAAAAAAAATAGATACCCCATTATTATTAATCCTCGTTCGTTCAATAAAAAAAATAGCTGTCTTCGAGAAAAAATCTCTCTATTTGTACAAATATAGTTTGGTGAAAAGACTAACGACTCTTTTCTTGTATTTTTTTTTTTTTTTGTTGGAAAAGGAATTTCTCTAAAATGTAAGCCCAATAGGTAAAACCATGAAGGCGCAAGAAGTGGGCAATTAAAGCATGAAATTAGTCCAGGGCAAAAAAAAAAAAAAAAGCATGCCTTTCTCATGAGACTTGAGACGTTTGTGACTGCCACACTTTGGGACGAGTCCTATAAGAACTGATTCACGCATGTTTATGAAGTATACTAGAATTACAAAGTATTATTTATATAATTGCAAATATGATCAGTAATGAAACAACACGAATATTAAAACTCATGTTATCTTAAGAAAGATCAATGAATTTTAAATTAATATGGTGAAGGGATATGTCATCACAAGCAAAGATGACTCGATTGAATTTGTATCTTTATAAACTTGAGGCCGCAAACGTATTTTTGAATTTGAGAGTTTACAGCATAAGTAAATAATAAAAAAATAAAGAAGACGACAATTTGTTCATACTCCTTAGGAGAAGCCAACCTACAGCTTCAACTCAGAAAGAAGAGTGCTATGCTATTTGTAGGGTCGCTTCAATAAGCCCAGCTGTCTTCTTGGTTCTTCCCTTAATAGCCGATTGATTGAAAGCTCTTTTTCCTTTTGAGGATTTTATTTATGAGCCTCTGCAAATAGGTTTTTGGTTATGAATGCAATCTGGAACTCTTTAATGTTGTGATGGTTCTAGACATCATAATGTTAGTTGCTTAAATTTGTGTCATATAAATTTCAGCATTGTACATGGACAGAATACTGCACATGCATGTGCATCACTCCTACTTGCAAATATATTGGAAACCTCAACTAAGGAAGAATGACACACATGCATCATGTGGCCTGCCCAATGTTACATGGAACAGTGAACATTTCAGTGCATAGAATGGGTACGGGAACTTCATTCACCATGTAGCCTCTTATATGTATTCGATACGAAAAAATGATATGATATATTTAAACAATATATGTAAAACTTTTAATTTAGAAGCAAATGATTAGTGATACTAGCAACAAAGCATAATTATAAGACATTTACAAACAAAAGTATTCGGTTATTGGGAAAAAATCAATATACTTCTAATGTCGAATCTGGATCAACTAGGACATAAATAAAGCATTGGGTCGAACTCTTGTTTGGTGTCAAGGTAATAGCTATGAATAGTCAACGACTTCCGAGAAAGGGTAGAAGAATGGGACCTATTATGGGACATGCAATGCATACAATGCATTATAGACGTATGATCATTACGCTTCAACCGGGTTATTCTATTCCACCTCTTAGAAATAAAAAAACTTAAATCAAAATACTTAATAGCATGGCGATACATTTATACATAACTTCTACCCCGAGCACACGCAATGGAACTGTAGACAGTCAAGTGAAATCCAATCCACAAAATAATTTGATCTATGGACAGCATCGTTGTGGTAAAGGTTGAAATGCCAGAGGCATCATTACCCTACCAGTGAAACTTTTAAAGTTACAAGTATTCAAGTTAAAAAATTTGGTTTGCCAAATTTAGCATTCCAAATAGGTAGTGTACAACATTTTAAAATCATACTAAGTCACCAATTGCTAGTGAATTGTGGTAACTCTGGCCTGCCACTAGTATAAATAGATGGGGAAACTAGGATAGAACTACAATTTCATTGCAAGCAAATATTGGCTAAATATTGTAGAATGCAGAATTTGTAAACACAAGGCAGATTTTGATTACTACATCACTAAACTCAAAGCTGAGACCTTACATTTATCACCTTATTTAACTTGGAACATGTGAATGCTCGCCCCCATGTAAGCCAGGGAGCAAATGACAGTCTTTTCTTTCCAGCCTTGGATTGATTTTACCATTGCACATGTGTCATGAGAAAGCAACAAGTGGCTGGCTGTTTGGCAAATCTAGGATTGGATACTTCTACAATCCATTAGTTTTATCTATTACAGTGATTTTCCCACGCCTCTTAAAAAGCTTTATTCGGGGATATCATTCAAATAGGTAGGTTTCATTTGTAGTAGGAATTATTGGCCTAGTCCACCCACCCACCCAATTCTTTTATTTTTATAAATTCCAATTTATAAATACACACACACATGTCGTGACGCGAATCCTTCTACATTAAAAAGTATGTGGTGTTGCCTGATAATATAAAAAAACATTACTTTTTCCTTGGAAGAGCCATTGCATTGAATCACACACTGGACCGAGTTGAGCTCAAAACAAGCCAAAGTAAAACGCAGTCGTTCATGTGTCCTGATGTGAATACTTCTACATTATGAAGTTTGTGGTGTTTCCTGATACTATAAGTTTGTGGTGTTTCCTGATACTATAGAGAAAAATGACTTTGTCCTTGGAAGAGCCATTGCATAGAATCACACACCAGACCGAGTTGAGCACGAACAAGCCAAAGTAAAAACTGGTTGTTCAGTGTAGACAGAAAACATATTTGAACCCTTCAGCCCACCCACCCCCAAAAAAAGGGAAAGAACAAGATGGGAAAGAGACAAGGAGAGGAAAGCGGAGAACTTCGAAGCATGCATATGTTACCTGTTGCTTTGGCGGAAATCATATCCAAACCCAAATAGTGTTTTTCCCTCCTGGTAACCCCATTTGAGCATTTCAACTATCATGTCATGGAAATAATTTACACAATCTCGCCCAATAACCTGAGAAAATATTTGAAAACCAAAAAATCAAAGTTAACTCATTATGCAATTTTGTTTAACCTTGATACTGGACAAAGAGAACAGGAAACAGAGTACAAATGAACAAGGAAAGTAGCATCTCATTTTGGTGATAAATAATTAATGTCTTGTCCAAATCTAAACATTACAAACCACTCCGAACTAAAATGCCAAAAAGTCTAAAGGGAAATTTCAAGAAAACAGAAGGATTTCAAATTGAGCAGAATAGCAATTTCTAATTTCCTGCCCTCCTCACTCATCACCTTCATCATGCTAACTCATCATGCTAACTGTTGTCAAATAAACTACATATCAAGTAAATGATGTTCCATAGCCCATAGAAAAAAAAATAACAACAAAAGAAAAAATACAAAGCAAAGAACATTATGCCAAAATTTGAAATATATATACAAACCCAGAGACACATTTTCGGTTTAATGATATCGAAAAATCCTATCAGCAATCTAAGTTGCAAACACATCTTTGAGAACCAAAATCCAGAAATCATTATCACTTCAGTTTCACAGAGGAAGAGTATCAATTTGGCATTAGATATGGTGGAAAACGAAAATCAAGAATACATTAGAGATAAGAAAGACAAGCAAAAGAATGTGTTAGTATTTAGCTTCTTATTGCATTGTTTATAGCTCACGGGTATTTTTTTACACATGTTGTTTATCTTACATAAAAATATGTAAGAAGTGGAAGACTAGGTTAGATAACGTAATCATGCCCCACTACTCTTCTCCTCCCTGCCTCTTCTTTCCCTCAACTGAACCTATACACTCAAACAGGGCAAATAATATCTTCACTTCCAGACTACTGGATAAGCACAGAGGTCAGTATATGGACCTTTGAGCATAATCGCAGATAAAAGCATAGTAAAATCACAAGTTGCGTGAAATATAATTGAACACTTTCGAATATACCTCCTTGACTTTAAAACACAGATCTTCTCATCATTTTCTAACTCCCAAACGAACTGAATTCTAGTGAGTTCATGTAGTGGTATTGTTTTATCATTTTGGTGAATGGAACTAATCTAGTTAGAACCAGGGTCACAAATAACTGTTGTGCTTTAAGAGAAAAGAACCAACATGTCATTTGAGCTTTCTGGAGGAGACATCTAAGGCCAGGATGAATTTCCCTTCCATGTTAGTACACTTGAGGAATAAGTTTTTACTATAACCACAACGTTGCACTTTATTATCACAAATCCAGGATCGAACAACTAAAACATAACACCTTCATGGGCAGCAAAACACATTCTGCATTTTCCACTAATCCTCTTAAATAAAGTGTGCAGGACAATCGTCCAAAACCCAATCAGTACAGGCCAAAAGTATAAAGATTTTGAAGAAGAAAGAAGGTGCTTCCTCCTTGCAATGGATCCACGATGGCAAACATGCCTATAACCAAAGCTTAAACTTAATCAATATTCATCTCTAATGAAACTGATACATATGAGGGCTTCTGGGTGTCCTTGGTTCCCATATCTACGGAGCCGCAAAGATCAATTGGCTGACCTTTCAAGATGAAAAAATGACTTCTGACATACTAAATTGCAGACCCAGGAGTGCATAGCTTACGCTTGTCTGGGCTCCAACATCGATATATCAATTACGTGAAGTAGCATTATTCATTATTCCACGTGCGGGAATATGTAATTGCAAGGATATATGATCCAATAATATAAAAAATCAATCGTGAATCTAGCATTTATGCATGTCCTCTGACTTGCTATTTCAAATAGTATGGCTGGAAACCAACACACAGCACTGGCAATGGACAGAGACAAGGTTCAGAGATTAACATCAGACTCGATGGAATTCATTGCAGGATGATTGTTCTGTTTGCACTTTGCACTTCAAAAATGTTACTGTACACTACATATCCACTGCCCTTTCCCAATCCCCCTTCCTCCCTGACCAAACTTGCCTGCACTCCTGCCCCAAAAACAGGCCCCTCCTGACTCCAAACAAAACTCATCCATGTAACTTTTTTTTCCCTGAAGTCCAAACCCAACAGCCTCTCACCACCATCCAAGTAATTTGTTAAAAAAAACAAAAGTAAAAAATCACGAACAACCCAGCCACTTGTTGCTCTTGCTCTCTCTAGAAAGCCCTATCCAACAGACTCCCACTCCACCCGCAGCTTCTGTGGGGGAGGGTGGGGGACAATTTTAATTGTTGGGCATAACTGTGCCAAAAAAATATTCAATTTACTTGAGACCGAACAAAGTTGCACAGTCTAAGACCGCATAATATACATTTATTTGGAAACAAATTTCCGAACAATCGAAAATATAGCTCATCAACCTAAAGTCGGAACAATATAAAGAGATTTTGACAGATTTTTTTTTTCCAGAGATAAAGATTGGAATTTTATATATATATATATATATATATATATATATATATATATATATATATATTTTATTTTTATGGGGGGGGGGGGGGGAGAGTGTTTGTGTTTGCTGTGGGTTTTGGGGAAACGCAGGAGTTCACTGATTTGAGGAATGGACTCGATTTTTTCACTAGGATGGGAGTACAGTTTACAAGAAGAAGAAAAATGAGGCGGAGAGATAGCGGAAGAAAAATCGATCACGCAACATCGCCGAAGAATATGACCAAAGCGACTGGAATGGTGCTGGTGATGGTGTAAAATTGTAAATGTTGTCCTTTAATATAATTTACCTACAGGCAGAATTACAATTAGAAAACATTGCCTAATCTCCCACATTATAAGTTGAATTCCAACAAACGGGCAAAAATGAATAGGTAAAAATGAATAGGCAAGTAGCCGAACTCCTCACAAAAGGTCGAATTCAACCTACCCTTAAGTAGATGAACTCCTCACAAAAGGTCGAATTCAACCTACCCTTAGCCTTACTTCAGTTCCTACTTTGTTGACCCCAAAAAAGGATGGCTCTTGGAGAATGTATGTGGAAAGTCAAGCCATTAATAGGATCACAATTAAGTATCGATCTCATATTCCTAGACTTGATGACTTGCTAGACTAGATCACAGGGTCCAAATGGTAACCAAAATTTGACTTGTGTAGTGGGTACAAACTTGCTGCTAGTGTTCACCGTAGGAATGCAGAATTCAAGGAGGGTGAGTATGTAATCATTCGAGTTCGCCCTGAACGATACCCAAAACACTCTTTTTAAGAAACTGCATGATAGAGCTACAGGTCAACACCGTATTCTCCGTAGACTTGGACTTGATGTTTATTTACTTGATTTACCATCTCATGTGCATATTAGTCATGTTCTCAATGTGCAAGATTTGCTATCTTATCGAGGCACATTCGAGCCTCCAATTGTTTCCACAGGTAATCTTCCTGGGAAAGATGTTAATTCGCCTGCGCCAACACCGAAGCTGCCCTGTCTGCCACCATATGGCAATGATCAAATTGAGGAGGTTTTAGAAGACGAGATCATTGGCTCGTCACAAGGTGGATATGAAAGGTATCTTGTAAAATGGAAGCTTCGATCACTCTCAAATGCTACGTGGATTCTAGAAGAGGAGTTAAACCATCTTGCACCTGACCTCTTGGAGCAGTACCATTACCATTCTTATCATCCTCCAGAGGCGAGTTCTTTTAGCCGGGGAGAATTGATGAGGATCGACTAAGGCCACCGTTTCGAACTTATGTACAGCGGGAGCAGAAAAATCATTAGTGTCTCTTTTCCTACAATAGTTAATTACAGCTAATAAAGTAGTCGTTATTCCTATTTTGCCAAGTAGCTCTTAAGTAGCCGTTATTCTTATTTTGTCAAGTAGCCGTTAAAGTAGTCATTATTCCTATTTTGTCAAGTAGCCGTTAAATAGTCGTTATTCTTATTTTGTCAAGTAGTTGTCAAAGTAGTCATTATCATTTGTTATTCTAAGTCTATATAATGAGGCTGTATTATAATAGAAAGACACATTTGACGAATTGATTATTGAATTATTTGAGCAAGATTCTCTTTTTTTTATTATTAGTTTTTATTTTATTTTCAATTGGCCTCCTTCATCATAATCTTTAGGGATATGATTGTTGTGCGCCATTATATACCAACTTATATTATTTAGTTTCTTTTGGAGCTTCTCTTATAATAATCTAACCCAACTAAAGTTAATATTACCAGAGTCAATTGAAATAAAAAAAAAAGTTATATAGCACATATAATCTCAAACACATTGAATGCCGATGCAATCGAGAATGATGGAAAGTTTAAATTAAATTATGCGAATTTATTACTGAGAAATTTTTTTTGTTCTTGCCTTTTGGATTTCTTCAAATCCATCCTGATGTATAATAAACACTGATTATTATCCTTAAATTGGTAGAATTGTGTGCCTTAAACTAGATCAAATGTTCAAACTATCTTTATAGTAGCTTTTGTTATATTTTGGAATTGAGTTATTTACATTTAACAACTATCAATTGACTTCGACTATGATAGTTTGTGATAACAATTATCTAAATGGAAGGTTCTTTGTTTTGTATTTCTAATTTGTTGTATTTTATTTTTATTTTTTAAATAAATACTAAGTAATTGGTTTATGGTTGCACTTTTCTATGTATAGTTTACATGATTTAAATTTATTTATTTTTACTCTATTTGATATTAAATCTTTTTGCTACATCTGTTTTATGATATTAAAGGTTCTTTGAATTTTGAATTACTTCAATTTTATGCTTTGCTTGATTTAGTTCACAACTTTTTTCTTTCTAAAATTGTCTATTTTTTTGTGCTTAATGTTTTTCAAGCGATCAATAATGATCGTAACCCCTTTTTTGGTGTGTGTATTGGCATTGATAACAAAAAAGACCAGTAAAAAGATTTTCATGTACTTCTCATATTTTTTTTATTTTTTTTTCCCAATTAGACTACATTTTTGGAATTCTCTTTTTAGTTCTTGAGTATACGTGCATGAATTATACATTTCTATTCTTCCTTTATATTTTTTACAAGCACATAACCGTACCTGAAGCCACAATTTTAAAAAACCAAACAAACTTAGGATTGTTCCATATTAAGGTTATTTTTTTGAAACCGCGCCTTCAAACAAGGGTTATACGCTAGTATATATAAATTAGGTTTGTCCATCAACAAATTTTAAGTTTCCAGATTTAAAAATGCATAAGTCAGAGTCAGAAGGCAATACATACCATGTCCGGATCCAACACATCTATTGCATACAACCCATATCTGTCTTCTGGGACCTCAATATTTGTCTTTTGATCTAAAGACACAGTTTTACCTGTTCATGCAAATAAATGTTAGAATCTCCAATTAAATGAGCTAGAATCCTTAAAAAGGGTAACTTCAAATATTCTGTCATCCCAACAATAGATGTCAGCTTGAGTGGCATCTCAAGCCAACTTCAGAAAAGTAATGGATCTAGAATTTTAATACAAGAATGACAAAACTTTTAACGACCATTTTTGCAAGTTATATGCAATTGTCATTGCATTTTCTTCTCTATTTATTGGAGTAGAATGTTTGCAGACAGAAGAGTCAATTAAAGCTAATGTGATGGAATTCAAAAAAGTTAAATTAATATAATTGTATACAATAAGCAAATTTATGTGAACTTTATATACCATTAGCATAATGTTATATTAAATGTGCCAACTAAATGTGGCGAACTGAAATCATATACATTTTCCAAAGAAAAATGAAAAAAAAAAATTAAAATAAAAGGGACGAGATTTTGTTCAAGCAAGGTATTTCATAATAAGGACAGCTTGATTTCATAAAAAGGAAGTAAGACACATGAATTCATATGAAAGTACAGAAAAAATACGAAAAATGATACAGCAAAGGCTCCAAATCCTCTAAAAAATCAAGGATGAAAGGAGCCCAAAAGAATAGCAGCCCTTCAGCAAAAAACATAAAATATACAAAAAAGAACCGCTTGAGCAATGGCAAATATACAAACACCCTAAAAACATGTTTGTTCCTTCCTTTCCGCAAAAATCCAAACGACGGGAATCGATAACCTAAGACAGCAATTTTCAATCTAGACAACCTTCTTTCCAGCACTTCAACAACCCTCTCACTACAAGAGTTAAGCATACACCAAGAGATCGCACAAACAAAACACCATATTCCACAAGCAAACAATATAGCAACAAGTGTGGACTGACTCGTCCACTCAGCATAACTTGCATCTCTTCGGAATATGAAAACCCTTCTTTTCAAATTATCAAGGGTGAGAATTGTCTCTATGCGATGGACCAAGCAAAGAATACAACTCTAGTAGGAACTTGCGCTCTCCAAATATCCTTCCATGAAAAAATCTAATGTTCTAACACTAATCAATAACCCGTATAAGGGTTTAATTGAAAATCGGCCTTTGCTGTCACCCACCCAAAGCACCACATCTTCACTACTCACTCAAGCTTGAGTCTCCTGATACAAGCTAATATCTCCATCAAATCCTGGATTCCCCAATCATCAAGTCTCTCAAAAATAACATGGCCAAACGGCCCAAACCAGAAAAACTGGTAAGAAGTAATGAAGTTGGACAACTAATCAAACCTGTCACTTTTGACCATAAAAGTAGGAGGGAATCTTCTGAAAGACTAGTACCACCACACTATTTATCAATCCAAATTGAATAGTACCACCACACTATTTATCAATCCAAAACCTAAGCTTCCAACCATTACCAATACTGACCTCAAAAAGGTAAAGTGCAAGCAGACTACCATCTTTGCAATCCTTCTCCAAATCCAAAGACCATAAAGCCATGGAAGATGATCCCCCAATTCCACCCCAATTCTAGCCATCACCACTCTCCTCCACAGGCCCTTGTCCCTTTTTTGTTTTCTTTTTGGTGTTCTTTTTTATGGGGGTCACCCATAAAAAAGTTCCATAACCCCCTAGCCAATAATACATAGTTAATGATGACACTAAGATTTCTAACCCATGGACAAGTTTGCCTAAAGGTCTACAAATTTTGTCCCAACTAAGTAAGTTATTGCTCTTCCCTGCCCAAAATCTTCCCAAAAAGAAATCCCTCTAAATATTCTCTATGGTTTTTCCATGGAAATTGGAATTGCCAAAGAGAAGATAATAACATAATGGAAATTGGGAAACTAGAGAGGAGACATTTCAACAAAGTGAGTCTTGCAGGCTTTTATAGATAGCTGGATTTTCACCAACAAGCCTATTTTAAAATCTTTGTCACAGGATCCCAGAACGCTTTAGACTTGAATTTTGCCACAAGAGGTAAATCAAGGTTGTATAAAGAAGGATCCCACCAAACACCCAATAGTCGACAACAAATGTCATTGACTTCCCCAACCAGCATCTCCAAAACCTGACTTCAACAATGATAATGCTTAAAAACAAATCAACACAGAATGAATCAATTTCAATTGCATCTCACTTGCTTAATGAAATAAAAACGCCTTATTTGCAAACCAAAAGAAAAGTAACCTAGCGTGAAGTGTCCATCATAAAAAGAAACAAGCAAGGAGAAAGGGATCCCTCTGCCTAAAAAACCCTGAACAGGAGAAAGAACTTTTAGGGAGGCATTAATAAACGATGCACCACTCAATCCAACTCCTCCACTTCTCTCCAACTAATCTTTTAGAGTAAAAATAAAAGAGTTTCAGTTCAGATGATCATAAGCTTGCTTGATGTCCAGTTTGCATAAGACCCAATCATCGACACATTCATTAGCAATGAAAACAACATCCAGTATTTATCTTCCTTGAATAAATGCATATTGCATCTCAACTCACACTATACATCATCTTCCGAAGTTGGAAAGCAAGAATCGTGGCCAAAATTTTATAAATTCCTCATCACTAACCTAAGAAATCTTTCAACTTAAGTGATCTCTCTATTTAGGAATGAGAGGGAGAAATGTAGAATTGAGGTTCTACTCAAACTTGGGATGGTCGTGAAACTCCCCAAAAAATGAAATCACATTTTCTTTAATCCTCTAACTACACTAGTGAAAGCAGCACGGAGAAAAGTCATCTGGACCAGGAGCCTTGTCTCTTTTGGCAACACTTCAAAGAAACTACAATCTCCTATTTTGAAAACAAATAGTACAACATATCCCCATGCTCCACAGATCAAGTCCGGAAACACAAATGAAAAACCATCCAATCATGGCCTCTTCATCGCAAATTTGACTGAAAATGTAGATATATTCGAACAATCTCTTTCTTCACACCCTCTTCACCAACAATCCACAATGACCCCATCGAATAAAAGGAAGAAAAGAGGATTCTCTTCGCGCGCCACGACCATCCTATGAAACAAGTTTCTCTTTTTTTCATCTCTTTTCGCCTTCTCCTCCTCCCTAAAAATTGAACATCTTAATCTTATCATCCAATTTCTTGATATCCTCCAGAACACTAGCTTCAGTCCCCTCTAGATTACCAAACACCTCCACTTTCCACTTCTTGGGCTATTGTTTAAAGCTTTTAAGTGAGAAAAACTTTACGGATTGAAGCCTAGGATGAATTTAGAAGCGCCAAAGACTGAAAACAACCATTTTTCTATTATGTCCAAAAATGTCTTCAACCTTATTGATATTTACTTTGCTTTTTAATCCTTTTTATAAGATGCAGTACTCTCATGCATGTAAGCAAGCTACAGCTCCATAGTCACAGTTAAGTACATCGCATAGTTAAAGTATATGCTGATCCAAATTGCGGCGAATACAACCAAAAAGCAAACACCATCATCATCAGCAAACAAAAACAAAACCAGCGTAAGAAACTAAGTAGTTATGACATAGAATATTCAATATTAGGATTTCTAGGAACTACCTGTCAAAGGGTCGAATCGAGACCACATCTTAGTCCGAAACTCGTGATCAGCACCAAGAATCCTAACCCAAACCCGCTCTTTTTCGCCATTCTCATCGACGGCATTCAGTATCGAACCGGCGATACCTGGGACCAAAAGGACAGGGCCGAGTGAGGGGTCCACGTAAGGCTGCGGTTGATCCTTGATGAGCTTCAACCAGAGCTCCACCGATTTCACTATATCTTCCAACACCGCCATGTTTACAAAAACCCCTTCAGCAATAGATACAATCGGATTAAATTTTAGATACAATTGGAGTATAATATATATGTCTTCTAAAGATTCGATTCGATTCGATTGGTAATCGAAGTGTTTCCTAATAAGGAAGACGGATAAAGGGTTCGGAGGATACGGTGGTGAAGCCTGGGGAAAATTAGGTGGTGACCGGCTGGAAGCCGTGCCGTACAAGCCACCCCTCTCGTCTTTGAAATTTCGGGCCAACTATTATTGAACTTTCCGATCAAGAATTTTACTCTCGCAGGTAGAACTTTTTAATTGAAAGTTGCGAGAAATTTCTAGTGAAAGTTAAAAAATTCTTTCAAATTGGAGAAATAACACATCTAAAAAAATTGCTATAATTTTTTTTTTGAGTTTTTCCTCCGAAGGTCCCATTTCCTAGTTAGACAACTTTTTAAATCGTAGGTGGCATGTAGTGTTATGAAAAGTATGAAAAGTCCTATTTTGAGTTTTTTGACTTGAAAAGTCTCATGCTTCACTGGCAATACATTTTTCATTCTATTTTTGCCCTTACAATTATATATAGGGAAATAAGAAGTCTAACAGCAACAGCTATATATCGCTTCAAGTTAGCTCTCTAAGAAAGCGATCAATGTCAGAGATATGATCAAAATTTCGCGGTAAAATCGTAAGGTGATTTTTGAATTTCGAAATCCCATTTTTGCCCTTCTTATGTATATAATTGGAGGGTTGATTTGGCAGAAATGTATTATTTGATTAACTGAGTAATTTTCGACTTCAGATTGCCGCTACGACTTCGGATTCTACTGGTGAGTGCTCGTTTTGTTTCTGTTATTCATTTCTACTGGTAAGTGTTCGGATTCCATATTTCTTTGTTTATGTTATTCGTTTCTATTTTTCGCGCTACATTTCATTTGTAGTTTATGCATAGGGTTCTGTTTTGTAATTGGGTTCTGTTCACAATACACTTTCATTTTGTAATTGGGGTTCTGTTTCAGGATATATATGGTGAATATATAATCTGCCACATAAGTTCACGTGTTTGTATATACACACACATTAAAATTTGAACAATTTTTTTGAAAAAAATGGAAGTTACAAAATTTCGTTAATAGCAAGTTAGATCAGCAGCTGGTATTGTTGCATAAAACAGCTTCTTTCGACCACACCGTCTCCATGATTTTAAACAAATTACACATAAAATAATATCCACAGCAGTAGATAAACTAAGTTTCGTGTTTCATGTTTGTCAACTGAAATCATTAATAAATAATATGCCACTGTTTTATGTTTGTCAACTGAGGTTCTGTTCAGAAGATATTCACTAAGGATGTGTATTTCTCAGTAGATATCTACTTACATTTCGAATTATGCTGTTTGTATACAAATACATTTTTTGAACAGATGTTTATACTGAATGTAATATTATGTTTTTATTTTATGAATTTGCAGTTTTGTTTTTGAGAATGGGAGAATTAATCATGGTGTGTACGTACGGTGAGAAATGTGTTTGATAAAAATTGATGATGAAAAATATACATATGATGTGTTAGTTGATAAGTTGATTGAGCAATCAGATGTGTTGCAACGTAACTCATTGCGCATATCATATTCAATCGTGGGACACTCAAACTGTATTTTGAATGATCAAAAAGACTTTTCAACTTTATTAGAGTTAGTGAAGTTGTTAAATTTGGGATACTTGAACGTTGTTGTGAAAGAGATTGTCGATGAAAGTTGTAGAGACTGGGGAGAAGATGATGAGAGACGTCACACCCCTCCACATGATAAAGTGGTAGATTTTCTTAGGTCTTATTGTGTCAACCATATGACAAATCATCGTTCTAAGTCGTGGTCCACCCTTATTAGAGAGGTGGGTCAACAATTTGATGGGGAAGCAAATCAATTTCGTAGTGATCTAGTCAAGTATTTAATTGAGGTTGGGTTTCATTTCGATTATTTGAAGAATGACAGTGTTCGAGTCACTGCTGCATGCTGTCATAAGGATTAGACTTCCTATAAGTGGAATGTCCATGCTAGAGCTAACACTGTTACTGGGATTTTTGTAATTAGAAAGTTGGATAACGCACATACTTGTGGTGCGTCATTTCGGTCATGCAAAAATGAAAGGATGAGTTTCGATGTCATTGTAAGTGAGTTGACAGTTGAGATTCATGAAAATCCACTAAAACGTCTTGTTGATGTTGTTTCTGATTTCAAGAACACGTATGGATTAGAGATAACATACAATCATGCATGGCTAGGGGTAGAGAAGACTCGGAATTTATTATATGGTGATTATATGGCATCATACGACTTATTGATGTGGTATATTAGTGTTTGCCAGTTGACAAACCCAGGCAACCACTTTTGTTTAGAGTATGACCAATAATTTGGTCATTTTAAGAGAATTTTTGTGTCCTTTAATGCATGCATTAAAGGCTTCAAGTTTCGTCGCCCTATGTTGTTTATGGACGGACATTCCTCAAGAGTCGGTATAAAGGAACGTTGCTTGCTGCGTCTGCGAAGGACGGGAATGAAGGTTATATTACGTTTTATTTTTCTGTTGCAGCTTTTGTTTTTGTTTTTAATGATGTTTATTGTGTTTTCAACTTGAATGTTTTCTGATTTTTACAATGTTTCCATTGGCTTTTGCTATTGTCAATGCGGAGAACGACGACAATTGGATGTGGTTTGCACAACAATTATCGATTATTGTTTCTAATGTGCAGCACATTACTTTCATTTCTGATCGACAACCAGGTTTGATTCAAGTTGTACGTACTGTCTTCCCGAACTCCCCCCATGCATTTTGTTTACATCATTTGAAGTGTAACCTAAGAGATAAACTAAGTGGGAAGGATAATCTGCTGGAAAAAAATCTATTTCATAGACTTAATCAATGTGCGTTTGCACCAACTGTTGAGGGGTTTGCCATTCATAGAAATAGACCTATTGTTGAAGGCGGGCCAAGGGTTATTTCATTATTGAATGAGTTACCTCCTGAGAATTGGGCTAATGCCTTTTTTGTTGGACAACGATACGACGAGATGTATTTAAATCTTGTCAAATCGTTTAACACTTGGATTGTTAAAGCCCGACACCTCCCCATAATGGAATGCATTGATACGATCAAAGTACAGCTCATGGACCACATATCGAGTAGAAGACTTCTTTCGATTAAGATGCCTGGTGTCATTCGCCTATTTTGGGATACGAAGTTATTAGAATATGTTGAGAGCAGTAGGACGTGGTTGGTGGGTTTATGCTCTGAAGGGAAATTTGAAGTGCATTGCCACCATTCAGTCTCAGTAGATATTATTAATCATACTTGTTCATGTTTCCAATGGCAATTGAAAGGTTTCCCGTGTGTACATGCTTGCGCCACCATTCAAAAATCCGGGGGGAGAGGGGAATTTGTATGACTATGTTGAAGATTTCTTCAGTGTTGATTTGTATCGTAGTACGTATTTGGAGGGTATTTTGTCTATCCCTACCCTTGGAAGACTAGTTTATGACAGCGCAACAGCTGTTGTGTTACCGCCACAAACACACCGACCAGCTAGGCGTCCAAAGAAAAAACGGATTGCATTAAAAGGGGAAAAAGTAAAGCAAATTCGGTGTATTCGGTGCAAGCAATATGTGAACCACAATCGGAAGACGTGCAAAGCTATAATTTGAAGAACATGCTGCACACTGTATATTTTTTCAGATTTCCGCAATGTATATTTTTGCGAGGCTGTATATTTTGTAAGGCTGCAATGTATATTTTTGCAAGGTTGTATATTTTTTGTCTAGATATCCAACAACGATGTGTATTTTTTCAATAGATGTATATTGGAATTTTAATATATGTTGTTGTATACATGGTATATATGGTGAAGATGTATTTTTTCAATAGATGTCTACTGAAATTTTAATATATACTATTTTTCATGATATATATAGTCAAGAAATATACCAGTAGAAATATACTACTGTGATCCAAAAGATGAACAATGTGGTAGAAAGAAATTGTTTTATACAAGAAATATACCATCCATTTCTAAAGACAAAATTATGTTAATAGTAAGTTGGATCATCAACTTGTATTCTTGCGTAAAACAGCTACTTTCGACCACATTGTTCATCTTATGGATTATGTCCAAGGATCACAGCAGTTTAGGGTATCTGAATGCACAGTACTGCCATCATAGAAAATGTATTTTGGTAAATGTTTTGTTTTCTCCAATTAAGTTTCAAATGTTTTGATTTGATCCCAATCCGTGAGGATCTTCTCTTCTTCGCTTGGGAAAGAGAAGTCCTTGCCTTCACATACATCATCCATGGCTATTTTTGTCTTCAGTTTTCGGAATTTTGATTAGAAATAGAAGATTTCATTTTGTTTATAGAGAAATGAAGGTAGCGTTCCGGGGATGGGAGTATGAAAAAAACCCTAGACTGTGAGTATAAAATTACGTAACACGTTGTTTAAACAAATACATTGGAAAAACGGAAGTAACAAAATAACCTTAATAGTAAGTTAGATCAGCAGCTGGTATTCTTTCCTAAAATAGCTTCTTTCGACCACATGAACAAAAAAAAATCATTCTTGAATGTAATGATATATTGAGCCAAGAAATATACGGAACAAAGTATCAAATTTTGTAGATATGAATACATTTAATGGAAGCTAATATGAACAAATTAATAAGACCAGTACACCGTTTAATTTAGTAAGTGTCATTTTGTTTCAGTAGATATCCACTAAATATGTGTATTCTTTAGTAGATATCTACTGAACTGTTGGAAATATGCTGTTTTATGTACCAAATCATTCTGTTAAGAAGATATCCACTAAAAATGTGTTTTTTTTTTATCCCTCGTCTTCATGCCCCATAGGCAACCCATGACAATAGATATCATTATGTTTCAGTAGATATCCAATGAAGATGTGTCTTCTTCCGTAGATATCTACTGAACTTTTTAAAATATGTTGTTTAGATACCAAATATGTTGTTTATGTATCCATCATAGAAAGTGTATTCTGGTAAATGCTTTGTTTTCTCCAATTGAGTCTCAAATGCTTTGATTTGATCCCAATACATGGGGACCTTCTCTTCTTCGCTTGGGAAAAAAGTCCCTGCTTTTGCATACATCATCCATGGCTGTATAGGGGGAGCTCAGCTTTTGGATTTTTTTCTTTTTTGACTTGTTATTATTATTAGAACATTTAAAACATGTTAAATTTTTTACCCCTCATAATGAATGAGATTGGTCTACCCTTAAATGTCTTTGAGCCACATAAAGAAAAAGTACTCTAAACTACATTCATGTTGTTCATGTCATTTTCAGGCTGTGGGTTTCCTGTTTGTACTGTGTGCATAGAGAATGTGTGTGTCTAATTGTTTGTATGTGTATGTATATGCATCATATACATAGTTGTATAGGGGGAGCTCAACTTTTGAAATTTTGATCAGAAACGCTAGATTTCAGTTTGTTTATAGAGAAATGAAGGTAGCGCTCTGGCGACGGGAGTATGAAGATCATTCTTGAATGTAATGATATATTGAGCCAAGTAACATACGTAATTTTTTGAGTCTTTTTCAGTGGATATCATTCTGTTTCAGTAGATATCCATTGAATATGTGTCTTCTTCAGTAGATATCTGCTGAACTATTTGAAATATATTGTTTTATGTACCAAATCATTCTATTAAGAAGATATCCACTAAAGATGTATGTTTTTTTGGATCCCCCGTCTTCAACACGTCTTCTCTAGTCTTTACCAGAAAATATGTTGTTTACGTACCAAATATGTTGTTTATGTATCCACATAGAAAATATTTTCTGGTAAATGCTTTGTTTTCTCTAATTGAGTCTCAAATGCTTTGATTTGATCCCAATACGTGAGGATCTTCCCAAGTAATGTACGCCATTTTGAGTATTTTTTAGTAGATATCATTCAATTTCAGTAGATATCCACTGAATATGTGTCTTCTTCAGTAGATATCTACTGAACTGTTTCAAGCAGGCTATTTAGGCACCAAATATGTTGTTTATGTATCCACATAGAAAATGTATTCTGGTAAATGCTTTGTTTTCTCTAATTGAGTCTCAAATGTTTTGATTTGATCGCAATACATGAGGATCTTCCCAAGTAATATACGCCATTTTGAGTATTTTTCAGTAGATATCATTTAATTTCAGTAGATATCCACTGAATATGTGTCTTCTTCGGTAGATATCTACTGAACTGTTTTAAATAGGTTGTTTAGGCACCAAATATGTTGTTTATGTATCCACATAGAAATGTATTCTGGTAAATGCTTTATTTTCTCCAACTGAGTCTCAATTGCTTTGATTTGATCCCATACATGAGGATCTTCCCAAGTGATATACGTCATTTTGAGTATTTTTCAGTAGATATCATTCAATTTCAGTAGATATCTACTGAATATGTATCTTCTTCAGTAAATATCTACTGAACTATTTTAAACAAGCTGTTTAGGCACCAAATATGTTGTTTATGTATCCACATAGAAATGTATTCTGGTAAATGCTTTGTTTTCTCCAATTGAGTCTCAATTGTTTTGATTTGATCCCAATACATGAGGATTTTCCCAAGTAATATACGCCATTTTGAGTATTTTTCAGTAGATATCATTTAATTTCAATAGATATCCACTGAATATGTGTCTTCTTCAGTAGATATCTACTGAACTGTTTCAAACAGAATGTTTAGGCACCAAATATGCTATTTATGTATCCATATAGAAATGTATTTTGGTAAATGCTTTGTTTGCTCCAATTGAGTCTTAATTGCTTTGATTTGAACCCAATACATGAGGATCTTCCCAAGTAATATACGTCAATTTTAGTCATTTTCAGTAGATATCATTCAGTTTCAGTAGATATCCATTGAAGATGTGTCTTGTTAGTAAATATCTACTGAACTGTTTGAAATAGACGGTTTAGGTATCTACTGAAATGTTTAACAGGATGTGTAATTATCAGTAGATATCTACTGAAATGTTTAACATATACCGTTTCTGTACATAAAATAGCCAATGTGAAATGTTTAACATACGCTGATATCTACTGAAATGCTTACTGAAATGTGTGACATACGCTGTTTCTGCACATACAAACATTGTCAATGTGAACAATTAATAAGAGCAGTATATATACAAACACATTGATTAACATCCATCTAACAGCCAATCTAAATAAGAGCAGTACATAGACAAACACATTGTTTCTGCACATACAAATACTACCAATGTGAAATGTTTGATATACGTTGATATCTACTGAAATGTTTAATACACATTATATACAAACACACTGATTAACAACCAATCTTAATAACAGTTTCCACATCAAGATGGTGTAGGGTCAGCACTGTCTCTTTCTCTTTCACTTTTTTTCGTTGACTCAAACTTTTGAGGCGTCCATGATTTGGCCTTATCATTCAAAAATGCATTCACAATTTTTGCTCAATATTTGATCATTGCTTCTTTCACTGCTTTGTCATTTTCGAATGGCACAATTAGCACACCTTGGGTTGTTTGGTCCATTATAAACAAAACCATTGTCTCACAATCCAACCTAACATTTAAAGTTCATGCATTTGAGTCGATATATAGATTTTACATTTCATAAAAAAATGTGTAATGACGTTAATACTTACGATCCGAGTATTTGTTGTGGGCTATCCCGTACACTTGTTAGATGAGTTTCAGTCTACGTTATTGCTAACTCTTCACCATCTACACAGAGATCTTTGATCATATCAACTACATAATTTCTCTAGAAAATAAACAAAATTTTAAATTAAAGTATTATTATGTAACATTTAAGTTAAGAATGGAAACAAAACATGAGTTTTATTACCATCAACATTGCGTCTTTGAAGTATGGATCTCCGGTGCCGATTCTTGGTTGAAGCGAGTTATAGTGTCTCTATTCTGCCTCACTTATGTCAATCACAAGCAGCGTCCAATGATTCGGCCCATTATCCGTTGTGTTGATGAGAAAGTGAATGTGTCGATAGCCGCCTTTCAATGCTTCAATGATTTGGGTATTCAAAAAAATTTCAATTGACAGTGTCGACCTGCCCTTTACCCAATTCTGTAAAAGATAGGGACAATTTATAATTCAGTTAGTAGCCATAAAATAATTTAATTTATTCAGTAGATATCCACTGAATAAATTATAGAATTCAGTTGATATTCACGTACTGTTTTCAGTTAATGTAGAATTGTAGAATGAAACATCTATAATTTAATTTATTCAGTAGATATCCACTGAATAAATTGTAGAATTCAGTTGAATTAAGTTAATTTATTCAGTAGATATGGACGTACTGTTTTTAATGCATCAAACAGACGTATAAATGTACCCAAACATACCCAGCAATAGTTTGTGATGAAGTATGAGTGGTCACCGACAACAATTCTCTCATTTTTCAATTTTTTTTTCTAATTTCCCATTCTTGTCCCTTAAGAACTCTGTGTAGCTATCTACGACCTGCAATCAATTTTCATTTTTAGTTTGCGCTTTTTTTTATGTTCATATGTGTGATGTTTTTTAATATATTCACTTACAAAGTTGCTTACTTCTCCCCCGTTCAAAAGTGAAATCACATCTACAAGAGATACATCACAAAATTCCCCATTGTATACAATTGCGCTATGTATTATATAAGAGATGGTTAAAATTTCCTTCATGCATTTTTATATGACCAGAATATGTAAAAATATGTTTGATGATGTGTATTTTGTGTTACCTCAGCCCTTTGATTTTGAAAATGGTTGTTATCTTTTGCCAATCCTCATCGAATAGTAAAGTTGCTACTTTACTTTGATGCCTCTTTGGTAGTTTGGCAACTTGTTTCTTTATTCTTTTTTTTTTTTGTGTTGGGGCCTGATATGTGACGAGATCGACCGTTTCTTCATGCGTTCCTTTATCCTTTCTGTATTTTTTGATGTTTAAATATTCAAAATCGTCTTTTTTTTTTTCCTGTGCTTAGTCTCTCTGTTTTAGCCTTTTAACTATTGAGCTTTCGCCTAATTTTTTTGTTAACTTTCTCTTCTTTTTTTTTTTTTTTTTTTTCATTTCTTCACCTTCTTTGGGCCCCGTCTCTGCGTGGATTTCTTTGGCATACTATTCAGCTTCTTCTGCCGCAAGAGGGTCTGGAGGAGGACTATTTTTGGCCTGTTTGAGGTCATTCTCTCTTTGAGCTAAAAGCAGCGTCAAATTCTTGAACTTGTTGTCCTTGTCCTCCTTTTGTCGAGCCATTTGTTCTGCCAATTCTTTTATTTTTTAATCACTTTCTTCTTCTTTCAGCTCATGTCTTGTTCTTTTCAGCTCAGTCAATTCCAGTTTCAGCTTCGCAATTTCCTCTCTCTTTTACCTTATTTTTTCCTCTCAGTTTGATATTTTTTTTCTTCAATTTTGCATTCTCGGGCTCCAAGCTCTCAATTTTGGCTTGTAGTTCCTCAGTTTCTTTTCCTATTTCAGCTTCTTCTGCTCCGCTTTTCGATGCAGTTCGATTTTGTGGGGTAAAATAAGGCGTAGTCATTCGTGTCGGACTGTCCGAAATGCCATGACTGAAAGGAGTACCGTGGGGGGTCGCCATAGTCTCCGGTTCACCTTCGTCGCCGTCCTCGTATTGTCCACCTTCCTCAATCCATGACCCATTTTCATCATCCTTCTTTCGATCGAATTTCTCTCATTTTCCAACACACTTATTTTTTAAATCATGAGCGTGTATGATCATTTTTATCTCCATCCTTGTCATTTTCGGGGTATTTGGATTAACCTGTCAACATGGCATTTGTTCAGCAGATATATATGCATGTATGCAGTACATATGTGTATTTTCAAGTAGATATCAACTAAATGTGTATTTTCAATAGATATCCACTACATGTGTATTTTCAGTAGATATCTACTAAACAACATGTATGCAGTACAGATGTATATATTTGAAGTAGATATACATGTTGTTCAGTAGATATCTACTGAACAACATGTATGCAGTACATATTTGTATTTTCAAGTAGATATCTATTAAATTTGCATATTATTAGTAGATATCTACTAAATAGCAGGCATGTAGCACATATATGTATTTTCAAGTGGATATCCACTAAAGATGCAGCACATATCAATAAACATGTATATTTTCACATAGAGTTTCATTACACGTGTATTTTCAGTAGATATATACTAAACAACATGCATGCAGCACATCTGTGTATTTTCAAGCTGATATCCACTAAAGATGCAATACATATTATTAAAGATGTGTATTTTTCAGTAGATATCCACTAATTTCAGTAGATATCTACTGAACAGCATGTATGCAATACATATTTGTATTTTCAAGTAGATATCCACTAAATATGCATATTATCAGTAGATATCTGCTAAACAGCATGCATGCAGCACATATGTGTATTTTCACATAGAGTTTCATTACACGTGTATTTTCAGTAGATATCTAATGTAATAAACATCATGCATACAATTTAGATGTGTAATTTCTACTAAACAGCATGTACACAGTGGAACAAAGAATGAACACAGAAAAACATATAAAGCAGTACATAGATATCCACTAACCCTGACATCTGGGCCATTATGCAGTGCCAATTTCAGTGTGTCCTTTGTGAATTTTGAAAGATCTCACTTCACAAACCTTGGGGATGCTTCCTCCTTATCTTCCTTGAGTACATTCACATGCTCTCAAAACCAATACTAGACAATTTAAAAGTTTATTAGTAATTATTCAATTTAATTTGGGTTTCGAGATTAAATGGATGTGTCAAAATGGAAATGAGTTATGTTTTGACGTACCAGCAATGCAAGAACACACCTTTTCACCTTCTCAGGCTGTAGGGTGTTTTGCCGAATTGATGTCATCAACAGGCTATGAATTGCATCATGCCAACCATAGGTGTGCATTTGTTCAATATTTTCAACATACTTGTAAAGGCCAAATGCAACAAATTGTCTACTGTTGGGCAGCAAACACGTGCCTAGCAGATACAAGCACAACAAAATGACAACATGCCAAACGTCTTCATCGTTGTCACTGTCCACCGACTCCATGATTGCATTTTTTATGCTAATTGTCGACAATCACTTCCGGTCTTTGCAAATACTAGCCAAATATTCACTTTATAGTTTGCCGTTCGAGTAGTTGATGGCCTTCTCGCCACATTTCAATCCAAAAATCACTCTAACATCCGAAACAACAAACTTCACATCAACACCTCTAATTTTGAAAGAGTTTGTTTCTTCGTTCCAAGTCTTCAGTATTTGGACGATGTTGTCGTTCCATTTCTTCATCATCTCCAATGTCACTCTCTTCTTCAAAATTGAATAAAAAATTGGTCAGAATGGCGTGCATTGCAGCAATTTAGTGTGTTTTCTTGTCAGAACAATCGTGTCAAGCAACTCGTACACAAGCTTCAACGATAATCTGCATTGTAGGTAAAGTTTACCTATTCTCCTGCTTGTTTCTGTTTTAGTCTTCCTTTCAATTTTTGTTGGCTTTCTGGTTCTTCTAATGGGGGCATCATCGAAGTCACTGTCAGACACATATACTGAAAATACACATGTTGATAGATTAACATTCAGACGACACATATACTGAAAATACACATTTTCATAGGTTAACTGACCAACTACCAAAATAGTAGATACAAACACACTGAACAACAAAACAAAGCAGTACATTTCCAAACATTTATCAAACAATTTCTTATGATTGCAAACACATTGTTTGAACAAATATTTTGGAAGAAATCTTGTATATACAAACACAGTCAATGTGAACAATTAATAAGAGTAGTACACTGTTTAATGTTTGTCAACTGGGGTTCTGTTTAAAAGATATCCACTAAGGATGTGTAATTATCAGTAGATATCTACTGAAATGTTTAGCATATGACGTTTCTATACATACAACAACCAATGTGAATAATTAATAATATCAGTACAATGTTTCATGTTTGTCAATAGGGGTTCTGTTCAGTAGATATCCACTGAAGATATATCTTCCCAGTAGATATCTACTTACATTTCGAATTATGCCATTTGTTTACACAGTCCTGAATTTACCAATTAAATATGTTTTTCATGATATATATGGTCAAGAAATACTCTGCACCAAGTACCAAATTCACTCCAGATAGTACATGATATCAACTTAAATTTACACGACACTGATGTGAAAAAATGAACAGATATCGCCTGAAATTTGTTCTAAACGTAATCAACAACATATGTACATGATTTACACTTAAATATTTTGAATATAACTACTAGTATATGTCCTTCATACCTTCTCCCTCAACCTTTTCTTTGTAGTCTTTCTCAGGTTCCTTCTCTTTCCCTTTCTATGCCAATTGTTGTGGTTCTATTGCCCTCTTCGATGGTTTAGACTGTTTGGAACTTGACGTTTCACCATTCTTCTTTCTCTTCTCTAAATACCTCGTGTTCACCATTTCTTCTTCTTATGGTCTTCGGCAATTTCTGAGTTTTTATGCACCGATGTCTTAGGGTTATGTTGTCCGTTCTGTTTCTGGGCACCGTTCCCTCACAATTTTTGGTGAATCGGAGTTCTAGGGTTTATGCTCGTGCGATTCTTGCATGAAAATGGCGGAACAAATGGCCATGAGTGAACTCCAAAGAAGACATAGGGGCTATGATGACGATAAGTTTCGGCAGAAACGCAGTACGTGCAGTCGCGTCATGGCAACTGTGCATTGGGCTGATCGGTGGCATGGATTTGTAAATTACAAATCTAATGAGGAGCAAAATCGACAATCTCATTTTCGTGGGGGTTTTGGGCTGATCCAAAAACCCATGATCCTTGAAAAGTTCTTTTTTGGCTATTTGGGACTGCAGAATTTTTTTTCCATTTTTTATTTTTTTAAACATCACTAGCACTCATATCATTACTATCTACGGTGTAAAATATCGATCGAACCTATCGAAAAATCTGAAAGTGAATATGGCTCAATTCCTAAACCAACCAGTTCAGTTCAATTATTTTAAAGAATCAATTGATTCATTTCAGTTCGTGTTGTAAATAAAAATATATAGCGATTTAACCAAATCAAACTAGACCCCTAAAACGACATCGCTTTGAATAGGGGTAAATCAATTGGTCGGTTAGGGTTTAAGGATAAAATTTGGGCCAATCCGGAACAATAAAATAAGGCACCTCTTCCTATCGAAATCAGCCGAAATTGGTTGAACCCCAAAGAGAAATCAACTAATTTCAGATGTCCAATACCACAATAATGACGTAAGAGAGATAGAGAGAGAGAGAGAGAGAGAGACATACATAATGCAATTCTTGCATTCAAAGATGGGGCATTTAAGTACTGAATAAGGGAGATGGGGCTTGAAAAAATTGGGAAAATTTTTTTATCTCAAAAACAATCATAAGATAAATTTGTTCACTTATTATTATCAAAATCAATCTCGCCAGTTAGTTGAATAATATTTTCAAACACTATCCTGATTTATTATATGGATTAACAAACTCTTTTTTCATGATCCACAATTTTATTGTATCACTCATACTCTTATAGTTCAATTTGTTTTGTCATAAATGCCCCTTATAATCACCAAAATTATTTTTTTATTACCAACAAAAAAATGTGTTGTTTAAGATATGCCTTGTCATCTTTATGTGCGTAATGACGTCTGTGATGACTTGATTTGAATTTACTGAAAGTAATGAGAGTTAGAGTAAGGACAAAATATAAAACCAAAAAATAAAGAACAATCAAAAAGTTAAACAAATTGAATAAAGATCCCCATGAAGGGAAAAATGTTGAGGAGAAAACATCTTCAACAAATGATGGGAATTATTCTATAAAGCAAAGAATAAACAAAGGAAATGGGATGAACTCTCCATTAAAAAGTCTTGAATTAAGACATGAGAAATTCCCCAAAAAAATAAAAAATGCAAGTTCCAAATAAGGAAATGAATTGAAATAAATAAAAGTGGGAGTTAGAAGGAAAAAACAAAAGAATTATTAAGTATCATATATTAGTTATCAAATATCTTTAATCTATTAGGAATATTTCTTATTCCTATAGAGAAATGTTTCCTTTCTTAATTTTCATTATGTTATTGTCTTATTTACTATTGTGTTTATGTTGTTGTTTTTTTATTTACTATTATATTTCTTTTTATTGCTCATTTTTCTAATGTATAAATATTGAAGATTGGAATTGATAAAACACAATGTCATTTACTTTCCTTTTACTATTCTCTATATGGTATCAAGAGCTTAAGATCTAAAAAAAATTTCCAAACCCTAGCCGCTCATAGAGAGAGAAAGTCCTCAGTCGCCGACGGTCTTCGTGGCCTCCAGCTACAATCTCCAATGGCTGTTGCAATGAAGCACCGAGTGTCCCCCTGTCCACTCCATTTCATTTCTTGATCATATATCTAGAAACATTTTTTTTTTTTAAGATTCTGCCTTCGTTTTCCTTTCTTCTTCTACCCCACTAGTCCCTATCTACCTTCGCATAATGTGGAGTCTTGCCATCTCCACAGATTAGTTTATTCCACCACTTCTCCTCTGCTTTCTCTAAAATACAATAAATACTTCACACTCCTACATTTATTTTTGCCTTCCGAAACTACAGGTATAACGTGCATGCATATACATCTGTTGTACAAGCTCTCACTACAGATCTCCCAACTTCTCTCTTAAATCACCCATTCCTCTGCCCCCTTCCACGGTGGCGACACCTCTCGAACCACCATTGCCGTCATCAAATCTACATTATAAATCGGTTTATTTGCCGTCAGTGTAATTTCTTCTAAATCTACCTCTTCATCGTCGTCAAACCCCGCACCATTGTCACCATCAAATCTACACTATAAATCAGTTTCCTTGTCGTTAGTGTAGTTTCTTCCATTCCAACCACCGACTCTCCAACCACCCACTTGTCAGATCTGCTCAAATCCAACATCCATAGATCAAGGTCCATCTTTCTCTTTCTCTGTAACGTGCGGTTCGACACACTCCAACGCGCCCCCGTAACACAGTCACTGTTTGTTTCGCACTACAACGTGCCTCTGCCCACTACAACACGCCCTCAATCTTCCCCAAATCACGCTACAACGTGACCCATCCTGCTCCAGCACACCTTCCAACATCTCCAGAGCCAACTGTGACCTCGAAAGGTTTCGGTCCAAGATTGGTGTTTCAAATCGATCACCATCTTGAGGGGGCGTATTAGGAATATTTCCTATTTCTACAAAGAAATGTTTCATTTCTTAATTTTTCATTATGTTGTTGTCTTATTTATTATTGTGTTTATATTGTTTCCTCATTTATCATTGTATTTCCTTTTATTGCTCATCTCTCCATTGTAATTGTATAAATATTGAAGGTTGGGATTAATAAAACACAATACCATTTTACTCTCCTTCTACTATTCTCTATATAACCTCACTCATTTCAATCACCATTAAAATCTTTGACATTTCGACATAATGTCCATGATATCTAAATAATAATATAATACATGTATCATAATATGAAAAAGACCAAAAATTATCTTTTATTCATAAATATTTGAGATATAGTAATATAATACATGTATGATAATATGAAAAAGACCGAAAAATGATCTTTTATTCATAAATATTTGAAATATTCATTTTACTGAAAAGGTCACTAAGGTGATAAACCAAATTGGCTATCAAACTTATTTCCAACAAAACCTTGCCCCAAAACATTGCTACCACCATAAAACCCTGCCCAGGAAATACAATGCCTACTACCTCCCATTCCAAGCCTAACATCCACTCCCACCCTTCTCATTCAACTCTCCCATGTTCTCTGTTAGACACTCTAGCAACCAAAATGATGTTCAATGTATCTGTTAGCATAAGTAGTTTCAACCATAAGGGAATCCTAATTTCGATTTTCATGATAACACCTCATTTGATACTTTGAGTATGCTGAAACTATTTCTAGTTTTTTTATAAGAACAAATTGATGCTAGAAAAGACTAAAGACTAAAAGGAGTTAAAGACGGTATTCAAGAATAAAGATTGTAATTTTTTGTTCAATAGGTATTTATAAATAACTCTTTCAATGTCTTTATATCTTGAATTCATTAGGATATGCACACATTCACTTATGCGAAGTTTAAATGAGTTAAAATTGATTCCCCACTTAATCTATGCGTTAAAACATAATGTATCTATCGAAAGGTATTTTGATAATTTTTCCATAAGTAAAAAACTATTTTAAAAAACTATTGAATATTTTTAGATCATTTATTGAGTATAGAATGATTTTAAATTATTTTGAAAATGGTTTGAGGATGTTTGGGATAAAGTTGGTTTTAACTGTCGTTTTAATTTGTATTTTTCATTCCAACCCCGGTAGCTTGCTTATCTTTTAAACCACTGAAGTGGTCAATCAATAAGATTGATTGCAGATCACTATTTTCAATAAAACGCTATAAGCACACAAATGTAGTTTTGGTATGTTTCTTTATGCAATACTAATTAATTCATTTCATTCTTCTATCAAACGGCTACCAAATTTAAATCTTAACATTCATATTATTTTTCCACTATAAATAGGAATTTCTATGCGCAATATATTGAACACGAGATACATATTTCATATATATAAAGATACATACATTCTCAATTAAAATTTCCTCAAGAAACTCCAAAACTTAAATGTTCATTTTTTCAGTTAAAAAATATAATTCAAATACTATTTAGTATACATAAGAATCCATAAAGATATTTATTGCTCGGAAAGTCAATCTCACAAACAGAACAAATACCATTAGTTGATAAGGGGAGTAAGTCTACTTGAGCTGTCAATTTTTATTTTTTAAATTAATTAAAACTTAAACAGTTTTATTTTTTTAAATTAATTAAAACTTAAACACTAATCTTTACTTAAAAATAGACGTAAGTTAGCAAAATGTAGGCACAATCAGAATGATAATGTAAATTCAAAGGCCAACATCGAATCATCCAAAATAATGTAGAGTTTACATGCAAAAGTTTAAAATTTACACGCGCTCATTTATGATTCTAATTGCGAAGAAATTTCATACCACAAAATACTACCTAAAAGAAAAGGGAAAAAAAAAAAAAAAAAATTGAAATCCACAGCAATAAGGACTCTAGTCGAGGCATTTTACAGAATAAAACATTCCAAAACTAATGTTCCATATTTCATTGCAACCGTGACATTCAACTCCCCTCATATGGAATTACATCAATTAAAATGATGGATCATAAGGTCATCGATATCATCATAAGTTACAATAAATGACCTATCCAAACTTAAAAAAAACTACAAAGATCTATGCGCCCGTGCTTTGAGAATAACAACTTGAAAACAAGAAAGAACTAAAACAAAAATACCAATTGAGCTTATCAAAAAAAGACAAAAAACAAAAATACCAATTGATCTTCATTTCTCTTGTTCAGTGTTTGCATATGCAGCGTCAGCTGAAGAGGTGTTAATATCATTCAAACCCAATTCCTCATTTTGCTCCCACGACCGCTCATACTCCTCAACTGCCATTTTCAGAAAGTATCGAGTATAAAAAAAATAAAATAAAATAAAAAGAGGACAAGCTACACTTATTCAGATACTTTGCTGGTTGCTTCTATAAATTCAGTTGTGGACACAGAATTCCATAGTTAAGGAGCGAATATAAAACATAGAATTCAGTGGTGGACGCAGAATTCCATACTTAGGAGCTAATATAAAACGTAGGGATGGTTTTTAAAAGTTCTAGGGTGTGAATGTGTATATATTTTACATACTTATATGTAACATATAATTAAAAAAAGAATAATGATAGATTTTTGGGCAAATTATATTTTTGGTTCTCATATTTGCACGCATTTTTTCCATTTGGCCCTCCAATTCCTTTTTTTTCTTGTCAAAATGGTTTTCGTATTTGCATCCTTTTTTTTTTAACCCTTCTATTAAAAAATGGGGTTAAAGTCAACGGATTTGAGGCACGTGCAAGTTACATGTAGATCTCGGAGGTAGAAATGTAATTTTATTTTATTTTTCTTTGAACTCACTCACTCTCTTCTCTCTCTCTATTCTCTCTCCTCATCACGTCATTGTTATGGCCGCCATGGATGATCCGATACACATTCCCGTTCTCTGCAAAGCTCACGGTTTTCTTCACTTTGGTTTGAGCACCACCATGTCTCTTCAACAGGCCATGGATCCTGCTCCCATTTGTGGGGATTCTAGGGTTTTGAAGTTCTTCATCTTCATCGTCGTCATCCTCCATGGAAACCCTGGAAATCTCGCCAATTTTTTCAATTCTACCTCTCAAATTCTTCATCAATTCCCTCACATCTCCTCCCATATCATCAAATTCAGAAGTAGCGATCTTATTACGACTGTATAAAATCCTAAATTTGTCGCCATTGCAACAGGATCTCGAGTTCTTGGCAACTCTATTAGAAAGCTCCGCATCAATGAACTCCATAAACCAAATTAGTTCTATGCTAATCGATCTATTCCCATCTCTAATCATCGTATGATCACCTTGAAAACAAACACCGTATCACATCTCATTCCTATTAGATCAAATGTGTGTGTTTGTGTGTGTGAGAGAGAATAAAAATCAATGATTTTTAACTTAATCGAGTCGAGTCTGATCAGGAAGTCGACAGACTTGCGATGGAGAGCTTGTGATTCGAAGCGGGAGCTCACGGACTCGGAGACTGAGGATTTGAGTATGTTGAGAGTTGACTTGATGGCGGCATTGAGATGACGCTAGGGGTGGTCAAGGGTCTGGGGCCCGCCCAGCCCAGCCCAGCCCGACCCTATTTTTTAGGGTTTGGGCTTTAGATTTAAGCCCATGGGTAGGGCTTGGGTTTCGATTTTCAGGCCCAATCAAATTTAGGGCCGTGCTAGGGCCTAGCCAAATTTTTTTAGGGCTAACCCAGCCCAGCCCAAATATTAATTTAAAAAAATTATACACACACACACATCAAACAAACCCAACCTTAGTTCATTTTATTTCATCCGCGGCTTACCGCCTCATGCTTACCTCTTCAATCTTCATTCCTCTTCATTCCCGAAACCTCCCTCCCTCCCTCCCTACCAACCTGTATTTCCTTGTCACCGCCGTCTATCATGTTCTTTCGCCATCGATCGCTTCTATTCGCCAATTTCGTTCGTCGTCGATCATTTTTCTTCGTCACGAGTCTCTCCTTGTAGTTGATCGCTTATTTTTTAGTGTTTATGTTTATATTTTGGCGTTTATTTTTAAAATTAAAAAATAAAATCATAAGATCGGGTAGGGCCGGCCTTAGGGCTTGATATTTTTTGGTAGGACTGGGCTTGGACATGAAAGTAGGACCCGTTCATAGGGCCTAGTGTTTTTGTAATACCCTAGTTAAAGCCCGGCCGATGACAACCCCTAGATGATGCAAAGTCCGTGATCTGCAAACAAAGAAGGTTCTGAAGTGTTTGGATGGTACAGGCGGCAGCGTCGCAGATGGTGTAAGAACTAGAAAAGGAACGCTGGCAGAGGGCTAATTCGAGGGCAGAGATGTGGTCAATGAGAGAGGAGAGAACGGGATGAATCTGTTCTTCTTGCTGTTGTCAGTGGGTCCTAAGTAGCCAGGGAAAAATGAAGATTTGCACAGAACTAATTCAGGGGTCGTAATATTTTCTTCATTTTTCAAACCACATCTAGATTTGAGACGTGATTAGGAGAGAGAGAAGAGAGTAAGTGAGTTCAAAGAAAAAATAAAATAAAATTACGTTTCTACCCTTGAAATCTACATGTGATTTGCATATGTCTCAAATCTGTTAACTTTAACCCTAATTTTTTAACAGAAGGGTCTCTTAAAAAAAACGGGTGTAAATACGAGAACCACTTTGACAAAAAATAAATAAATAGAGGGCCAAATAGAAAAGCACTTTCAAATACGAGGACCAAAATTGTACTTTGCCCTAGAGTTTTTTTTTTTTTTGGGGGGGGGGGGGGGGTGTCACCATCCCTAGCCTCCTGGGTCCGCCACTGTATAAACTAACAATTTTTTAAAAACCTCAAAATTACACGGTAAAGAATTGCTTCACAGTTGCTTACATCATCTGCTAAAGAAACATCCTATAATTATCCAAAAATATTCGGTGCTGCATATAAACTGAATTTCTATTGAAGATTTGCCTCAAAGATAGTGCAAGAAGACTCACAGGTTAGTTGATGATCATCTTTGATATCATCAGTCACCGGAGCCACAAAAGAGTTTGCCAGAGCATCATTTAAGATTAAAGTCCAAGGCTCTTCCACACTAAGGAGCTGTTGAACATCAGAAAGATTAATTAGATAAATGGAAAACATTTCTACCAACAGATATATTCCCTTCATAGATACTTAAAAAGTGTCAACATCATAGTTTAACGTGTCTTGGGGTGGTTCAAAATGGTTCAAATTTCAAGTAATAAGAAAGTCTACCCCGTCAAACAAAAGCCAATACAACATTCAAAGTTGCAATCATTTTTTATACAGTAGAACATAAATGGATATCATCTACAGTATTTTGACGTCACGTGATTATACTTATTAAACTTTTCAATACCTATTTCGTCATCTTAAACTCAAAATCAAATGCAAACGTTTTCAGCCTTGGTTAGCCTTTCCCTTGCACCTCTAGACATTCTGGGCATATCCAACTTTGCTTATAAAACTGTTCCAAAATTATGGAACAAATTAGAACTCACTAATCAGCGATGTGATTGCCACATTATTAAGGGAGTTAATTGCCTTTCACCCCATGTACCTAGAGCTTGTATTACTTACTCCCTTGTACCATTGTATTATATACATAATCGCATTTTTAACAGAAAACCACACCATGCACCAAAGAGCATGCTAAACTAATAAATTTCCCATCTGATTTTCATATAAATAGACTAATTGCACTTGTTCCATTCTTGATTATTACTTTATTTTGTTATCCTTACAGAAATGGAAAGGAAAAACAAATTGGACAAGTAGAGAGAGAGATCTGAAGGAAAGGGTGGGTGGGGGAGGGGGCGGTGGAGGTGATTCCAATCGGAAGTATGGCAGGGTTAAGCAGGTCATGGGTTTCCAACAGGGTGTGCAGTAGGTTTCTGATGAGGGTAAAAAGGCAAAATTAAGAATATTCAATGTCTGCATACTTTATCATTTTGCAAACTCTGAAATCAAAATAAGAAAATCTTCATTGCACTGCTGTAACTTTGTTGAAATATGTCTAAATTCATTTGTTAATTATCTTGCTGAAATCTCTCCTATGTTAGAGGCTAGACCGCTAACCTGTAACCTAAGATTCATCATCTTAGGTTGTCTATATTGTCGCCATTGCAGTTGTGATTTAAGCAATTGAATAAGAATTCTATTCTTTTCATTATAGCATCAGAGCCCAAGCTCTAAATTTTTTTTCTGGACTTCATTGCCAGTTCTTTGTTGCCGGGAAAAAGAAAATCTACCCTTTTCCAGCCTTGTGTGCTGGATTTCTTTCTCCGGCCTCCATTGCCAAAACTCTCAAGCTAGGGCAGACACTGCCACGGAACAAAATGTAGCCGTCGTGAAAGACGAGTTGCCTCCGGAGATCCCCACATGACAACGAGAATAGATCAACTATCGAATGTTCAATTTCACGACGCTTCGACGATTTTCGTGATAAACCACCCTACAGATCTATTGTCAAAGCTTCCGATCTACATATCCTGCCGAAGAACGTCTGATTCCATCGCCAGAAACTGTCGCAAGTGCATCCAGCCTCGAGTGAGGCTCCTTCGATTCAAGTTGACTGAGTCAACTCACCCCGAGACAGCTGGGTCAACCAGTCAACTCTTTCAAAAATATTTGTATTCTTGATTTCTTTCCCTTGACCAGCCATCACGTCTTAAACTTCTGAGTTCTCTTTAGTCACACTTCTATTCCCCAACAAATTCCTATTCAACTTGAGAATTCTATCCTTCAAATTTCTACAGTTAAACTAACTGGAAGGAATTTTATGGAGTGGACTGAATCTGCCCAAATCTTTCTAATGAGTCGTGGGAAGTTTAAAAACGATAAGACTTACAAGATATGGGAGGTTGCCAATGTTACTATCATGTCGTGGCTACCACACTCTACGCAACCTGAGATTAGTAGGACATATCTCTTGCTTCCTACTTCTAGGGACATTTGGTTGGTTGTCCATGAAACATACTCCAAGATAGGCTTTACTCTTCAAATTTTCAGGTCAAATGGTAATTTGACAAGACGAAACAATGGTCTTCAAGCGTTACAAAATACTATAACCAATTTTGCAATGGTTGTTTACAGAATTAGATATGTATCAGTATGAAGAAATGGAATTCACTGCGGCTGTGGAAAACGTAAAAAAAATGTTGGAGAAGGAGATTGTGTTCTAGTTATTATTGGGACTCAATCTTGAATTTGACCAGGTATGTGATTATGCTCCTGGTAAAGAACCCTTTCTTAATCTTACCGAAGCTTTTCCGCTTGTTCAAGGGGCTAAGAGTTAAAGAACAGGTCAGAACAAAGAAAAGGACGAAGAGCTTTTGGGTGACAAAAAACCAGATCATGGAAAGACAGCTATGGAAAGCTCAGCTTTTGTGGGAACTAAGTCCAGTTCAAATGGTGGTGATAACAAGGAATGGAGCGAGGAATATAGAAAGTGGTAAGATAATTGCAACAAACCTAGATAATAGGGAATCATGATGTAAGTTACATGGCAAACCAACCAACTGGACGAATAAAGATGGAAAAGGTATGCAGGTAGTTGCACAAAGTCCAGGAGAGGCTCATCCTAGTAATTCCGAGACATCTTTATTCAGAAAGGAAGAATTAGAGCATATGTATGGACTATAGAGTCAGTCCAAATCTAATCCCAATACCTCTACTACTCGCTCAAAAAGGTAATTCTCCAATTGCCCTTAATACTTTCTGAGCTCACTACACCATGGATAGTTGATTCAGGTGCTAGTGATCATATGACCACTATTTTTCATTTGTTCTTGTCCAATACTCCTTATCACGATAATCTTAAAATGCGTATTGCAGATGGGTCTGTCTCTGGTTGCAGGGGAAGCACGATTATTCTTTCCAAGAATCTAACAATACAATCTGTCTTACATGTTCCTAACTTGTCTTGTAATATTTTTTCCATAAGCAAACTCACTAAAGATTTCAATTGTGTTGTGAAGTTCACTCACTCTTGAGGTGAATACCAGGATATGTGCTCGAGGAAAATGATTGGCAGTGCTAGAGAGGTTGATCAACTCTACTACTTTGAAATGCATCGTTGGTTAGACAAACTCAAATTTCAAACAATTTCTTTTCCCTTTCTGAGATGAAATAATATAATGGCACTATAGACTAGGCCATCCAAATTTCTTATATTTGAGTAAGATGTTTCCTTCACTTTTCAAGAATAAAAACATTTCTCTCTTTCAATGTGAAATCTATTAGCTTGCCAAACATCACCATACCACCTTTCCTTCTCAGCCTTACAAACAATCCCAACCTTTTTCCCTCATACATAGTCACATTTGGGGCCGTCAAGAGTCAAAAATATTACGGGGACGCAATGGTTCATGACATTCATAGTTGAAAAAAAATCAGATACTGACAAGGTGTTTCAAAACTTCTATATTATGATTGAAACCCAATTCCATGCCAAAATTCAAATCCTCAAATTGATAATGGCAAAGAATACTTCAGTTCCATTCCTGGCTGATTTCCCATGGAAAAGGGCATTGTTCGCCAAACAACTTGCAGTCGGTCTTACTTCATCTTACCTCATCAATATAATGTCGTCTCGGGTATGTAAGTTTCAAAAGCCTCTCAACATTCTGTTGAAGACTTAACCTCATACACGATTCATTAGTGATCTATTTCCCAAAGTGTTTGGTTGTGTTGTATTTGTACATGTTCACAGTTATACCCATAGTAAACTTGACTTGAGAGCTCGTGTGTCTTTCTTGGATACTACTCAAAAGGAATACAAGTGTTCTGATCCTACCAATAACTGGGTCTATGTTAGTATGGATGTGACTTTCTTTGAAACTCAAACCTCTTTCCCCCAAACTTCTCTTCGAGGGAAGAATAATTTGAATGAAGAAAAGTTTTGCGAAATAGTTGTCCCATAAGCCGTTTCTTCCGTGACCTCTTGTCCTGAAAAAACCATGTCGTCTTCACAACCACAGATTCTTCCCATCACAAATTCCTTTCCTGAACACGAGGCTATTGTGCTTGAAACTGAATAATCTTATGCAGGGGAAATATACAACCTGAAAAAAACACAGGGATGCATGTCTATACTAGGAGGCATAACTGACAAGGTGTAGAGCAGCAATCACAATTAAACTGTGAAGATTCAATTCCTAGTACATCAGGTAATTCAGATTCTTGTATCTAGAATCTTGTGATTTTCAAGACCTCATGGCTCGTTTGGTTGGACGGAATGGAATAAGGGTAGAATGGAATGGAAAAAGTAATGGAATGAGAGAAGGAATAAAATAAAATTGTCAATAGAATCACTATTCTATTCACTTATTTGGTTGGTATGGAATGATAGAAAGAATGAAATAGTGAAATATAATAAAATTCCCATTATGCTCTTATAATAAATTTTATTATATTTCACTATTACATTCATTCCCTCATTTTATTATATTTCACTATTCTCTAATTTCTGTTTGTGTTCTCAATTTTCAGTTTTTGTTTTCTAATTTTTTGTTCTCAATTTTTTGTTCTTAATTTTTAATTCTCTAATTTTCTGTTTCTGTTCTCAATTTTCATTTCTCTAATTTTCATTTTCCGTTCTCAATTTTATGTTTTTGTTCTCAATTTTAAATTTTCTGTTCACTTTTCAGTTTCTGTTCTCAATTTTTAGTTTCTATTCTTTAATTTTTGTTTATGTTCTCTAATTTCTGGATGGGACTGGATCAACGGTGAGCATTTTTGTAATTTTAGTTTTGATTTCATTGAGTTGGATTTGATTCCATCTTATTTCAAATGGAATCCTATTTCCTTGATTTTCATTCCAATGGAATCACAAAAGTGATTCCACCGGAAAACCAAACAACGGAATAGGAATCGAGGGCAGAATGCGATTCCATTCCGCCCCCGATTCCGTCCAACCAAACATGCCGTTAATGTCCCCACTACTCATAGAAAAAACATTAGTTCATGCACAAATCATCCTATATCTCACCTTGTGTCCTATCACATATTGTCCTCAAGCTTTAGATCACTAGATTTTAACTTGTAAAAAACAGAAATTCCTAAGTCTACACAGGAAGCTCTTGTTGCTCCCAAGTGGAAAGAGACTGTTCCTGAGGAGATAAAGGCGTCAGAGAAGAATTAAACATGGGAATTGGTATATCCTTTGCAAAGGAAAAAATCCAATTGGTTATAAGTGGGTGTTCGGAGTGAAATATACATCTAATTGGTCAATACAAATGTACAAAGCAAAACTGGTTCCAAACGGATAATACTCATACGTATAGAATAGATTATTAGGAGACCTTCGCTCCTGTTGCAAAACTGAAGTGTTAGAATCCAGTTATCTCTTACAGCTATTATGGACTGGCAATTGCAACAACTGGATGTGAAGAATGCTTTCCTCAATAGTGAATTGAAAAAGAAAGTGTATTTGTAGCTACTTTCAGGATTTGCAGGCTTACTTGCCGCAAACAAAGTCCGTGCACTCAAGAAGTCACTATGTGGCCTTAAACAACCTCCTAGAGCATGGTTTCATTGGTTCGCTAAAGCTACAAAGAACTTTGGGTACCTTCAGAGCTAAACAAATCACACTATGTTTTCTAAACACATTAGTGGTAGAAAAATTGCTATACTTATTATGTATGTTGATGATATTGTCTTAATTGGTAATGATCTTGTTGAATATGGCCAAAGAACTTGAAATCAATGATCTTGGATCTTTGAGGTATTTCTTGGATATGGAGGTGGCAAGAACTAAGGAAGGAACCTTGGTATTTCAAAGGAAATATATCTTACATCTTCTCAATAAAACCAGTATTGCTAGGGTGCAAGCCAACTGAAACACCTACAAATTGCAAGCGGAGAACAAGTGCCAGTGATGAGGTCGAAAAGGACAATATCAACGATTAGTCGGGAAATTGATTTAGTTATCTCATAATCGGCTTGATATTACTTTCGCAGTAAGGTAGTGTTTAATTGCACGGAATTAGAATTACAATTCTATGGAATTAGAATTTTAAGAATTGTAATTCCATCATTTGGTAGTATGTTGGAATTCAATTGCAATTCCAACGTAATTCTAATTCCATCATTTGGATTATCAAATCATTCATTTCTAATTCCACCATAACCAAAATTATTATTTTAATTATGAAATGTAACAAAAATAGAAAATGTCATTGGCACTCCGCAAACGTCCACTTGCACTCCAATTACTCTATTATAGAAGAAAAGTAAGTGTAAGTATATAATTTTAGAGTGCCAATAGTGTTTTTCTGAAAAATAAAAATAAAATAAAACAACTATCTTTGATGATCAAAACACATTCAATCAAAACTTATTATATTCTGATTTCAAGAAAACAAAATCTAGGTATATCAGAAAATATACAGAAATTAAAAACAAAAAAGGGGGTTGGTTGTCTTTTACCCCCTTGTACTTTTGACTTTGTTTTATTTAGTCTCCCCTACTTAAAAAACCTACACTTACCGCTTTCAACTTATAATAGATTGTAAAGTAATAATTTCTTTGTTTAACTTAATAAAATATGCTAAAAATGTGTGGAAGCAAATTTTTCATTCAAATTTTACATAAAATAGCAAAATTAATCTTTATTTTAATTTGAATTTTACCTTTTTAACTAACTAACTAACTAAATAAATAGAAAAATAGAAAAATAGAAAAAGATCTCAAGAGAGAAAATGTTAGTTTTTCTCTTTCTTATTTTTAAACATTAAAGTTAAAATGAAAATTAAAGGTTAATTATTTTATATCACATTTTTTTAAATAAATGTTAGTTTCTCTCAGTCAAGTGTAGAAAAGGGTGATCTACAGATTTTCAAAGTGGAGGGGTTAAATTGAAACAAGATCAAAGTAAAAGGGGTGATCTGTAGGTTTTCCCTTCAGTCAAGTGTAGAAAGGGGTGATCTATAGCTTTTCAAAGTGGAAGGGTTAAATTGAAACAAGATCAAAGTAAAAGGTGTAAAAGGAAATTAACCCAAAAAAAAACTCCCGTATAAAGAGAGAAGGATAGGTCTAGAGAGATAAAGTAACTTGGTAAGATAAAAAAATAAAAATAAAAATATATATATATATATATATTTTTAAAGAATTGGAATTGGAATTCTTGAGTTGGGAATTGGGATATGGATTTCAAATCAAGGAATTGAGGTCCATGGACTCCTAGAAAGGGATTTTTGCTCAAGAAGAGTGACAATATATGTGTAGAAGCATTCACTGATGCAAACTGGGCTAGAAGTATAGACTATAGGAGGTCTACATTTGGATATTGCACCTTTATAGGAGGAAATCTAGTGACTTCAAGAAGCAAAAAGCAAAACATGGTGGCTAGAAGCAGCTTAAGCTGAGCTTTGAGCTGTAGCACAAAGGATCTGTGAGCTTTTGAGAATAAAACGGTTCTTGAGTGAGTTAAAGATTGTGTTCAACCAACCTATGAAGTTATACTCGGATAGCAAGGCAACTACTAGCATTTCCCATACTCCAATACTCCAGTACAGCATGACAAGACAAACCACCTTGAAATTGATCAGCATTTTATTAAAGAAAAACTAGATGGAGGAGTATTATGTATTCTGTTTATTCCTACCAAACAACAGGGGGCAAATATCTTCACGAAGAGAGTTAAACCTCAACAATTTGACTTCCTAATTGGCAAGCTGACAATGCTCATCAACATTTAGAAACCAACTTGAGGTAGAGTGTTAAAATATGTCCCGATTTATTTCCTAAATATGTCCGGATTCATTTTCTAATTATCTTGCCGAAATCTCTAATATGTTAGAGGCTAAATTAGCTCTATGATTTATACAACTTTCCTTTTAGTCATCGTCATTGGTTACATGTTTTTTGCCACTGTAGTTGTGATTTAAGCAATTGAATAAGAATTATCTTCTTCTTTTCATTAAACTTAAATATATTTATTATGTTTTTCTTATATTGGTAACGATTAGAAGCTATAATCTATGTCTACCATGTGATTTGCAATCATATGTACAAGCCTGAAAACGTTTATTTAGTGTATCCCTATTTGTCCATGTCCTTTTTCCTTTCATCGTCTATTTGCAAAATGCAGCATCGACAAGTTTGTATTGCATTTTAGTAAGTCTTGCGTCTGTATCCATGTTTCTTATAAGGTGAGGGAGTTCACAATTAAAACCACACATTTCTAGACAAAACAAAACTACTAAGCCTATCAAATGTTTTAATTCTATATAATACCAGGCGATAATCAATTATGGTGCAAATGAAAACTATGGCCACATGTTTATTCAGCATCCGGGTTAATGTAGACGTGATTCTCATGCAAACCTTGGTAAGCCTTGCTCTGAAGTCTAGCCACGTGCTTCTTTTTTTATCATCAAGACTATCTCCAAAAGTAAAACCATGCACTCTCTCAAGATCTGCACATTTAAAAAAATATGACTGGAATGTCCATGCCCTAATTAAAATACAGGTCTCACACAAAGAAAATAATTAAAAAAAAAAATTGAATAGCATCACCGCCTCAGGCACCACGCCATTGAAGACGCAGCCACCGTGCGGCCGCCGCACAGCCGGCGTCACACCACCTCAGCGCAACAGACACTGGCACCAAGCCGTCTCAATGCGGCCAGTGAGGAGTTACCACCTGCACCGCCCGACCATCGGCGGCAACTTTCCAGCGAAACCATATTTTCTATATATATAGGTATATATACACACATGTTAAATATAAAAGTTGTGTGTATATATTATGTAAAGTATATAATGTAAATATTGGTGTTCATAAATATAACCTTAAATGTACATCTACCATATTTAATATTTACACTATACATCCTCAATCTTGAATAACTACTCATTTACGCTTTTTACTTTCAAACATTATCACCGCATCCCCATTACTTTGGGATAGTTGTTCTTTGAATCTATTTATCTTGTTAATATCATTAATACACATTTTAATATTATCCTTTAACGAACTCTCTCTCCGGCAACAAAAATCTAATCGGAAATCGTCACCATCACGACATGACTCATTCTAGGAGTCATGTGAGAGAAATATCACCACACGTGTTTTCATAAGCCGCACGAACTACGAAGGCCAATCTATATGCAAGGCATTAACAGTCATTGCCATCATAACATGTCCCACGAATTCAAGAAGTCGTGTGAGAAAATAACGACACGTGATCCTCAAAACCGTATGAGGTTCAATTCGTACGCAAGACACTAATACCCGCGAACCCCTCAAAGAGCGGGGCCACAGTGTGGAATGGAGAGGGAGAGTTATCAACCGGTTGGGTTGATTTAACCTCGGACATAGGCTCATTACAGAGACCTTTCATTGTGTCTAATTAATGACAACATTCAATTGCCATTATTAAACGATATTATAAATGGCAGAATTGAGAATTAACTTTGGACAAACATAGCAAAAAGCAAGAAAACTTAAAAGTGCTACGTTGTTTACAAAAGTGAAGACAATCTTTACAAATCTTTAGCCTTAGCCTTAGCCTAGAAACAAGTCTGAGGTCACACAGTTCATTCCAACGATGGTGTGACTTAGCTCTCTCTCTCCCCTTTTAGCGAGTTGATTGTTGTTTCCTCTCCCTTCTCAAACTTTCTAGATCAATTTACGTGTAACACCCTCCATTTACAAAAATACCTCTCAACATTTTCTGACCCTCAACAAATTTTAGTAGAGCGAAATATAATTAATGAGTCAAAGCAATAAAATTCAATCACGACCACGTTTAGTGCTAATGGCAAAACCGTGAACAAGGAACCTAAATAAAGAGGAAAGTAAAAACACTAGACAATTTGCAATACATACATGTATGAAATTAATCATCTAACTGAAGAACTTTTAAGACTTTCAAACTCAATCAGTTCCAAATGCAACTGGAAAATGAAAATAAGCTCATATATGTCACCTTCAGAGTGCACAAAGTGTACATTCATGCGGACGTGTACACACGCTGAACCTCAGATTGGAACCATGGTAATGGTTAATTGATTTTTTAAAAGTAAAAAACAAAAACACTTGAGAACTTTTCAGGATAACGACTAACATGAGCAATATGTGGTAAACAAAGGCAGGTAGACTGAAAGAAATAAAAAAATAAAAAGAAGCTACTCACTTTCACAAATTTTTGCTATCAAACCTTCAATTGTTGTTACAAGACCTCCCAATGTGCCACTTGTCAACTCCAAGTCAAGCTCTGGGATTTCTACAGCAGCAGTATCCGACTGACAGAGACCAAAAAACATCAGAAATGCTTTCACATCAGCTGGGTAAAGACGAGAGAAATGTCAAACTTCCAGTGCAATAATCAATTGGTATTTGTTAAAAATAAAGTGCACATTAGAAAAACTGAATGAGCAATATCTTATGAAATGGTTAAGAACAAACAGTGGGGATAAATTTCCAAGTCAGACAAACTTCCAGTGCAATAATCTTGTAAAAAATAAAATGCACATTAGAAAAACTGAATGAGAAATATCTTATGAAATGGT